>OX375883.1:40168090-41368090 GCA_947359465.1 Metellina segmentata
TTCAACCTAACCAAACAGGACCTAGAAATTGGTTTAAAAAAGTCAGTGCTTCAGTTCCTTTATAAAGGTTTGTACTTCACAAAGGTGCTATATTCCAAAACTTTTCATTTGTAGAGAATTTCGAAGAACAATTTGACGTGTTTCTTAATTTATTTACAGTTTTGGTAAATTTAGTACTGTACCAGGACCAGGGAATGGAAAAGGGAGGGTTCAATACCATGGTACAAAGAGGGGCTCCTGTTGAAATTTTAAAAGCACCGCAATGTGCAATTTGTTTTCTGGGATAACAGAATCGTTCATTACTTTTACAATAGTAAAAGTATACAAAAGAAAATAATTTGTGCAGGTCGGTATTTTCATTAACGTCGCACTAAAATAACACAACGCGCTATTGGCAAAGTCTGGAATCAATCCCTATGAGGAAATCCAAGGACAAAATACCACATAATTTTAGAACCACGGTCAGATGACGAGGTAAACACCTGAACAGGAACCCACTCTCAAAAACTCCCACACCACACCAATGTGAGAACATTTCAGGTCATACAAATTTAACGTGCACCAGCCTCCTTTGTACACGGCGGTCTTTGATTGGATTCGAACTCGCAACCTTCCGATCGCTAATCCGTTACTCTTCCAACTGGGCTACCCCACACATTAGTGGTAATGGTAATTTTAGTTAACGTCGTACTAGAGCAACACAACGGGCTATTGACGACGGTCCGGAATCAGTCTCTTAAGGGAAAGATTCGAGGACAACACCTCGTAATTTTGAACCATGGTCAGATGACGAAGCAACACCTGAGCTGGCACCCCACTCTCCAAACTTCCACGCCAACCCAACGTGACGCCTTCAGATCGGAAGGTTCCTGGTTCGAATCCGGGTCCGGGCATGGATGTTTGTAAACGTATGGTGTAGAGGCGGCTGGTGAACCTTAAATCTGTCGTGGCCGAAAGTCCTCACGTTGGGTTGGCGTGGAAGTTTGGAGAGTGGGGTACCAGCTCAGGTGTTGCTTCGTCATCTGACCGTGGTTCAAAATTACGAGGTGTTGTCCTCGGATCTTTCCCTTAAGGGACTGATCCTGGACCGTCGTCAATAGCCCGTTGTGTTGCTCTAGTACGACGTTAACTAAAAATTACCAAAAAATTGCTAGTTTTACTACGTTGTTAAGCTAACGTAATTGGTGCTATGGAACGGAGTGGTGATTTGAGGTCTTTGTTCAGATCAACATTCCTATTGGTAGGTATTTTAATTAACGTCGTACTGGAGCAACACAACAGTCTATTGACGACGGTTCGGGATCAATCCTCCAAAGGACAGATCCGAACATTCCTATCAGAAATATTAAAATTCTTGCTTCGCAAAAATAAATTATTTAATCCAAGTGCATTAATCAGTTGGTGCTTATCTCATCGTGCAGAGTACTGGGGCAACATAACGGGCTATTGGCGACGGTCTTGGATTAATCCTAAAGTGAAATATTTGAGGATAACATCGTAATTTTGAACCACGGTCAGATGATGAAGTAACTTTGGAACCGGCACCACACTCTCAAAGCTTCCACCCCACACCATCGTGACGATATTTAAGGCTACGACAGATTTGACGTGCACGAACCTCCTATGTACACGACGATCTTTTTTTGGATTTATGTTATTCTCGGATGCCCTCGGGTTTGATCACGGACCGTCGCCGATAACCCGTTGTATTGCGCCATTGCAACCTTAGTTAACTACTGACCTTTATACCTCAAGACGATGAATGTAGCATTGTAGTTCTCAAATGCATAGATGAACCTTATCAATTTAACCACTAAAATTGAAATCGCGCATGTTTGAAAACAAAAGTAGTTTGGTAGGTATTTTAATTAGCATCGTACTGGAGGCAACAGGCTGATGACGACGGTCCGGGATCAATTTTCTAAGGGAAAGATACGAGGACAACACCACGTAATTTTCAAATATAGTCAGATGACGGAGCAACACCTGATCTGGCACCCCACTCTCCAACTTAACGCCAATGTGAGGAAATTCTAGGCCACGACTGATTTAACGTGCACCAGCTCTCTTTCTACCCGACGGTCTTTGTTGGATTTGAATTCGCTACCCTCCGGTTGTTTATCCGTTACTTCTCCAACCTTGCGTTACCACGGCCCCGAAAACAAAGGATTTGCAATATTGGCGTTGCGCCAATCTCAATACATATTTTCACCCCAAATGACATCGGCCAGTATCGAACGTAAAACTTTAGAAATCTTTAATCTAATTCACAAAATTCTGTCAGAGCAATAAAAAGTACACTACCACAAATATGTTGGAGCAATCGCATTTAAGGGAAAGTTATTTTTTAAATATTCCACCTACGAAATATATTCAAGTAAATATAAATCTTAGAAATGTAAATTTTCCAACATCGACTACATTAAATGCTAAATTGAAGGTTTTACACGTAGGGAAAAAATCCAACTATCCTGCGTGACAAAACCTATAGCATGCGTGCAATTATTGAGAAGTAATTGCACGCATAGCTTAAGATAATGATACATTTTAGACAGTTAAATATGTTTTGGTACAAATTCAATAACACTGCATTGCTACATTGTACAACATTATGACGGCGAATTTTCCATTTATCACATACAATTATGCAAGCTGTAAATTATTACATAAAATTATACAAACGAATTATTTTTGCATAAAATTGTGCAAACGATTAATTATAACATAAAATTATGCAAGCGATAAATTACTACAGAAAATTTGAAACGATTAATTATAATATAAAATTATGCAAACGATTAATTTTTGCATTAAATTATGCAAACGATAAATTATTACATAAAATTTTACAAATGATTAATTTTTGCATAAAATTGTTCAAACAATTAATTAATGCATAAAAATTTGCAAACGTGCCAGCTCAGGTGTTACTTCGTCATCTGACCGTGATTCAAAAGTACGAGTTGTTGTCCTCGAATCTCTCCCTTAAGGGATTGATCCCGGACCGTCGTCGTATCACGTTGGGTTGGCGTGGAAGTTTGGAGAGTGGGGTGCCAGCTCAGGTGTTGCTTCGTCATCTGACCGTGGTTCAAAATTACGAGGTGTTGTCCTCGGATCTTTCCCTTAAGGGACTGATCCCGGACCGTCGTCAATAGCCCGTTGTAGCTCTAGTATGACGTTAACAAAAAAATTACCAATTAATTACCCGTACGTCGTCAATAGCCCGTTGTGTTGCTCTAGTACGACGTTAACAAAAATTACCATTACCCGGACCGTCGTCAATAGCTCGCTGTGTTGCTCTAGTACACGTTAATTAAAAATCACCATTCAGTAGGAGAATTACACTGTCACAATGGACGATCTAGCACAGATTTTGTCGTTGAAAGAGCTGTATCTGGCATTATTTTTTTTATTCAATGGTAATGGTAATTTTAGTTAACGTCATACTAGAGCAACACAACGGGCTATTGACGACGGTCCGGGATCAGTCCCTTGAGGGAAAGATCCGAGGACAACACCTCGTAATTTTGAACCACGGTCAGATGACAAAGCAACACCTGAACTGGCACCCCACTCTTCAAACTTCCACACCAACCTAACGTGAGGACTTTCGGCCACGACAGATTTAAGGTGCACCAGCCGCCTCTACTCCATACGTTTACAAACATCCATGCCCGGACCCGGATTCGAACCAGGAACCTTCCGATCTAGAGGCTAACACCTTAACCACTATACCGAAGAGAGTTAGGATAAAAAAGATTTTGATTAATTAAGAATAACAACAGATAAAACTATTTTCATGACTAAAACCATTGAAATGTTCATAAATAACGGAGATAGTCCGTTTAGAAAAATAACGGACTAGCAAACGGGAGTTACGAGTTCGAAACCAACCAAAGACCATCATGTATAAAGAGGGCTTGTGCATGTTAAATATGCCATGATCGCAAGTGTCCTCACGTTGGAGAAGTGTGAGAGTTTGGACAGTGGGGTGTGACCTCGTCATCTGACTGTGGTTCAAAATTACGTGGTGTTGTACTCGGATCTTTATCTTCCGGGTTTAATCCAGAACCGTCGCCGATAGGCCGTTGTTTTGTTGCAGTGTTACATTGATGATAATACCTACCTATCATACATGACGGTTCTATATTAGCTATTTTAGTGTAGAAAGCTAATGACAGATGTATCCAAAATTTGGTGTGTTCTTTGATGGAAAGGTGCATTCCCCTACAATAATGGACCTACGCCAGCGGATTTGCATAAAATCCGACTTCTTGTTTTTGGAGTGTTTTTCGTAGTATGGTCTGGGACCTTTGCCATGTTGTTCCTCGTAAATTGAACGCCGACGCCTACATGGACATTTTGGACAGTCAGGTTCCGCCTACGATCATGCAATTATATGGAATGGACGAATGTTACTTCCAGGACGACAATGTTTCATGTCATGTTTCCTATATTATGTTGCAGCCTCTGACAAGCAGTGGTATCAAGATATGGGTGGAAAACTTCTTCCCTGGCCTACTCAGAGACCTGACCTAAACCCATAGAACAATGCTCCCCAACCTTTTTATCGCCGCAGACCGGATCAACGTTTGATAATTTTAACGCTGCCCGCTGAGGAGGGGACGTTGATTGTTTATATTTTAGATTGTTTTGATTTAAATTAATTTTATTGTATTTAAACATGCCTTCAAAATAAAGTAGTTACACCAAAAAATGAATATAGAGGGAGTTAACATTTTAACTCACTAGAACGCTAAATCAATGAGAACCCTGAGCTTGTTTCTTTGCTACGAGACGGTTTCATCTGGGGGTAATAGGAGACAATGACACCTGAAGTGTGTTACTTATGTCCAGTTCATACCGTTGTTTTGTTTTGGTTGCTGTCACTGCAGAAAACCCTGCTTCAGATAGGTTGTCGGAAATGGCAATAGGGATTTAAGTGATGTGGTGGCAATCTCAGGGTATTCCGCCATGACTTTAATCCAAAACACCAGCAGAGTTGTAGTCACGAACGTAATTTTAAGGCCGCCTTCATTTGCAATCTCCAGCAGTTGATCTTGCATAGACATGCTAGATTAGCCTGATTTGTTGACAAATGGATCGCGGATTCATTGCTTACTAGTCCGTGGGTCTTTTGTGGTTGGGTCTGTTGTGATCTTTTAAAATCAAAGATAGATGATCGTGCACTAACAGGGAGAAGGATTGTTTAGGCTCAGTCTCGCCTAAAATCCCCACTAATATCTGAAACATGTCCAAAATGCCTCTGTTCACGCTCCGTCCACACAACTTCAGTTTTGCTTTAAATGCAGCTACTTCGTCTGCCAACTTGAAAACAGTTGTCACATTTGTCAAAATTGGATAACAGAGACATACATAATTCAGAAATCATAATTGAAGCTCCAGTAACAGAACAAATTTCAAGTTCTGATTTACCGCCTCCTAATTTGAGTGGACATTTCATAGATAAGAACCGCACAAACCTGAGAGAAATACACCACAGTAAATAAAATGGAAATAATTTAATGTTCCTTAGGCGGCCCGGTACCATTTGATCCACGGACCGGTACCGGTCCGCGGCCCGGGGGTTGGGGACCACTGCCATAGAACATTAGTGCGACGCGTTAGAGCGACACTAAGAGACCAGGGAACCACGTCCGAAATCTACAGCTGAGTTGGCGACATGCTTGCAGCAGGAATGGCCAAAAATGCCCATTGCTGTGTATCAAAGCCTTGTTGAAAGTATGCCCAGGATGGATGCTAGTGTAATTGCAGCACGTGGAGGACCATCCTCCAATAAAGCATGTATTCTTTCCCTTATACCATCACATCTTGCTGTCCGGTCCATTATTGCAGGGTAGTGTGGTTAAGCTCAAAAAAGTTTTTGATTAATAAAAGAATAACTATAGACACATCAATTTGCATAACTAAACCATTTGAAATGTTTAGTGATGCAATTGATTGCTTTTTTACGGTTTGATATTAACTATTTTTGTGTGGGAAACAAGTGACAGATGTACCCCCAAAAATTGATATATTTTAAAGAGCAGATAGTTTTATATAAAAAAAGCGTTCTTTTTTTAATAAATGTCATTCTTTATTAAAAAAGCGTTCTTTTTTTAATAAAGAATGACATTCAGAAACATTTTCATGGCTTAAACTTTTAAGATGTTCCCTTCTAGTTTAATCTCTGATTGGAAGGTTCCTGGTTCGAAACCGGGTCAGTGCATGAATGTTTGTTAGCGTATGGTGAAGAAGCGGCTGGTGCACCTTAAATCTGTCGTGTCCAAAAGTCCTCACGTTGGGTTGGTGTGGAAATTTGGAGAAAGGGGTGCTAGCTCAGGTGTAGCCTCGTCATCTGACCGTGGTTCAAAATTACGTGGTGTTGTCCTCGGATCTTTCCCTTAAGGGACTGATCCCGGATCGTCGTCAATAGCCCGTTGTGTTGCTTTAGTACGACGTTAATTTAAAATTATCAAAAAAAATTACACAAACCGTCACCAAAAACCCATTGTGTTGCTCCAGAATTAAAATACCTAACTTACCAAATTCTAATTATTTATCCTTCAAACAGTAGTTGTAACGTTTTAAATAATGTTAGTATTATAAATCCAAAGGTAGACGTTCCGTTATGATCTTTCAAAAAGATTTCATTCAGCGTAGTATTGCAAACACACACAAAAAATAAAAGAACGTCTTTACGGAATTTTCCCCCCTCCAGAAATCGAATGCTAATCGTAACTAACTCTCACTGCGTTCTCCTTAATACGTTCTAAAAAGATCCACGTCATAGAGTAATGGAGTTTTGTCCATTTTCGCGTTCCATAATCGAATCAAGAAACCCTTTCTTTCATGGAGAGTTTGTCCAAAAAGTTTGTTTTTGTCCATTCCATTAGCCGATGCATTAGCAGACATCGGATGAAGAGATCCTTTAACATGTGCTTTCCAGATCTAGAAAGCAGCGGAAAAGAAAAGCAGGGCGACGTTTCGAATTCTTCTACATCATCAAAATGAGCGTATTCAAAAACGGCCAGTTTTAAAAAACAAATACAGTAAATCCTATCAGTGACCACCTCTATTAATATGCAGCAGTATAATGTGAACATCACTTCATAGTATCAATCGGTTACATTGCTTTTATATACTTAAGAATCATACGTTAATTTTTTTAATAGTGGCTACGTTCACCAAAATACTCTCTTTCAGAATTTGGCAGTGTTTGAATTGGATAGGTAATTGGTAATTTCAATTAGCATCGTACTAGAGCAACACAACGGGCTATTGACGACGGTCCGGGATCAGTCCCTTAAGGGAAAGATTCGAGGACAACACCTCGTAATTTTGAACCACGGTCAGATCACGAAGCAACACCTGAGCTGGCACCCCACTCTCCAAACTTCCACGCCAACCCAACGTGAGGACTTTCCTTGAATTGTTAACTGGTAATTTTTAATTAACGTCGTACTAAAGCAACACAACGGGCTATTGACGACGATCCGGGTAATTTTTGGTAATTTGGTAATTTTAGTTAACGTCGTACTAGAGCAACACAACGGGCTATTGACGACGGTCCGGGATCAGTCCCTTAAGGGAAAGATTCGAGGACAACACCTCGTAATTTTGAACCACGGTCAGATCACGAAGCAACACCTGAGCTGGCACCCCACTCTCCAAACTTCCACGCCAACCCAACGTGAGGACTTTCCTTGAATTGTTAACTCGTAATTTTTAATTAACGTCGTACTAAAGCAACACAACGGGCTATTGACGACGGTCCGGGTAATTTTTGGTAATTTGGTAATTTTAGTTAACGTCGTACTAGAGCAACACAACGGGCTATTGACGACGGTCCGGGATCAGTCCCTTAAGGGAAAGATCCGAGGACAACACCTCGTAATTTTGAACCACGGTCAGATCACGAAGCAACACCTGAGCTGGCACCCCACTCTCCAAACTTCCACGCCAACCCAACGTGAGGACTTTCCTTGAATTGTTAACTGGTAATTTTTAATTAACGTCGTACTAAAGCAACACAACGGGCTATTGACGACGGTCCGGGTAATTTTTGGTAATTTGGTAATTTTAGTTAACGTCGTACTAGAGCAACACAACGGGCTATTGACGACGGTCCGGGATCAGTCCCTTAAGGGAAAGATTCGAGGACAACACCTCGTAATTTGGAACCACGGTCAGATCACGAAGCAACACCTGAGCTGGCACCCCACTCTCCAAACTTCCACGCCAACCCAACGTGAGGACTTTCCTTGAATTGTTAACTGGTAATTTTTAATTAACGTCGTACTAAAGCAACACAACGGGCTATTGACGACGGTCCGGGTAATTTTTGGTAATTTGGTAATTTTAGTTAACGTCGTACTAGAGCAACACAACGGGCTATTGACGACGGTCCGGGATCAGTCCCTTAAGGGAAAGATTCGAGGACAACACCTCGTAATTTGGAACCACGGTCAGATCACGAAGCAACACCTGAGCTGGCACCCCACTCTCCAAACTTCCACGCCAACCCAACGTGAGGACTTTCCTTGAATTGTTAACTGGTAATTTTTAATTAACGTCGTACTAAAGCAACACAACGGGCTATTGACGACGGTCCGGGTAATTTTTGGTAATTTGGTAATTTTAGTTAACGTCGTACTAGAGCAACACAACGGGCTATTGACGACGGTCCGGGATCAGTCCCTTAAGGGAAAGATTCGAGGACAACACCTCGTAATTTTGAACCACGGTCAGATCACGAAGCAACACCTGAGCTGGCACCCCACTCTCCAAACTTCCACGCCAACCCAACGTGAGGACTTTCCTTGAATTGTTAACTCGTAATTTTTAATTAACGTCGTACTAAAGCAACACAACGGGCTATTGACGACGGTCGGGGTAATTTTTGGTAATTTGGTAATTTTAGTTAACGTCGTACTAGAGCAACACAACGGGCTATTGACGACGGTCCGGGATCAGTCCCTTAAGGGAAAGATTCGAGGACAACACCTCGTAATTTTGAACCACGGTCAGATCACGAAGCAACACCTGAGCTGGCACCCCACTCTCCAAACTTCCACGCCAACCCAACGTGAGGACTTTCCTTGAATTGTTAACTGGTAATTTTTAATTAACGTCGTACTAAAGCAACACAACGGGCTATTGACGACGGTCCGGGTAATTTTTGGTAATTTGGTAATTTTAGTTAACGTCGTACTAGAGCAACACAACGGGCTATTGACGACGGTCCGGGATCAGTCCCTTAAGGGAAAGATTCGAGGACAACACCTCGTAATTTTGAACCACGGTCAGATCACGAAGCAACACCTGAGCTGGCACCCCACTCTCCAAACTTCCACGCCAACCCAACGTGAGGACTTTCCTTGAATTGTTAACTGGTAATTTTTAATTAACGTCGTACTAAAGCAACACAACGGGCTATTGACGACGGTCCGGGTAATTTTTGGTAATTTGGTAATTTTAGTTAACGTCGTACTAGAGCAACACAACGGGCTATTGACGACGGTCCGGGATCAGTCCCTTAAGGGAAAGATCCGAGGACAACACCTCGTAATTTTAAACCACGGTCAGATGACGAAGCAACACATGAGATGGCACCCCACTCTCCAAACTTCCACGCCAACCTAACGTGAGGACTTTCGGCCACGACAGATTTCAGGTGCACCAGCCGCCTTTACACCATACGCTTACAAACATCCATGCCCCGGCCAGGATTCGAACCAGGAACCTTCCTATCTAGAGGCTAACACCTTAACCACTATGCCCATTGGTCGGCTTCCTTGAATTGGATAGAGCTACCACCAATTGAGGTACGTAGGCATTTTAATCAACGTCGCACTAAAGAAACATAACGGGTTATTGGCGATGGTCCGGGATCAATTCCCAATGGAAATATCCGAGGACAACACAACGTAATTTTGAACCACTATCAGATGACGATGCAACACCTGAGTTGGCACCCCACTCTCCAAACTTGCACACTAACCCAACGTGAGGACTTTGGGCCACGACAGATTTCAGGTGTACCAGCCGCCTCTAGAACATACGCTAACAAACTCCATGCTTGGACGCGGATTCGAACCAGGAACCTTCCGATCTAGAGACTAACACCTTAACCACTATGGTGGTTGGTCGGCTTCCTTGAATTGGATAGAGCTACCACCAATTGAGGTACGTAGGTATTTTAATTAACGTCGCACTAAAGCAACATAACGGGCTATTGGCGATGGTCAGGGATCAATCCGTGAAAGATACGAGGACAGCACAACGTAATTTTGAAGCACGCTCAGATAACGAGGCTGGTATCCCACTTTCCATACTTCAATCAACACCAACGTGAAGCCATCTGAAGCCACGACAAATTTAACATGTACCAGACCCCACGAATACGATTTAGTTGTATCTAGTTTTAAACTCGCAACTCAGGTTACTAATCCGTAGCTCTTCCAACTGAGATACCAATGTCCGATAGATTGAGAAATGGTAGCGTTGGCGAGAGTGGTATTGTGAACAATCTATTGAGGGGTTTGGATATAATAAAGTTTTCCAGCCACCACAATGTAGCAATGAATGACAGTGCAACTTTGTCCACCAAATAGTACTTCACAGTTGATCATAGACATAAGATGTAGACTCAGCATTGCAGTTGAGAGGATCTTCAAAAAGCGTTACCAACATATCAACTAGTAGTCACGTGACAGCTCTGTGAAAATCGGACTTGATTGTCCGATTTGGCATCTCATCGACTCGTTTGGCTGTATAACATCTAATGACAGGATTGGTGTTTAAAAGCGTATTTGTATAGAGCGGCGACAAAATTGGGGATACTGCCAATTCGCCACATCGCGCGGGCCAATCAGACCATGAATCAATCGAAGGGCGTGTACCAATCAAATGATCGATGTGCAGTTCCACCCAGCAGATGAAAAAAATATATGGGTCACGTTGGTACTAGTTTTGGTCACATGATCCTGGACACATAAAAAAAGGCTCAATTTGATTTTTTTTATTTTCTCTGTTTTGCCCTGCTATAAATAGTCCTTTGTTGCAAATTAATTTGTTAGTGGTGGTTAAAATCACTACAAAGCGACCGCGTACTCTTTTTGGAACAGGACATTTGGTTATAGATTGTCTTAACATGGATATAGATACCGAAGTTTGATGATAAGCTGAAGCAAAAATCGTTCGCTCAATTCTAGGCAACCAAACGAATCTATTCCATTTGCCTTTGTTTTTGTGCCCAAAGACAATGCAATGCAAGTCAAATGGATGAGAAACTCTAGGGATCCTAAATTCGACGTTCAACAAAATTTAGTTTATACTTATTGCAAAGAGTATTTCAAATCCATCATTATCGAGGAAATAAATTGTATATTTTAATTTTCAATGAGCTTCTTATGAAACCCTCCTGTATAGTAATTATAGTGTTTATCTTCTACTCAGTTGATATGGGCTGGAATCTCGGTTTGTAATGGTAATGGTAATGGTAATTTTAGTTAACGTCGTACTAGAGCAACACAACGGACTATTGACGACGGTCCGGGATCAGTCCCTTAAGGGAAAGATCCGAGGACAATACCTCGTAATTTTGAACCACGGTCAGATGACGAAGCAACACCTGAGCTGGTACCCCACTCTCCAAACTTCCATTCCAACCCAACGTGAGGACTTTCGGCCACGACAGATTTAAGGTGCACCAGCCGCCTCTACCCCATACGTTTACAAACATCCATGCCCGGACCCGGATTCGAACCGGGAACCTTCCGATCTGGAGGCTAACACCTTAACCACTTTACCGGTTGGTCGGCAAATCTCGGTTTGTAAGAGCATGGATGTTTGTGATAGAAGAAACAGAGGCTTACCCATTGGGTGATCTCCACAATTAGCCGTCATTTTGCCTCTAACGGTGCTGAAGAGGCAATTTGTTTCGACAAGATATATCGTTCATCAAGACACCGGTATAGTGGTTAAGGTGTTAGCCTCTAGATTGGAAGGTTCCTGGTTTGAATCCGGGTCCGGGCATGGATGTTTGTAAACGTATGGTGTAGAGGCGGCTGGTGCACCTTAAATCTGTCGTGGCCGAAAGTCCTCACGTTGGGTTGGTGTGGAAGTTTAGAGAGTGGGGTGCCAGCTCAGGTGTTGCTTCGTCATCTGATCGTGGTTCAAAATTACGAGGTGCTGTCCTCGGATCTTTCCCTTAAGGGACTGATCCCGGACCGTCGTCAATAGCCCGTTGTGTTGCTCTAGTACGACGTTAACTAAAAATTACCAATTATTACCGTTCATCAAGACCTGGCCATTGTTTATGACGGATATCTCATCAAGATTTTGCCGATTTTTTGATGATGACAAGATTGCTTCAGTTTTTGATCAAGGGTCAGTTTTCTTCTAATGATGAGATTTCTCGTTAATCGTGATCTGACCAATTTGTTTAATGACGAGATAACTCGTCATCAGGACATTGCTGATTTTTGTTCAAGGACGAGGTCAACCATGAATTTATTATTTCAACATAATTAGATAAACTCTCATGAAAAATTTTTAATTTTCAATGAAAAAACGTTAAAGTTTTTCAGGCCAAATTTTACAAATTTATAAAATAAACCGTCTAATACAGTAATGAATAACCTATTCAGGTTGATGTATAAAAATCTCTAACACCAACCATAAAATGTTTGGTGTAGTTTGAATAGGTTTTAGATATCCACAACAAACTATTTCTATCTTTAGAAAGTTAAAGTAATTTCCTTCTTCTGGCCACTTTCGAGCCATAGTTTCCTCAGGCTATGATTTGGAGAGTGGGGTGCCAGCTGAGGTGTTGCTTCGTCATCTAACCGTGGTTCAAAAAATACGAGGTGTTGTCCTCGGATCTTTCCCTTAAGGGATTGATCCCGGACCGTCGTCAATAGCCAGTTGTGTTGCTCTAGTACGACGTTAACTAAAATTACCATTACCACAGGCTATGAATTTTAATCCTGGTTTTAATATAAAAGTTTGTAATGGTTCGGAATCCATTTTAACCTGTAGATCCTGGTCTGATTAACGCTAATGTTGCAAAAACTGACTTTAGAGTGGAAAATCAAACCAGTCGTTTGTCCATTATTATGTATTCAATGCTTGTTCAAAATGCTTTGAAGACAAGTTTAATAAATAATTAATTTTCCAATTTACCAACATTTATAGTGTGCCAATAAATTTTTGTATGAAGAATTCAATAATGTTATCAAATAAAAGCCTAACGAATTTATAGATGATGGATTACTGTTACAACTCGAGCGACAAGATTTGTATCCATGTCGAATTAGTATTAATTTTATTTAAAAAAAAACAAATATTGATGAATAGCATCTTTATTTTGATTCCCACAATTTGAATGAACAGATGAATCAGCTCATACCATACAATTTTATGTATTTAGTCTTAGTTCTTAATTTCATGTAATAAATTATTTATTATTCGACCTGCAATATTTGTTACTTAATTTATGAAAAGCGAAATACATAACGAAAAAACAAAAATGTAATAAAATTTTTTTATAGTGAGTATTTTAAAGTATTAAAATGGTGATCTACGAATTACTTTTATGCAATTGCATTTTTCTTTGCAGCTTTAATATTATGCTTGTGGTTTCTTTAACACCGGCCAACGATTTTGATCAGAATAATGTTTAAATTATTCTATTTGTGAGAAAATTTTGTATTTGACACTAGTTTCCTTTAAAAAAAAATTTTTATCCGACTGATTCTACATTGAAGCTTGAACAGAAAACATTTTAGGTACAGAATTTTAAAAATATGGTCTTCCGTAACCAAATAATTTTAACGCTTGCTTGTAATTTTCATCAAAATATTGTTTTGGAATTTTTTTTCTGAGAAATATAAGTTTTAAGATTTAAACGGCCTGTATATATTTCGAATAAATCGACAACCTTTAGTTTTATCTTTTAACTCGTCAACCGTTCTTCGACGCCTGCAAATGATTTTGAGAAAATTATATTTTGAACTATTTTACCTAAAATTAAATTATTTTTGATCATTTCAGACTCTTCGTCAAATTGAAGATCGAACAAAAATATTATTTTAACCCAGAAATTTTTAAATGTGGTTTTCTTCGATGTGAACCATATTTATCCAATGTCTTTCTGTGATTTTGATAGAAATAATATTTATGAATTATTTTGAAAACAAGAAAATAAATGCTAATGATTTGTTTCGAATAAATCGACATTAAGCTCTTCAACGCCTGAAAACGGTTTTGAAGAATATTTTGAATTATTTTACTTGAAATAAAATTAGTCTTGAATATTCCAGGTAATTTAACAAATTGAAACTAGAACAAAAAAATTTCTTTGGGTATAGAATTTAAAAAATACTTTGATGCAAACCATATTACTCTAAAGTCTGTCTGGGATTTTAATCGAAATGATCTGTTTTTGAATTATTTTGTCAACAAGAAAATTTATTTTAAGGGATTTGTGCACAGCAGTTTTGAATAAATCGTTTAGTTTTAACGATTAATCTCTTGACACAAAACCATTCTCGGGATTTCTTCGACGATGGCAAACGATTCTAAGCAAAATTAGATTTTGAATTATTTCACTTCATAAAAAATTATTTGTTTAATATTTCAGACTATTCAACAAACTGTAGCTCGTGCAAAAAATTATGTGGTGTAGAATTTTTTAAATATGGTTTTCGTCTATGCGAGCTATATTTTTCAAATATCTATCGAAATAATGTTTTTGGAACATTTTGTAAACAAGAAAATAAATTTAAGTGATTTGTTTACAGCAACAAATTTTAGTTTTAACGATTAATCTTTTGACACATTAATCGTTCTCGTTATTTCTTCGAAGTCTGCAAACGATTTTGATCTAACCTCCCGGCAATATAGCCGAAGCGTGTTTTCGAAAGAGCATGCGAACGATATTTCATGTGTGCAGAATCCCCGATCCCTTCATTATCGTCCTGTATTCTCCGCCGCCCACTACTTCTCCTCCCCTTCCTCCACCCCACATGCGCCCTCCCCGTCAGCCTTCTCGCATGATTGCGCGGATGTGTGTGCGCTCCCGGCATTCCATCTAGCAACCAGTCCAAAGCATCCCCGGTCAATACTGTCAGAATGCTCTGAGAAACACAACACCCCGAACGATTTCCGCGCTCGCTCGAAAACAGCTCCAACAGACGACAACACCTCGAGAGATATTCATCCTTTTTTTTCTCCACCCTTAAAACACCCCCCTCCAATGTGTAATATCCCCTCGCCCCCCCCTCAATTTGAAGACGATCTGCCGAGAATTCTCCGGTATTCCTCGCGCAAACGATTGCAACAATTTTTGACAGCTCGACTGGCAGCGGGAAAAATTCGGTGCTGAAAATTATCGTTTGCATGTAGAATAGCATACAACCAGAACACCGGACACCGTTTACGTGAGTGGAAGACGAATAGGAAGGGAAAAGAATATTTCGTTCCACGTAACTGTTCGTCGGTAAAAGTGTGTCCAATATCGCCTGCGAAGCGTTATTGTGCGTCGACAAAGTTACAGTTAGGCGATTCCGATGCCTGTTTCGGAAACCTGGAATGAATGTTCTCTTTTGGACGAATATGTAACTTAAGAACATTCGTTTTCTGAAGTGCAGACGTTCGAAAAGGAAGGAAGAAAACTTTCTTATAGAACACTGTTCATTGTACGGACTATAGCTATCCGATGCTGGCCTGGTACGGTAAGTACCAAATTTTTTTAATCTCTGGCGCTATGCGATTTGTTTTATTTTTTTATTTTGCATATGTGGAATTAATTTTCTTCTTTATGTCGTTCTGTGTTAAAATAGAATGTTTCAGAAAAATATTGCAGAATAATATTTATTGACATTCTACAAATTATACATTTTGCATTATTACAGTAAAAACTCAGATTAGCGATTTAAAAATTTCTGTTATTTATAAAGAAAACTTTTCTTGAAACATGAAATAATTTAAAAATAGCTTTAACTATTAATGATATTTATACTATAGAATATATAAAAATATTTGTTTAATATTATTTATGGCATTCGAATGGATGCTTGATAATTGTTATAAAGGTGCGGTCTGGACGAAAAACATTCTAAAATGAAATTTGTTTCTTTGTAGCAAACGATAAAAATGGTCTTGAATTCAATATCCTCATAAATTTTCAAGTCATCTTACTAGCCGTCACTTAGATTGAAAATACTGAAAATAGAACTTGTAACATTTAATGTGGTTACTTCAATACAAATTGGTGAATTAAATTACGCCATTTTTAGGCAACAATAATTTCCAATCAGCATGATCATATTACAGTACAGTCGTTTCAAATAATGTCAGATATTTAATCTGACAGAATTGTTATATCAGATATGTACTTAAAATAAATAGTATCATATATATATATGCATATTTTAAACCTATATATCTTGAAAAACTTGAATTCTTAAAAGCAAAATTTTCAATTCAAACCTCTTACTTTGGTACCATAAGCCATGTTTATGGATATCAAAAAACAATTCTAGATAAATTAAATATCTCAGTAATAAAAAACTTAATAATTCTTTGTTATGCTTTAAGTTATCTTCAAACAGATAAGTTCCAATCAATATAAACAAACTGAAACTTAATAATTAACTAAAATAATTTTTAATTTATTCGTACATGATTTTTATCCCACTTCTAGAAACTTTAACAGAATTCTAAATTTTGCTCTCTTTTTTGTTATAGGGTAATCAAATTAAAGATAATTAGTTGAATATTTAAGCTCTTGTCAAATGTTGGGACAATCAAATGCTGATTTGGTTGAGTTTATTTTGTGTGAAATCCAACACAACTATACCTTTCATCTCAGGAAATAGCAATCATATCACTTGAAAATTTCATTCCAAAATATTAACGCATTGAAAATTAAAGTTTCGAAACTGATAATTTAATTTTTCTTACTTGCTGCTGCTTGATAATTCCATTAAATCGAAGTTTAAAAGACAGCTAAAGTTAAGAGTTTAAAAACACATATTTAAACAGTCGTTGTATAAAAATGTTTCTAAATATCACCACAGTTAATATTCAAAAATGAATGCGTTGAAAATTTCTATGTAAATTTTTCGAATACTAAGAAGAAATATGTAGTATATAAAAAGGATTAAAAAATATATATATAATTTTATATAAATTCGGACTAAGATTTATAAAATTATTCAATATTATCTAAAAGTTTGTTTTATATTTAGCTATTCACGAGTCTTCAAGATATATTTAATGTAATGACATTGTATTAATTCGAGTATTGCAAAGTTACTTAGGGCCTTTAATTTACATTTGAGTTATTTTTATGAATTTCTAGCGATTGGAGAGAAGTCTGTGTTTTAAATTGCTTACAGTTAACAAGCAACTCTGTGACACAGAAAAATCAAGTAAATGTTTGAGATAAATATACAGCAGAATCAATCAGATTACTATTTTTGTACTTTGATCATAATCATTATTTAATTTTGAAATAACTCCTAATATTGCAAGACATCGCAATGATTTTGTTAAATGTTTGTAATAAAATCAAGGGACCAAGGAATAAATAGGTGATAATAGTTTACACTTATGTTTACAATTTTCAAAAACTTTAACAACTACACCTTCTCTAGAAAAAATTAAAGGAGTTATTCTTTGGAAATTATTAAACGCTTAAATATGAATAAACATAGAAAACTAGATAATTTTGAACTAAAGGAGTTTTTTTTACTTGTTTCATTGCTTACTTCCATTTTTCAAAACTTTATATTCCTATAATTTAAATTTATATAATAATACTGTTTTTTTATAATTTCCTTTTGAATGGTTTTGAATTTAGTCTGCTTTAAAGTTTATTTTTCAATTACATATTTTTAATATTTTGTGTATTTTTTCCCAAGTGTCAAATATTTCTTCTGGCAATTTAAAACCGTTCTTCTAACAAAATGTTTAATGCAACAAAAATGATTCCCTTTCAAAATTAAGAGATTCACGCGAATAAACTCAACAAAACTCATAAAACAACTCTAACTCTAAAATAAATTTTTCCTTTTTAAGATAAAAAGTTTAATTTCTTTTGTTCTGTGGTAGTAAACAAAATACATTGAAACCAATATATTATTAATGATTTTCAGCATCACAGCTAATTGTTTGAAAAACGTAGAAAACATGCATTTTAAAAACTAAATTCTTACGCTATTGTTTTAAAAATGTCTTTACTTACACGATACGGCCATTCAAAATGTATATTTTAAGCATATTAGAAACGTAATAATTAGTTCAAATATATTAAGAGTGTGAATTTGAGTTACTTTGTTTCAATATTTTTCTACGAATCCTAAATTTAAGTTTTTGATTTCATGATGAAAAACTACAACATTTTCGATACAAATATAGCAGTTTGTGTTGCTACATTAAAACCATAATTTAATCACAGTCGTCCTTTACAACAGTTTTTTTGAACATGTCAAAGAGCATATGCTCATAATGCTCATAAAACAAATAGTGGAACATTTAAGTGTTTTTATATGGAATAATGTTTGACGTTTTTAAAAAAAAGATGTGTAACTTTTACGAATCTTATTTAGATTGGCAATTTAAAATGTAAATTGTTACTATTCTAAGTTCTTTCCTATCTTTCCTTTGCATTTTAATGTATTTTAAACTGAATACTTTTTGAAAGGAATTTTATGAAAAATCAGAGTATTACACAGATTTAGGATTTTAATCGCTCTTCAAATAACCACAAAATATGTGTATGTTTGCAAATGTTTCTTTTACCCTTCAAATTGAACGTACAACAAATTACCTTGATTTTATTTGACGTTAAAGTTTGAGACAAGATATATTTTCGCATGAGCTTTATATTTATTTATGAGGGCAAAAAACTTTCCTAAGTTCACTGTCGTTATATACATACATGTTCCACATTAGTTAATTATACTTCGACGTATTCATTAACAGATGTATTTAATGACATTTTTAGAATTAAAAATGTAGAAACAATCTTATACAATTGAATTTTTCCAATCTCATAACATATTTTTTTACTTGTAATTCAGAAGAAAACAAATGTTACGCACTGCGTATGAAAACTGAATTTCTCATCAGCAATAAAATAAAAACTTAATATCTCCGAACAAATGTCCATCAATGAGTTTCTGCTCTAAGCCGACGATATTTTTTTTTTTTGACTTATACCGTAACAAAAGGCAGCTGTTCTTTAAAATTGCTTGTAATGACTTTTCAGTCTTAACATAGCATAAAAATGACTATTTACCGATATAAATTAGTGTATTTTGTGAATATTCTTATGTTTTCTTATCTAAAATAAATAAGTGGCACATTTTTTTTACCCTATTGTGTTAACTATTACACAAAAATTGCTAAGAAATCAGTTTTGTGATAAGGTGATTTTTTTCTGCTCCCAGGGAAAAAGTGACTGACAACATTGAATGAAAAAGACTATTAAAAATAAAAATATTTTATGTCCCATCAACATAATTTCTTCTTTACCATCGCTTGTATTTTGTATCTAAACTCGCACAAAATAAATAGGTTATCCACCCATAAATTAGGCATTTTCTGTGTCACTAAATTTTGGTGTACTTCGACATTTTCTATTACTATTTATAACTGCGTAGAGAAATTGTTGAATCTAGTTTATTGTAATTGACTCCATGAAGACTATATAAATGCCTCCTTTAAAAGCTAAAACTTTTCGGAATAGCTTTGTATTGAATATACCATTTATAAAATATTTTTACTTGCTGTTTCTGAGCAATTACGAAATTTATTTTCAAGATTATTCTTATGAAAAACAAGCCGCATTAAATTCATACCACGGAAGAAACAAATTTTGGATAACATCTGATTTAGAAATTGTTAATTGTTATTTTAGTTTTTAATACAGCACAAAAATACTTCCACATTTTTTTATTTTCATAATGTATTGTAAGGTGGACATGGTAACTTTATTTTATTATACTTTCTATTTTATTATTTATCGACATCGCTCTAAATCATCGAATTTGGGCATTCCCCTTCTTCTACCAAGGTACAGAAATGTAAACAGAAAATTACTATCCTTAGATAACTAATATTATCTAATCCTCTCTGACTGTGAGTAACAACTGATATTAAATAAGTCTAATACATCTAATATCAAATAAAGTAAAAATCTGAAATTATTTCACAATTATTTAATATACGTATTTCATGAAAAAGTAAAAACTTGTTTGACATATCTTGCTTTCGTTAAACGAAGTATTCAAACAAATCAGTAAATCTATTTGTATATGTGTTACAGTTCTTGAAAATGCGACTATAAGTTTTAGCTATACGTATATTTTTATAAATATTAGTGTAGTATTTAAATTTAGTTACTTCAGGAATATTTTTTCCGAATTAAAAGTTTCAGTATTTCAATGTTTGCTTAAACAAAGTTATTTATGTATGAATTTAAAAAAATGTAAACAGGAAATTACTATCGCTAGAAAATAAATTAATATTATCTTACCATCTGTGGTATGGCATCTATTATTAAATAAGTCTACTGCGTCTTAAACAAAAAAGTAAAAATAGGATATATAGTTGAAATATAAATGAATACATACCCCCTATATTTTACAATTATTTAATAAATATATTATATTAAATAAGTAAAATTTTTTAACCTATTGCTTTCTAAAAATGAAAGTCTACAAGGAAATCTTTAAATCTATTTGTTATTGGTATATATGCAGAGGTTAATTTCAAAATACGAAGATTATATGTTTTTAACTATGCTTATATTTTTATTAGTATTATCGTAGTATTGAGATAAAATTACTTTTGTATTATTTTTCTGAATTAAAAGTTTCAGTGCATCAATTTTTACTTGTTTATTGTATTGTGAAATAATAAGCACTATGTCCACTAACAATAAGTATGTAAATTACCTATTAAATTAATAATAACTGGTATTATCTCATTAAACTACAAACGATTTAACGAGATTACGAAACACGTTTTTCTTAAGAGTACCTAATTTTCTATTCATAAGTATTCTCTCTGCTTATCTTAATCGTGTTACAATGTCGATTTAAATCAATTCAGAGCTGCTATTACTCAGGCAGAACGGGAGGTATTTTTCTTACAGTGTGTTTTCTTCTGGCGCATGCGCAAACGGGGATCTTAAAAAGCGATTGAACTGCGATCTTTCCATCAAAATTACACCTTTGTAAAGACTTGTTTGAAAAATTGTGACAACGTAATTCTGTACTTTTTGCGACATTCTATAAAATGCTGTGTTTTTATTCACGAAAAATTGTTTCAATTTTTCTTTCTTATATTAAATGCAACTCGGGTGGATAGTTGACTTTACGTCGCACTGGAGCAACACACGTCTGGGATCAATCCTAAAGGGAGAGATCGGAGGACAACGTCGCGAAAATTTGATTTTGACGACCTTATAAAAGGGGAAAAGATTTGCGATTACTTCAATGGGGATATTACTTTGCATATCAACTTAAATTGAATTGTTTATACTTAAAATATGTCAAGTCTGTGTTTTCAAAATCTGACAAGTGCCTTTTAATATTTTATTTATGATGTATTTTTTTAAATGCGTGAATGATTTGTATAAAATTTCATTATGTGTATCAAGAGGCGTTTTTTTAGAGAAAAAAAAGTAACAGACGGAAAAAAATTTCCGGTTAAGAAGTAATTTATTTATTTCCTTTTGGGAGATAATGGGAATTAATATCTCATTTAGTGGCTTGGTAAAATTGCATGCGAGTAACATGCCGGGTAACGTCAACAAGTTACGAAAGAGGTTACCTAAATACTAGCACCCTCTATTACTTAGCTTTAAAGAACAACCCTCTAGTATCAAAATAAGTTTTAATAGCTTGCAATAAGTTTGTAGCCAAGTGATCAGTGATAATTTAAAGCAGACATAACTTTAAAAAATAGGTTTGATTACATAGTTCAATTAAATTCGCACTTGAGCAACATAACGTGGTATTGACAATGATCCGGTAGGGCAAGATCCGAGGACAACACCTCGTAATTTTGAAACATGGTCAGATGACGAGGACAACACCTGAGCTGGCACACCACTCTCCAAACTTCCACACCACAGGAACGTGAAGACATACGTGGCTACGACGTATTTAAAGAGCACCAGCTCACACGTACGTGACTTTCTATGGTTGGATCGAGTTTCAAACTTTCACCCCTCCTATTGCTAATCCATGACTCTACCAACTGTGCTACAGACGCCCCTTTTTGAATGTAAATTATTTAATTGAAGGGTTTCGGAAATATAATGATAAGCCACATAGATATTTTCCGTTCCAAAAAAATGAAACTAATCAATAGGATTAAGATAATTTCTGGTTGTTTGAGTGACTGCTCCATACTTAAAATCTGAAGATATCGTACCTCTTGAATAGAGTGGATAAACATTTCCGATTTCGGAATTTTTAAAAACTTGAAAATTTGCGAGGTTGAAAACATTTTGGAGATGAACCTATCGCGCTATGGAATCCAATCGTTTTACCTACGACCTTTCCTCCTTCAGGACTCGAACACAACACCTCCGAAGCGATGGAAACCTAACCCAGATCCCGATTATTTCAAACACAAAACCCCCCAACCGAAAAAAGGACTGAGGACATTGATTTCGAATGCTGGGACCAACAACCGAAGGAAACCATTATCCGAACGGCGCGTTTTTTTACATACCCGCAGACGATTTCTGCCGCAGTTTGTTCTGTAGCCACCTCGTCATTTGCGCATGCGTCATTACACACGTGTAGGTGTACACAACCACTGTCTGTATGCCGGGGTAAGAACAAAAGGAGGAGGAAGAGAACGAAAAAAAAAAGAGAGGGGAAAAAATACCAAGAATAAATGTTCCAAGCCTTCATCCTCATCCTCTCTGGGTTTGGGTTACCCCCTTCCACCCCCACCCCGTCGCACACCCCGGTCCCAATTCCGCTCTTATTTTCATTTCGCCCTGAGACGTCTCTTGCGCGATAAGTCCTGAAGATCCAACTTTTCTTTTTTTTTCTCTCTTTCCTCCTCTCTCTCTCTCTCTTCCTTCTAACCTACTCGTTTTTTTCATTCCCTCTTCCTCATCCCTTGGAAAAAGGGAAGCGCGAGAGCAGCAGCAGCAAAGAAAAAAAATTCCATCCCTGGATCCTTTTCTTCTTCCATCCCAGAATCTTTCCTCCTCTTCTTCTTCCTCTTCTTCTGATGCTTCCTTCAGTCCCCAGCACTATTTCCCTCCCCCCGCCTCGACCCTCCCCGGAGTCCAAGAAGGAACGGACGTCTCGAACGACCCCCCCCCCTCTCGGTGTCCCCCCTCGTGCGGTGTCCCCCTCGTGGCATCCGGACCTGACGGATGCTGTGAGAGAGGGGAGCGGAGGGATGCTGGGGAGCAGGGATGGAGAGAAGAGAGATGTAACCGGGGGCCCCACGGATGCTGTGCCGGTGGAGCTTAAAAAGCAGGGGCCGTACCACTATCTTGACTAGCATTAACTAGAGTCCCCACCAGCTCTGCTAGGGGCGCATGGAATACTGGAGATGCCTTGGTAATGCAAAGTGGTTGGAGTGAAATATACGCGCGTTGGGGCTTTATCGGAACTGTCTTGCGTTCCAACAAAAATTTGTATAAAAGCGCTATGCTCGATCTATCGTGGTATAGCATTATACACAGCGTTCCACCGTTATATATTTCGGCCGATCAACCGGTTTGGTGGTTAAGGTCATGCCTCTAGATCGGAAGGTTCCTGGTTCGAATCTGGGTCCGGTCAAGGATATTTTTTTGCGTATGGTGTAGAGGCGGCTGGTGCATCTTAAATCTGTCGTGGCCGAAAGTCCATACGTTGGGTTGGTGTGGGAGTTTGGAGTGTGGGGTGACAGATCAGGTGTAGTCTCATCATCTGACCGTGGTTCAAAATCACGTGGTGCTGTCCTCAAATCTTTCCCTTAAGGGATTGATCGCGGTCTCAGATATCCTCACGTTGGCGTAGTGTGGGAGTTTGGAGAATGGGGTGCCATCTCAGGTGCTGTCTCGTCATCTGACCGTGGTTCAAAATTACGTGGTGCTCTCCTCGGATCTTTCCCTTAAGGGATTGATCCCAGACCGTCGGCAATAGCCCGTCGTGTTGCTCTCGTATGACGTTTAATAAAAATTACTTTACCTTACCTTTATGTATTTCGATTTCGAATACGACCAACGACCGTCGTGTACAAGAGGGCTGGTGCACGTTAAATCTGCCCGAGTCTCAAATGTCCTTACGTTGGTGTGGTGTAGAAGTTTGGAGAGGTGGGGAGCCAGCTCAGGTTTGACCTCGTCATCTGACCGTTGTTCAAAATTACGTGGTGTTGTCCTCGGATATTTTCCTTCGGTTTTAATCGCGGGCTGTCGCCAATGACCCGTCGTTTTGCTGCAGTTTCATATTAATTAAAATACCTACCTACCTTCTATACATTCTCTGGTGTTTCTCGAGGAACACCAGAGAAAATTATTTCAATGGGATAATTACAAACCTCTGTACTTACATACCACTAATAGATAAAAATATAGCACACACAATATCCCCAGAGTTTTCTTTTTAATGTATTTTTGTCGATAATAATGTCATTGATGTAATAAATTGTAAAACTACATTGTTTAGTACACCCATGTGTATCAGTAATGTATTAATTTTTTGAATTGCATAAATATAATTTTATTGGATCAAAACTCTAAAGAAAGTAGTAAAAACTATTGCCACTTTGAAAATATTAGTTCTTTGTAAAGTTTAAAACTGATTCTTATCAGTTAATCAATGAGTTTTTTACTTTAAACCTTCTAAGAGGGATTCACAAGCGTATATCATCACCTTCAGGTTTCTCTGAATGACAGACGTTCTTGGCCAATGGAATCCGTCCTACGTTTCTTTACAATAGATATGGATATTTAATCATTTATATAGGTTATGAGGTAAAATATATTTGACTGTAATCGGTAATCCTTATATGCTCGGGGGGTTAAAAATCCCATCTAGTGTTTAGCCTTATAAATAGCACGAGGTGATAAGGTTGTTTTTACAATTAATTGTTTCAATATCGTTACGAAAGGATTATTTTGATGGACTGCGTTATTACCCTAATCAGATTGTGAAAATACTTAATTTTTCAGCAATAAGACAATTATTGGAAACTTTCCTAGAAATTAATATATTTACGCCTAGTTGATCCTTTGGTCGATTGCATCGTATTCTTGGAAACTATTGCAGTCTGTAAACACTTTAATTAGACCAATAATAATTAATCGATACAATTCTAAGATAACAGCGATGTCTCGTTTGAAAATGAACTATAAACAACTTCTTGATACCAATTAGTAACGGAATACTTGAAAACATTTTACAATCTTTTTATACAAAGATTCAAAAGGTGGATTATATGCTGTTATTTTAATTAATGGATATAGTACAATTATGGGACAACCTCGTGGTAATTCACCCTCGTAGTCTTGGTTTTACCCCCCCCCCCAGACACATAATGTCTATATATAAATAACACTTTTATAACAAAAAAATATTCTTATGATGCATATAAATACTTATTACTTATTTATAAATAGTTATTTAATTATTTTTGCAAAATCTCCAATTGTAAAAAATCTGAATTCATGTGTAAAATTAGACACCCATGAAAAACTTTTTTAATATATATATATAATGGTTGCTAACACACATTAGGGGTTAATTAAAATATGCCTTGTTTGACCATTTGGTTCCTTACTTAACATTTTTCTCGTTTAAAATTGATGGTATTAGTTAAAATATAAAGAGGATTTCTCGTGTCGAAAAAAATTTATATCCAACTTCTTGGTAGCGTTTAATAGCAAAGTTGTAAAAGAACTGTTCTCTAATTTGAAACAAAAATTTAAGAGGTTTGTTATTTGCACTTACTATTTCCCATCCAACACTTGAAATGAATACCAACTATTTGAATTCAGCACAACATAAATATTTATTGATCAATAGTGTTCTTCTCACTGTTAATAAATAAGATCAATAATCATTTCAGTACATAACTCGTCAGCGCTTTGTCATTTGCATTCTGCAACAGCTGGGATCTAACTCCTGAAACTGCTTATTCTGCACATCAACGCAGACCTACTGGAATTTCCATAATCTAAACGTATTCCGGTTTCCGAATCCGGAATTAAGAGTAATATTGCTTGAAAATACATATTCTGGAACTGCGTCTGTTTAGGGAGAGAAAAAGACGCCTTCTCCGCTTTCAATTTCGTTTTTTAACTTTTCATTCTTTCCGACAGTTCATGTTTATATGAGACGCAAATTTGGAAGTGCTAAATGTAGGTGGAGGTAGTGTTTGTGAAGAAACGTGTTTCCTGTACAATGCTCGCCGACCAACCGGTATAGTGGTTAAGGTGTTAGCCTCTAGATCGGAAGGTTCCTGGTTCGAATCCGGGTGTCCCGGGCATGGATGTTTGTAAACGTACGGTGTAGAGGCGGCTGGTGCACCTTAAATCTGTCGTGGCCGAAAGTCCTCACGTTGGGTTGGCGTGGAAGTTTGGAGAGTGCGGTGCCAGCTCAGGTGTTGCTTCGTCATCTGACCGTGGTTCAAAATTACGAAGTGTTGTCCTCGAATCTTTCCCTTAAGGGATTGATTCCGGACCGTCGTCAATAGCCCGTTGTGTTGCTCTAGTACGACGTTAACTAAAATTACCTGTACAATGCTCCGACCGTGGTAGGTTGGTTGATCATCGCAGGTGGTAATGGTAATTTGAGTTAACGTCGTACTAGAGCAACACAACGGGCTATTGACGACGGTCCGGGATCAGTCCCTTAAGGGAAAGATCCGAGGACAACACCTCGTAATTTTGAACCAAGGTCAGATGACGAAGCAACACCTGAGCTGGCACCCCACTCTCCAAACTTCCACGCCAACCCAACGTGAGGACTTTCGGCCACGACAGATTTAAGGTGCACCAGCCGCCTCTACACCATACGTTTACAAACACCCATGCCCGAACCCGGATTCGAACCAGGAACCTTCCGATCTAGAGGCTAACACCTTAACCACCATACCGGTTGGTCGGCGGTCATCGCAGGTGAACCCCTCACCTCCCGACTTTAGTCAGGTTAAAATGTTTACTAGTCACCCACTGGAAAATGGGAAGAATAAGTCAAAGAAAACCGGACTAATCTGATCAACCCCGTGACCAAATTTCTGGAAATACATTTGATATACATTTTACATGAATAATACATCCTTTTAATAATACTGATTATTAGGGCAACTTTTTTGTTGCAATAAAAATGGGAAAAGTTGCATTTATCATTCCCTAAAGTTGCATTTATGGAAATAAAGTTGCATTTATTTTTGATACACTAAAATCTAAAATAAATTATTCGTGAAAAATGAAAAAGTTAAAAATATATTGACATTTTTAGTCGTATACAACAGTATTATAATGCATCATTAAATACAGAAGAACGTTGAATGACCGATCATTGGCCAGTAATTTCTTTAACATTGAAAAACTGCATCAGCCGCAGTCATATAATGTGCTGTATCGGATACCAGAAGCGCAAAATCTTTTTGCTCAACATTCAGAGATTTTAAAACGTCATCTACAAGGCGAACAACATATTGATGATCGACACTCACATCGCAAACTCTGCAGTCGATTACGCAAAATTCCTCTGGGTTATCAAGAGTGCCAACCAATGTGTTCAAATACTTCTTGCTATTAATTTCACTTTTGTCTGTTAGGACGAACACCTCTTTCCATGAATTTCTTGTTTGATCCGCAATACTTCGGCGTTCGCAAGACCATACACGTAATCGAAGGGTTGATTCAGAGGGCAAAAAATGAAATAGTAATATCATATTAATAAATTTTAAGCTAAATTTTAAAAAGTTACAAGTGGTCGCATTTATGCAAAAGTTGCATTTATGCAGAAAGTTGCATTTATGTTGCGGTTATAACTCACTTGCAATACAGTATGAGAAATTTTGGTTTTAGTATTTAACATGTTGCGTAGAACGTGTGAAAAAAAGTTGCATTTGTTGCAAAGAGTTGCCCTACTGATTATATATCCTTTTGAAAATAATGATTAACTATCCTTTTGATATTACATTTAAAACTTGGGCTGGTAGAGTCTGCAGGATTTTCCCTAACTATTTTGCATGAGCTTTAATTTTAGTATAGTTTTCCTCTTTTGGCAGCCGACCTGTATAGTGGTTAAGGTGTTAGCCTCTGTATCGGAAGGTTCCTGTTTCGAATCCAGGTCCGGGCATGGGTGTTTGTAAGCGTATGGTGTAAAGGCGGCTGGTGCATCTTAAATCTGTCGTGGCCGAAAGTCCTCACGTTGGGTTGATGTGGAAGTTTGGAGAGTGGGGAGCCAGCTCAGGTGTTGCTTCGTCATCTGACCGTGGTTCAGAATTATGTGGTGTCGTCCTCGGATCTTTCCCTTAAGGGACTGATCCCGGACCATCGTCAATAGCCCGTTGTGTTGCTCTAGTACGACGTTAACTAAAACTACCATTGCCTCTTTTGACAAGGTTAATAATTTCCCCAATTTTGAATTATAGTGTCAGGTGCGGTCCTGCTTTACCCACCAGCCTCACGAACACAAAGTTGATTTAACGAAGCAACAATCATTTTTGACCCTATCTAAATTACACTAGTATTTAAATAGTAAACGATTAATTCCATTAATTATGTACAGCAGCTCCAACCGTAGTGTCTTGGCATGGAAGTTAGGAGAGTGGGTTGCCAGCTCAGGTGTTCCTTCGTCATCTGACCGTGGTTCAAAATTACGAGGTGTTGTCCTCGGATCTTTCCCTTAAGGGATTGATCCCGGACCGTCGTCAATAGCCCTTTGTGTTGCTCTAGTACGACGTTAATTAAAAATTACCAAATTACCTAAAATTATTGAATTTATGATTTATTCTTTAAGCTACATGCTGTAAATAATTCCAGAAACATGCCAAATTACATCATTTCCGAAATGAAACGGGAAATGCTTTCTACCACAAAAACAATAATGCCATCAATATTTTTCAGAAAAGCCTCTCGGACTGTTAAAGTAACACTGTTTTTACTTTCATACATCACAGAAATAAAACATGAAAATAAATATAGTCGGATCTTGAAAAGAAAATAACTTCACCAATTCAAAAACTTAATATCTTAGTAGTCTCTAAGTAGTGTTCTATTATGCCAAAGGCTAATAACTCAAAAGTGTCCCTTTAATTAAATGTAGGATCTTTGGTTTATGCAAGCGTGGCTGAATTAAGAGTTCTGATTGGCCATCGGTCAACTAGGCGTGGCCTCAATTACCGTTGAAGTCTTCACCTTTTTTCAGTAGGGAGTTTTTTGCAAATCATTTCTTATCAGCGTTAGAACTGACAGTTGCTGATAATTAATACTAATAAAGGAGTGGAAATTTTCACTGCTATTATCTCAACCAGTAGACCATTCCACAAATTACATACTGCCAAGACATAGGTCTAGTTTTGCTTTGAATCTAATCCATCTTATAACGTCGTATTTTCCGTCTCAAAATATGTATCCTTAAAATATATAATATATCATCTGTCAGATACGTTTAACAATTATACTTAATTATAATATAAGTCTTTATTTTTGGTTCTTCCAATGGTAGTTTGTTTGCCGACCAACCGGTATAGTGGTTAAGGTGTTAGCCTCTAGATCGGAAGGTTCCTGGTTCGAATCCGGGTCCGGGCATGGATGTTTGTAAGCGTATGGTGTAGAGGCGGCTGGTGTACCTTAAATCTGTCGTGGTCGAAAGTCCTCACGTTGGGTTGGCGTGGAAGTTTGGAGAGTGGGGTGCCAGCTCAGGTGTTGCTTCGTCATCTGACCGTGGTTCAAAATTACGAGGTGTTGTCCTCGAATCTTTCCCTTAAGGGACTGATTCCGGACCGTCGTCAATAGCCCGTTGTGTTGCTCTAGTACGACGTTAATTAAAATTACCATTACCATTCCAATGGTAGTTTGTTGAATACTTCGTTGCAGAGAAAAGCAACGGGTATTTTTTATTTTTTCAAATAGCGGGTAATTAAATTTTACGTCTCACAACTTGATGGTAACTCCAATTGTAAGTAGCCGACCAAAAGGTATAGCAGTTAAGGTGTTATCCTCTAGATAGGAAGGTTCCTGGTTCGAATCCGGGTCCAAGCATGGATGTTTGTAAGCGTCTGGTGTAGAGGCGGCAGGTGCACCTTAAATATGTCGTAGCTGAAAGTCCTCACGTTTGGTTGGTGTGGAAGTTTGGAGAGTGGGGGCCAATTTAGGTGTTGCGTCGTCATCTGAACGTGGTTCAAAATTATGAGTTGTCCTCGGATCTTCCCTTAAGGGATTAATCCCGTACAGTCGTTAATAGCCCGTTGTGTTGCTATAGTACGACGTTACTAATTACCAATTTTTAATGGTAAGTAGAGTTGCTTTGAAGCAACGCATGGGTTATTGTAGACGGTCCGGTATAAATCCCCAGGGAAAATATCCGAAGATAACTCCACCACTTTATTTTCAACCACGGTCAGAAGACGAAGTCCCATCATCCCACTCTCCAAACTTCCACACCACGCTAACGTGAGGACATTTGAGAAAACAGGAGATTTATCGTGCTCCAGCCCCCTTTGTACACAGCGATCTTTGGTTGGATTCGAACTCGCAACCCACTGGTTGCTAATCCGTTACTCTTGCAACCGGCCTATAGTGGTGTGAATTGATCTCTGAAGTAATCTATTAACCTTTTGACTACGGCTATAGATATAACTGGCGCGATTCTTTCTTGACGCGATTCTTATAACTTTCAAAGTGCAACTGCCGTAACGACCATACTCTAAATTCCTTCTCGGCGTGATCAAGATACAACTGCTGTACCGGCCGCAGTCGTGTACAAAAGGGTCTGGTGCACGTTAAAACAGTCGGGGCCTCAAATGTGCTTACGTTGGCGTGGTGTGTAGGTTTGGAGAGTGGGGTTCCAGATCATGTGTTGCCTCGTCATCAGACCGTGTCTCAAAATTATGTGGTATCGTCTTTGGATCTTCTCCATCATGATTGATTCCGAACCGTCGCCAATAGCGCCTTGTGTTGCTCCAGTGCGACGTTAATTAAAATACCTACCTGCATAACCTATTACCTGAACGTGGTTCAAATTTACGTGGTTAATCTAGGATCTTTCACTTGGGGAATTTATCCCGGACCGTCGTAAATAGCCCGTTGTGATGCTCTGGTACGACGTTAACTATAAATTACCAATTACCCTTGGGGGAATTTGTCCCGGACCGTCGTAAGCTCAGGTGTTGCTTCGTCATCTGACCGTGGTACAGAACTACGAGGTGTTGTCCTCGGATCTTTCCCTTGAGGGACTGTTCCCGGACCGTCGTCAATAGCCCGTTGTGTTGCTCTATTACGACGTTAACTAAAAAATTACCAATTACCCGGACCGTCGTCAATAGCCCGCTGTGTTGCTCTAGTACGACGTTAACAAAAATTACCAAATTACCAATTACCCGGACCGTCGTCAATAGCCCGCTGTATTGCTCTAGTACGACGTTAACTAAAATTACCATTGCCATTGTTGTCGGCTTATAATCATTGTTTCGTTCGGGCCCGTTGGTAAGGTAAGGTAGTTTTAATTAACGTCGTACTAGAGCAACAGAACGGGCTATTGACGACGGTCCGGGTTCAATCCCTTAAGGGAAAGGTCGAGGACAATACCACGTAATTTTAAACCAGGGTCAGATGACTTGGGCCCGTTTGGAAAAGCATCGGATTAGCAACCGGAGGGCTGCGAGTTCAAATCCAACTGGACCTTCGTGAACAAGGGGGCTAGTGTACGTCAAACCTTTCGTGGCATCAAATGTCCTCACGTTGGCGTGGTGTGGAAGTTTGGAAAGTGGGGTGCCAGTTCAGGTGTTGCCTCTTCATCCGACCGTGTTCAAAAATTACATGGTAATTGGTAATTTTATTAACGTCGTACTAGAGCAACACAACGGGCTATTGACGACGGTCCGGGATCAATCCCATTGAAGGAAAGATCCTACAAAAATTACGCCGACCAACCGGCATAGTGGTTAAGGTTTTAGCCTCTAGGTCGGAAGGTTCCTGGTTCGAATCCGGAGCCGCGCATGGATGTTTGTAAACGTATGGTGTAGAGGCGGCTGGTGCACCTTAAATCTGTCGTGGCCGAAACTCCTCACGTTGGGATGGCGTGGAAGTTTGGAGAGTGGGGTGCCAGCTCAGGTGTTGCTTCGTCACCTGATCGTGGTTCAAAATTACGAGGTGTTGTCCTCGAATTTTTCCCTTAAGGGACTGATCCCGGACCGTCGTCAATAGCCCGTTGTGTTGCTCTAGTACGACGTTAACTAAAATTACCATTACCATTGCCTACAAAAATTACATGGTGTTGTTGTCATCGGATTGGTGTTGCTCCAGTACGACGTTAATTAAAACACCTACCTACCATTGTTTCGTTCAATGAAAATGGGAACATTAAGATTAAATGAAAACGTCTGCAAAATGACACAAAACAAATCAATCAAATATTTATTTTGTACTCGCAGAATAACCCTTAAACAAGCCATCGATATATCTCACTGGAAATAAAAAATGCACCGTTCTTAAATGTATTGGGAGAGGACAGGTACAGTTATTTCGCCTCATTCAATTCATCGGAAGTTCAAATACGGAATGTAGTGAATGGGTTTTTTTATAGCTCATAAAAAGACTATAAATCTAAAATCCAATACGTGAGTTAACGGATGTTTGAATCTGTCTGTATATATATAATGCATAAAAAAGTTTATTTTCTTTGCTCTCCCCCTTCCTAGATGTATGTGTGTCTAGATTTAGTTTCCCTTTCCGATGTCTATTCTTTGGGTAGGGACGTTTTTCGGAGTGTATTTAGAATATCAAATTATCGGAAACCCACTTTTCTCGGGGATTGTTGTTTGCAATATAAATTATTCTTAAATAAAAGCGTGCAAACACTAGTATACCGTCCGTGCCCAAGTTTCTTGGTAAATTTTGTTGGTTAATTTAATCTAAAATTTAAACATTAATGTGTCATTGAAAACCAGTTTGAAAAAAATCCATACACGTATACTTTATTATTGTCGGCTAAGATCATGTTCGGTTCGGGGTTAGGTAGGTAGTTAACTTCACACTGGAACGACAGGATAATGGCGCTGTCCGGGATTCATCCCAAAGGGTAATGGTAATGGTAATGGTAATTTTAGTTAACGTCGTACTAGAGCAACACAGCGGGCTATTGACGACGGTTCGGGATCAGTCCCTTAAGGGATATATCCGAATACAACACCTCGTAATTTTGAACCACGGTCAGATGACGAAGCAACACCTGAGCTGGCACCCCACTCTCCAAACTTCCACGCCAACCCAACGTGAGGACTTTCGGCCACGACAGATTTAAGGTGCATTAGCCGCCTCTACACCATACGCTTACAAACATTCATGCCCGGACCTGAATTCGCACCAGGAACCTTCCGATCTAGAGGCTAACACCTTAGACAATATACCGGTTGGTCGGCTCATCCCAAAGGGAAAGATCCGATGACAACACCTCCGACCAACCGGTATAGTGGTTAAGGTGTTGGCCTCTAGATCGGAAGGTTCCTGGTTCTAATCCCGTCATGGATGTTTGTAAGCGTATGGTGTAGAGGGGGCTGGTGCACCTTAAATCTGTCGTGGCCGAAAGTCCGCATGTTAGGTTGGTGTGGAAGTTTGGAGAGTGGGGTGGCAGCTCAGGTGTTGCTTCGTCATCTGACCGCGGTTCAAAATTACGAGGTGTTGTCCTCGGTTCTTTCCCTTAAGGGACTGATCCCGGACCGTCGTCAATAGCCCGTTGTGTTGCTCTAGTACGACGTTAACTAAAAATTACCATTTACCGATGACAACACCTAGTAATTTTTACTAGTCATATGATGAGGTCAACACCCGAACCTGGCACCCTACTTTCCAAATATCCACACCAATTTGAAAATATTTAAGGCCTGATAGATTTAACGTACATAAGCCCCATGTTACATGACGTCCTTTAGTTGGATTAAGTTTCGAACTCGCAACCATCCAGTTGCTAATTTTGCAAACGGGGTGTAGCGGTCTGGGTTCGACCCTGAACAGTTCGACTAAAACTTTTGCTACTGTATGTTTTAGGAGAGTCAAACTTAGAACTAACATTTGAAGATTGGTTTAAGACATAACTAACCTTTCGCAATCAAGGATGATAATTAATTAACGTAGCATTGGAGCGACACAACGGATTAATGACGATGATCCGGGATCAGTCTCCATGAGATAGATCCAAGGATCTCAAGTCACCTGAGCTGGTACTCTACACTCCAAACTTCCCAATCTCGTTTACGCGACCGGCTTAGAGCAGAAGCACATTAACTGAGTAAAGAAGAATACTTTAATGCGCCGTTATTTAATGACTATTTGTGTTTTGGTCAAAAATTAAATTTTACAAATACATTTTGTGTACAATGTAATATCCCTCTTAAATCGTTTACAATTTGATTATATACTTTTTCTGATCATAAAAAGTAGGCATTTCCTGTTTCCGAGAAAATGTCTTTCAATTTTCTTTTAAAGAAATAAAACAAAATTTTCTAAATAATCTTAAGCATTAATAAGTTATTGAAATTTAAAACTTTGAAAACTCATATAGAAATATGTTCTATCATTGTCGGCTAGAGCAGATACTCATTAACTGATGAAAAAGAGTTTTTATTTTATTTCACCTATTTAGTGACTAACTATTGAGTTAGAAATATACTTTATCAGTCGGTTGGAGCAGAAACTCATTAACTGACGAAAAGGATTTTTTACTGCGCAGTTATTTAACGACTAACTATTGAGTTAAAAATATATTTTATCAATAGAGAAGAAACTCATTAACTGACGAATAGGATTTTTTACAGCTCAGCTATTTGACGAGTAAGTATTGAGTTAGAAATAATTTTACCATCGTCGACTAGAGCAGAAACTCATTAACTGACAAAAAATTATTTTTGACTGCGCAACTATTTAGCGACTAACTATTGAATTAGAAACATTCCTTATTACTGTCGGCTAGAGCAGAAACTCATTAAAATTGACAAAAAAATATAAAAAAAATTTTACCGCAGTTATTTAACGACTAACTATTGAGTTAGAAATATACCTTATCATAGTCGGCTAGAGCAGAAATTCATCACTGAAGAAAAGGATTGTTTACTGCACAGCTATGTACAGACTAACTATTCAGCTAGAAATATATTTTATCACTAGAGCATAAACTCATTAACTGACGAAAAAGATTTTTTATTGCGCGCCTATTTAGTGACTAACTATTGAATTAGAAACATACTTTATCAGTCGGATAGAGCAGAAACTCATTAACTGACGAAAAGGATTTTTTACTACGCAGCTATTTACCGAATAACTATTCAGCTAGAAATATATTTTATCAATAGAGAAGAAACTTAATTACTGACCAATAGGATTTTTTACAGCTCAGCTATTTAACGACTAAATATTGAGTTAGAAATGTACTTTATCATCGTCGACTAGAGCAGAAAACTCATTAACTGACAAAAAATAATTTTTGACTGCGCAACTATTTAACGACTAACTATTGAGTTAGAAACATACCTTATTACCGTCGGCTAGAGCAGAAACTCATTAAAATTGACAAAAATAATTTTTTTTACTGCGCAGTTATTTAACGACTAACTATTGAGTTAGAAATATACCTTATCATAGTCGGCTAGAGCAGAAATTCATCACTGCAGAAAAGGATTGTTTACTGCGCAGCTATGTAAAAACTAACTATTCAGTTAGAAATATATTTTATTAAGAAAGAAGAAACTCATTAACCAACGAATAGGATTTTTTACAGCTCAGCTATTTAACGACTATTGAGTTAGAAATATACTTTATCATCGTCTAGAGCAGAAACTCATTAACTGACAAAAATAATTTTTGACTGCGCGACTATTTAATGACTAACTATTGAGTTATAGAAATATACCTTAACACCGTCGGCTAGAGCAGAAGCTCATTAAAATTGACAAAAGGAATTTTTTTACAGCGCAGCTATTTAACGACTGAATATAGAGTTTTTTAGGTCAAAATTTGATGATTTTATAAACATTTTCACATACTATATATCTTAAATAGTTTACAACTTGATTGTGTATTTCTCATCATCATGGCAATAAACATTTACTGTCTCATAAAATGTCAGTGTATGATATACTCCACTGATGTGCTTAGCGTAAGAATCGATTGCATTTGTTTGGCGAATGGAAACAAATGGATGTACGAGATATAAAATAAACCGATACGGGATTCACTCAACAACTTTGCCGCTAAGTTTAAATCTTGGACGTGAAATATAAGAAAACTGAGTGTTGCTATTGAAAGGGAGATGCGAAAAGTGTGACTAGTAATCACGTGGTTGCTCAGTGAAAAATTGAATAAGTTCGCCGATTTGGCATTTTATCGCCTCGTTTGGCAATATAACATCATATGACTGGGTAGATGTGTGAATGTATATTTCCATATATTCTATTATTTATATCGGTACCACTTTGAAGGAGAAAAACAGTATTGTTAAAACTTGCTGTACAATAAATGCCACATAAAAAAAATGTCGTGGTGTGGAAGTTTGAATAGTGGGGTGCCAGCTCATGCGTTGTTCTCGTCATCTCACCGTGATTCAAAAATACGAGGTGTTGTCCTCGGATCTTAGTCTTCGAAATGGATCCCGAACCGTCGCCAATAGCCCGTTGTGTTGTTCCAGTTGGAAGTTTATGCTAGCACACCCCGTCATAAAGAAAAGGTCATAATTTTAATAATGCCAATTCATATAACTTAAAATCGTTTCAAAAGAGTCGGAACAATTATGGCCTTTCGCATAAAACTCTAAAATTTCCCTCAACCTTCCCTTCTGATAAATTTTTTAATGAATCAGTAATGCGATCGGGAAGAACTTAAAAAAAACTCAATCGTACTACAAACGATACGCTGGAGTTCGCGGTAATCTGAAAATTGAATTTTCGTCTGCGGCGCCAACTTAACTGTATCCAGGGTTCTGGCAACGACATTTTAAGTGTTAATGAGACCGTTTCAGGCGACACATAAAACGCTGAGAATAGTTCCCCTAAGTAATTTCCACCCTCATCTCTATCTCTTTTTCGCATTTCGTCACTCATTTTCTTCCTCCAAGCTCTCAATTGGTCTGAAGCAGACCGTTCTGCCTGTCTCCATTTGCTCCTTTATTTCGTTTCTTCGTTTTCTCCCTGTATCCGTTTATACACATCTTTTTTTTTTTTTTTTTCATTTGAAGCAATAAACTTCTTCTTGATTGGATAGTGCTCCTTAGTCGATCGGATATGATTCGCTAAAAATAAAGAATGTTTTTCTTTCCAGAGATTTCACTGGCTGGGTATTGATCTCAGGAATGGACATTTTAAAATGCTGAGTCTGGTCGAATTCCTATGCTGGACGTGTTCCGTTTTGCCGCTTCTATTTGTTTTATGGATGTTGGTATGGTGATGGGACAACGATAAACAACATTAAAACAACAGAGACCATAATGAAATTTTATAAATTAAATTTAAGCTAACTAGGGGCTCCGCACTCTGCTCGCTTAAGCTAAAAAAATTGTACCATAAGGAAGATTATAATGTAATGTATTCAGTGATGTTCTCAAATTTAAAAAATAATAGTATTAAGCTGTAGATATGACCGTTTTAACAAAAAGTAGCGAAAATATCCAAAGAATCCGAATTTTGTATTACCAACTTTTGATCGCATCGAATTTATTTATTAACCAATTTCAAAAATAATTGTACCGTAAGAAAGAGTACATTCTGAGGTATACTGCGATATTTTTAAAATTAAAAACTAATAGTAATAAGATATAGATATGACAGTTTAAAAAAAAGTAACGAACATGTCCCGATTTTTCCCGATTTTCAAAAAAATATTATCAAGAACCAAATTGAAATTTCTAAAAAAACACGACGAGGTGCACACATTTACGTTGAGAGGTACTCTTTAAAAAAAACTCACGGCTGAAGACTGAAAATTCGTATGTGTTTTGCTCACTCGCAGAAGAAATATCGCTTTTTCAACTTTGACACTTAATAAACCCTAAACTAATAACCGTATCGGAAAAAGATCTTTACATTTGTCCAGAGAACACGATGAAGAACAAATCATGTTAATTTCATATTTTTCTGATCCGTACTTTCTCGAGAAACCGTCTAAGAATCGAGCTAAACAACACAGTTTTCAATCCTGTGACAGCGGCATCGGCGATAACTTTTTTTTCAATATTTATAGAGAGAGGTGGTTGCATAATTAACGTCACACTGGAGCAACACAACGGTCTATTGGCGACGGTCCGGATCAACTCCCCAAGGAAAAAATCCGCAGTATACCACGTAGTTTTGAACTACAGTCGACAATAATCTAAAGGTGAAGTAGGTAAATAATGAGCGTCGCATTGGAGCAACACAATGGGCTGTTGATGACGGTCCAGGATCAATCCGAGGACATCACCTCGTCATTTGAATAACAGTCGGATGACGAGGTGAACACCTGAGCTGGCACCCCACTGCAAACTTCCACACCATGTAGGCCATATTTAACGTGAACCAGCCCCCTTTGTACTCAACGGTCTCTGATTGAATTATCACTTCATTTGTAAATTCAGAGAAAACTTGAGCAATCTCCTGAAATGCAACCACAATCGTACAATATTAGCGTACCCTTTGGGTTTGTTCTCGGGCCGTAGCCCATAGCCCATTGTGTTGCTCCAGTGCGGTATTAATTAAATACCTCCCTACTTAAAGAGATCCTATGCATAATTGGATCAGTCAACTATTAGATTCTCCAAAATATTTTCAACGGGATGACATTCAAACAATAAATTTCCCATCAACAAAAATTGTTTTCCCTCCATCTGTTTTGCATATCTAACAGACCATATCGCAGAATTCACCGATAATTCAAGAAATGAGAAATTCCCATAATCTTCCTGGTAAAAAAAAGTCTCGGATGTCATGTTAGTGTCACAAAATCGTGACGCATGTTCACGGTTCACTGTTTCTTCCCCAAACAGATAAAGACGTTATAGCAAAGAAAAATTAAATAAAATATTTACTAGTTTGAATATCTATATATAAAGCCACAGTTGGCGTCTGTCTTTCTGTCTGTTATCTATACAAATCTGCACCATTTGATCAATCCCCACCAAATTTGGTACACTTATACTTTGGAACCCTGTGAGTATCGTAGGCTAACTCTTAACGTCCGATCTTTTTATCCAATGTATGCAGAAGGGACAAAAACAATCTGAAATCTCCAAAGGAATAACATTGCGAATTATTACGATTATACCACTGCTATCAGATCGTTAAACTATTATAGCTGGAAAAACATTTTTCCCAACAAAAAGTATGTTTAAAGAATTTAAGTTCGAATACTGTGCCGACCAACCGGTATAGTGGTTAAGGTGTTAGCCTCTAGATCGGAAGGTCCCTGGTTCGGGAATGGATGTTTACGTAAGCGTATACCAGCTCAGATGTTGCTTCGCCATCTGAACATGGTACAAAATTACGAAGTATAAACTGTTTTTTCAAACTTTTTCATCCTCTTCTTTTGTCATTTTGTATTTTTGTGCCTTCATGTTTTACCCTTCAATTGACTTTCCCCTTCTGTGTACTTAAATGTGTATGTATATATTGTGGATTGCTTAGCTCTCCCTTATCCCAGAATCTCCTCCGTAAGGCGGACTATACAGCTGAAAGCCGCACAGGTGAAACAGTGTCCGCCTACGGCGTCCAATCCAATCCAATCACTTCCGGCCTTGTAGTGGCCAATGACTTATAGATCAAATGTGCCCGCTATTAGAAGAAAAAAAAATTCGAATACTTATTTTTTAACGTATTTTTTAAAATTATTTTTCCCTAATATTAATAATTTATAAAAATTAGACTAGTGACATAGAATTATTAGCATAACATTTAATTTTGCATAGTTTACATTTGTAAGGTAATTGGTAATTTTAGTTAACGTAGTACTAGAGCAACACAATGGGTTATTGACGACAGTCCGGGATCAGTCCCTTAAGGGAAAGATCCGAGGACAACATCTCGTAATTTTGAAACACGGTCAGATGACGAAGCAACACCTGAGCTGGCACCCCACTCTCCAAACTTCCACTCCAACCCAACGTGAGGACTTTCGGCCACTACAGATTTAAGGTTCACCAGCCGCCTCTACACCATACGCTTAGAAATATCCACGCCCGGACTCGGATTCGAACCAGGAACCTTCCGACAAAGAGCTTAACACCTTAACCACTATACCGGTTGGTCGGCTTACATTTGTAAGGAAACTAGTCTATTTAATGTGGATAAAAACTGACCTAATTAAAGTGTTATCTTGCTACTTGTTGTCAGTGCAAAACACCGCTTAAGATCTGAGTTGTGTATATTTCGACCAACTTTCCATAAAAGCTATTGATTCAATACATAAGGTGGGATTTGTAGAATTTCGTTTCATAAAAATACATCAAGTGTACAAAACGAAACCTTTTAAATTAAGACGGTAAGGTGTGTTAAAAAAAGAGTAACGCTAGTTTAAAGTTATTTTGAAATACGAAAGTTATATATTTAAAATAAATTCATTTTAAAAATAGACAATCATTGTTAAAATAAGACTGGTAAACCATACGTTGCATTCCAAGGATTTTTTAAAATTTTAATGGAGATTTCCAATAAAAGACAGTTAAAATCATTAAAACTTGCATTTGTTTTTAAAGTTTCATCCAAGACCTTACATTATTGAATTGTATTCTTTCTTTCTAAGTAGGAACATTGTTTACATTTATATATACCGAATCTCTGAATTGACAACAAAATGTCATAAAAAAAAAGCTTTGTACGCCAGTTGGAGTAAAACAAATTTCAAGTAAAATTTTGTTGATCTTGTAATTTTTTAACGGTTATAAAATGTTCTGATTTTTGAAAAGTTGAAAGTTTGTATCTTGAGTGACAGAAGATCGAGATTGTTTACTGTACCAATTGAAGATATTCTTGTGAAACTATTTGCTGCCTGAAACAAACTTTGAAAGCATTGATTTAATTTTTTTAAAAACGCTGAAAAATTGATCTTTTGTTATTTAAAAAATCGTAATCGATTAACTTTGTTTCGTCGGTAATTAAGACATTTAATTTTAAAACAAGCTTGTTATTTCACATAAGAATAAACTTTTCAAGCAAAAAATTATTTTCTTGAAAAGAAAATTATCTTGAATATCGTATTCAATATGATTTGTCAATCTTTCATAATGATGGTGGTTTGTGGTTTGTTCCCGGACCATCTCCTATAGCCTATGTGTTGCTACAGTGGATGTTAGATAAAATACCTATCTATCTCTTCATATATATGGTGGATTTCGTAAACATCGCATTCCTGATACAAGAGTGCTACAACTTAAAAAATATCAAAAGTAAAATTAGCTGGAGTAATTTGTAATTCGTACAGAAAATCAACCTAAAAGGTCATTTATAATCACTCCAAAACTTAAAATCAGCATCTGTATTACTCATAACCCTAGCAAATTTTGTTTTAGTATTGTCTGACTAGGTATGTGAGCTGGATTATATGGATGAATAAATCTGTGCTCAGATGGCAAAATATTACAAGTCACTTTTCCCAAAAAATTGAGTTAAGTCCTATCCTGGAGTCTGGTTTGTTAATGTTTAGAAGGTGGCAAAATGTCTTAAGCCTTTTTCTTTCAGTTTATGAGAAAACAAAATTGTAATAAATCAAAAACCACAGAACCCCATGTTGAATCTTGAATCTTAAAATTGCTCTCACGAAAAATTAAAAAAAGTGACAAAACATTTTGCCATCTGAGTACAGAAATAGAGTAAATATGTATTCCATTTCAAAGTAAATGACAGCTTTAAAAATTTCAAAATGGAGTTTAAAAAATTAATTTTAACATCTCACCTATTTTTTCTTTATTTGCATTTTTCTATAATGGAGAAAAGTGATTTTTCAGATAACTTTCAATCAACGCTTTACCAACTCAAGTCAAACGTCGCTTGGTAATTCTCTGCTAGTGTCTTATAAAATATTTCAAGCGTTTTAAAAATCTCTCTATATTAAAAAAAAGTTACCGCCGCCGCCGCCGCCGCCGAAGAATTGAAATTTTTGTTGTTTAGCTCCATTCTTAGACGGTTTCCCGAGAAAGTACTGATCGGAAAAATATGAAATTAACATGCTTTGTTCTTCATCGTATTCCCTGGATAATTATTAAGATTTTTTTCCGATGCAGCTATTAGTTTAGGTTTTATTAAGTGTTAAAGTTGAAGAAGTGAAATTTCTTCCGCGAGTGAGCAAAACACATTCAAAATTTCAGTCTTTAGTCGTGAGTTTTTTTTTAAGAGTACCTCTCAACGTAAATTTTTGCAGCTCGTCGAGTTTTTTTTGAAATTTAAATGTGGTTCTTGATAATATTTTTTTGAAATTCGGGAAAAATCGGGACATTTTTGTTACTTTTTTTTAAAACTGCCGTATCTATATCTAATTACTATTAGTTTTTAATTTTTAAAATATAGCAGTATACCTCAGAATATACTCTTTCTTACGGTACTATTATTTTTGAAATCGGTTAATAATTAAATTGGATGCGATCAAAAGTTCGTCATACAAAATTCGGAATCTTCGGATATTTTCGCTACGTTTTATTAAAACCGTTATGTCTACGGCAAAAGCCATTATTTTTTAAATTTGAAAACATCACTGAATACATTACATTACACTCTTTCTTATGGTACAATTATTTTTCAAATTGGTTAATAAATAAAATCGATGCAAATAAAAGTGGGTCATACAATTTTCGGAACTTTCAGATCGTAACTTCCGATACAAAACTAAAATGGTCATATCTGTATAGTATTACTGTTAATTTTTAATTTTAAAAATATTGCAGTATACCTCAGAATATACTCTTTCTTACGGTACAATTATTTTTAAAATTGGTTCATAAATAAATTCGATGCAATCAAAAGTTGGTGACACAAATTTCGTATTTTTCAGTTCGCATAGCTGCTTCCGAAAGCAGTAGTGGGTTACACTTTTGACTATCGGGTTTGCCAGATATCAAATTTATCGTAGCAACAATTGCCATAAAAACGATTTCTTTTTATTTGGCGAGGAAAAAGGCTCGCTTTTTTCCCTCTGTTTTCAAGACAGTTTACCGACAAAGTACAGATCGTAAAGTTTGGATATTAACAATGTTTAGTTAAAATTGTACAGGGAACAAGATGCAGAAGATTTTTTACTGATGCGGCTATTAGTTTAGGGTGCATTAAGTGTTAAAGCAAAAAAAAGTTAAATCACTTGCGAAAGAAGTATTGGTTTGAGAAAGCAAACCAAACGGATTGCGTAGCAATCCCCGGGGTCGGCGAGCGTAAGCGAGACGCAGCGAAGCCCTCGCTGTGACGTCATGAACCGGAAAGTGAAATCAGCATAATACGAATTATTCAGATAGTTTCACTCTGTGAAAGTAATGTTGGTTTGCGAAGCAAACCAAATGGTATCTGTGACAGGAGTGTTGGTTTGCGAAGCAAACCAAATGGGATTGCGCAGCAATCCCCGGGGGTTGGCGAGCGTAAGCGAGCAGGGGGCGGAGCCCCCTAGTATATTAAATTAATATTGTGTTACATTTACACGCGCATACAAACACAAAATCATACATAGAACAGGAAGACAGACAGATTGACCTTGGATTATATGGAGTCGTTTAATCGTTAAATTAATATAAGTCCGAAAATTGCACAAAATTTACATGGAAATATACACAAATGTTTGGATGTAATACGAGCAGATACATATAAAAACAGACACTAAACAATAAAACCACTAATTTTAATGTCAAATCAAATGACGAGACCACACTTGAGCTGGTATCCCACTCTCCAAGCTTCCTCACCACTCCTACGTGATGATATTTGAGTTCTCGACAGATTTAACGTTTACCAACCCCCAACTACGGCCTTAGTGTTTGGATTCAAACTAGCAACCCACCTGTTGTTAACCGTTACTCTTCCAACCTGTCACAAGTTATAAAAAGGTAAAACCTCAATGTTCAAGAATTAAAAACAGATTCGACTTCCAAGTAGTGATGCGACATCGCCCCAAAAACATCGATGTTTTTAAAATTCAATGTATTTAAACTTTTTTCCCACATTTCTTAAAACTAGTTTAGCAACTAGTAATGCTACATCGACAGCAGAACATCGATGTTTTGAAACTTCGATGTTCAAAATTAAAACATCGATGTGGACAATACATCGCCCCCAAACTAACGATGTTTTTAAAATTCAGCGTATTTAAACTTTTATCCCCCCTTAAAACTGGTTTAGCAATTAGCGATGCGACATCGGCTCTAATACATCGAGGTTTTTTTTAAACATCAATGTTTTGACGACATCGATGTCACATCCCTACTTTTCAGACCCTTCAACCTTGGCCACTTTGGTCTAAAAATATGTTTAATTTGCTGATTATAAAAATTATGCTACTTGGTTGTTTTTTATATTTTTATAACAGTACTTTTTTCATTTAAAAATAAAACATCGACAGCGTAAAAACATCGATAAGTATAAACATAGATGTTACAAAAACATCGACTCCAATACATCGATGTTTTTTAAAAAAACATCGATGTTTATACATACACTGAATTTTAAAAGCATCGATGGTTTTGGGGAGATGTGCTATCAACATCGATGTTTTAATTTTGAACATCAAAGTTTCAAAACATCGATGTTTTGCTGTCGATGTAGCATCACTACTTGCTAAACCAGTCTTAAGAAATGGGGGAAAAAGTTTGAATACACTGAATTTTAAAAACATCGTTGTTTTAGGGGCGATGTATTATCAACATCGATGTTTTAATTTTGAACTTCGATGTTTCAAAACATCAATGTTTTGCTGCCGATGTCGCATCCCTACTTCCAAGTATTTAGCTCTATTCTACAGCCTCTGGGTTTGAATCCTGGTGAAGACATGGATGTTTGTAGTGGTTCTAAATCCTCTCTAAGCCGTATGTCCTGGAAACATTATCCCTCGTGTTGCAAAAAATAGCCGTAAAGCGACAAATTAAAAAAAAAAATCAAGAACGATAATTATAAATTAATTACAATTAACAGAACAATAAGCAACACATTAATAACTCATAGTTTAGTCATTGAAAGCGATTCAAACCTTCCTACATGTAAATCATGGAACACTGAACAGTGTTCTAAGTGGTCTGATAAACAAAGATAATATGTTTACGGGAGACAAAATAAGTTTTGTCAAACGGTATAATGCTCGCTTTTTATTCCCCCTTCTAAGTGGTCCCATTCCTTGGAAAACAAAAATTAATTAAAGATTCGAAGTTTATTGATTTATGCGATGGTTCGACATGCTAGACACCAGAAAGATGAAAACTTCGGAGAGGAAAAAACCTCCAGGCTTACAGGGTTTTATTTTCATTTTTTTGCTTGATTATATATTTCTGGTGCAAGAAAAAGAAATCGGGAAAGAAGGATTTTTGAGAAAATAAATATTGGGATTTAGGAGATTAGAAAAAAAGGACCAAAAGTTCGTCTTGATACGGGTTTTAAGGCGAATATTTTGGCAATGAAGATTTATTTATTTTTCATTTTCTAGTTATTTGTGTCATTACACAGAAAGCATAATTTGGAATTTATGGGTTTATTAAAAATACTGATTGCCAGTACATGGGTTAACATTTTTCTATGACGGACAATGGAATTTGATAGTAGAAATAAAATTCCACTTTGGAGGTGTGGTGTGGAAGTTCAGATAGTGGGATACCAGCTGTAGTGTTGACCTGATCTGACCGTGGTTCAGAATTACGAGGTGTCGTCCTCGGATCTTTTCGGGATTGATCCGGGACTGGTCCTGAGGATGGATCTTTCATTTATTGCTCCAGAATGACCGTAATTACGCTACCGACTACCTCGTATGCAGTAGCCTGGTTGGTAGAGACCAGACAGGAAGGTTGCGAGTTCGAAACTCGATCGTACGGAGGGATGGTGCACGTTAAATGTGTCGTGGCCTCAAATTTCCTCACGCTGGCCTGGCGTGGAAGTTTGGAGAGTGGGGTGCCAGCTCAAGTGTTCTCGTTGTCTTACCGTAATTCAAAATTACGAGGCGTCCTCGAATCTTTTCCTTGGGGATTTCCTCTCCGATCGAAGCCAGAAGCCCGTTGTGTTGCTCCGGTGCAACCTTAGTTAAACAACTTACCTCACGATGATTCATTACTAGTTAGTAAACGAAGTGATAGTAGAACGAATGTTTAATTTTATATTGACTTTTATATGTTTAATATTTACTTTTTGTTTTATTAACAAAACTCACTTTTGCGATAAAATTAAACCAAATGTAAAATACGAAGTGTACAAATGTAATATAGGATTGATAACTAATGTACACTGTTTAAGAGTGCAATAATTATAGTTTTAGAATTCGCTTTGACGTCTTAGACTGGTTAAAGAAAAAAAAATTTATAATTGGCCAATGACGGCACGACAGATTTAACGTGCACCAATTCCGACTGTCTTTGGATGGGTCGAGTTTCATACTGGCAACTCGCTGAATGCTAATTCGCTACTCCTCCGACCGGGCTACCCTCTTAAAATTTTAAAAATAATTTTTTTCGTTAATCTAAGTTATGTTTTCTTTTCTACGCGATTTCTACACAAATGTAACGTTTGCAAAACATTTTGAGCACCTGTAGGATGTATAGCATGTACACATAACATGACGAGACGTTAATTTAGAGACTTGTTAGCTTCAAAAGCTTTTATATTCCAATCTGATAATAATTATTCGAGAAATTTAGTAGCTAATTTTATGCTTTTCAACACATGTTCACTTTATAAAACAAGCGTTTTTAAAAATTATTAGGTTTCTCTATTGTTATTAACAAGGATAAAGTTATTCAAAATTGATAAAGTTATTTCTATTGTAATTAAAAATCATGCTTAGGCTATTTATCTCAATTAGGTGGTTTTAACGTTTATTCAAATTTACAGCGTTGAATAGCTTAGGCGTCTTAACTTTAATGTTCGACAATTATATTTCAGAGTTAAATTTGAGCCATGGTATTATTTTTCTAATAAATTGTAAAACTTTTATTTTTTTTCTGATCCTAAAATTCGAATTATTATTTTTAAATTTAACTCTAGAAGTAGTTTTAGGCTGTTTCTGTTTCCAAGACAACAGCTTCAGATATTCGAATTTGAAATATAGATTTATGAGCGTTATTCTAGGGTAGCTTGGTTGGTAGAATAGCGGAGTAGTAAACAGAGGGTTGCAAGTTCGTAACTCGTTCCACCATAAAGATACGTGTACGAGGGGGCTGGTGCACGTTAATCGTGCATATATTGTGGCATCGAATGTCCTCACGGGGTGTGACATGAGATATAAGTAGACTAAGCATTGCTATTGAGACAAGCTTCAGAGAGTGACCAACATGTCGACAAAGTAGTCACTTGAATGCTATGTGAAAATTCTCTTGATTCGCCGATTCGGTATATTATCGCATCCCTTGACGATGGGTAAGTGTTTGATAGCGCATTTGTATACAGTGGATGAAAAGTGGTGAAATCACCGAAGTCTACAACTGTGTCACGCGTACCAATCAGGTGATGAATCAATGGATGGACGTCTTTTAACGCCCCATGGACCAATCGGAGAATAAATTTTCGGAATCACGTTAGCACCTTTGCTCACATTGTTTCTGGGCACATGAAAAGCCAATAACCCGTTGCGTCCCTTCTATGCGACGTTGTTAATTCAACTATGTACAGGCTACAACTCAATACAGCTACTTAGGTATAACGGTTTGAAAAACTTTTTTAGGTGAACCACTTGACGTTGGTCAGTGCGTTCAGTCGCGTTGAAATGGTTTGGAGTGTTGGATGCCAGCAGAGGTGATTGCCTCATTATCTGACCGTGGTTCAAAATTACGAGGTGTTGTCCTCAAATCTTTTCCTTCTGATTCGAGCCGACCAACCGGTATAGTGGTTAAGGTGTTAGACTCTAGATCGGAAGGTTCCTGGTTCGAATAAGGATCCGGGCATGGATGTTTGTAAACGTATGGTGTAGAGGCGGCTGGTGCACCTTAAATCTTTCGTGGCCGAAAGTCCTCACATTGGGTTGGTGTGGAAGCTTGGAGAGTAGGGTGCCAGCTCAGGTGTTGCTTCGTCATCTGAATGTGGTTGAAAATTACGAGGTGTTATCATCGGATCTTTCCCTTTAGTCAGTGCTCCCCAACCTTTTTATCGCCGCGGACCGGATCAACGTTTGATAATTTTACGCGGCCCGCTGGGGGGGGGGGGGTAGATACGTTGGTTGTTTATATTTTAGATTGTTTTGATTTAATAATTTTAATTTAATTGGATTTAAACATGCCTTCAAAATAAAATACAGTTGCACCAAAAAATGAATATAATGTGATTTAACATTTTATATATAACTCACTAGAACGCTAAATCAATAAAATAGTTTCCCAACCACAAAAAACCCACGAAGCGCTCGAACTCTTTTAAAAGCAAAGACAGGTGATCGTGCACCAATTATAGGAGAATGAATGTTTAGGCTGAGTCTCGCCTAAAATCCCCGCTAATGTCTGAAACATGTCCAAAATGCCTCTGTTCACGCACCGTCCCCACAACTTCAGTTTGGATTTAAATGCAGCTACTTTGTCTGCCAACTTGAAAACAGTTGTCACGTTTGTCAAAATAGGAAAATAGAGACATACAGAATTCAGAAATCATAATTGAAGCTCTAGTAACAGAACACATTTCAAGTTATGATTTACCGCCTCCTAATTTGAGTGGACATTTCATAGATAAGAACCGCACAAACCCGAGATAAATACACCAAAGTAAATAAAATGGAAATAATTTAATATTTCTTGGACGGCCCGGTACCATTTGATCCACGGACCGGTACCGGTCCGAGGCCCGGGGGTTGGGGACCACTGCCTTAAGGGACTGATCCCGGACCGTCGTCAATAGCCCTTTGTGTTGTTCTAGTACGGCGTTAACTAAAATTACCATTACCTTCTCAATCGATCCCGGTTACCATCTCCAATAACCTCTTGCGTCCCTTCAGGGCGACGTTAATTCAACTACCAACACTTTAGATGTAAGTAAAACTTCTTTGTGTGAATTACCTAACTTTGTCTGCATTGTATTCACGTTGGCGTGGGAGTTTGGAGAGTGGAGTGCCAGCATAGGTGTGACATCGTCATCTGAATATCACGAGGTGTTGTCCACGAATATTTTCCTTCTGTATTGATCACGGACAGTCAGCAGTAGCCCGTTCTGTTTCCCCAGCTCGACGCATTAATTCTACAACCTACCAACCTCCCCAAATTACTCGGTGATGCAGCTTTTCTCTCCACGAACGCAGAAGCCCTCGGCACCAGCGCAATCCGGGAATCCCAACATCTCAAGAGAGAGAGGAGAGGAAACTTTATAAAAGAAGAGCCCCAACGCACACACGATGACCGCTGATGTGCATTCTAATAACCTTCCCCCTCGGCCCTAGCGCCGGCATTTTCTCCCACTCCAGAAGAGGGGGCAACAACATTAGCAGCTGCGTCCACCAGCAGGAGCCCGAAACTCCTCAACTCCTCTCCGGGAAAAGCGAATTTAGTGGACTCGCGTGCGTTCTTTCATCCCTCGCCTTCCCTTCCCCGCACACGCGTCTTAACCGACGCAGCGGTCCTTAAATTCGCAGCCTCCTCCCACCCCGCGAGTCTCTTTTTTTCCTACACACCTTCGGGCAAGTGAAATAATAACAGCAGCACCAAAAAAGGAGGAAAGAAGCGAAGAGGCACACACACAAGAAAGAAGCTAACTTCCATGCGCGTACTTGCTGGAAGCAAGGGGGGATGGGAAGAGGAAAGACAAAGGCGGGGGACCTAAGATGTGATGGCCGGTAAGGCTTGAATGAAGGAGCGAGAGAGGAAAAAACGGAGGGGGGTAAGCGGGCGGCGCCCCCCTTTTCACCGCCCCCGCGCCCCTTAATTCTTTTTTTAACCTTTTCTCCGCCGGTAGGATGGGAAAAAAATACGAACACTGGCTGCCCTCCAGCACCGAGGTCTCCCGCACGGGGGGGAGGCCGGTAAAAAGGGCCTCTACCGGCATAAAAGGGACTGGCCGTGCGTAAATATACCGTCATCTACCGTCGTCACGACAGAGCAGATAGGAAAGGGGAAGGGAAAAAAAGCCGTTAGGTCAATATGGCGGTGGTTTGGAAGGAAAGAACGGCTTATATTCCTTGTCGTGTGCAGCGAGGAACGGGTAGCAGACGACCGTGGTGTTGTGCAGGGGCGGAGACCATTTCGGCGTGCGAGGGTGTGTGGAACGTAACCGCCCGCGTTTTCTGAGTGGTGTCTGCACAGGTGCGCAGTTTGGAGTTGGAGTGGAAGTCGGCGACGGTTCGTATTTGCTCGAGGCTCTTTGAATTGTCCCTTCATTGATGCGAAATGTGACGGGGGAGGCACAAAAAACTGCCAGTCGTCCCCCCCCCCAAAAAAAAAAAAAAAAATTTGACTTTGCAGACAGGTTATCTCTTGACGTAACACTATTCTCTCATTTTAAATTCGGGCCGCGGTAGCCTAGTATGGCATCAGAGACCGGTAGGTATATTAGGTATTTTAACTGACGTTGCACTGAGCAACACAGCGGGCTATATGCTACGGTCCTAGATCAATCACAAAGGAAAAGATCCGAGGAATTTTGAACCACGGTCAGGGTTTTTGTTCGAACCTCTGTCCAAACCAACGACCGTCGTTCACACGGTGCACGTTAAATACGTTAGGGCCTCGAATATCCTCACATTGGTGTGATGTGGTAGTTTGGAGAGTGGGGTGTCAGCTCAAGTGTTACCTCGTTATTTGAACGTGGTTCAAACTTATGTTTATAAACAAAAATACAAGAATCCCTTTCGTCATCTGACCGTGGTTCAAAATTACTTGGTGTTCTTCTCGGATCTTTCATTTAGGGCAAGGGTTCCCAACATTTTAGTAACTGCGTATCATTTGAAATTTTTGGCCTACCACCAGTACTAAATTTTTATAGAAACATATATCTAATGTCAGAAAAGTGCCCAATGGCTTGTTTTATTTTAATCAAAATACTAAGAAAACTTCATATTTTATGATTAATATTACCTTTTCGGTCTAGTTTTGTTTTGCGATTTGCAAGGTAACTCAAAAAATCATAACTGACAACAATCAAATTATATATGTGTGCACTTTCTCGGTATCTCTCTCTCTCATTACTATAAATTGATTTATGATTGTAATCATCGGTTCGCAACTATTTGATTAATGGTGAAGCTGACATAGTCAGAAGGTTTTTATTTTACGAACATCAGAGCACATACACGTTACAACAACAGAGAGAATAAAATGTATGAACTTTACTTCATTGGGACACATATCAGTAAATCTGAAAAAAAATATTATTTTAAAGTAAGATTTAAGATTAAGTGTGCGCAAAACTTCACTATTCTAGAGCAATTAGTTTTTGAGTTATATTACGAGCCGCAAAACTACCACTAGACCAAAATGAGTTCTCATATTTTTGTTCACAGACATAAAAGCTTAAATTATAGAAGCTTCCGGAGGGATCTCCATTTTAAATACAAGCCATTCTATGAAAGTATTCAATTTGGAAAAGACCCAGAACTTTGTAATGTCTATCTCTTTTCACTGGAAATTGAGCGTTCAAAAGTACAGTGCCCCACCAAAACAGCGCGGATCTGCTGGTTAGATTGTAACAGACAAAAACAAACAATTACGCACGTGTGCTTCGGATGATGAAACGAAAATCCAACATTTCACCATCAACTTTCTACTTTCGGTTTTCTGCCTTGCACTGCGCATGCGCGTCAAGAACCAGGCACTTAGGAACGGAAGAATATTAAGAGGGGGATTTCCTCAATTCGATTGGTGGAATAACTTATTCCTCTGCCATTTTTCGGATTTCAATACGGTTTATTTTCTTCGTACATTTGGTTGGCAGAAAATGATCAAGTATTTAAGATTCAAAGTTATTGAAGCCTTCTGATTTCTGAAGCTAGTTCCGCGATTACTACAACTCTTTTTTTTTCTCACTCTAACTGCGTGTGTAAATAAGATTATCTTAAAAACATGTATAAACAAGATTATTCGCAATCCTGCAGGAATTCTGAACTTCTATCCCTTAGGGAATTGATCCCGGACCGTTGACAATAGCCCGTTGTGTTGATCTAGTTCGACGTTAAGAAAAAATTACCAAATTACCTCAGCTTCGGTCATGTAGTAAACTAACAATTGTAAGACTTTTGTAAGAAATTTTCGCCGACCAACCGGTATAGTGGTTAAGGTGTTAGCCTCTAGATCGGAAGGTTCCTGGTTCAAATCCGGGTCCGGGCATGGATGTTTGTAAGCGTATGGCGTAGAGGCGGCTGGTGCACCTTAAATCTGTCGTGGCCGAAAGTCCTCACGTTGGGTTGGCGTGGAAGTTTGGAGAATGAGGTGCCAGCTCAGATGTTGCTTCGTCATCTGACCGTGGTTCAAAATTACGAGGTGTTGTCCTCGGATCTTTCCCTGAAGGGACTGATCCCAGACCGTCGTCAATAGCCCGTTGTGTTGCTCTAGTACGACGTTAACTAAAAATTACCATTACCCGGACCGTCGTCAATAGCCCGTTGTGTTGCTCTGGTACGACGTTAACTAAAATCACCATTACCATTACCATCAAAATATATTGCCGACCAACCGGTATAGTGGTTAAGGTGTTAGCCTCTAGATCGGAAGGTTCCTGGTTCGAATCCGGGTCCGGGCATGGATGTTTGTAAACGTATGGTGTAGAGGCGGCTAGTGCACCTTAAATCTGTCGTGGCCGAAAGTCCTCACGTTGGGTTGGCGTGGAAGTTTGGAGAGTGGGGTGCCAGCTCAGGTGTTGCTTCGTCATCTGACCGTGGTTCAAAATTACGAGGTGTTGTCCTCGAATCTTTCCCTTAAGGGACTGATTCCGGAACGTCGTCAATAGCCCGTTGTGTTACTCTAGTACGACGTTAACTAAAATTACCAATTACCATCAAATTATTTACAAACAATTATGTTCTCGAGGAATGAACGACAATTGTAAATTTCAATAAAAGTGTAAATCCTAATTTTTAAACCGTATTATGAATTTTTTTTTTTGCCAAAAATTTTAAATTATTTTCAAACAATTTGATTTTGAAAGAACGAAGAATGAACGATACTACTAAATTCAAACAAAACGCGTATATCGAATCGGGAACTATGCAAAACATTTTTAATAAATATCTGAACCAATTTCATTCATATCAGGAAGAACGTATTCGATCTATCAAAAGGGCTCAATTTACTACGTTTTTTTATTTCCTTTCTTTTTGTCACTTCTAAGGGTGTTTACCTTAACTGGAGAACATGGGCAAGAGAGCTCTCCATCTACGATTATGTTTCTTGCTGGACTGAGTTTTTGAGTTTTCACTGAAGCTTTTGTATCGTTGAGATGGTAGAAGTTCCTACGAGAGAATTTTTCGTTACACTTAAATGTAGATGGCGCTAGTTTTTATGGTGGAATGTGCTGTAAGACTTCTTGATTCCTTTTCAGGCCTGATACCGGACAGTTGCCAATAGCACGTTATGTTCTGCCAGAGCAACGTTAATTAACTACCTACCCTTCGGTATTGATCCAGGACCGTCGAAAATAGCCTGTTGTGTTGTTTCAGCGCTCCTACCTACACGATTTTTTTATGAATTTCTTAGTTCGTATTTTTTTTACTCATTCGTTTTGCAAATTTTTTTCTGCCTCCAACTGGAAATAAAAAATACTAAAACCAACCGTAAAATTCCGTCGTATATTCTGCCGTTAGTAGCTTTCTAATTGATGAGAACTGCCGGAATACGCAAACTTAGAAATGCTGCATATTTTTCTCTAGCTGCTTTTTCAAGATCTCATCGAAGAATAATTGACTGATACAGATATATATTCTCCGATAATGCGTCCGACTTATCCTATTACAAAAAAATCCCCAAATTCGTTACGTTCCTCGAAACATTCCAATTAATAAATTGAATTTTGCGACTGAATCGTTCCCCGGAAAACGCATTTTCGTTCCTTATGAAGGAAATTATTGTTTCGGTCCTCCCCCAAAACAAAGCTAATTAGAAGCGAAAGGGGAGCTGAAAAAACGCGCTCATTTGTTCTGAGTATTTTCTTTTCCTGCATCTGCCGAAGAAATGCTGCTAATTTGTTTGGCGCGTTTATTTGGTTTTCTTTCGGAGGGTGTTTTTTTCTCGGCGACAAAACAGTTGGACACGCCCCTTCTGAGAAATCATTTGAATAAAATAGCTCTCTGATTTAAATGTGCGTTTCGTTTTAAAGGAGTTGGATTTTTCAGTTATAAGGGGCATGTTTCAGAACTCTCCGTTGGTGTCCATATTGAAATGACCATTTTGTTGGACACTTATTGGAAAATTGGCAGACCTAAGCATAGCAACTTCACCAAAGTTTATTAATTGCTAATATATAGCGATAACAGTGTTACTAACATTTCATACTATAATTAAATCCATTTATAATGAGCATGAACATTGATATGCATATTTCATACGTCATTATGAACTTCAATTAGTTAAAAGAAAGAATGAAATAGTATTTTGTTTGCATTTTCCATATATTCCTCTTACTGTGTTAATTCTTATTTCCAACCCAGCTTTCTAATTTAAATGGCGTACGTTTCATTTAAATCATATCAAAAGATCGGAAATATCTTGTCGTTAGCAAAATTGGTTCGATTTCGATGGACGAGATATCTCTCCAAAACCACTTGGAGGTTGAAAGTTCGAATCCAGCCAAAGACCGTCGTGAACTAGGGGGGGGGGGCTGGTGCGAGTTTAATTTGTACTTGCCTCAAATGCCCCCTTGCTGGCATAGCGTGGATGTTTGGAGAGTGTGACCTCGTCACCCGACCGTGATTCAAAATTACGTGGTATTGTCCTATGTTCATTCCTATCGGTTTTCATCCCGGACCGTCGCCAATAACCCATTGTTTTGCTTCAGTGCGACGTTAATTAAAACACATTACCCCACACTAATGAACCGGACGGCAAGATATGATGGTATAAGGGAAATAATACATGCTTTAATAGGGGATGGTCCCCCACGTGATATAATTGCACCATCAACCCTTCTGGGCATATTTTCAACAAGGTTTTGATACACAGCTATGGGTATTTGGGTCCATTCCTGCTGCAAGCATGTCGCCAGCTCAGTTGTAGATTTCGGACGTGATTCCCTGGTCCATAAACGTCGCTCTATCTCTCCCCACAAATGTTCTATGGGGTTTAGGTCGGGACTCTGAGCAGGCCAGGGAAGACGCCTTACATCCATGTATTGATACCACTGCTTGACAGAGGTTGCAACATGACACGGAGCGTTGTTGCTCTGTAAGTAACATTCGTCCATTCCATAAACTTTCCAGAGCGTAGGTAGAACCTGATTGTCGAAAATGTTCATGTGGGTGTCGGCGTTCAATTGACCAGGAACAACATGCAAAGGTCCCAGGCCATACCACGAAAAACGGATTTTATGCAAATCCGCTGGAGTCCGGTCCATTATTTGTAAGGGTAGTGAACCTACCTACCTTAGACTACTTTCTTCTGTTGGTTGAAACGAACAAACACACACATATCAAAAGATCGGCAATGTCTTGATGACGAGATGTCATTAGCAAAATTTGTCAGATTTTGATTGGCGACGTATCTTGTCGAAACTACTAGAAGGGTTGAAGGAAGGTGGTTTATCAAATTACAACCCTACGCTGGGATCCGCACCTCTATTTGAATTTCTTTTCTCCTCTATTTTCTTGACATACTACATCCCCGACACACCCTTGAAAGTTGTATGTCTGTGAATAAATGGAGTTTTTCTTTCATTCCCGTCTCGAGAGAGACGAATCGGTTCAGCGTACTCAAACTTTGACCTGCACCCAGAGCCCGAATATGTGCCGCCCATTCTATGCGACAGGAAGAACACGTGTCGCGTGAACGTTCGTTAATCGCCGGATTGCCTGCTAAAGATGTGAGAGAAGCACACGCCTGGATGAACGAGCAATGTTGTATCTGTAGGGACGGGTATATGTATAAAAATGGGCCGTTTGACCTCTGGGAAGCATTGTAGCCGCGATCTTACTTCGGTTGGTAGTGGTAACACTAAATGAAATATGACACTCTTAAAATATCAACATTGGATTTTATTTAACACTAGGGGGCCCGCCCCCTGCTCGCTAACGCTCGCCAACCCCTGGAGGATTGCTTCGCAGTCCTCATTGGTTCGCTGCGCGAACCTATGCTCGCTTCGCTCGCCTGAATGAAGACATGTGTCCTAGCAGAAGGGATTGTTTACAAAATATGATGTTTCAAAAAAAAATGTTTTTCAAATCTAAATTTGCTGTATTACGGAAAATATATACAGTAACTCTGAAATCAGAATTCAAATGAAAACTTTGAGTAAATTTTAACTCGAAATGTGAGCGTTGCTTTGGAAATTGAAAACCCAGCATGTTGTTTGTGTGTACATTTCCCCCAGAATTCGAACGACCCACACTTTTTTATTCAGTTTGTTGCCGAAAGTTGTAGTGCAAGCGTCTTGTTAAACTATAATTCTTGGCCCTGAAAAGGACCGTTTTTTAAATGGCCCTGAAAATATCCTCCGCTTTCTTTGATTTATATTAAAATCTAACTGCAAAAGCCTAACTAAAATTCTTTTTTTTTTTTTTCAATAAAATTTCATCCGATAACGCTATAAATTCAACTAGGGGGCCTGTTCGCTAACGCTCGCCAACCCCCGTAGAGTGGCAATGAAACTGATTAAATTGGCAATGTCTATTACCATGTCGCGTGAACCAATAAGATGATGAATTAATGGAGGAGTGTCTGCTCTCGTATACCATTGACCAATCAGGTTATATGAATCTTAAGTTTAACCAGGCCAAATATACACTACCCTACAATAATGAACCGAACAGCAAGATGTGATGGTATAAGGGAAGGAATACATGCTTTAATAAGGGGATGGTCCCCCACGTGCTGCAATTACACTAGTAACCCTTCTGGGCATACTTTCAACAAGGTTTCGATTCACAGCTATGGGTATTTGTGTCCATTCCTGCTGCGAGAATGTCGACCGTTCAGCCGTAGATTTCGGACATGGTACCCGTAAGCGTCGCTCTAACCCGTCCCACAGATGGTCTATGGATTTAGATCGGGTCTCTGAGCACGCCAGGAAAGACGTTTTACATCCATATCCTGATACCACTACTTGACAGAGACTGCAGCATGACATGAAGCGTTGTCGTCCTGGAAGTAACATTCGACCATTCCATACAATTGTCAGAGCGTAAGAAGAACCTGATTGCCCAAAATATCCATGTAGGTATCGGCGTTCAATTAAACAGGAACAACATGCAATTATGACCAGGAACACCAGGCCATACCACGAAAAACACCCCCAAACAAGTAGTCGGATTTTATGCAAATCCGCTGGCTTCAGCTCCATTATTGTAAAGTAGTGTATCTCGTTATCAGCAATATCATAAGCAGATTTTGATGGACGAAATATCGCGTCATCAAATATGTAAGTGCATAGTAGTGTAGTCTAAAAGTCACGTTACAACTAGTTTGGGTCACGTGATCCTGGTCACATAAAAATGCTGCCATTGCTCACTTTACTTGAATATTACCTCTATTTGCCCACTGTTCTACCAACATAAGAGTTGGAGGCGGGCAAATTCGATTCCTCCATAAGTGTACTTCTCTCTTCGATGTTAGTAAAATTTTCCTTGTGTGGGTATGTCCATTACGGTATGGTGTCTTGTGTTTGGCGCAGCATGGCTAAAAAAAAGGATTTCCTGCGCCATAAAACCGAACCGAACATGAAAAATTAGTGACTGAATGGGTTTGCCCACTGCTCTAGCAACATTAGAGCTGGAGACAGCACAGTTCCGATGTCTCCCAGGTTGTATATTTCACTCTCTTTAGTCAATAAAATTTGTCTTTTACGCCATAAAAACCCATATAACCCCAACCTACCAAAAATAAATAATATCATCAAAACACAAGAAACGGAAAAGGTTAAATTTTTAAGATTGCACAGTGAGTATTTTTTCTCTTGACTCCTAAGGAAATGAATAATTTCGAGGAAAGGATTGGACGCATTAGGAATAAATTTTAATGACGTTTTCAGAAATGGGGACGTCATTAGAGATGTTGAAAAGACCAAGAAATTTTTAATATGTTGCACTCAGTGCTCTGGGCCTGTTATTCTTAATTCCTTTTCTGACATAGACAGCGGGATATAACTTTTTCATCAAGTTCTCGCAAAAAAAAAAAAAAACGCCATACATCTTCTCCTAATAGCCATGGCATTATATTCGCTAATTTAACTAGTATCTTCATTTTTAGTGGTTTTTCCTGTTTTGTGGAGACTTGAGTTTCCACGGGATGACTTTTACCATTTCTTGTGAACAGGAATATAAATTAAAGGAGGTAATGGTGAGAGCTGTTGAGTACGTGAAAATAATTTTGGGAGAAAAAAAAATACTTTCTGAGTTTATTGCAGTTAAATGTACGGTAGGTTTGGTTTGTAATTCCCCCCCCCCTTGCAACACGCGCGAGGGCTAATTGGACCGAGACCTGAGGCTTAAAATGGATTCCGAACAAGAGGGAGTTGAACTGAGGATCAGAGGAGGACAAACCACGCTGGATTGGTATGTCGTTCTAAGGTTCTTTTAGGCTGCATAAGGCTAATTCGATCGGTTTGGTTGATTGGTTTTGAGGTTTTACTGTACAAGGGTCGTATTTGGCCAGTACAGGACACACAATATCGCCTTATGTACAAGTAATGGATATAAAGTAATAGTAATCAAGTAATAAATAATAGTAGTAATCAAGTAATAAGTAATAAATAACAATAGTAATCAAGTAATAAATAATAATAGTAATAAATTAAAATAGTAATAAAGTAATAAGTAATAAATAATAGTAGTAATAAGTAATAAATAATAATAGTAATAAGTAATAAATAATAGTAATAATCAAGTAATAAGTAATAAATAATAGTAGTAATCAAGTAATATGTAATAAATAGTAGTAGTAATCAAGTAATAAGTAATAAATAATAATAGTAATCAAGTAATATGTAATAAATAATAGTAGTAATCAAGCAATAAGTAATAAATAATAGTAGTAATCAAGTACTTAGACACACATATAATAAAAGTCATAGAGATATAGAAGAGATAGATATACATCCAGGGAGGAATGTACCTGACAATTAATTAGATCGGAACCTGCGACTTAAAGTATATTCCGAAAAACTGTGAACATCCATGACCCCCATACTGAGATTTCCAAAGGTACCAGGTCGATTTGCTTACGGTCATTTTCTAATTATACGAGGATTAGTTAGACCGGAATCTGACTAAGAAAAGTAAGTTGCCAGAGCATACGAAGAACCTTACTGTCCAAAATGTTCATATAGGCGGCGTCGTTCAATTGACCAGGAACAACATGCAAAGGTCCCAGGCCATGCCACGGAAAACACCCCCAAACAAGTAGTCTGAAAACTGTTTCATTTCTCAAATTACCTCGGTAATCTGCAAATTACCTAGACAATATCTGCACATTATCTACTAGGCACTCGTTAAAGTGAAAATAAGATCTTTGCTGGAACAACAACGTTTCTGTATGCTTAAAAATTAACATGTTATTTATTTATTTTTCAATATCTAAAGAATCAAGTTAATACAATCAACAAATTAGTTGATGGAATTAATCATCAATCAATTAAATAACTATAATAGAACTAAATTAAAACTAAACGTGGAGTGAGAGGGGAATGTGTAGGTAAAGAAAATGAGAGAAACAGACGAAACCAAATACAAAGTGGAGGGAGTTGAGGGAAGGTGTTGGTGAAAGGAAATAAGAGAAACAAACTTTTGAACTTTAACGATACGGAAGTTGTTAATGTGTACATTACATTGGTTAAATGCGGAAAACTCTTGATTCCGCACGTTAATGGAGCAAATCAGTTAATCTGCAGATTAGCTATATAATGTGCACATTAACGGTTTTCGAGCTTTAGCGGTAACATATATACATTAATATTTTGAATTTATCAAAACTTTATTTATTTTTTTGTTAAATCGGCCAAAAATATACTATATTGATTGATGTGTCATCAGAATTGTATTAATTAGCCCTCCTGGTGGAGCTCGTCATTAGCAAAACTTGACCAGATTTTGATGGACGAAATGTCTCGTCCTTAGAAGGAAACGGAACAGATCTTGGTCTCGTCGCCATCAAAAAATTGGTGATATTCTGAAGACGAGATAACTCGTCAAAAGCGATCTTGGTCAAATCTTGATGGACGAGAAATCTTGTCGAAACCGATTGAAAGGTTAAGAGAGAAAATATTTAACCCTTTGAGCATCACGAGACTTCAGTGCTGTGTAAAACCAACAAAGAATTAGACTTAACCTTTTTGGTGGTTACCTCGACGAGGTACCTCGTCTGACTGTATCTTGATGGACGAGATATTTCGCCACCATAAAAAAAATCGACAATGTTCTTGATGATCAAACTGGGTCATATCTTGATGAACGATATATCTCGTCGAAATCACATAGTCTATGTGTGCCATGAGACGAAAACGGTTGAAAATCGTTGGTTCAGATTTGGGATGCGACATCGATGTTTTTAAAAAACATCGATGTATTGGAGTCGATGTTTTTGTAACATCGATGTTTATACTTGTCGATGTTTTATTTTTAAATGTAAAAAAGTACCGCTATAAAAATTTAAAAACTAACCAAGTAGCCTAATTTTTATAATCAGCTAATTGAACATACTTTTAGACCAAAGTGGCCAAGGGTGAAGGGTCTGAAAAGTAGAGATGCGACATCGATGTTTTCAAAACATTGATGTTTTATAAAAAAAAAACATCGATGTATTGGAACCGATGTCGCATTACTAGTTGCTAAACCAGTTTTTAAAAATGGAGAAAAAAGTTTAAATGCACTGAATTTTAAAAACATTCATGGTTTGGGGGCGATGTATTATCAACATCGATGTTTTAATTTTGGACATCGACGTTTTGCTGTCGATGTCGCATCAGTAGTTCAGATATCGTGGCCACACAGCGTCTTCCTGCAAAGCGCCACGCGGCATCAGCCAATGCATTAAGCGTCGTCATGAGGCTGGACACGAAACATCTGCTAGTGAGGATTCCAAGGGTCGGCCTGCTGCAACGCTCAGATTCTATTTCCTTTTTTCTCGGGTGTTTGGTTTTCAGCTTGTTATGGCGGCGGCAGCAGAGAGCGTTCCCGTCGTGTCAGCAACTTCGCATTTCTGAATGCGGAGAGCCTTTCAATGACGGATTTTTGTGCCATTTTTCCGCTTTCCGCAGACATAAAGTGAAAGAGAGGGCCTTCTGTGTTTGTATTTTTACAGCGGGAGAACATTAGTTTTCTGGTTGGCCATGTCCTTGCTTATTTTTTGAGTTAGTATGGGCTGGTGGATTGGGTTTTTGGTTTTCTATGTCTGGGTCTGGGTTGGAAATGAGATGCGGGGATGGGCTTTGTTTTCGGTGGTGGGTCTCCTTCTTGCTGTAGACGTCCGCTTTGTCTGTGGCCATTTGCCATCGGCGCTGTTTTCGACGCGAACATAATCTCTTGAGTATAATGCCTGTTCGTCTTTCATTTTGAAGGGAGCGAGAATATCGCTTATTTTATTTTCAGTTTCAGCACAGCGGTTGTGAATGGAACAATGTGGTAAGTAGTGAAGGATAAATATTTCCCCAAACTAAAAAATTCAATTTTTTTTTTACAAATTTTTAACAATTTTTATTTTAAAAGTGCAGTTTCATAATTATTATGATTTTAGTCGACAAGAAAAAACACTTCCTTCAGAAAAAAATGCATTTTTTTTTAGTTTTATAATTTTAGTAGTTTAAGAAAACGCCATTTTTTTTTTACTATTTTTCTGGTAAAAAATATCAGTCAGTAATTTTATAGTAAAAATGGAAAATATCAGTCATTAATTTTATAGTGAAACATGCAGAATATTAGTCATTAATTTTATAGTAAAAATGCAAAATATCAGTCATTAATTTCGTAGTAATAATTTAATAATTATCTGTAATTTTTGTTTAAAAAGAGCTCTCATTTTTATCAAATAAAAATGATTGTTAAAACCTATGATTATGGGATCAGTAATTGAAAAACTAGGTCCCCTTGTTCCAGTTACGTGCCTAGTGGAGGATAAAGGGGTGTTCTGGTTGTCCTATAAACCTAAATCAAAATTGAGTATGTATTCCAATCTATACCTACCAATGAGAGGCATTTTTTATCAAAATAAATATAGGTAGTGTTTCCACGCTTCTCCTGTTCATATTCTGAACGCGACATTAGTTGGCTTGTTTTTAATTTTGGATAATATTTCAGCGCTTCGGCTTCGTAAAAATTCATAGAGGCGCGGTCCCACGAATCAAGTTTCTTGACCGCTTATAGTTGATGGACAAAATTTGAGTGAAAGCTATTAGTGAGAACCTTTGTTTCAATCGAATTTATCAACATTTTAGTGGATCAAGAAACGTTTGACCCATTCAAACTTTATCGTTCAAGTGATGAGTCATCCGGCATTTGTTTTCAAGTTGAAACTTGTCTCGAAACGTGTGAACTTCATTTGACTGTCAAGTTCGTTTTCAACTGGTCACGCCACGCGTACATGTGTTTTGTTTAAAGATATAAAATAGTTTAAAATAAAAAATAGTTGAATACAAAATAGCTTAAAATATAAAATAGTTAAATATAAAATAGTTTAAAATATAAAAAATTAAAATAGTTAAATATAAAATAGTTAATTATAAAATAGTTAATAATAAAATAGTTAAATATAAAATAGTTTAAAACATAAAATAGTTAATATAAAATAGTTTAAAATATAAAATAGTTAATATAAAATAGTTTAAAATATAAAATAGTTAATATAAAATAGTTTAAAATATAAAAAATTAAAATAGTTAAATATAAAATAGTTAAATATAAAATAGTTTAAAATATAAAATAGTTAAATATAAAATAGTTTAAAATATAAAAAATTAAAATAGTTAAATATAAAATAGTTAATTATAAAATAGTTAAATATAAAATAGTTTAAAATATAAAATAGTTAATATAAAATAGTTTAAAATATAAAAAATTAAAATAGTTAAATATAAAATAGTTAATTATAAAATAGTTAATTATAAAATAGTTAAATATAAAACAGTTTAAAATATAAAATAGTTAATATAATTTAAAGCAGTGGTCCCCAACCCCCGGGCCGCGGACCGGTACCGGTCCGTGGATCAAATGGTACCGGGCCGTCCAAGAAATATTAAATTATTTCCATTTTATTTACTTTGGTGTATTTATCTCGGGTTTGTGCGGTTCTAATCTATGAAATGTCCACTCAAATTAGGAGGCGGTAAATCAGAACTTGAAATGTGTTCTGTTACTAGAGCTTCAATAATGATTTCTGAATTCGGTATGTCTCTATTTTCTAATTTTGACAAATGTGACAACTGTTTTCAAGTTGGCAGACAAAGTAGCTGCATTTAAATCCAAACTCAAGCTGTGGGGATGGCGCGTGAACAGAGGCATTTTGGACATGTTTCAGACATTAGCGGGGATTTTAGGCGAGACTGAGCCTAAACATTCATTCTCCTAGTTGGTGCACGATCACCTGTCTTTGCTTTTAAAAGAGTTCGAGCGCTTCGTGGGTTTTTTGTGGTTGGGAAACTATTTTATTTATTTAGCGTTCTAGTGAGTTAAAATGTTAAATCACATTATATTCATTTTTTGGTGTAACTGTATTTTATTTTGAAGGCATGTTTAAATCCAATTAAATTAAAATTATTAAATCAAAACACTCTAAAATATAAACAATGAACGTATCTCCCCCCCCCCTCTCAGCGGGCCGCGTTAAAATTATCAAACGTTGATCCGGTCCGCGGCGATAAAAAGGTTGGGGAGCACTGGTTTAAAGTATAAAATATTTAAATATAAAATAGCTTAAATATAAAATAGTTAAATATAAAATATAAAATAGTTTAAAATATAAAACAGTGAAATTTAAAATAGTTTAAAACATAAAATAGTTAAATATAAAATATTTAATAACATTAAGTAGTTAAAAAATTAGCCTCAAGTGGTCTGAAATTGACAGATTAAAATTTTTAGAAATGTTTCAGAAGCATGATTGTTTTTAGAACCACCGACTAGATAAACATAAAAATAAAGATACAAGGAGCAAATGCTTTGTGTTATGTTGTCAAAAAAATGGAAATTGCTGGTTTTACTATTGCTGATCGGAAGAACACAATTAAGTTACGATTTTTGCTCATGTTTAATAGAATTGTTTTTAGTTCTTGTAACAAAACTGTTACCATTTCACGCACAACTGCTTTCGACGCCATTTTTAAATTAAAACTGTTGATCAGTTTCTATTGAAACGTGTGAACAAAAACTGATTCAATTAAAATTCAACTTTTATCGATCAACTATAATCGGTCAATCTAACTTGATTCGCGAGAACGCGTCTTAAGGCAGTGTGATAGTTGATTGGTCAACACCAATTAGATTAATCGCCAAAACGGCAGCTAACTTTGTTTTGAGAGTTAACCCTGTATCACTCCGGAGAATTTGGACTGTAGAAGTACAACGAGATGGGCAGTAGTCTGGTTTGCTTGTTTAACTCTGGCCATCCCTCTCATACGGGTAAAATTTGTATTGGAATCATGCACAATCCGGCAACGGCAAATTGACATTTCAATCTCATGGTTTCGGACGATTCCATTCGTTTAATTACTGTGGAGGTTGAAAAAAATACGTTCCTCTGATTGGCGTCTTCAGTGTGGTTTCTTGCTCCGAATTTATCGTTCAATATCGGAATCCATGTCTAATTACTAGTTTGTGAAACAAATAATTTTGTAACATAGATGTTTATACTGGACGATGTTTTTACGTTGTCGATGTTTTATTTTTAAATAAAAAAAGTACAGTTATAAAAATTAAAAAAATAACAAGTAGCATGATTTTCATAATTAGCAAATTGAACATACTTTTAGACCTAAGTGGCCAAGGGTGAAGGGTCTGAAAAGTAGGGATGCGACATCGATGTTTTCAAAACATTGATGTTTTAAAAAAAACATCGATGTATTGGAACCGATGTCGCATTACTAGTTGCTAAACCAGTTTTAAGAAATGGGGAAAAAAGTTTAAATACACTGAATGGTTTGGGGGCGATGTATTATCAACATCGATGTTTTAATTTTGAAGATCGAAGTTTCAAAACATCGATGTTTTGCTGTCGATGCGCATCACTAGTTCCAATGCGACGTTAATTCAACTACCTGCTTGTCTTTAGTTTTTCAGTATTGTTCTACGTATTTTTTGTTTCATGCTTATTCGCGATGTAGTACCGCTTTTCTCCCCCTGTTGCATGTTCTGCACTTTCTTCACTGTCACGTAACCGGAGTAATCTGATTGACAATATGAATAAGTAAATACATTCGTAATCATAATTAGTTACTTGGTCTAATTCAAGCACACGAAAAAGTTGCCTAGGTTCTCACATTCTCTTACTTGTTGTATGAGCTCATAATTTCTCGTGTCCTATGGGGAAGTGAGCGTAGGTTAATTATAGTACGTCAAGAGCTGTGGCTGCTACTCATTCAATTCTAGTTTTTCAATGTGCTACCGAAAACGGGAAAAAAGAAATCCCAACGAACTCATGGCACAAGTGTGCAGCATTTTTTACAATTTCTAATTCTTGTTCTCTTACTTTATAAACCTTAATCTCCAGCGGGAAGCTAAGCTACCAGTTGAGGTAACTAGATTTCCATCTTCTCTGAACAAAAAACAATAAATTACTCGAGAAAGGAAGAGGACAACAAAAAAGGAGGCATGAAAAAGTCAAAAACTGGCTTTTCATTAATTATTTACTACTTCGCGAAGAATATCTCGGTTTTAAGGTTTTTGGCAGTTGAGCTGTATCCCCCAAGTACTGTGAGCAGTTTAGAACTCTTTTTCATCTCTCAATTCAGGTATCAAATGCTGAGTTGTTTTTTCCCCTTCTGTTGTTGTTCCCAAGCGCTAAGCAGGGAATTGTTTTGAAATCTGCCTGGCGAGGTGTTTGTCGTTTTGTAAGACTGTCCGTTCTTTGTTTCGAGGAATTTCAAACAATTTCATTAAGTAGGACAATTCTTTTTGGAGAGAAGTTAACATTTGGAAAGGCGGCGTGCATGGAAAAAAAAACTCCAGGCAAACGGGGATGTTAAAAGTAGTTACAAAACTTGTTCTTTCGGGGTTGCGTTGTTTTAAAAAAGCGTTCATTGTCTTTGTTTAAGCGCTTTTAGATAAGTCTTTTTGTTTCTCATTTTTTTTTTCGTTGTCTTTTCGCGCGTAAACTTGACGTTTTTTTTTGTATATGTGTTTCTGAAACGGTTCTTGAAATGTTGACTTTAACGTTAATAATTTGAAGCGTGTTTTTCGTTTTTGTTACCACGTCTATTCATAAAGTGTAAAAATTAATTGTGGTTCATGAAACACACATGAGGTGATTCGTTATGTCTTGAGTACCCGCCATGACAACAATACTATTACAAAAGGACACAAGTTTTAAAGTAATGAATTATCCTTTAATTTTAACATACTAAATAAATTGTCCTGCCCAAACGCAGGGTTCACGTTGGTGTAGTTTGGAGAATGGCGTGCCCGCTCAGGTGTTGTCCTAGTCGACTGACCGTGGTTCAAAATTACAAGGTGTTATCCTCGGAGCGTTACCTTCGGGATGGATCCCATACTGTCGCTAATAGCTCGTTGTGTTGCTCCAGTGCGACGTTAATTCAAATACCTTCCAACCCAAACGCAGGGATTCCATAGGTCAGCGGTCACAACCCCCGATCCGCGGACCGGTACCGGTCCGTGGATCAAATGGTACCGGGCCGCCCAAGAAATATTAAATTATTTCCATTTTATTTACTTTGGTGTATTTATTTCGGATTTGTGTTGTTCTTATCTATGAAATGTCCACTCAAATTAGGAGGCGGTAAATCATAACTTGAAATTTGTTCTGTTACTAGAGCTTCAATTATGATTTCTGAATTCTGTATGTATCTATTTTCTAATTTTGACAAATGTGACAACTGTTTTCAAGTTGGCAGACAAAGTAGCTGCATTTAAAGCCAAACTGAAGTTGTGGGGATGGCGCGTGAACAGAGGCATTTTGGACATGTTTCACGCATTAGCGGTGATTTTAGGTGAAACTGCGCCTAAATATTCATTCTCCTAGTTGGTGCACGATCACCTGTCTTTGCTTTTAAAAGAGTTCGAGCGTTTCGTGGGTTTTTGTAGTTGGGAAACCACAAAATACCCACGAACTAGTAAGGAATGGATCCGCAACCCATTTGTCAACAAATCAGGCGAATCTAGCATGTCTGTGCAAGAAGAAGATCAACTGCTGGAGATTGCAAATGAAGGCGGCCTTAAAACTACGTTCGAGACAACAACTATGCCGGTGTTCTGGATTAAAGTCATGGCGGAATACACTGAGATTGTCACCACAGCACTTAAACCCCTATTGCCATTTCCGACAACCAATCTGTGTTAAGCTGGGTTTTCTGCAGTGACAGCAACCAAAACAAAACAACGGAATAAACTGGACATAAGCAACACACTTCGGGTGTCATTGTCTCCTATTACCCCCAGAGGAAACCGTCTCGTCGCAAAGAAACAAGCTCAGGGTTCTCAATGATTTAGCGTTCTAATGATTTAAAATGTTAAATCACATTTTTTCATTTTTTGGTGTAACTGTATTTTATTTCGAAGGCAAGTTTAAAACAATTAAATTTGAAAATTATTAAATCAAAACAACAATCTAAAATATAAACAATCAACGTCTTCCCCCCCCCCCCTCTCAGCGGGCCGCGTTAAATTTATCAAACGTTGATCCGGTCCGCGGCGATAAAAAGGTTGGGGAGCACTGCCATAGGTGACTAAAAGGAGACTAGTTATTATTTTTCACCCTTGGGCGAGTATAGGTATCTTTATCAGCAAAATCGTCTCAAAAGCTCCTATTTTCTAATTTTGGGCGACTTTTCTTAAAATTCGCCAATGTCAACACTACCTTAGTCCCTTTATTTAACCTTTAGACTACGGCCGGTACAGCAGTTGTACCATGATCGCGCCAAGAAAGAATTTATAGAACGGCCAGTACATCAGTTGTACCTTGAAAGTTATAAGCATCGCGCCAAGAAAGAATCGCGCTTGTTATATCTATAGCCTTAATCACAAAAGGTTGAAGAACCGCCCCGTAAAAATTTCCGCAGATTTCAAATCCGTTGAAATTTTTACTTTATCTTAAACGATCGCAAAGATAGAAACTTGAATAAGGGGAATAAATAACGTAATTTAATGTATAAGAAAAAGCTGACCTTTGAAAAGGCGCCTTAGAAAGCGCCTCATGTCAACAGGGTCTTAGTCAGCACATTTTGCTATTTAACTGATTCATTTTGTATCTGCGCAACTAAAATTTCTTCTAAAATAGGGCTTGGAGACTTTTTGGCTTCTATTTTTAAAAATGCATGCTACTTACGCCACTATTTCACAAGTGGTTTGACTGTGGCTGCATTACAGTGAGATACACTAAGGTACGTTATGATACACACATGTGTTCAATTATACACCTCTACATAAGCAAAGAAATATTTAAAAAAAAAACACACTTTTTTCCTCATTTGAGAAAATGAAAAGTTCGCTGAAACCTTTAAATTGAGTAATAAGGAACTTTTCAGAATGGAATATATATATAAGAGTTATTTAAAATATACAACCCTGAAAAGTAAGAGTTAATATACAATCCAATGTTTCACGTCTTATAATCTATCCTCATAACAAGATATGCTTTTAACAAGATAATATATTGTACTATACTAATAATTTTCAGCATTGTTATAAATATCGCTGTATTAAATATCATGTCCTATTTAATGTCAGGTAATGAAATACCATTATTAAGCTCCTATTCCACTGTAAAATGGACAAATCTATTGTCATTGTAATGAGAGAGTAGTGCTTATATCTCATTACGGTATGTAGTGACTATTTTCGCTGTAATAAAATAAATCACTATCGTTTCAACATTACACTATAAACATTATTATTATTACTTTAATAAAATATCCTCTTGTCGCTAATATAATACTTATATTGCCTTGCCCTCAAAATATTAAAGTCTCCCTTTAGTAAAATATCCATAACTTGTTTCGGTAATAACATTAGTGTCTTGAAATAGTAAAATTTAATTTCGCGTTTCTATAACAAATATGATGAAGCTGTATTCAAGTCAAAAATTGAAGTTCGGCTAAAAATCGGTCAATAGGTACATTCTGTGAATATGAGATTTTAAAGGAATGATGGTTTGTGTAGCATTAGACATAGACTCCTACAGTTAATTCCAAGTAAACCGTTAGATAACGATGAGGTTTGGAATCTTATGAATGAAATTCTCTATCATCTTATGTACGTTCGAGGGTGGAACGATTATCTATGTGGAAACATAGACGTTCGGACTCGTACTTGTTTACGGGGAAGGTTACAAACCTCACGTTGGTTGCGGTTTGATCATTTAATTATTTTCTTTATCTTATCCCACCTGTTGGCTTATCTTTACGCCAAAAACTGTCATGGAGTGGCCAGCAAAAACCTGTCCCAAACGTTACACAGTTCTGGGCAAAGAAAATTTGTTTTGTTTTTTTATCGTATCTGGATCATCATTCCATCTTGAAGTAATAGGGAAGTTTTGCTTCGACGAGGTTTCAACTAATTACCACCGTCCCAGCCTAAGCCATTCGCTGTATCGCCACGCAATTTTGTATTCGCTGTATCGCCACGCAATTTTGAACCACGGTCAGATAATGAGGCAACATCTGAGCTGGCACTCCACTCTCCAAATTTCCACACCAACCCAACGTGAGGACTTTCGGCCACGACAGATTTAAGGAGCATCAGTCACCTCCACACCATACGCTTACAAACATCCATGCCCTGACCCGGATTCGAACCAAGAACCTTCCGATCTAGAGGCTAACACAAAAACCACTATACCGTTTGGTCGACTTGTTTCGACGAGATATCTCGTCATATGCAAAACAAACCCGATCTTTACGGACGAGATACCTCGTCGAAACGACTAGTGTTATAGCTTATTTACGACAGGCAAACTTCTACGATGGAAAAGTCACTCTTTTAATACCTAAATGTATACAACTTTATTTACAATTTATAGATACGCATGGTACCCTGTGCCACCTTTACATATCAATCGACCCACTAGCCCTGCGTAATCATATTTCTTGACGACGGTCTCAGGCCGTCTATATATATATATATATATATATATATATATATATATATATATATATATATAAAACAGCTCGCACTAGGTAGGACCAAACATGCAAAACCAAAAACACAATTTGATTGATTTAGGATGTTTTGATGGTATAAAGACGGTATCTGTGTGTCTATTGAGTAGGGTCCATGAAAGTTCAGAAAACAGACATCCTCAAATTAAAATGGATTGAGATATGATGTAAAAATTACATCAAATCCGATAGAAGAAGCAAAAGCAAATATTTTTGGCCAGCGTCTGATACCAAAAACTTTTCCAAATTCAGGGCAGGGAACAGTTTGTTTTTTCCAATTTCCATCCTCATTCCATCTTGAAAGGGTTTGACCAACCGGTCTGATGGTTAAGGTGTTAGCCTCTAGATCGGAAGGTTCTTGGTTGGAATCCGGATCAGGGCATGTGGATGTTTGTAAGCGTATGGTGTGGAGGTGACTGATGCTCCTTAAATCTGTCGTGGCTGAAAGTCCTCACGTTGGGTTGGTGTGGAAGTTTGGAGAGCGGGGTGCCAGCTCAGGTGTTGCTTCGTCATCTGACCGTGGTTCAAAATTACGAGGTGTCGTCGTCGGATCTTTCCCTTAAGGGACTGATCCCGGACCGTCGTCAATAGCCCGTTGTGTTGCTCTTGTATGACGTTAATTAAAAATTAACATTACCATTACCGACCAACCGGTTTGGTGGTTAAGGTGTTAGCCTCTAGATCGAAACGTTCCTAGTTCGAATCCGGGTCAGGGCATGGATATTTGTAAACGTATGGTGTAGAGGCGGCTGGTGCACCTTAAATCTGTCGTGGCCGAAAGTCCTCACGTTGAGTTGGTGTGGAAGTTTGGAGAGTGGAGTGCAAGCTCAGGCGTTGCCTCCTCATCTGACCATGGTTCAAAACTACGTGGTGTTCTCCGCGTATCTTTCCCTCAGGGATTGATCCCGAATCGTCGTCAATAGCCCGTTGTGTTACTCTAGTACGACGTTAACTAAAATTACCAGAATCATAGTCAATAGCCCATTGTGTTGTTCTAGTACGACTTTAATTAAAAATTACAAAATACCATCTTGGTAGGGAGGTATTTTAGTTAGCGTCACACTGAAGTAACACAACGCTATTGGCGATGGTCCGGGATCAAATCCGAAAGTAAAGAACTCAGGATAACACCAAGTAATTTTCAAATGCGGTGAGATGACGACATCTGAACTGGCATGATACGATTGAGACCACGATACATTTAACGTGTACTAATAACCTTTTGTCCACGACAGTCTTTGGTGGATTCGAATTCTCTACCTGCAGGTTGCTAGACTGTTACTCTTCCAACTGGGCTACCTTGGTCCAATTAGAATTTGGAATACATTTATAAAGAGTACTTTGATGACTATTAAAAAACTACTGACAATTTACATTGAAGTATTGTGTTTATTGAAAACCACTTTCCTATATGCGACAATCACATAGATTTTAGGGCCCATCTTGGAATCAATTCCGCAGGAAAAGTTCAGAGATGGTAATGGTAATTTTAGTTAACGTCGTACTAGAGCAACACAACGTGCTATTGACGACGGTCCGGGATCAGTCCCTTAAGGGAAAGATCCGAGGACAACACCTCGTAATTTTGAACCACGGTGAGATGACGAAGCAACACCTGTGCTGGCACCCCACTCTCCAAACTTACACGTCAATCCAACGTGAGGACTTTTGGCCACGACAGATTTAAGGTGCACCAGCTGCCTCTACTCCATACGCTTACAAACATCCATGCCCGGACCTGGATTCGAACCAGGAACCTTCCGATCTAGAGGCTAACACCTTAACCACTATACCGGTTGGTCGGCGAAAAGATCAGAGAAAACCTCGTAATTTGGAACCAAGGTCAGATGACGAGGTCATCACCTGAGTTCGCACCCCACCCTCCAAGATTGTTATTTCGAAAATACGGTCGGTCCCACTAATATCACATTTCGACCGACCGATCGAAGATTAACTGCCATTACCCACAAAACCTATCGCCAATTATAAAGATCCACGAACCAAAGTGGACTGGTTTGGCGATATTCCGGTAACCCTTTTGTTGTGACGGGATGTCTTCTTTCATTGAACAGATTCGGGAGTAAAATTTTGATTTTATAACTTCATAAACGGAACATTATTTCAAAAATCTAGAATCCTCCGACATTTAATGATTTTATAATAAATTTCACGTTCGCTGCCTACGTACGAAAGAGTCCAAGGTACATTAAAGTTCGGAATTCTGATGCTTGGTGTGCACATAATCCTCCATTGATTTCTAGAAGTAGGACGAAATGATGCTTTAGGACTGATCCATCATTGTCTCGACATCCCATTAGGGTCGTGGGCTTTTTCACATACTTGCGCCATCTTTCTTTTGTTGTTGGAAAATGTCCTCCGATTTCGTCTCTTGAAATCTATAGTGTTAAGTTCCCGTATAGTTACTACATTTTTAAATCTTAGCACAAGGAATTTTTCTGTTTAAGTTGTAAGGACCACAGGGTTGTAATGGAGGGTGTACGGCGGTATACGCCGTATACCCTATGGTTTTTCCTGCAAATTCCGCATACCCTCTGCGTTTTCTTAAAAACTGCGTACACGCTTTGCTTTTCCTAGAAAACTAGGGGGCTCCGCCCCCTGCTCGCTTACGCTCGCCAAACGTTGGTTAGCAAATAGTCCAGATTTTGGACAATTCGGGATTTCGGAATACGAATTTGGGACTTTCTACTGTATATGCTAAAAAAATTATTTGGAAAAAACTAAATGTTTTGCTTCAGCTACAAATATATATTAAATACATTACATAATATATATATACTAGGGGGCCTGCCCCCTGCTCGCTAACGCTCGCCAACCCCCGGAGGATTGCTTCGCAATCCTCATTGGTTCGCTGCGCGAACGTATGCTCGCTTTGCTCGCCTCAATGAAGACATGTGTCCTAGCAGAAGGGATTGTTTACAAAATATGTTACCAAAAAAATGTTTTTCAAATCTAAATTTGCTGTATTACAGAAAAAATATATACAGTATCTCTAAAATCGGAATTCAAATGAAAACTTTGTGCAAATTTTGACTCGAAATGTGAGCGTTGCTTTGGAAATTGAATACCCAGCATGTTGTTTGTGTGTACATTTTCCCAGCACTCAAACGACCCACACTTTTTCATTGAGTTTGTTGCCGAAAGTTGTAGTGCAAGCGTCTTGTTGAACTATCATTGTTGACCATGAAAAGGACCGTTTTTTAAATGGCCCTGAAACGATCCTCCGCTTTTTTTGATTTCTATTATAAACTAAGTGCAACAGCTCATTAAAATTTCCTTTTTTTTTCAATAAAATTTCATCCGATAACGCTATAAATTCAATCGATGCGCGAGACTTCGCGATAAACAATCAATCGTACAGTGTTGCCAAAAGGCGATAACAAATAACGTCTTTTTTGCGTGCCACGTAAGAGAATTATATATATAGATATTTGTGTGACACATCCTAATATCCTTAAACAATAAATGTGAAATAAAACAACTTTAAATGTTTTTTTTTTTAATCTTTGATCTTTTATGCTGTTGCCATTCTAAGGAAAACAATAATAATTATCTGTCATTAAATAGATTTTTAAATGTTATAGATATGATTTAAAAATTCATGCCTCGTACAAAAATTGCAAAAAATTCGGACTACCAGTGTGCCAATTCCCATTACTGTAATAGCCATATATTCGTCAGGAACTTAAACATAACAACAAACAAACAGTCAAACACTTCCCTTTATAAAAGTAGAGATGTATTTGCGTGTGTGTACATATCCCCCCCTCCCCCTGTAGAAAGTGTAAGTAGTAAGTATATGTTACACTATGGAAAAAATTCTGCTGGCGCTTGTGGTATACCCTCTGTTTTTTTTTTACGACTACAGCACTTGTAAGGACTGGTGTAACTAGGTTGGAAGACCAACGTATTAGCATGCGGAGTGGTGCGAGTTCGATAATCGTGTTTGGGAGAGTTGGAGGATATTAAATCTTTCGTTGTCTAAATATTCTCACGATGGCATGGTGTGGAAGTTTGGAGAGTGGTCTGCCGGCTCAGTTGTTCTCTTCATCTAACCTGTTCGAAATTACGAAGCTTCATTCTCGTATCTTTTCCATCGGGGTTGATCCCGAATATTCGTCAATAACTCGCTTTGTTGATCCAGCGATACGTTATTATCTGCCTATTTGGTAATTTTTAGTTAATGTCGTACCAGAGCATCACAACTGGCCGACCAACCGGTATAGTGGTTAAGGTGTTAGCTTCTAGATCGGAAGGTTCCTGGTTCGAATCCGGGTCCGGGCATGGATGTTTGTAAGCGTATGGTGTAGAGGCGGCTGGTGCACCTTAAATCTGTCGTGGCCGAAAGTCCTCACGTTGGGTTGGCGTGTAAGTTTGGAGAGTGGGGTGCCAGCTCAGGTGTTGCTTCGTCATCTGACCGTGGTTCAAAATTACGAGGTGTTGTCCTCGGATCTTTCCCTTAAGGGACTGATCCCGGACCGTCGTCAATAGCCCGTTGTGTTGCTCTAGTACGACGTTAACTAAAATTACCATTACCATTACCATCACAACTGACTATACCTGCCAGTTTGGCTGGGAATGAAAACTTTTAAGCGATTAGACAGATGTGTTGTTAGGGGTATTTTAATTAACGTCGCAGTGAAGCAACTCGACGGGCTCCTGCGGGATCGATCCCGGAGAGAAAATCCGAGGTAATTGGTAATTTTAGTTAACGTCGTACTAGAGCAACACAACGGGCTATTGACGACGGTCCGGGTAAGGTAAGGTAATTTTGGTTAACGTCGTACTAGAGCAACACAACGGGCTATTGACGACGGTCCGGGATCAGTCCCTTAAGGGAAAGAGACAACACTTCGTAATTTTGAACCACGGTCAGATGACGAAGCAACACCTGAGCTGGCACCCCACTCTCCAAACTTCCACGACAACCCAACGTGAGGACTTTCGGCCACGACATATTTAAGGTGCACCAGCCGCCTCTACACCATACGCTTACAAACATCCATGCCCTGACCCGGATTCAAACCAGGAACCTTCCGATCCAGAGGCTAACACCTTAACCACTATACCGGTTGGTCGGCGGAAAATCCGAGGACTATAGCATTTAATTATGAATCCCGATCAGATGACGATGGTAACAACTGAGCTGGCATCCCACTCTCCAAATGTCCACACCATGCCAATTTGAGGCCACGATAGATTTATCATGCACCAACCCTCTTTGTACACGGTGGTCTTTGGTTGGATTCGAGCTACCAACCCTCCGGTTGATAATCCGTTACTCTTCCGACCGGGTTAGCTCGGCCCTATCTTTCCTATGTAATTTTAATTTTTAATTTACGTCGTACTAGAACAACACAACGGGGAATTGACGACGGTTCGGTATCAATCTAAGTGAAAGATCCGAGGACCACACCTCGTAATTTTGAATCACGGTCAGATGACGAGGCAACACCTGATCTGGCACCGCACTCTCCAAACTTCCACACCAACCCAACGTGAGGACTTTCGGCAACGACAGATTTAAGGTGCACCAGCCGGCCTCTACACCATACTCTTACAAACATCCATACCCGGATTCGAACCTGGAACCTTCCTATCTAGAGGCTAACACCTTAACCACTATACCGGTTGTTCGGCTACCTACCCTAGATGTTGACACCATAATTCGTGGTACCACATGAAACATAACGGCAGCTCACAGTCGCCTGTAAATGTGGCTATCACACACCATGGATCACCGATATGTGACTTATCCAGATCACTACAGTTCACCCAACCTACTTACTTAGTCAAACCACGCATTGATTGCGATCTCCAAGAGGTTTATGTCTGTAGAAGTTGGCGGCCATTGATCTTGGTACAGTTATCCCGTGATTTATAGTATCAGATCGATTTCCTATTTTTCACTATTCAGATCATAGATCACTGATCGATCCAGTGCCATGGGCCGTTCAAGATCTACTTATAAAGATAAGCCACATATTAATGGTGACCTTGATTTCAAGTTGACAGCCTTGTTTCTTGATGTGATCACGTAATTTATAACGTCAGGTCGAGTTACCCTGTATACTCGACTATTCAGATCATAGGTCACTGAACAATCAGTAAAGAAGCCGTTCTCGATCTATTCATTAAGGTAAGCCACACATTAATTTGGGGTTCGAGAGGTTGCGATCTCTAGGAGTTTAGAGCCATGTTTCCAGGCGTGGTCATCGCGTGACTTATAGCATCGGGTCGTTATCCTATATATTTGATTATTTCGACCATAAATCAATGAAAGATCCAGTTTACTATAGTCCGCGATTCGTTTCTGAAATAATTTCTTCGGTAAGCTATACATTCATTGGGATAACAAAGACGGTTGGATTTTTAAGATTTGTCGGTCAAATGCTTCCTGGTGTAGTGTTCACGTGACTTATAGCGACAGATCAAGTTTCCCTGTATATCTGACTATTCAGACCGTAGACCATTGTATCCTCTTGTTCACTAGGGAAAGCCACACATTGATTGGAGGTTCAAAAGGTTTGGATACCTCAGATTTGGTGGCCATGTTTCCTGGTGTAGTGTTCACATGACTTATAGCGGTAGATCGAGTTACCCTGTATATCTGACTGTTCAGCCCATAGAACATTGCATGCTCTTGTTCACTAGGGAAAGCCACACATTGATTGGGGTTTCAGGAGGTTTCGTTACCTCAGATTTGGTGGCCATGTTTCCTGGTGTAGTAGTGATCAAGTGACTTAGAGCGGCATATCAATTTACCCTGTATATCTGACTATTCAGACCATAGAACATTGCATGCTCTTGTTCACTAGGGAAAGCCACGCATTTATTGGGGGTTCAAGAGGTTTGGATACATCAGATTTAGTGGCCATGTTTCCTGGTGTAGTGTTCACGTGACATAACGGCATATCAAGTTACCCTGTATATCTGACTATTCAGACCATAGACCACTGCATGCTTCTGTTCACTAGAGAAAGCCACACATTGATTGGGGGTTAAAAAGGCTTGGATACCTCAGATTTGGTGGCCATGTTTCCTGGTGTAGTAGTGATACAAGTGACTTAGAGCGGCAGATCGCGATGTGCCGTACATTTGCTTAGTGAGATCATAAACCACACTTAATGATACAGGGCACTACACTCCTTACTCCGTTTCCCCCGTTTCTGACCAGTAAACATCGGTACCGCATGCATATTTCAACCTATGCATTGTCCTGATGTTGGACCAATGGTATCCTTGGGATCATAATCTTGGTAACAATACTCGTGCATGTGGTCAAAAGTTTGGTTTGTCACCCTACGATCATTTCTTCTTGACTTGTCCAGGAACTACGCCATGAAAATGGATTCCGAACCACTACAAATATCGATGAATAGATATGGGGAATCCGGAGTCTGTTGAACGGAGGGACAGAGTGCTGACCATATCTTGATGACGATTTATTTCGTCATTCATTAGATTAGTTTAAAACTGACCCTATCTTGATGGAGGAGATATCTCGTCATCATTGGAAGACAGGTCAGATCTTAATCTGGTCATAATAAATACATTGCCAATATTTTGATGACGATATATATTGTCATTCATTACATTACGTGAAAATTGACCAGATCTGTATGGATGAGATATATCGCCATTTGAAGACAGATCTTGATCTCGTCATCATAAAAAAAATCACCAATATCTTGATGACAATATATCTTGTCATTGCAAAATCGGTTAGATCTTGAAGGACATGATACCTCGCCGAAACCACCTGGTTGGTATGGGATTTTATGGCGCAATGACTATATTTGAGCAAGCTGCTCCAACAACAAGACTATAGTCTATTATTTGGAAAAGGAAGCACGGAGAGAAAAACCTTGCTTAAGGTGGACTGGGAACACTGGGGTCGCGATCCCATGTTATGTTTACCATAGGCAGTAAACCCCGTGTGAAAAGAATAGATCACAAGGGTACCTCGAGTTCATGAAGCCCATTCACACATAAAGATGTGACACCGAAGGGCCAAAGCCATTTGGAGGGTTAAAAAAACTTTCAATTTCGTCACCTAAACTTACTTTACGCCGACCAACTGGTGTCGTGGTCAAGGTGTTGACCTCTGGATCGGAAGGTTCCTGGTTCGAATCCGGGTCAGGGCATAGATGTAAATTGTGCTGTCCTTTGTTAGGGACAATGATGGTCCACCCACTGGGTGCCCCTTCACAAGTGACCATCACTTCTGGCCTTGTATAAGGCTAAAATGACCTCGGTCGACACTGTACTTTGTATTGTATTTGTCTTTGCAATCTGTACCCCCAGCCTTGCCATTGGAAAAAAAAAAACTACTTTACTTCTGCCATATTTCCGGGTTTTCCTATGAACACCTCGCTTTCTAAAACTGATTTTGGAGGAATCTTTCGTCCCGCATTTTATCAGGAGAAAGCCCCTCGAAAGTGAAAACATACAAAAGACATCCCACCAAGGAACCTCCACCTAATCTAATCCCCCCTTACTTCACCCCAGTGTTTTTCTTTGGAGCCCGTCTCCCTCCCCCCTACATGATGAACTCTTAAGTGAACTTCCTTGTCCAATTGACACGGGTCCTTGCCGGGCTTCTTTTGCATTGACCGATACGAGAGCTTACTTAACCGGTGGTGGTAGGTCCTCGAACCGGTTCTCGACGGTGAAAGTCCACTTACACTCCCTTATTCCACCCGGCAGGGGTGCACGGCCGGAGTGCGTTTGGTGGGGGGTAGAGTAGAACACGCTGGCCACGCCTGCGCAGTCCCCTGCTGTTCGACAAGGGGGATGGTTTTGGTTTTTGCTGAGAAGTGTTCTCTGTGTGGAGGTTGTGATGTGAGATCCTCAGTGCATCAGTTTTGTGGTCGGTACCGCAGGGTTTGTGAAGGCTCGCGTGTTTTGTCTGGGTACCTGTGACGTGGCCAGAGGGCGCGGCGTCGAATGCCCAATCGCCTCACCAAAAATTTTTAGTTCCATACTTTTATAGATCTTTGAAAATGAAATTCAGTAACGACTCAAAAAATTGTTTTCCTTGGATTAGAAAAGAAAGCGATGTATCGAGAGATTAAATTTAAAATTATGTTGTTCTTACTTATATCTTAAGGTATAGCTAAGCATGCAATGTCCATTAGTCCGAAACATAGACTTGAAATATAAGTGGACTGATCATTTTTAGTGATTGGTGGTATTTAAAGGATGTCACACTGGAGCAACACAATGGCCCACTCTGAAGTCTGCAAAGGGCAGTCTGACATTTTCTTTCACCCATATATTTAAGCAAGGTTTCAGGGTGGTGTCTCTGGTTCTCTATATATTTTCTCAAAGCTCTCCAAATTTTATTATTTGAGCTCTTTGTGGCAAGTAACTCTTGATATAAAATTATTTAAAAGTATAATGCTATAGAATATTTTTTTGTACATTTAGTATATTTTGTATACTTTCTGTTACCTCTTTTATGGGTCTGACTGATAAAAATCATTCTCCCCCTAAACGGGACTGTGTCTGAAATTTAAATGATAATGTAGCAGAAGAGACTACTGGAAAGGTCCTGGTTGAAACAGGTGACATTTATCGAGCCCCTCCCGAATTAAGTTTTCAGTTTAATCAGTATATATTGAAATCATGCTAATCATTTACGTATTTGGTACTTTTAATTATTTGTTTCTAAATATGCTTAACTAATTTCAAAAGCTCCTAAGAGTGTATCAATTTTAAAGCCCTTCATCTGCCATTTTTAAACTCGAAATAGGTCTTTAATTTGGAATCTAGGTTTTGAAAATTTTTATTTCCAATCTTGGGGGGCGTGATTTTGATAACAAAACGGCAATCTGTGAAACCTCAAGTGGTTTCGTCGACAAATCTCGTCCACGAACTGACCAATTTTGCTAAAGACGAGCTATCTCATCATCATGGTAATTGGTAATTTTTTAGTTAACGTCGTACTAGAGCAACACAACGGGCTATTGACGACGGTCCGGGATCAGTCTCTTAAGGGAAAGATCCGAGAACAACACCTCATAATTTTGAACCACGATCAGATGACGAAGCAACACCTGAGCTGGCACCCCACTCTCTAAACTTCCACGCCAACCCAACGTGAGGACTTTCGGCCACGACAGATTTAAGGTGCACCAGCCGCCTCTACACCATACGTTTACATACATCCATGCCCGGGACCGGATTCAAACCAGGAACCTTCCGATCTAGAGGCTAACACCTTAACCACTATACCGCTCATCATCATGATATTACGGATCAAGTAATGGTATTTAATAAAGTCGAACTAGAGCAACATAGCAGCCGACCAACCGGTATAGTGGTTAAGGTGTTAGCCTCTAGATCGGAAGGTTCCTGCTTCGAATCCGGGTCCGGGCATGGATGTTTGTAAGCGTATGGTGTAGAGGCGGCTGGTGCACCTTAAATCTGCCGTGGCCGAAAGTCCTCACGTTGGGTTGGCGTGGAAGTTTTGAGAGTGGGGTGCCAGCTCAGGTGTTGCTTCGTCATCTGACCGTGGTTCAAAATTACGAGGTGTTGTCCTCGGATCTTTCCCTTAAGGGACTGATCCCGGATCGTCGTCAATAGCCCGTTGTGTTGCTCTAGTACGACGTTAACTAAAATTACAATTACCATTACCATATGTCAAGGCTGGCACGCTACTCACCAAACTTAAGCACCTCGCTAACGGAAGGACATTTGAGGACACAACTGATTTAACGGCCCCAGAGTCTTTGCTCACGACAGTGTTTGGTTGGATTCAAGCTATAGTCCCTCCAGTTGCTAATCCGTTACTCTTCTAACCGGCCCCACCTTCGTGTAAGATTAAGGACTTGTAGAAAATAGCTTTAGCAAGTCAGCATACTAGATACGGCTTTCCTTAACACGTTTATCAGGCCCGTAGAGTATATACCGTACTCCATTAGGGTTACGCAGCCTGTAGATAAGAAATTGTTATTCGAATATGTATCCACCTTACATGCTCATAATATGTATATCCGAACATGAATACCAGATTACCCGCGATTGATCAATTCAGAGCAGAACCTGAATCCCCTCAATACTTTCCAGCTGACTTCGCATATCAATGAGGGATCCACATAGCATCTTCACGCGAAAAATCAGATGGGCTTCAGAAATATTTTGCCCAACATGATCGTCTTACAAAGGTCTGGTAATCTCCGGGCAACCCAGGCGCGGACCAATCCCGAAATTATTTTCTGGATGCATGCCTGCTCCTGACGCCTCGGTTCAAGGGGTCTCCTGGCTGAAATCATAACACCAATACATAAACCCAAACTTTCACCCTTCTCTTGAGGCTCTCAAACCTCCAACTGCCCACTAAGGATTTTATTAGACAAAACAAACGCGCGGGACTTCCTCCACTGACGGGCGGGATGTTATGATTCAAAAACACGTGGCTTCAAGAGGTCTGCCATAACAAAGGGAGAGGCCTCAATCTAAACTTAGCAGATTCAAGGGTGTAGTGAAGTGTGGTTGCTACAGGCAACCGAGCATTCTTCGTGCAGCGCGAAGGATTTCGTTGCTGTAGTCTTCTGTGTATAACATGCCTATGTATCCTAGTTGAAAAGCAACGGATTAGGAACCAGAGGGTTGCAAGTCAGAAACTCGGTCCAATAAAAGGCTGTCGTGTACACGGGGACTGGTGCACGTAAATATGCCGTGGCTCAAATAAGCTGGCGTGGTGTGGAAGTTTGGAGAGTGGGATGCCAGGTATCGACTGTCCGTGGTTCAAATTTATGAAGCTTTGTCCTCGGTTATTTTCCCTTCATGTTGTCGCCGATAGCTTTATAGCCAATGCTCCTGTGTGACGATTATTAATTACCTACTTACCCAAGGGTTGATTGGATTAGGTTATTGGTTTGTTTTATTGGATTGGGTATATGCAATATAATACAATCAAATATGAATTATTTAATTTTTTTTACATAATAAAATATTATATTTGGCACAGCAATTAGGATAAAAGGGCCATATTTGTTGCGCCAATGTCAAGTAAATAGAAGGAAGGTAGTTAATTAACATCCCACTGGAGCAACACTACGGGCTATAGGTAACGGTGTGGGATCATTCCCGAAATTAAAATCCAAGACACCACCTCGGAATTATGACACACGGAAAATCTCTGACGTGGCACATCAGTCTCCACACTACGCCATCGTGAGGACATTTGAGGCCACGACAGATTGAACGTGCACAATCCTCCTTTATACAGGACGGTCTTTGGTTGTATGCGCTACTCTTCTAACCGTGCTTCAGCGGTTCCCCATATCTTCAAATTAATGAGAAAAAAAAATCGCTAAATTCTTATCACGCTTATATAATTTTAACAAGAAAGCATAACCAATCGAATCAGCGAAAATACAACAGCTGCCTGGCAGTGCGCTTCACAACAGCAATGGCTGCCGAACTTTCGGCTTGTTATCTAGATCCGAAACTAATCCCCCAACAGGACTCGGTGCTTCTTCTCACTCTACCCTCCCGAACATCTTCTAAAAGGAAGCCACACCATCCCTCTCCTCATCGCTCGATACCCACCTAAATTCCTGTCTCGTCGACGACCCCCCCCCCCCCGCACTTCGTAGCTTCCTTTCCCCGCCCCCCTCTACACACCTGCATATCGAACTCCATCTCCTATTTAGCCGGAAGCAAGTCATCTTATCACGCAGTGCCAGGTCCGTGATGTGAAATCTTGGTGACAACGACAGGCCTCAACCCCGATAACGCCAGTCTTCGTGCTCATGGCCCATGGAAGGCCATTGCCCATCCACGGTGGAAGGAAATAAGGAGGGGGGGGGGAGGAACTCGGGCGTCCAGAAAATTGGAAAGCGCACTGATGAGGGTCCACTCGAGGAGAGGTCATTTTGGCGATCGACCCGTGGATGGGTTCGGGTTTGCCATAAAGCCGGGTGTGTGCGGGTTTTGGCGGAGGTTCGGACGCCAAGTTGGGATTGTTACCACCCACGGATTGAATGGTTTTTGTTGTGGGTTTTGGAGCCTCCTGGTGGTGGTCTCGACGAGGTATCTCGAGGTTGGGAGCAAATCGACCAGATCCTGATGGACGAGGAATCTCGTTATGAGAAGGAAACTGACCAGACTGTTGATCTTGCAGGCACAAAAAAATAGGTAATATCTTCGTGAACGAGATATTTCGTCACAAGCGAAATTGGTCAGATCTTGATGGACGAGATATCTCGTCCAAACCACTTGGAGGGTTACTAGCATGGGAGTCATATTTGGTCAAACACAACACAGACAACGTAGACTTACACACACAAAGAGTCGAAGTGACGCAGAGGTTGTTAAGAGTTGATTTGTTGTTTGGGTTTTTATATAGCACAAGGGTCACATTTGGCCAAGCTAGTACAAGATGGGGTCAGTTGCATTAATATAGAACAGGTAATGGTAATTTTAGTTCACGTCGTACTAGAGAAACGCAACGTGCTATTGAAGACGGTCCGGGATCAATTCCTTAAGGGAAATATCCGAGGACAACACCTCGTAATTTTGAACAACGGTCAGATTACGAAGTAACACCTGAACTGGCACCCCACTCAATATAGAACTGGAGCAACACAACAAGCTAATGCGATTGTCGGGGATCAATCCCCAATGGAAAGACCCGAGGACGACAACACGTAATTCTGCACCGCGGTCCTATTACGGCATAACACCACACTCTTCAAACTTTCACTACGTCAGTGTTAGGATACTTTAAGCCACGGCAGATTAAATGTGCACCAGCCCACCCATGAAGGTCTCTAGCAAAAAGGGCAAGCCTATTGAGTCATGGTGGCCTGTTTTTATATCAATGGAAAATCATCTGTGATTGTGAAGGTTGCTTTCTTTTACAAATCTAGTATCTAACAAAATCTCTAACAGCCACCAGCTTGTTTTAAAGAGGTAATGGTAATGGTAATTTTTGTTAACGTCGTACTAGAGCAACACAATGGGCTATTGACGACGGTCCGGGATCAACCCCTTTAAGGGAAAGATCCGAGGACAACACCTCGTAATTTTGAACCACGGTCAGATGACGAAGCAACACCTGAGCTGGCACCCCACTCTCCAAACTTCCACGCCAACCCAACGTGAGGACTTTCGGCCACGACAGATTTAAGGTGCACCAGCCGCCTCTACACCATACGCTTAAAAACATCCATGCCCGTACCTGGATCCGAACCAGGAACCTTCCGATCTAGAGGCTAACACCTTAACCACTATACCGGTTGGTCGGCCTACATTTTTTAGGACTCCGTTTCTCTTGTCTCGCCAAAAGATGTTTGTACCATAAGAAGAGGTGGGATTGAATGCCCAACTTAAATCATCACTCAAATGTAGGTAGGTATTTTAACTAACGTCGAACTGGAGCAATGCCACGGGATATTGGTGACGGTCAGAGATCAGTCCCGAAGGGAAGGATCCGAGAAAAGCACCACGTAATTTTGAACCACGGTCAGATGACGAGGTCACACCTGAGCTGGCACCCCACTCACCAAACTTCTACACCACCCCAACGAGAGATCACTTGATGCAACGACAGATTTAACAGGCACCAACACCCTCCATACACGACTGTCTGTGGTCGGATTCGAACTCACAACCCTCCAGTTGCTAATCTGTTACTCCCCCATCCGGGTTGGAGAGTGGGGTGCCAGCTCAGGTGTTGCTTCGTCATCTGACAGTGGTTCAAAATTATGAGGTGTTGTCCTCGGATATTTCCCTTAAGGGACTGATCCCCGACCGTCGTCAATAGCCCGTTGTATTGCTCTAGTACGACGTTAACTAAAATTACCTTACCTTACCCCCTATCCGGGCTACGCCGACCAACCGGTACAGTGGTTAAGGTGTTAGCCTCTAGATCGGAAGGTTCCTGGTTCGAATCCGTGCTTGGATGTTTGTAAATGTATGGTGTAGAGGCGGCTGGTGCACCTTAAATCTGTCATGGCCGAAAGTCCTCACGTTGGGTTGGTGTGGAAGTTTGGAGAGTGGGGTGCTAGCTCAGGTGTTGCTTCGTCATCTGACCGTGGTTCAAAATTACGAGGTGTTGTCCTCGGATCTTTCCCATAACAGACTGATCCCGGACCGTTGTCGCCGACCAACCGGTACAGTGGTTAAGGTGTTAGCCTCTAGATCGGAAGGTTCCTGGTTCGAATCCGTGCATGTATGTTTGTAAATGTATGGTGTAGAGGCGGCTGGTGCACCTTAAATCTGTCGTGGCCGAAAGTCCTCACGTTGGTTTGGTGTGGAAGTTTGGAGAGTGGGGTGCTAGCTCAGGTGTAGCTTCGTCATTTGACCGTGGTTCAAAATTACAAGGTGTTGTCCTCGGATCTTTCACGTAAGGGACTGATCCCGTACCGTCGTCAATAGCCCGTTGTGTTGCTCTTGTACGACGTTAACTAAAATTACCATCCGGGCTACCGCGGCCCTAACACTCGAAGTGATAGAGCCGTGAACTTGTACCTTCCCTGCCACCCCCCATCAGTTGGTACGACTTACAGACCTACAGATTTAACGTTCACAGGCCTCCAACGAGGACCATCGATACCCGCAGAATCGTGTCACCGGCATGCAGAATGTATTTCATTGCTAGGGATGCTACCATTCAATGGCCTCTCCAAGTATACTGGATTAATGAATACCCGGCTAGATCAAGCCATCGAACGAAAACACAAACGCTCCACATGCCCCTCATTGTTCCAACACAGCCTCTCTTCCATTGTCGCACGAAGCATGCACGGTCCAGAAAACTCGCTCTCCCCGGAACATTCCTCCCCCACCACCCCAGACGGTCCCCCTGCTAATTGAATTCCAAGCAACGTCAACATTTCGCATCGCCCCCCCTCTCTTCACTTCAGTTTTGGAGTGTCGCCAGCGCCGTCGTCAATGCGTTGCCGAGCTGATAAAGCTAAAAATTCTCTCGCGGAAACTTTTCCCCCGCCAGGTTTCGCTGTTGATACGGGAATTCGGTGGAAATTTTTAGATGTTGGGGGATTTCGGGGTCTTTGGTGTAGTCTGCCTTTGGCTGGGGAAGATGGATTTATCCCGTGTAATGCTGTGCGTTTATGATGACGTTAATTTTAGGTTCTGGTGCAATGCGGGTGTTGGTGTGGGCCTGGAGTTTCCAACAAAGGGGTGTCAACCCCCAAAACGGTTTCGACGACATATCTCGGCCATTAATATCTGACCAATCACACTGTTTGGTTAGGTTTTAATGGCGCAGGGGTCATATTTGAACATGTTGCGCCAGACACTTGACATACAGTATCAATCCACCAATCTTGTAGCCGACCAACCGGTATAGTGGTTATTAGCCTCTAGATCGGAAGGTTCCTGGTTCGAATCCGGGTCCGGGCATGGATGTTTGTAAACGTATGATATAGAGGCGGCTGGTGCACCTTAAATCTGTCGTGGCCGAAAGTCCTCACGTTGGGTTGGCGTGGAAGTTTGGAGAGTGGGGTGCCAGCTCAGGTGTTGCTTCGTCATCTGACCGTGATTCAAAATTACGAGGTGTTGTCCTCGAATCTTTCCCTTAAGGGACTGATTCCGGACCGTCGTCAATAGCCCGTTGTGTTGCTCTAGTACGACGTAATCAAAAAAAAAAGTAGCCGTCCAACCGGTATAGTGGTTATTAGCCTCTAGATCGGAAGGTTCCTGGTTCGAATCCGCGCATGGATTTTTGTAAGCGTACGGTGTAGAGCCGGCTGGTGCATCTTAAATCTGTCGTGGCCGAAAGACCTTTTTTTTACGTCGTACTTTTTAGTTTACGTCGTACTAGAGCAACACAACGGGCTATTAACGACTGTCCGGGATCAATCTCTTAAGTAAAGATCCTGGGACAACACCACGTAATTTTGAACCATGGTCAGATAACGATGTAACACCTGAGATGGCACCCCATTCTCCAAACTTCCACATCAACCCAATTATATCCATATAAAACATATTTCCGTTTTGAGGTCCTACCAAAATATACTCTACTTGCACCAAAAAATGCCCAGGCGTTCGCCTTGTGTGCGTAGTGGATGATTGTCGAAAGATGTCAACAGTATATTATTCCATTATATTTCCTTTCCTTTCCATAATGAACTTCACACAGTTGAATATAGTGTCAGCTTACAAGTGAAACATACTAAATCAAAATATATATTTCTGAGAAAACGAAGGGAGGTGAATTCTACTGTATGTTGGCAATCACTGTGTTTCTCACGATGAAATATGGGGCCGCGGTAGCTCGGTTGGTAGAGTAACGGATTAGCAACCGGAAGGTTACGAGTTCGAATCCAACCAAAGACCGTCGTGTACAAAGAGGGCTGGTGGACGTTAAATCTGTCGTGCCCTCAAATATCCTCACGTTGCCGTAGTGTGGAAATTTGGAAAGTGGTAACCAACCAACTTGCAATCAACTGGTTTCTAATTTCCATCTGACCATGTAACAAACTTACGTTGTGTTGTACTCTGAACTTTCCCTTGGGGGATCGATACTGGGCAATAGTCAATAGTCAATTTTGTTTCTCTAGTACGACGTTAATTAAAATACCTATCTCAAATACCTTCCAAGATGAAATATATCCTTCATGCAAAGAAAATATGAATGGTGGGTTTAATCAATTTAAAGATCCCCACATGCTTTCTTTCAGAAAGCCTAAAAAACATCTTATATTTGAAAGAATTCGTGTGCTCCATTTATAAACCAATGATAAGGCGGAGTAATCTATCTCCACCTAGGAATACGTTTCGACAAAATTAGAAGCACTTAAAACTTGCTAAATTACAAGCACGAGCATGATTTCTAACCAATTTTGACTTCTTGGCCAATTGAATCTCTCGTATGATCTTTCAACCAACAGATGTGGTAATTTAGCCTTTATGTGTTTTGTGGGGAAGACAATACTACATGACTTCTAACCAATTTTGACTGCTTGGTCAATTAAATCACTCCTGTGATTCTTTCAACCAACAGATGTGGTAAGTCAGCCTTTATGTGTTTTATGGGGAAGACAATACTACATAACTTCTAACCAATTTGACTTTTGGCCAATTGAATCTCTCCTATGATTCTTTCAACCAACAGATGTTGTTATTTACCCATTATGTGTTTTGTGGGGAAGATAATACTACATGACTTCTAACCAATTTTGACTGCTTGGTCAATTGAATCACTCCTGTGATTCTTTCAACCAACAGATGTGGTTGTTTACCTATTATGTGTTTTGTGAGGAAGACAATACAACATGACTTCTAACCAATTTTGACTTTTGGCTAATTGAATCTCCTATGATTCTTTCGACCAACAGATGTGGTAATTCAGCCTTTATGTGTTTTGTGGGGAAGACAATACTACATGACTTCTAACCAATTTTGACTTTTGGCTAATTGAATCTCCTATGATTCTTTCGACCAACAGATGTGGTAATTCAGCCTTTATGTGTTTTGTGGGGAAGACAATACTACATGACTTCTAACCAATTTTGACTTTTGGCTAATTGAATCTCCTATGATTCTTTCGACCAACAGATGTGGTAATTCAGCCTTTATGTGTTTTGTGGGGAAGACAATACTACATGACTTCTAACCAATTTTGACTTTTGGCTAATTGAATCTCCTATGATTCTTTCGACCAACAGATGTGGTAATTTAGCATTTATGTGTTTTATGGGGAAGACAATACTACATAACTTCTAACCAATTTTGACTGCTTGGTCAATTGAATCACTCCTGTGATTCTTTCAACCAACAGATGTGGTAATTCAGCCTTTATGTGTTTTATGGGGAAGACAATACTACATAACTTCAAACCAATTTGACTTTTGGCCAATTGAATCTCTCCTATGATTCTTTCAACCAACAGATGTTGTTATTTACCCATTATGTGTTTTGTGGGGAAGATAATACTACATGACTTCTAACCAATTTTGACTGCTTGGTCAGTTGAATCACTCCTATGATTCTTTCAACCAACAGATGTGGTTATTTACCCATTATGTGTTTTGTGGGGAAAGGCAATACTTCATTACTCTTGGAAATGTCATGACGCTCAGGGGTTAAAATTAACCCTCTGAGATTGCCGAATAGTGTAGTGTGGTTTTTACCCCACAGCACACTTGATGGATGAATAACCTGCTTTCCAAAGAATCCATGGATTCTTTCAACCTTTTGAAAAGAGATTCCATCGGTCCTTTTCCGAGAATAAATTGGCGTGGTGTGGAAGTTTGGAAAGTGGGGTGTCACCTCAGGTGGTGAACTCCTTATATGTCAGTGGTTCAAAATCATGCAGCCCCCCCCCCTCCATAGGCATGTTGCTATTGCCTTGGCAACGGGACCCGTGGGTCAGGGGGGGGGCGGCAAAAGGGCAAAAAAATGCGATAAAAAATCCGAATTCATAAAACTGGCGACGATGTTTAAAATAACTTTTTAACATGTCAAATTAAAATTTAAAAATCCCTAAAATGTAACGTTCTCCATGATTAAACCAAGAAATATGTAAAATAATTTATTCATGTTTGTTTTTCAAGGAGGACACTTATACTTTTTCTGTTAAGTACTATTAAAGTTTGAATTCTATTTTAATAAGTTGCTTTGTGATTTTTAATTTCCATTGAGGATTGTACCTATACAAAGAACATTTTTATTTTCCGGATATTAAAACTGTATGTTACTAGCAGCTGTTTATATCAACAAAATGTTTATTTTTGATTATTCAACATTTTTTTTTAACCTAAATGTCTTGTTTGTTATATGGTATATCGGTATATGTCACTCTTATAAACCTATACGGAGTATGTTTTAGGATTAAACTATGGAAAATGCTTCAAAATTTTTTCAAAATATCCAAACATAACATTGTAAAAGGGACATGAGTGAGGTGGGGAAGGGCCCGTCATTTCAGCTTGCAACGGGGCCCATAGATTGATGCGGGGGTCTGAAATCACGAGGAGTTGTTCTCATATTTCCCCCTTCGGTATTGGATGCCAAACCTACCTTCACTAATAGCCCATTGTGTTGCTCCAGTACGACGTTAATTAACTACCTACCTTAGAATAAAATATTTCTCTGAAACGATTACATTGATCCTTTCCTTAGATCATATCCTTAATTTAAATGTTCTATTACTAATTTCCTTAGATTATATCCTTTTTTAAGAAATATTCTATTGCTCATTTCCTTAGACTATCCTTAAAAAAAAGAGAATTATCCTATTACTCATTTCCTTAGACTATATCCTTAAGAAGTATTCTATAACTCATTTCCTTAGACTGTCCTTAAAAAAAAAAGAGAAGTAGTCTATTACTCCTTTTTCCTTCGACTATCCTTAAAAAAAAAGAGAAATATTCTATTACTCATTTCCTTAGACTATATCCTTAAGAAATATTCTATTACTCATTTCCTTAGACTGTCCTTAAAAAAAAAGAGAAATATTCTATTACTCATTTCCTTAGACTATCCTTAAAAGAGAAATATTCTATTACTCATTTCCTTCGATTATATCCTTTTAAGAAATATTCTATTACTCATTTCCTTGGACTATCCTTTTAAGAAATATTCTATTACTCATTTCCTTGGACTATCCTTTTACGAAATGTCCTATTACTCATTTCCTTATATTATATCCTTAAGAAATATATTCTATTACTCATTTCCTTAGATTATATCCTTAAGAAATATTCTATTACTCATTTCCTTAATATAGAATCCCTTGTTCAGAGAGGGAGAGAGATATTTTATCGTCCTTTAGAATAAAATCCTTGAGAGGTTCTATTGCTCATTTTCATAGAATAGAATCCTATGGAAAAATTCTGTTGGTCAAGAAAGTCAAAATAGATCGGAAGTCGTATGCCGTGAAAGCATATACAGGCGCAATTGTTCTCGCTCTCTCTCTCTCTCTCTCTCTCTCTATAATAAATCTCTCAGTGGGTATAAGGTTGAAGTTAGTATATTGAAATCGATATGAAATAGTTGGATTCAAGGATGTGGTTGTTCAGAAAGGTTTTTCTGCTGTGGGCTGTTAAAATTTTTTTTGCAAACTTTGGCGTCCGAAATTTTGTTTGGTTCCGAAATCGTGCCAACCAGTTGCCACCCTCCCCTTTCATGTTCCACCACCGGCATGGCAACCCTATGTAAACTAAACTGGACAACCCAAAGCCCTTACCACAGCATACAACTAGCCGGCCCTGGCCCGAGACTTGGCCAAAAAGGAACCAACCCTCGCACGGGACTCGACCCCAACTTCGCGCTTTTTCACCGCGGGGGTGCAGACATACCCCTTTCGCCCGACCCCCGATCCTCCCCCGAACACCCCACACCCGAATGACGGAAATTAAATCGTCATTTCCGAACAAAAAGGGTTAATTCCATTGGACACGTCCGCCGCTCGCCTGGTTCCCTTCTGCTTAGAGGCAGCCCGCTCATAGGAGGAGCTCTCCAGATGCTGGTCGCCATGGCGACCGTTCGCAGGGAATAGCTACGGCAGCTGCGAAGCACGCCTTCGACTCATCGATCCGCCTCCTCCAAAGCGTTACCATGGCGACGCCCTTAGTAATCCCTCATCATCCTTTGCTACTAATAGGTGCTCCTAATTGAAATCCCTGCGTGTGCGGACTTGACGGACGGACGGACGGGTTGTGTCTGTCTGTCTGTCCGGGGCTGTATCCTTCGGTATGCGCCCGACCCCCCCCCCCTTTCCTTTCAGTACACCCCCCACGCGAAAAAGAAAACCAGGCGTAGGCGCGCACATAGCCTTAAGTCCGCAGTTTCCCCAAAACCCTCAGGCTTTTGGGGGCGCAAAAGTTTCAGCGTTGCAGCGAAAGCGCGAGATAGGGGTCCATGCCAGGGAGGTAATGGGATCGAATGTTTTTTTCCCTCTCCACCCTCTTTTTCTCCTCTTCACTTCCAATCGCCTGTTCTATCACATCGTCTGCGGGTGGTCGTGGCTTTTATGTTTGGTCTTTCAATTACTCAAACCTTTATATGGCTGCCAGTATGCGTGGATGTGGTTGAACACATTTAGAATTAATTTCTGCCTCTGATGAAAGAAGTCGTAGTAAAGGATATTGCACTAGGTTCGTCGTGTGCTAAGGTGATGAATATTTCCCCTTTTTTTTTACACCGAGCTGATCGAATATGTTTCGGAAATAAACGAAGCCGGAATGTAATTGAATGAAGATGTTTGTTGAGATGAGCCTTTGTCTTGGTTACATTAAATATTTACTGAGAAGAGAGATTGCGTTTGTTAACATCACACCTTAACGAGAAAAGTGACATAACTCAACTGTATAAATTTCACAAGAGTCGAAGGTATACTCAAACTAAAATTCTGCGGCGCACTAAAAATGTTTTTGGTGTTGCGATCAAAAAAAGTTGTAATTTTTTATTTGTTTACAAAAATATTGCAATTACAAACCCTTTTTGCTCTTCAAAGAATCTTAAGAAATATTTTAGACACAATCTATTTATGATAGTTTGTAATAACAGAATAATTCTCAATATTATTTATACAGATATTACTAAAAATTTTTTGTGAACACACTAGTCAAAAGTTCGAAACCAAACCGTTGAAGCTACTTCCCCATCTGTAAGACACAGCAGTGCCATTCTCGTGCCAGCGTGCCGTGGCACTCCAATTGAAAATCGCTACTCTGAGGGTGTAGGTAAGTAGTTGATTTAACGTCGAACTGGAGCAACACATTGGGCTATTGGCGGCGGTCTGGGTTCATTCTCGATGCGAAAGATCCAAAAACAAAACCTCGTAATTTTGAACCATGGTCAGATGACGAAGTAGAGCGCTTGCACCCCACTCTCCAAACTTCCACACCACGCCAACGTAAGGACATTTGAGTCCACGACAGATTTAACGGGCGCCAGCCCCCATATCACAGCAGACTTTGATTGGATCTAGTTTCGAACTCTCAACCCTCCTGTCCCTATTCCACTAATGTTCCATTTTTGATGCATTCAAACGCTCATACCTGTTCTACAATATGCATTCTTTCCTGTTTGCTTACAACCCGTTTTGAACTTCTCGACCAATGCACTGTTTCCAAACATTATTTCAATCAATACTTGTTGTTAGATCCGTTCTACAATATGCAGTCTTTGCTGTAGGACTTAAATACAGTGCTTCCTAGGATTCTTTCAATCAATACATGAGGTTATTTATATCCGTTCTACAATATGCAGTTCTTCCTGTATGACTTAAAACCCATTTTGAACTTCTTGACCAATACAATGTTTCCTATGATTCTTTCAATCAATACATGTGTTACACCGTTCAGTCCATATGCTGTACACAAAAGACTGCATACTGTAGAACGGGTATAACCAGTTTATATGCAGTCTTTCAGTAGTATGCAGTCCATATGCAGTATAACCAGTATATATGCAGTCCATATGCAATCAGTAGTGTGCAGTCATATGCAGTCTTTTCTGTATGACTTACTACCCGTTTTGATCTTCTTGACCAATACGATGTTTCATGGGTTTCTTTCAATCAATACATGTGGTTATACCCGTTCTACAATATGCAGTCTTTCCTGTATAAAACTGTATTTCCTACTTAAAACCCACTTTGATCTTCTTGACCAATGCAATGCAATGCAAGCATGGAATTTGTTTTCATTAAACTCTCTCTTTTGTGAACATTTATTCTTCACTTCACATATGCTATTCTATTAGCTATATCATACCGTTTTGAGGTTAACGTATTATTCCATTGAAAGAATGGTTCAAAATTCTGAAGCGTTGTTCTCGGATCTTTCCATTTGGGATTGATCCCAGACCATCGCCAATAGCCTGCCGTGTTGTTCTAGTGTGACATTAATTAGTAACCTACCATCGAAAGAAATAATTTATAAGTAGCTGCACTAAAATGTATTTCAATTAATTGTGTATATTGTGTATAGTACACTCAAAAACAAGTATGTGGGGTGTGTGTATAAACACTATAAAAGCCCACCTATCTAAACTAATAAGCACCCTCTTAAAAAAATCACTTTTAAAATTGTTTTGTATTATTTCTATTGAATAAAATAAATTAATTAAAAGTAATTCCAGTTCTACTTAAATAAATTATAAGTATTCGGTTGATACAAAAATTCGTCCCATTTTGACAAAGTTTAAGAAAAATTATTTTATTTTCTAAAATTACATTTAATAAATAAGGCATATGCCGTTCTGTTCAATGGCTCTTTTCCATCTCTTCGGTATCTGCACAATTCCGCGTTCATAAAAATTCCGAGGTTTCTGGCTAAAGAACTGATGCCTTGACGAAACTTTCTGAACCACTTACTGCACTTGGAATCGTCAACGGCATCCTTACCCTGCGTAACCCATACACTACCTTACAATAATGAACCGGACAGCAAGATGTGATGTTATAAGAGAAAGAATACATGCTTTAATAGGGGGATGGTCCCCCACGTGCTACAATTACACGAGCAACCTTCAACAAGGTTTAGATGCACAGCTATGGGTATTTGTGTCCATTCCTGCTGCAAGAATGTCGCCAGCTCAGCTGTAGATTTCGGACGTGGTTCCCTGGTACGGAAGAATCGCTCTAACTCGTCCCACAAATGTTCTATGGGGTTTAGGTCGGTAATCTGAGCAGGCCAGGGAAGACGTTTTACATCCATATCTTGAAACCACTGCTTGACTGAGGCTGCGACATGACACGGAGCATTGTTATCCTGGAAGTAACATTCGCCCATTCCAAAAAATTGCCATAGCGTAGGAAGAACCTGATTGTCCAAAACGTTTATCTAGGCGCCGGCGTTTAATTGACCAGGAACAACATGAAAAGGTCCCAGGCCATACCACGAAAATAAAACCCAAACAAGTAGTCGAATTTTATGCAAATCTGCACGCGTCCCGTCCGTTCCATTATGTATAAATATATATATATATATATATATATATATATATATATATATAAAGCATGGCATATCGAAAATGCTCAGTATTTCCTGCCGTTTTTAATGCTTTACAAAATTTTAAAAACACAATCCAATAACCCATTTTTTCAAGTACTGGCTGAAATTCCTTCCTCCAAACAACATCACAACTTTACAGGTGTGTAGTAGATAACACTACAGTTTTGCGATGCAGTGCCATCTAGTGCCAAAAACGGGGCGAACATTTGCATCATTCCAATAGAACTGGAATGTATTTACATAAATTCTATTTAGTGCACTTTATAAGCTTGTGTTTGCGGTATCTAAGCATACTAGTACTCTCCTGAATACGTTCACGGTAATTTGTTTCGGTTCAGATTTCTCCAAAACTTTTCTGTCAATTTCAGTCATCTCTTTCAGTCATGTCTTTGCGAGTATCGATTAAAATAAGGAATGCATTTCAAACCAAACTCATTTCAACGAGTGAAATTCCAATGGGGATAACTGATAGCTTGTGTATGGCAATGCCGAATTTCAGACTTCCATCGAGGTATGCATTTCGGGAAATAAAATTCGAACTCATAATTCCTGTTATTCAAAAGACCCCATACGATTTCAATACACCTCCAATCCCACATGCTTGTTGTTTCATAAAGTCGCACACTCTAATACAACTGTCGATTTTCGCAAAATTTTCAAACATCCCGTTTGAGTATCGATTGAAACTGGAAAACTTCCCTTAATAAAATAAGGAGAAACGAAAGAACCCCCAAATTTTTAAAGCCTTTTTCGGATTCCGCAAATCTCTAGTTCCAGTTTGTAGAAAGGTAGCTCATTAACGTCAAACTGGAGCAGTACATCGGGCTATTGGCGTCGGTCCAGGATCAATCTCGAAGGAAAAGATCCAACGATAACGTCTCGTAATTTTGAGCGACGGTCAAATAAAAGAACATAGCCAGAGCTGACAACTCACTCTCCAAACTTCCACCCAACCCCAACAAATGGACATTTGATACCACGACAGATTTAACATACAACCCCCCCCCCGCATACCTGACGGAATGGCTGAACCTTCGAACTCGCAACTGTCCAGTTGTTAATCTGTTGAACTTCCAGCTATACTACAGAAATCCTTTAGTTTTACCGTCATCTGACCGTGGTTCAAAATGACGTGGTGGAGTCCTCGGATCTTTACCTTGGGAGATTGTTCCCGGACAGTCGTCAATAGCCCGTTTTGTATGTGTTGCTCTAGTACGATGTTAACTAAAAATTACCAATTATTACCTTTAGTTTTAGAATCGTGCCGACCAACCGGTATTGTGGCTAATGTGTTAGCCTCTAGATCGGAAGGTCCCCGGTTCGAATCCGGGTTCGGGCATGGATGTTTGTAAGCGTATACCAGCTCAGGTGTTGCTTTGTCATCTGAACATGGTTCAAAATTACGAAGTATAAATTGTTGGCAATGATGGTCCTCCCACTGGGTGCTCCTTCACAAGTGGCCATCACTTCCGGCCTTGTAGTGGCCAATGACTTAGGTCAAATGAGCCCGCCATTAGGGGGGGGGGGGAGTTTTAGAATCGTAGGTAGGCAGGTAATTGATCAACAAGGGACTTGTGTAACACAGCGGGCTATTGACGACGGATCAATCCCGAAAAGATCAGAGGACAACACCTCGTAATTTGAATCACGGCCTGATCACGAAGTCACACCTGAGCTGGCACCCCACTCTCCAAACTTCCACACCATGTCAACATGAGGACATTTGTGGCCACGACAGATTGTATGTGTACCGGCCCCCTTTTGATACGGCGGTCTTTGGTTGGATCGCAACCCACCGGTTGCTAATCCGTTGATTTTCCAACTGGGCTACCGCGACTCTTTAGTTCTATGCAACAAAGGTCCTGTTATAATTCTAATTTCAGTCATGTCTCTTCACTGTGAGTCTCAATCAATGTAAGGTTTTCGTTTCAAACCAAGATCACATTTCGTAGATAGGTCGGTATTATGATTTTATTTAACTAGAGCTACTGTACCGACTGGGCTACCTCGATTCAAAATTGTTACTTTTAATTGGTATTTGGGATAATTATAATGTTGGAATATATGACGACAATGCGGAGCAACGATACGTACTATTTAAGACTCTATTGACTGGGCTACACATATTAACGTGTTCTTTTGATTATGTATGTAGAGTTAAAAGAGGATTATTTGAAACTCTACCGACTCTGCTACTTCTGATGGCGATTATTCTATTTAGTTAGTAGTTGTGTGTGTCATATATTTGCGGTTCTTATTCAAGTCTCTTCTAAAGTGTAATATTCCTCTTCGTTTAGCGACAAAAAAATTACATCATTCATCCATCTCTACTATTATAAAAGGAAGTGTTTGTTTGTTTGTTTGTCTGTTTGTTTCGCGGCCGCAAAATCCTGACAATCTATGGCACTTACAGGAATGAGATTTGGCACACAGGTAGTCCAAAATTTTTACAATTTTTGGGTCGCGGCGAAATTTTAAAATTCAATCTAGAAGATTTTTAAATGAATTTAATAGTTTTATTCTCCATCGGTTTTTCAAGGCGTTGCACCTGAGAGAGAAGAAACGCCGGGGATTACCTTGCCACGTCAGTCATTCCTCCGACAGAATGCGGAGGAAATTATTTTTTTCGTTTCCGCTTTGATTTTGCCCAAGGAATGATTTACAGTCACAGTTCTTTTTTCTATCTCCTAAACCGTTAAAGACAGATAAAAAATTTCAACGAATTTGAAATCTGCGGAAAATTTCAGTTTAACTTGATCCCTAAAAACATGATTTTCTTTAAATAAATAATTTTTAAATTGAATATATATTCAACGGATTTGAAATATGCGGAAAATTTTACTCCAGATTAATACCTTACATCACAGCCGTGGCTCGCAAAGCAACACCACGGGCACGGGTAACGCCGGGCTAGCCACGCAGTGCCTAGTTAAATGTAAACCATAATATCGACGTTGCAACTTGTAAATACGAGTAGCAGTTTGCACGACAGTTGGTAACAAAATCGTTCCAACTGTCCGTTTACCAACGGTCGTACACTTTATTACCAACTGACCATTTTCACAATTTTCCGAACATCTCATTCGAACATCGATTGCAGTACCCGTACCCTTAACTGGAAAAGCTTCTATAAAAAAGGGGAACCGAAAAAACCCCAAAATTTTTTGAAAGCCCCGATTTCCCAAATCCCTAAGCTCTAGGAAACGAGGGCCTTGTTAGAATTCTTCTTATCCCCCATACCTCTCTATCCCCTCCGGCGTAGTTTGGGGGTCCCCTTTTTTTCTCCCTTCACCCTTAAGCCCCTCAAGAACCTGATAAGAAAGGAACGGCCTAATTTCACCCTTCTTCTATTACTGCTCCGCTTTTATTTATTTATTTATTTTTATCTCCTTCGGTTTAGGCCCCTGCTCTATTCCGGTTGCTGCCTCTATTGCGCGGAGAGACAGAGAGAAGCAACGGTCACTTATTCATTCCGGCACTTAGCGGAAGAGAAAAAATTTCTTCTCGGGAGAGAGGGAAGAGGAAAACGCTCTCCTCCCTCTTCCCTCTTAAATGTATTTTAAGTCCCCGGATGGGAGAGGGGGAGAAATTCCTTTTAATTCGAATGGGTCAGCTGAGAACGCTGGCGAAAGTTCTGGGGAGAAAGGATTCCATTGTCCGTTGATGTCGATACACAGGATTAGTGCATTGAACGTCGGTCAAGAGGGCTGAAAATATCTCGAGTTTGGTCATTGGATGTGGACGGTTGTCGCCAGAAGTTGCTCTAGTAAGTGATCCCGGGCCGTCGTCAATAGCCCGTTGGGTTGCTCTAGTACGACGTTAACTAAAAATTACCAAATTATTACCTTGAATTTCAAAACCTCCAAATCCAGCCTTTCTGATGATATTTCTGATTACATGATACTATGTGTGACTTTTAAATCAGGAATGTTACTTATGGTATCAGCCAACCAACCGGTCTAGTGGTCAAGGTGTTGGCCTCTGGATCGAAAGGTTCCTGGTTCGAATCCGGGTTCGGGCATGGATGTTTGTAAAACGTATGGTGTAGAGGCGGCTGGTGCATCATAAATCTGTCGTGGCCGAAAGTCCTCACGTTGGTTGGCGTGGAAGTTTGGAGAGTGGGGTGCCAGCTCAGGTGTTGCTTCGTCATCTGACCGTGGTTCAAAATTACGAGGTGTTGTCCTCGGATCTTTCCCTTAAGGGACTGATCCCGGACCGTCGTCAATAGCCCGTTGTGTTGCTCTAGTACGACGTTAACTAAAAATTACCATTTACCATCTCGATTGGACCAACATGTCAAAAGAAACTGGTGTTTATGGGTACTGATTACATGCTTCTATTTACTTTTATATTTTTTACACTAAAATTCGTTTTTAAAATTACTTGGGTTGTGAGTTACTTCCGGGAAAATAGACCTACCGGTCTGGTGATTAAGGGGACATATTACCCTAAAATTGATCTAAATGTTGAAATTTTTTTTATTATATAACTTTAAAGAATATGTGAACAAAATTTTATAGCTGTGAATACATTATTTTGCAAGGTATACGAGTTTTTCTATCGAATATAAAGACCGAAAACCAAAAGCATTTAAAATTAAAAGTTCTTTTCTCAGCCTTTTATTTTTCATTACTACTGTGTTTAAAATACTAAAGCTTTTATTGTATTAAATTTATTGTTTAAAAGTTATTAATATTTATTGTTGGCGCTTTTATTGTTTAAAAGTCATTAAGTTTATTGCTGCGCTTTTATTGTTTAAAATTATTGTTTAAAAGTTATTAAGTTTATTGCTGCGCTTTTATTGTTTAAATTATTGTTTAAAAGTTATTAAGTAATTGTTGCGCTTTTATTGTTTAAAATGCTAAAGCTTTTATTGTAATTGATACAGCGATTTGAAACTTTTTTCTGTTGTTTATTATGTTACAATCAATAACTTTGTGCATGGAATAAGTATTTGGAAAGATAGTTATTTTTTCAAAAAGTGCTGAAATCAATTATGACTTTTTTTTGCTGTTTTTTTACAGTATTTGTTACAAAATATTTAAAAATAAATAAATAACTGTTTTACATGTAATCCCATGCCCAAAATTGTAATGAACGCTTCATTGAAGGTAAATACAAATTAATAATTGAAAAAAATTAAAATTTGAAGATGGAGTAAAAATTTGAAAATATGGAAATATTTTTATAAAAAATGAAAATTTTAATTATTGGGAATGAAAAAAAATAAAAAAAATTATTTTGTAATGTTTATTTAATGTTTATTGTAATACGGTACACTAAAACATTTAGTTGTGAATATGAAAACAAAAATAAATTTCAAAGGGCATCGTGTCCCCTTAAGGTGTTAGCCTCTGGATCGGAAAGTTCCTGGTTCGAATCCGGGTCATTGCATGGATATTTGTAAGCGTATGGTGTTATAAAAGCGGCCGGTGCACTTAAATCTGTAGAGGCCGAAAGTCCTCACGTTGGGTTGGCGTGGAAGTTTGGAGAGTGGATGTTTGACCTCGTCATCTAACCGCGGTTCAAAATTACGTGGTATTGTTCTCGGATCTTTCCCTTAGGGGATTGATTCAGGACCGTCGTCAATAGCCCGTTGTATTGCTCTAGTACGACGTTAATTAAAAAATACCATCCGGGAAAACATAACGCAATAATATATATATTCCTTATGACTCATAATTTCAGATAAATTTTAATTGGAAAATATCCCTTGTTTCAAAAATGCATAGTACATTCTTTGTATCATTGTAAACATGCACAAAAAACGGCATGAGGAACTGTAAAATGTTTTCTTTCCTCAAAAAGCTAAAAATCTATTTTTGCGATACTGCACGTCCACTGTCTCTTTAAGGTCCGGTGCACACATCCGGTTTTTCAAATTGCGGCGCCACTGCCGCACTGAAGCCCAACTATGCACACATAACCGTGAAATGACGCAAGTACGTTTCGTGCCATTTGCGATAAATATTATATTGAAGAAAATGTATTTATTTCGCTTGGTGTACAGAAAAGTGTATTTTGAAAAAAAAAATAGACGTAACTGGATACAACCATTTATTAATTATTATTTATATTCAATTTATTTATGAAAATAATGTGCTTCAGAACGGAGACGCGTGTGCGGCGAGTTGCGGCGCCGTGGGGAACTGCGGTACAAATTGCACGCAGTTGGACGTGCGGAGGCATGTGTGCTCTACTCCATTGGATCTAATGTATCTCAGATCGCACTTGCGTTGCGACAGCGGTAATTTGTACCGCATTCATTGCGGTGCCGCACGTTGAAAAACCGGACCACCTGGCCTAAGATCGCTTAGGTATACAAGTAGTTTAATTAACATCGCAGTGGAGTAAAACGACGGGTTGCTTATTGGCCACGGGTCCGGGATCAATCCCGAAGGGAAAGAGCTGAGGACACCTCGCAATTTAAAACCAGTCAGATGATGTCAAGAACTGAGCTGACCCCCTACGCACTTCCACGCCTAGTCAATAACACCACACACCACAATGAATGACTTTTTCTGCAAGGCTTAATGCAGATGGCGCTAGTATTTTTTTTGCTCCATTTCTTTACTCCTTATTATATATCCCGAAAGTAAAATACTAATATTCCCAGCTCATCTGGAAGAGTAACGGACTGGCAGACGAAATTGCAAGTTGGTACTCGGTCCAACCAAAGACTGTCGAATACGCGGGGCTGGTACATGTAGTACACAACGGTCAAGGCTTCAAATATCCTCACGTTGACGCGGTATCGAAGTCTGGAGATGCCAGCTCAAATGTTGACTTCGTCATCTGACCGTGATTCAAAACGACGAGGTGTTGTCCTCGGATCTTCCCCCTCGAGAATGGTCGCTGATCGCTAAATTGTGCTGAGTTAATTAACACTCTACATACCTCATCTCCATTCATTCATTTACACTGAAAAATTTCATCGGTATTACAAACTTTAAAATTCGATTTAGTTAATTTTACATATTTCTACTCATTATTTTAAGCTACGATATTTTCTAGTGAACTATTTATTGTTTTATTACTTAGTTCTATTTACCATAAAAAAGCTACGATTTTAATATAATTGGAACTTATTTTGGGAAAATATTAGCCATTTTAGATTTTCATTAACTCATAGCTGTTATTGTTGAATTGGATTAACTATTGACTCATTGTTGAAATTGTGCTGAGTTAATTAACACTCTACATACCTCATCTCCAGTCATTTATTTATACTGAAGAATTTCATCGGTATTACAAGCTTTAAAATTCGGTTTAGTTAATTTTACATATTTCTACTCATTATTTTAAGCTACGATTTTCTAGTGAACTATTTATTGTTTTATTACTTAGTTCTATTTACTATAAAAAAGCTACGATTTTAATATAATTGGAACTTATTTTGGGAAAATATTCGCCATTTTAGATTTTCTTTAACTCATAGCTGCTATTGTTGAACTGGACTAACTATTGACTCATTGTTGAAATTGTGCTGAGTTAATTAACATTCTACATACCTCATCTCCATTCATTTATTTACACTAAAAAATTTCATCGTTATTACAAGCTTTAAAATTCGATTTAGTCAATTTTACATATTTCTACTCATTATTTTAAACTACGATTTTCTAGTGAACTGTTTATTGTTTTATTACTTAGTTCTATTAACTATAAGAAAGCTACAATTTTAATATAATTGGAATTTATTTTGGGAAAATATCCGCCATTTTAGACTTTCTTTAACTCATTGCTTTCAGGAAAATACAATTAAAACGATATTAGCACCCCACTTCATTTTAGGAATTTGCCCTTTAGAGAAGGGGAAATCTCATTTAAATTCTTCTGTAACAGACGATTTAAAAACACATGCTAATTTTTATCATATGCATTCTCACTTTCAGAAATCAAGAAACGATTAGATTAATTCGCTCTTCATCAAGTTTTTAACCATTTTCACCCCTAACTGATCGTTAGTGGAAAGCGCAATCAATTTTCCTAACCATTTAACTTAGAATTAATTTTCATTGCTGTATTAAAAAAAAAACTGAAAACATCCACCACATTAGTTTTACTTTGCGTTTTATTTATTTACCATTTTATGACGTTCCTCTTAACTTATAAGGCAATTACTCTGTATAATCTAATTACAGGTAAGACGGAAATTTTCATTAGGGTTAATCTTAAAGTGTAACAACGAAATACAATATTTTCCCCTCCGGAATTTATCATTTATTCTTAACCCAGCCTCCTAAGCTTTTAATTTAATGGAGAAAAAGATTTCCCCCGTACCCTTTTAACCTACTAATTAGAGTGTCTAGTGTATCGAAAATAAGTGAAAACTTTTTAATGAAGCCGAGAGTAAGGTTGGATCCTTTCCGAAAACCCGATCCAGAGGCAAGTTGAGTAGTGTTGTCGCAGGCCTGCTCGCAATTAAGTGCCAAGTCGGTGTTATCTACCACAATCAACAAACTAAAACATTATTTAATGAGAGTTGTTTAACTTGAGAGAGTTAAGTTTCGCTGGAAAATTTAAGGGTTTTGGAATTTTTAGTAAGCAAGATAAATACAAGTGTAACTGAATCCTTGTTGCCTAAATACTTAATGAAATTCGTTAAACAGATATTCAACAGTTTTCGTTTAGTTGAATACTGACTCTTCATATAGAGTATGGATAGTTGTTTTTTGGTATAAAATGTTAAATCCCATCATTATTGGATCTAAAGAGGATGATGTTTCGATTTCTGAGAAAATAATTTATCTTTAGTGACGGAAGAGTGAATTATAATCGAATTATAGAATAACATTTGACTTCTCGAAATCAATTAGTGGTAGCGTCCGGGTCACCAATGTAATTTTTCGAGAATGGAAGGGTTAATTCATCAAAGCTCAAGCGAATTTATTTTATTTGAATAGGGCAGGCCTCGAAATAGATTTTTTAATACAGGTGCACCTTGTGCACCTAAGTTTTTAAATTAGGCGCACAGGTTATATTTTAGGTGCACACTAAAAAAAACGTAATATAAGAGTTTTAATGTAATATAAACTACTTTATTAGTTGGGTATGTTTTTATGGGATAGTTTATTTATTTTTTTATTTCCAATGGCAAGGCAGTACAATTGCGAAGACAAATACAATACAATACAATACAAAGTACAGAGTTGACCGAGGTCATTTTAGCCTTATACAAGGCCAGAAGTGATGGTCACTTGTGAAGGGGCACCCAGTGGGTGGACCATCATTGTCTCTAACAAAGGAAATTACAATTTACATCCATGCCCTAACCCCGGATTCGAACCAGGAACATTCCGATCCAGAGGCCAACACCTTGACCACTAGACCGGTTGGTCGGCTTTATGGGATAGTATATAGTAGATAGTAAATAAAAATATTTAAACATCTAAATTCTCCCTTCTCCGGCCGCACGTCTGTCGGGACAGTCGCTTCAACAGAGCCATCTGGAAAATGTTCGATCATTGGAAAGTTCTGGTGTCAGTGACACAAGTAAATCTCCATACTGTATAAACCCGTTACGGCCCAGAGATTTTGTGTTGGCATAGTGTGCATTTAGTAATTTTAATTACGTTCCTTCAGAGGGAGAGGGGTTGATACTAATATATATACTTTGTTCAAACATTAAAAAAAAAAAAAAAACATAAAACACGTTTCCCCCCTTTTTTTAACGTTAGGTTCACTGAGCACCTATCGGGGAAAAATTAGGTGCACAATTTTATTTTCATGTGCACCTGTACACCCGGGTATTTTGAGCCCTGGAATAGGGAAATCAAATTTTGTAGCATTTACTTGGTAACTGACCCTTAATATAGAGTGTGGGCTATTGTTTTTGTTTTTAGCATGAGTAATAGTTTTTTCATCGGTTCAAACGAATTAATTTTCTTTAAAGGGAGAAAAAAAACTTTCCAACTCCTAAAACTAAGAACACGTTGATAAATGGATCAATGCGAAGATAGAACACGTTTATATGAGAAGGATTTTCAGCGTAAACAAATAAACCAGGTTGTAGTTGGTAGTTGAATTTGCTCCTCACCGGAGCAACACGACGGGCTATGTATTAGTGATGATCCGGGCTCAATCCCGAAGTCAAACAAGCAAGACGGAAAGAGGAGATTTTACTTCCGTTACACAAAATGCTCTCGTGATTTATACCAGGGCTACCTTAAACTGCTATTTATCGTCGTTTTGGTGACCGTTTGGTTTTTAATTTTATTACTGTTGACCAATCAACTATCCCAAATCAATTCGAAAGTAGCTCTTTGGAATTTTCGCTGTCTAAGTTCTGAACATAGAGGAAGAAAGAAGAAGGGTAACCTTTTTGTATGCCCACGATCACGTGACCCAAACTAGTAGTAACTCGACCCTTACACTATTAATGATCGTTCATGGCACACTTTTCTTCTTGTCATATAGAAAGGTCAGCAAATATTCAAGTCCTGGTTCATGTCAGAATTTTAGTACGTTGAACCGATTCATCTCTTTAAGAAGGGAAGAGAAAAGTCAGTTTATTCATGGACGTACAGCTTTCAAGGGTGTGCCTGATGTACCATATCAAGAAAATCGAGCAGAAAAAAAATTCGAATAGAAGTGTGGATTTCAGCCTACGGTAGTTATTTGATGAGCCACCTTTCATTTTAATTCCCTTTACGTCATCTCGCCATCTTTCTCAAACTTCTGAAATGTTTGGCTTTGCTTGGAAGTATGTCTATTTGGTGTTTTTCGTGCTGCTTTGTCATTTCTTATTATTGTAGGATCGTCGTGGCTCATGCGCTAGCAACGTGCGAGTTGTAGTAGGCGCAGATTCTGTGTCACTAAAACTATCCTTGTGTTTGTGTCTATTACTTGACATTTTCTGTAGCAGCTTGTCCAAATTTAACCCTTGCGCTATAAAACCTCAAACCAACCAACATTTATGTTGTAATCATCTTTCTGCTGTTGCTTCCGCCGACAAATTCAGTTATTTTCTCGACGAGGTATTTCGTCATCAACAAAACCGTTAACATACCTTGATGGACGAGTTATCATGTTAAAAGCCCTTAAAAGGTTAAAAGCGAATGGAAGAAAAACTCATTTGTTCACAAAAGCATTTTGCTTAAGGATGTACTAAATGACCTTGTGCACTAAATCAAGAAAATCGACCAGAAAGACCCAAATAGATGTGGGATCGCAACCTACGGTAGCTATTTCATCAATCAACTGTCACATTTAATTTGTAGCTTCAGCTGACCCAATCCTTCTAGAACTTCAACGAAATTTAGCTTTAGTTAAGACTTTTTTTTAACTTAGAAGTATGTCTTGATGTTTCTTATAGTAATTTCTCACTTCTGTTGTTTGTAGTCATCATTTCTGCTAATAAATTCAGTTATTTGATCAGGAGAGTGTTAAACATGTGCTAAATCACGCCGTGTTCGAGATTAAAAACTAATTCGGTGCACAAGACCTCCTGAAAATATTCCGTAATCCAAGAACAACGCCTTCACTACTACTGACGGTTTCAGAAATTTTTTCAACTCTCCAAACAATTGCCAAGTCATAAAGCAAATACAATTCTGGAAAGCTTTCAAACAATACAAATTCCAAAAGATGGAAATTTTCGAAATAAATGAGAAAATTCCTTTTCACGCACATGTAGTGTTCGAGAGGGGTTATTATAATTTGTCATCTTCGCTGTTCTACTTACGCAACCTGCAGGGAAGCAGCAGCAGCGAAAAAAAGAACACAAACAAATAAATAAGAACATCTTTTATGTGTATCTTTATACAAACATCGAAATACTAATAAATTCTTCCGCGTTCCGAGCAGACGAGATTTTTGATAGTTTCTTTTCAATCTTCTTCAACAAGTTATAGAACACAGAACCCCGATAAAATTCCACTTTCAATAACGGTAGCTGTCGTTCGAAAACAAAAGAAACGTCAGACGGAAAAGGGGGGAGGGGAAAAAGAACGAAAAAATAAAAATAAAATCTAATACGGAATAATTTAGCTAGGAGCGGAACATTATTTCGGAGTTTATTTGTAACGGTTACATGGGCTTTTATTTTGCTTCGAAATCAATCCCTGCGACTGCAACTGTGTGTGCCAATAAAATCACAGCACGTACGCCTTTTGAGTGGGCAATTATTTACTTTGTCGCCTATGGGAAAATAAATAATAATAACAAAGCAAAAAAAATGGCGATGTCGTTTTAATTCTCGGTATTCGAATGCTTCTTGTTCGGAAATAGAGAACACGTTTTCGGGTATAACCCTATTGATTCGAAAGCTCGGAATGCGTTATGTATTCGAGGAATAAAAACGAAGCATGCTAAATAAATAAGCAGAAAAATTCATTTTTGTTCGTAGAATATTTGAGAAGGAAGAATATTCTTTCCAGAAAGGAAGAATAACGTTGAGATAAAGGACTTCGTTGGCGATGTAGCATTTATGAAACACGAAACTGAGATGGGAATTCGCGAGATATTTTTACATCACTGTTGCTGGCAGGTTTGATAGAAATACATACAGAGAAGGAGCTCTTTTGCGAGCATTATTAAGTTAAATATTTGTTTATTTCTTGGGAAGGATAAATACGTTCGGGATGATTTCTTGCCTTCGATTTAGAAAACGCACCTTTGGTTTTTATAATTTGAGGTTGTAAAATTTTTAACATTGGCAATAAGTGCTTTCTAATTCACAAATTTGGCATTAAGAATGCAACACAACTTGTCTCAGGGGTCACCCAACAGATCGATAGAAAAATATAAGACATCATTGTTCGATAATATTTAATTCGGTTAACTTGGATTACCTCCAATCTGAATGACAATGTAACTAAGAGTCATCAGTCATCAAGAGTTAATGTCATCGGAAAAAATGCATCATTAACTCTTAGAAAGAGAATTTTCCTTCAAATTCAAAGATGTTTATTGTAATTTTATATTATATTTGAATTTATTGTTTTTAAAAAGTCGGTGTTTGAGTTTAAATATATTTAATTCGGAACGGTTTTAATTAATAAATTGCCATCAGAAGTCGTATTAATTTAGAATGAATTTGCTTGAATAAAATGCAACTATAACTCATTTAGAAAAAGAATTTTCTTTCGTATGCAGAGATCAGTTTTAACATTTAGTTTGAATTTATTATTTTGGTTTATAATGATATTTAAGTTTGAATATACTTAATTCGGAATTAGTTTAATTTAATCGTTTTAGCTAGAGTAATGAAGAATTTCTTTTTAAGTGAGCGGTTTTATGAACATATTTAGAGAAGATTGTCTTTCAAATTCGAAGGTCAGATTCTTACTTTTCAAGTCTTAAACATTTAAGAGCCGTTTTGGAGTCTTTTAGGTCATCCACCAACAGAGTCCCAATAAACATTTTAAAATCTTAACATAGGTTATAAGTTTATTTTTCTTCACTTCTAAAACATACCACAAAAGCCAAATGGGTCTGATATTTGGTTTTATTTCAGTTTGAATTTATTATTTCTGTTTATTAGTATGTATACTGATAATCGAGTTTGAATACATTTTATTTTATTTGGGACTATTTTAATTTATTCGTTATCAATTGGAGCGGTATTAATTTTAAAACCATTTCTTTGGAAAATAATATACTACTAGGGGGGCGGCCCCCTGCTCGCTAACGCTCGCCAACCCCCGGAGGATTGCTTCGCAATCCTCATTGGTTCGCTGCGCGAATCTATGCTCGCTTCGCTCGCCTCAATGAAGACATGTGTCCTAGCAGAAGGGATTGTTTACAAAATATGTTACCAAAAAAATGTTTTTCAAATCTAAATTTGCTGTATTACAGAAAAAATATATACAGTATCTCTAAAATCAGAATTCAAATGAAAACTTTGTGCACATTTTGACTCGAAATGTGAGCGTTGCTTTGGAAATTGAATACCCAGCATGTTGTTTGTGTGTACATTTTCCCAGCACTCAAACGACTCACACTTTTTCATTAAGTTTGTTGCCGAAAGTTGTAGTGCAAGCGTCTTGTTGAACTATAATTGTTGGCCCTGAAAAGGACCGTTTTTTAAATGGCCCTGAAAAGATCCTCCGCTTTCTTTGATTTCTATTAGAAACAAACTGCAACAGCTCATTAAAATTTACTCTTTTTTTTCAATAAAATTTCATCCGATAACGCTATAAATTCAATCGATGCGCGAGACTTCGCGATAAGCAAACAATCGTACAGTGTTGCCAAAACGCGATTACAAATAACGTCTTTTTTGCGTGCCACGTAAGAGAATTATATATATAGATGTACGAGGGGATATGATTGTTCTTCAAATTCAAAGGTCAGTTTCTACTTTAATTTGAATTTATTTTTGTTGATTAGTGTATTGATCTTTGAGTTTGAATGTGTTTCATTCGGAACAATTTTTAAATTATTCATTATTTGGAGAAGTATTAATTTAAAAACAATTTCCTTGGAGGAAAAAGAATGTATGCACGAGAAGATACGATTGTCCTTCAAATTCAAAAGTCCGATTTTACTTTGATTTTAAATAATTTACTTTGATTAGCACTGTTCCTTAAGGTCGAATCGATTTCATTCCTACGATTATAACTCTTTGTTATTATCTAGAGTCATCAATTTTGAATGAATCCCTTCGAAAAAAAAATGTTTTGGGAACTCTTTCCGAGACAGGGTTTTCCTGTAAATCCAAAGGTCAGTTTCTTTTTTTCGTTTTCAGGGCATCTTTGTCAAACAGTTAAGGGCATTTTGGGAGCTTTTTAGGTCACCCACACACTAGTCCCAATAATTACCCCCAAGAAAGTGCAAAGAATAGCCGACCCCTGCAACGACCGCTGGCAACGAGAGGCAGGGGGTGAAATTCGATTTTTCCATTGCCCGCCACTGCCAAGAGGACTCAAGTGACAGTGGCGGGGGACTGAGAAGTTATGCAAATGAGGGCCCCGTCACCCGCAGCTGCCCGTGATTAATGGGGGCGGGAGGGGCCCCGGGGCCTCCAATCGGCCCTATTTTCTTCTCTTCCCTTTTTTTTTTTGCCGGCCGTCCGATGGATAAAGGATGGAAGCACAGTCCACTACTCACACTGTATGCAGATGCGCTGGATTCGCCTTCGGTATTTTGTGGAAGTTTTTTTTTTTTTTTAAACTTTTACGCGCGCGCGTGGGCTGCAGAAATGAGATGCAGCTCCTGTGGACTTTTTCTTGCCCTTTTCCTTTTGAAGACTTTTTTCTGTTGTTTTTGGTTGGGTCGGGTTCTTTTGGAAGTGGGTTTTTAATTATTTTATTTGCGCTTCCTGGAGCGAAAGCTCTGGGTGAGTCGTTCTTGTGAATGAGTGATTAAATTAACTCGGTTGTGGAAAAGCTCCTTGGTTCTTTTCTAGACTCCCGACGGGTTTGGTTGGTTGGGCTACGTTTGGCCAAACTGTACCAAACAGAAGACAGACGGCGTCAAAAAATATACACGATAGGTGGTTTCATTAACGTCACAATAGGATATTGGAAGAAACAGAAGACAGACAGCGTCAAGTAATATACACGATATGTGGTTTCATTAAAGTCACAGTGGTATATTGGAAGACGGTTTGGGATCAATCGCGGAGGGAAACATCCGAGGACATCTCCTCGTCATTTTGAATCAAGGTCAGATGGCGAGGTCAACACCTAAGCTGGCACTCCACTCTTCAAACTTCCACACCACATTAACGTAAGGACATTTGAGACCATGGCAGATTTACCGTGTGGCAGCCCCCACGTATACGACTGCCTTCGGTAGGATCGAGTTTCGAACTCAAATATCTCCGGTTGCTAATCCGCGACTTTACCAACTGGACTACCGAGGCCACGTTATGTTATTAGAGGCGTGGTAGTTGAATTAAAGTCGTACTAGAGCAAAACAGCGGACAATTAAGTACACGGGATTGGAGAAGACAAGATAAATCCATTGATTTATCATCTGATTGGTCGACGCGGCGTAGTAGTAGGCGATTTCATCATTTTTGTCGCCACCCTTTAAAAATACGCGTTCACAGATTCATCCTGCCATATGATGTATTGTCAAACCAGGCAATGAAACGGAAAGTCCGCTAAACAAATCACATATCTGTCACGTGACAATCTGTCTACTTACATTTCACGTCTATGAAGTAAATAGACAAACACAAACAAGCAAAGATTTGACTGTCACAGAAGGATGAAATACACCGACGAAATATTTTTGTATACTATTGGAATCGAACTTGCATCGTCTATAGCTGGCAGTCTTTTAGCGCAACGGTCAAACCCACAGAGACGTCGGTTTCTTGAATCTCAAATAGTTTTCCGATGTTAAAAATATTTTAATGTCTCGAAATAGTGAATCAGAGATTTTCTATTTCCAAACAATGGTGTTACATTTACTAATATTTTCAAAAAAAAAAAAATCTCATTTATTCCGTGTTAAACTTGCAGTTTTTACATATTAAATAAAAATGCCCAATTTCATAAATGATTTTTGTTTGCTCATTCCTAATTTCATTTTTATTTCTACTAAATTTTTCTCGTCCCTCACTATGAGTGGCTTTTTTGAACAGCTAAATGTAGAGGGCGCTAGTGTTTTGTAGAAAAGCGTATTTTCTGTAGGTAAGAAGGGACGTTATTTGGCAACATATTAAGATAACTGCTTTACCTACAGAGTGAAAGCATTAGATAACCGGAAATAATAAAACCCCCGTCTTCCGGTGTAGTTTTTTTTTTTTTTTTGCTTATCTTTCTCATATAGTGCTTATCTTTCTCATATAGGAGAAAAGTCGTCATCTGACCGTGGTTCAAAAATATGTAATGTTGTCCTCGGATCTTTCGCTTCGGCTTTGATTCCGGACCGTCTCGCCAATAGCCAGCTGTGTTGCTCCAGTGCGACTTTAATTTAAATACCTACTCGGGAGAAAAGAGTCGACCTCAGGTCAATTGATATCCGAATGAGTGTGAAAGTGCATTAGAAGGGTGCCGCAAAATCATTAATAACGATAGCCGTGGATGTTTTCCCCTTGCCAACTCGTTATCCACACTGAACAAAATGAAAAACTAACTTGAAGCCCCAGAATCCGCGCAAAAGACGTCAGTTGTGGAAGGGACTTTTTGACGTTACCACCATTTCATTAAGTAATAGACTCGTTCAAAACCACGTGACTCAACTGCTTTCTCCGGTAGCCGCACCTATATCGCTCCTATCGGCATATCGCGCCTGCTTGTTCTGAAGAAACGTGATACACGGATGAAAAACTATATGAATTTCAGATCTCCAACTCATGGCGATGTTGTACGACCTTGCACAGAGTGGTATTTTCTACACTTGAAGCAGGCTATGAACGATAAGTTTGTATATTGTTAAAAGGCCAAAGGATGACAAGCAACTTCACGAAAGCAAAATATTATATACCTGGAAGAGTATGATTTCAACTCCTTGGATCCAACTATTCTTGGGAGAGCGAGGTTCAGTGTGTATGTCCACTGCGCTATCAACCTGCGAGTTATAGAGCGTGGTCAAATACGTCCCTTGCGCTATAAAACCCTCAAAATTGCCTATAAAATTATACTGGGTGCTGGAATATGTTGAATACGGAAAGTAAAAAATTACCACTCCCAGTTATTGTTTTTTAAATAGCCATCCAGTTCTTTCAGTTATATATATGCAAAATAACATAACACACATAAAATAACCAAACAGCCGGGGTGCATTAACCAGAAACCGAAACTCGAAACTACCCATGCAAGCGCGCTGAAGCTGTCAATTGGAACGTTTCAAAAAAATTTGTAATTCTGATTCAAACTTTTTATTACAATGTAAATAGCTAAAAAACACACTTCTCAATAACAAATACCCTTATTCATTCTTTAATAGTATTTTTGAAAGATTTATTAATATCAACAGCTACACAATCATGAATAATTATTTTTCGTAATTTCCTCAGAGCCATGGGAATTGCTTTTCAATTTTATTTTGTTATTTATGAATATCGTTTTGAATAGGGGCTGGGATTTTAACATTATTTATATTTTTTTTTTTCTGATTTTTATGGTTGCATCGGAAGTATGGTGTTAGCATGTTGTTAAATTGTGTAATTGATGGCATTCGGTGGTAATTTTTAGGCTTGTTGTTGTTGATCTCCCGGCTGCGGCTTCGATTTCGTTTTGTTCCTGCTCTGTTTTGGTTTTTTGTTTTGTTTTTGTTTTACTTGCCTTTTGGTGGTGTTTGGGGGAGTGTATGAGCAATTTTTTCAGCCTAATGCTGCTCATATGTAGAAAACACCATTTTATGTTGTTTGGGTCAGACTCCTCCCTGATCCACCAACATTTATTCATTTTTTATTATTTTTTAACACTTTTGATAAATTTTTTTTGGAAATTCTTGTGTTCTTGAAATTATATATATATATATATATATATATATATATATAAGTAATACGAAAGTATTTATGGAAAAAGTACGACCAAATTATTTATATAAATAGTAAGTTAGTCATTCGACTTTATACTGAGTGGTATTTTGTAGACCTGATATAGACTATGAAACAATATGTTTTATATATTGTTAAAAGGCTGTAAATGGGGTATTTATTTTGGATATAATGCAGGATTTTTCATAAGTTCCATAGCAAACGCCCAATCTATTTTAAATATAACTTACATCACCACAGTAAGCGAATTCACGTGTCAAAAAAGTATATTACCTAGAGACTGGCTTTGAACCTATTCTGGGAGATGGAATACGAGTTGAGTACCCAAAAAAGAAAAAAATATTCACACATCACATAAACAAGCTCCATGTTTTTTTTAAAAGCCATCTAGTTCTCTGTATATACTTACATAAAAAGTACGATGAAAGTATCCCTACTTTTATAAAAGGAAGTCTTTCTATGTGTGTCTGTAAGTAGTGTCCTGATGGCACTTACAATAATGAAATTCGGCACATAGGTAGTCCTAATTTTGTTATATTTTTGTGTCCAGCCCAAATTTCTCTTACTATTATAAAAGAAAGTGTTTGTTTCTTGCCCGCAAAGTCCTGACGAATCTATGGCACTTACAGTAATGGGAATTAGTACACAGTTAGTCCGAATTTTTTGCAATTTTTGGGTCGCGCCGAATATTAAAATTTAATCTAGAACATTTTAAAATGAATTTAATAGTTTTTTTCACAGTTCTTTCTTCTTTCGGGGAATGAAGGAGCATCAAAATTTAGACTTTCTCTCTCACGTCGTTATTGACGTCGGCCTTTCGAACCATGCAATTTTTTCCCCCTCGAATGGGAGCGAACAGATTTTAAATGACCTTCGTTTCATTCGAGATTCATTCATTTTGATTTCCTGCGAAACGGATTCGAGTGAAACAAAAGAAATTATTAAAGTTATCACTGGCGTTCTTCAGTGCTGTCAAAAATTTCAACGGATTTGAAATGTGCGCAAAATTTTACACCAGATATTACACCACCTAACACGTTTGATTTTCTTTTAATAAATAATTTATCAATAAATATTTACATCTTTTGGTTTGTGAAGCAAACCAACGACACGGGCAACTCCGTTATGGCTCTTATCCAATAGGCTACAAATTCGCAAACCAAATGGGAATCCGTGATGGCTGTTATCCAATAGGCTACGAATTCCCATTTGGTTTGCGAAGCAAACCAATAACCCCACAAAAGCAACTGGCACGGGCAACGCCGGGTTAGCCATGCAGTGGCTAGTTAATCTCTTAATATTATAAAAGGAAGTGTTTGTTTGTTTGTCTGTTTGGGGCCGCAAATTCCTGACGATTCTATGGCACTTACACCAATGAAATTTGGCACACAAATTGCCCAAATTTTTTGAAATTTTGGGGTCGCGGCGAATTAAAAAATTCAATCTAGTAGATTTTTAAATGAATTTAATAGTTTTATTCTCCATCGCTTTTTCAAACGCAGAGAACTTTTTCTACCCGTGTGACCTTGCAGTCAGTGTTTGGAAATATGCCAAGTTTTTTTCATCCGCAGAACGCGTAGAAAATTATTATTTTTTCATTTCCGCTTTGATTTTGCGCGGACGAATAAATTTCCAGCCAGACGATAAATCTTTTAACTGAAGTCAGTTCTTTTTTCTGTCTCCTAGACCGTTAAATAGGAGTAAAAATTTCAACGGATTTTAAATCTGTGGAAAATTTCAGTTTAGATTGCTACCTAAAAATATGATTTTCTTTAAACAAATAATTTTTTAATTGAATATATCTTAAACGGATTTGAAACCTGAGGAAATTTTTACCCCAGATTAATACCTTACACCACGGGCACGGGAAACGCCGGGCTAGTTTATATAAATAAGTAAGTCATACGAAATTGCACAGAGTGGTCTGTAAATTGTTAAAAGCAGTAAAATGATTTATGATCTTTAGATGTACTGTTGATCTGTTCTTTAGTTCAATATCAAGTACCTAATATATATTATATACAGCTCTCATATTACCACACTAAGCAAATTCACGGAAGTAAAAAAAGCGTATATCTAGAGGAGTTTGCTTTCAACCTCTTCTGGTTGCTGGAATTCGAGTTGAATACCGAAAAAAGGGGAGAAATCTCCACGCATTGCCAACAAAAAGCTCTCTTAGAGTTTTTTACAACATAACCATCTACTTCTGTATACATTTATATAAAAAGTAAGCCTAAGATTTCTTATGTAATTAGCGGGAGTAACTGTGCTTAAATTTTAACTCGACTGCTTCCCCTACCTTAAAAAAAATGGAAGAAAGGATAAATCTTGTAAACGTGGCGAATGCAATAAAAAAAAGCAGCCATATTGAGAAGGGAAAAAAAGCAGCATTGCAGAAGAACATTTTGGCAGTCCCACGTTAACTTTCTTCTTCCTTTTATTCCCTTTATTCCTACAAATTCACTAGAAAACAAAACGGTCTTCATTTTTATTTTCTCCGGATTTTTTTTTTTTTTTTTTTTTTGTGTCTAAGCGACTCGTGTTTTATTTTGCATTTCCTACTCAAAAAGGAGAGGGAGGTGCGTTTTGGAGGTAATATTAGCGCTTGCGACCACTGTGTTTGACGGCGTGTTTTAAATATGCATTTTGAAATTTTTACTTGTGCAAATTTGCACTTCTTGGGGAAGTAAGCGCCATTTTGTTTCTTTTTTACGCGAATATAGTTTTCCCCATGGAATTAGGAATTCACGTTTTAGGTTTGAATCTGTAGGTATAGATTAGGATTCAGGCAAAAAATAGTATTTCCCTTTTAGAATTTATAGTGGTAGAGAAGAGAAGAGCATTGTGGGCTCAAACTCCTTCCCCCCCCCTGAAGTTTATTTTTATTTTTTTGGATATACCTTAATTATCCAATCCACACACAATGTTGACCGATGTTCACGTTTCTCTTTTCATGCGAATAATATTCCCCCTTGGAATCAAGGAATCTAGTTCACATTCTAGGTTTGAATCTGTAGTTATATGTTCGGTTTCAGGGAAAAAAAGTAAATTATGCTTCATAGGATGGTCCTCTATTGTTGTTTGAATATTTTAATTCTCATCCCCGCATCATTCATGTTTTAAATCTACCTTTTTTTTAAATCAATTATTTAAAAAAATATTTTATACTTTTATTATTATTTTTTTAATGGCGGGCACTGGTCTTTTTTCTTGGCCAATACAAGGCCGGAATTGATGGTCAGTACTTCTAACGACGGGCACTAAGGACTTGTCCTTGGCCAATACAAAGCCGGAAGTGATGGTCACTTGTGAAGGGGCACACAGTGGGTGGACCATCATTGCCCCTAACAAAGGACAGCACAATTTATGCATCCATACCCTGACCCCGGATTCGAAACAGGAACCTTCTGATCCAGAGGCAAACACCTTGACCATTAGACCGGTTGGTCGGCTTTTTATACTTTAATTGTGGGTTACATTTTGGTCTTGTGTTGGGTCCGTGGTTGCTTGGTTGGAAGAGTAACGGAATACCAACCGGAGGGTTGGGAGTTCGAATCCAACCAAAGACCATCGAGTACAGAATGGGCTGGTGCACGTTACATCTGCCGTGGCCTCAAATGTCCTCACAACTGGCGTGGTGTGGAAGTTTGGAGAATCAGCTCTGCTGTAGCCTCGTTACCTGACCGTTGTTCAAATTACGTGGTGTTCTCCTCGAATCTTTCCCCTTGGGATGTAACCCGGATGGTCGCCAATTACCCGTTGTGTTGCTCCAGTTTGACGTTAATTAAAATACCTACTTACATCTGTCTTGTGTTTGGCATAACTAGTCCGGTTTTGGATATTGCGCCAAAAAACATAAACATCAAATCCAATCCAGGCAAAAAAGTATCAGGGAGAATCTTATGTATCTACACTACCCTACAATAATGTACCGGACAGTAAGATGTGATGGTGTAAGGGAAATAATACATGCTTTCATAGGGGGATGGTCCCCCACGTGCTGCAATTACACTAGCAACCCTTCTGTGTATACTTTCAACAAGGTTTTAATTCCCAGCTATGGGTATTTGTGTCCATTCCTGTTGCAAGAATGTCGCCAGCTCAGTTGTAGATTTTGGACATGGTTCCCTGGTCCGTAATACGGATGCGACATCGATAGCAAAACATCGATGTTTTGAAACATCGATGTTCAAAATTAAAACATCGATGTTGATAATACATCGACCCAAAAGCATCGATGTTTTTAAAATACAGTGTATTTAAACTTTTTCCCCCATTTCTTGAAACTAGTTTAGCAATTATTGATGCGACATCGAAAGCAAAACATCGATGTTTTGAAACTTTGATGTTCAAAATTAAAACATCGATGTTGATAATACATCGACCCAAAACCATCGATGTTTTTAAAATTCAGTATATTTAAATTTTTTCCCCATTTCTTAAAACTGGCTTAGCAACTATTTATGCGACATCGACAGCAAAACATCGATGTTCAAAATTAAAACATTGATGTTGATAATACATCGCCCCAAAACCATCGATGTTTTTAAAATTCAGTGTATTTAAACTTGTTTCCCCATTTCTTAAAACGGGTTTAGCAACTAGTGGTGCGACATCGGCTCCAATTCATCGATGTTTTTTTCTGAAACAGCAATGTTTAGAAAACATTGATATCGATGTCGCATCCCTACTTTTCAGATCCTTCATCCTTGGTCAAAAAGTATGTTCAATTTGCTAACTATAAATGTTATGCTATTTGGTTATTATTTTTTTTTTTTAATTTTTATAACGGTACTTTTTTTATTTAAAAATAAAACATCGACAAGTATAAACATCGATGTTACAAAAACATCGACCCCAATACATCGATGTTAAATACATCGATGTTTTTTGAAAACATCGACATCGATGTCGCATCCCTAGTCCGTAAGCGTCGCTCTAACTCGTTCCACAGATGTACTATGGGGTTTAAGTAGGGACTCTGAGCTGGCCAGCGAAGACGTTTTACATCCATATCTTGATACCACTGCTTGACAGAGGCTGCAACATGGAGCGTTGTTGTCCTGGAATTAACATTCGTCCATTCCATAAAATTGCCAGAGCGTAGGAAGATCCTGATTGTCCAACATGTTCATGTAGGAGTCAACGTTCAATTTACCAGGAACAACATGCAAAGGTCCCAGGCCATACAACGAAAAACACCCCCAAACAAGCATGCAAATTTTATGCAAATCCGCTGGCGTCCAATCCATTATTGTAGGGTAGTACGCCTGAGAGGGGACGGACACTAGCGTATGAAGCCCCCCCCCCCTCCCGGAAGTGTTGGATTTTATTTTATAATATGCAGTAGAACTTTGATTATTCATGATAATGTGGATCAAGGACGCCTCTTATAACCAGGAATTCGGATAATACGGCCGTAGAATCACAAAACAGCCAAAACGAAATACAGAAAAAAATTACTGTCTTACTATATATTATTACTAATACTACTGAACAATTCACAAAGCAACGATTACGATTAATCTATTATTCTCAGATTTGTATCTCAACTATTTATTGTATTTAGTGTGACAATGCTACGATAAGTATGGAAGTGAGTTACTTACATTTTTTACGCCATTGAAGTCGCCAATAGACCGTTTTTTTTTTTTACTCCAGTGATGTTTAATTGAATATACATACCTACCTACTCTTTTGAAAAAGACCTCAATGGTATTCACTTTGGCAGCACTTTGACACACGCAAAGTGCATTATTTCATGTTTCACATCAATGCATTTTTAACTGCCATTTTACTTTATCACATATTATGATGAGATGATTTAAAACATTTACTTTTTTTCATGCTCTTGTGGGCCGAGGTGGTCTAGTTGAAAGAGTAACGGATTATAAACCGGAGGGTTGGGAGCTCGAATCCAACCAAAGACCATTGTGTACAAGGACGGCTGGTGCACGTTAAATCCGTCTTGGCTGCCAGATCAAGTGTCACCTCGTCAGTTGAGCGTGGTTCAAAATTACGTTGTGCTGTCCTCGAATCTTTACCTTCGGATTTGATCCCGGACCTTCCCGTTGTGTTGCTCCAGTGCGACGTTAATTTAAATACCTACCTCCATAATATGTTTATTTTGTTTTTTCATGCTTGTTTAAATACTTTATCACGGTTTCGATGATGGTCTGGTGCCTTGCCCTTATCAGGGCTACACTAGGGCAGTTTCGTCCATCGGAAAATTGACCTGGTCATGGACGAGATATCTCGTCGAAACACTTGGAGGACTAAGAAAATTAGGTTTCAAAGTCGGTTCAGGATATCACAGATACTCGTATAATCACGATTTTACTTATCGGCAAATTAAATTTCACAAATTCGTAGAATACTTCTGTAATATTTGTCTTTATGAAATAGCAATCAATTCTGTAGAGCTCTTCCACTATTTTCAACAGGATCTAGGTTTGAGTCTCGGTATAGCATGGATGCTCGTAGTGATTCCGACTCCAATTTATAAGGCGGAAAAATTAAGAATTTAAAGTACCCAATATTTAACTTGAATGAATGTATAACAAGCCGAAATGTGAACCAGCGTAACTTAGTGTCTACCAAAAAGTACTTCATGGTAGAGTTGGGTTACACTGGTATTTATACTACCCATTTGTAAGTTAAATTTTGGAGTGGTATCTAAGCTCACTACAAATGTATCAGTCTTCCGCTTATTTTTCATTTGCATATTTTGTTGGTTATAAACACTGCAACATATTTAGAATTTTTTTTTTAAGTTTAGTAAACTGACTGTAACAGTACAAAAATCACCTCGATCAAGGAGATTGTGAGAAACGAATTTGAGAGAAAAAAAGGTTATTAATAGAAAACATTAAAAATTTTCTTTTGCGTAATTTCAGATATCGCCACTTTTGTAAACTGGCACACTAAGTCAAAAAACAGTGTAAACGAAAGGATGTTATAACTGCCAATTGTTTTATTCAAGAAGAAATTTAATCTCCATGCTATGAAAAAAATGACTTAGTGGGCTGGTAGTCTAAAGATCATCACATTCTGGTCAAGAAAAGTTTTAAAAAATTTATATCCGTAGAAAGTTCTTAACAAGCGTGTGTTTCACTTGCAAGTTGACGATAGTTTGTTTTATATATAAGGTAAGGGACATTAGCTTGAATTATACCATTGATTTGACATAGTTTATGTTTACTTTTCAAAATATTGTTTAAAATTAAATATTCATTGGGAAACATTGTTATTAAATCTGTTCAAGAATCGTCGTTTATGAACAAAAATGTTAAAGAACGCCTGCAGAATAATTTTGAAGTCATTGTTTTAAAATATATTAATTTCGAAACTTTCCTTAACTTATGTTTCATATCCAGATTAATATGTAAATTCAAATTAATACAAACTGTGGAAGATTGGAACATATTTGCGCAGGAAACAAAGGAGGCAATGACAAGAGAATTAGTAGAGTAGTTAGAAGAAAATTAGACGGAAGTATTTTGTAGATTTGAAAGAATACGTAATGTAAAACGTTTTGAGACGAAAAAAATTTCAGTAATAACATTATAATACAATGTCTTGTATCAATTTATGTCTGGTCTTCCATATTGTTTCCTTTTACTACGCTTACAGTTCAGATTTTGGTATTTTTAGTTTGAAATGTTTTGATTGCTCTTAAAATTAATGCGTCTGATTAGGGATCTAATATTGTCTTTATATACTTTGAGATACTGAGAATAAATTTTGATAATTTTTTAAATGATAATTTTTTTAATATATTTTGAGAATAGGTATGAACTTTTAATTCTTCTGATGAAGAACTACGTCTTATGTGCGATATAGATTTCTAGTTTACGCTATACAATTGTGTGATGTTCGTAGTTCTACATCTAAACATAGGCGAATACATCTCGATCTCAGCGATTTTTATTCATATAATTATTTTTATTAACTTTAGAATTGAACTAAAAGTTGTTCTAGTTTTATGTAATCAATTCATTTTTACTTTATTGGTTGAGGATTATGACGTAGAATTATCAATCAACAAATCAGAACACAACAGTGGTTTGAGAAAAATTGTTCATCTATTAGTTCCGAATAATTTGTTCCCAAATTCTGACATTGTTAACAGACGACCAATAAATTTTTTTTTCGAAGGATAATTAAAAAAAATAAGTCTTACTACAGTTTTATTTATTTTCAAGTGATAATGTAGAGAAACGTTATGTAGCTAGGAGTTGGACTTTTTGTCTCTAATATTTGTAATTGATCAAGAAAACGGTTGGCTCTTAGTCCGATATTCTTGATTCTTGCATCTGAATAAATAGATAATTTATTTTATTTTCAAAAAATAACACTGAAGTCGAAAATATTCAATGTACAAACAAACATTCCATTCTTATCTATATAGATTTGTATTATAAGACATATATTTTAAAGATTTTAATGATAACTTATGCCGATTGTAACTAAAATAAAACCATAAAATTATCGTTTTTCTATCTTAGGAAAGGTTTTTGAAATTATGTTAAATATATATAAACATTTTGTTTAAAGGGTTTTTAACTAATTTGATTGCTTTCACATCGGGAAAATAAAATTTCTACTTCTGCTTACTAGGAAAACCGCAATATCTCTTTGTAGAACTTTTTTTAACATATTTTTGTTGTTCTAGGTTTGAGTAAACTATCCAAAGTGTATATGATGTCAAAAATATATTTTAATAAATTTTGATTAGGTTATTTCATTTTGTTTGATTTGTATTAGATTATAATTTATTTATGAAATTTCTTAAATTACTCAAACGGATTTTTTAAACTGAAATGCAAGTATTCGTCGATGGCTCAACGAAAGAAATATAAGCAGATTAAATATTCTCCAAGTAAATTTGACCCAGAATACGAAATTTTATAACTTAAAAACTTTTCCTGATAATTGCAAACTACAGTAATATCATTTTCTAAAAAAAATTACCCATCCAAAATGATATTTTATCCTGATGTCAACACACACACATACACACTCATATAAATAAAATCGAATTTTTAATTCCAAGGAATTATAAAGTAAGTCAGTATTTACATTTAACTGACCTCAATCCAAAAAATATAATACAAAAAATACATTCAGAAAATACTCATTCTCGAATAAATATTCAAATACTACTTATTCTTGCTCCAGTCTCAAATAACATTTTTGCATCAGAGTATCAAAAAAATAAATTAAACGTAAAACGGAAAATGAGACAGCTAAAATAAAAAAAATATTCCGATATTGATTTGCAAGTCAATGGCCGTACGTGCTTCGAATGTATCCCTTCTGCGCATGCGTTGGCATCGGAAAAAGGATCGTCTGCCGCTTTTAAAACAATTTTATTCAATTCGTAGTCATTAACTGTAACCACTTTTGCTAATTTAAAGTTTATGGTTGTCGGACTAAAAACCGAAGTAATTAGTTTAATTCGCCTTTGACCCAAGCATTCACAATTGAATTTAAATGAATGGCTGACAAGAGAACAGATTTATTAGTGTGCGTGAAAACGTTTGTTGTTGTTTTTGCTTGGAAAAATATTCATTCAGCACGAAACCGATTCAATGGGCTATCATTTTATTTTTATGATCGTCTGGTTGTTCTTTTTACGATGGCCGTACGTTTTCTATGGTCCGTAATTCCTTATTTGGATTTTTATTATTTTTGGAATGTGCTACGTTTTATTTATCGTTTCGTTCCGGATAGTAATTCGCTTAAAATGGAGTTGCGTAAACTTTTATGAATGTGATCAACGTAAAAGTAAGTAAAATACTGTTTTCTTAAATATGTTTTCTTTTTTATTTTGTTCGTGTTTCCGAAATGTTAAGATCTTTTAACGGGTTAACAAGTTCTATTTTTAAATTGATTCTTGCGTGTTGCGCTTTTCTTAATTCACTTTCTTTATTTGACTTATATGATTGTTCTACATTTTTCTATGCAATGAATATATTTTTGAATAAGAAGTGAATCAGTATTTTCTCGACTAGAGCATTCTCAATTTGTTCTGAATCTTTCCGGAATTTTTTCGTTATCGAGGTGTTTAGCTAAATTTATGATGATGCTTAGTTTTTGTTCGGAAATATTCTGTTTTCGGGAAGAGTGCTTTTTTTACTTTATGTTTAGTATTTGTAATCCCTCAACAAGTAATATTTTTCATTGATTTTCTTTCGTTGCACTCTTTTAGTATGTTATATTTTCTTTTTAAATTTAAGGTAACTAACACCTTTAATTATGTTTAATTATAAATGTAGCTAAAATCTTATCTTGTTTGCAGTTTCTGCTTAAATAAAATGCAAGAAGTTTATTATAAATATATTTAATTTAAAAAAAGTGAACTTAATACTGTGGTGTTAGTTAAAAAAATAAACATGTTTACAAATTGTTTTGCTCAAATGGATCGACAACTATTTTATTAATACAAATTTTAATTTACGTATGAAATAGTATGAACGATTTATCAGTAAAATTTAAATAAATGATAAATTGAGATTCGGATGAGTCTAATAGCTTAGCAAACTGTAAAATAAGCTATTTGTTTAACACAATTTTCTAGTTTGCCTTGCGAAAAACTTAAGAGATGCTTTTGAAACAATTTTAAAACAACAAAAGGAAAATTCTTATTTTTTAGTTTGTATAAAGATATTTTTTATAGGGCAATCACTTGTGTGAAAAAGATGTAACTTTTTCTATAGCCCCCCCCCCCCCCCACACACACAAAAAAAAAATTACAAATACGAATTTCAAGTACTTGTAGTTTTGATTTAGATGAAATTGTAGTTAACATAATTGGTAAAGCATACTTTTCGACAATGAAAATACCCCCCCCCCCCTTCTTACGCAATAATTACATCCTTCAAACACCAAATCAACAAGTATGGTCTTAATTTTCGCCGGTTAGCCAAATTCAATTTTTAATGTTGATACGCTTTTAGAAATGACAAGTAAATTTTTCCTTACAAATCGTATAATTAAATACATTTAATTTGAACAGAAAATGCAATATTCTATTCTAAAGCTAGTCATTTTCAAGACATTTTATAACCATACTGCGATTGGTATTTACAGATAAAACAGTTTGGGGCTCAATTTGCTTATAAAGCATGGCAGACTATGAAAACAATAAAATGGGAAGCGAAAGAACTTACATTAAAAATATCAAGAGGTTGTAGATAAGGTCACAAACTCAGTCTCATATCACAGTAGTCATATACACCTACCTAAACTAGCATTGTTTAACCTTCTCTCTTCTTTTTCATCCATGACACGCATCAACTAACTATAGAATTCTGCGGCACACCAAAAAATAGTTTTTGTGCTAATCTGACGAAATAATAGGTATGATTTTGATTGATTCACAAAATAATAGTTATTGTATTACCGATACTTTTGTTCCAATGCGACTTTTTAAAAATATCTATGCAACAATTTATTTCTGATATTTTGTAATTAAAAATATTGTGCTGAGAATTATTCATGCGGGTATTACTTGAAATTATTTGTGAACACACTTGTCAAAATTCCAAATCAAAACCATTGAAATTTAATGCATTTTACACAATTTAAAGAATTTCACCATTAATTAGGCGCATCAGTATTTCTATTGTTGCATACCGCCTTGCAGTAATTCATATTTACTTATAAAACAGTTTTAGGGACATTTTGCATTGCTGTTAGTTCGGAAAAAGTAAACAATAGATTGTGATACGAGAATTTATTTTAATAATCACAAGAGCTTGTAGAAATGGTCACAAAATAGTCTTATCTATACACTTAGATAACCAAGTCATACATTTATATGAAACAAAACTCTTTCAAAGAACTCCACGTACGTTTTGATTCTATTTTCTCGAATAGGTTTGTAACTTACTGAAGAAGCATATATCTTAATGGTTATTAACAAAATTCGTAACTCCTCTGTTAGCGTATAGTAGTTACGAGTTATGCTAATTAGTATGACGATAGGTAATTAAACACGTTACAATCGCAGTTATAACAAAGTAGCTTTTTAAAAATCTTTTTAGAACTGCTTATTATACTTCGTAATAAAAAATGATACTCAAAATTATTTTTGGGTATTACTTGAAATTATTTGCGAACACTTGTCAAAAGTCCAAATTCAAACCGTTCAAATGAAATAAATGTTACACAATTTTAAAAGTCTTACCCATCCATAAAGTTCATCAACATTACTATTGTTGCACACCATTGAAAACATCTGCCTTACCAGTAATTCGTATTTTCTCATAAACATTTCTTGGGATATTTCGTAAAAATAAAAAGTAAAATGCGATACAAGAATCAATTTTGCCGTTCACAAGAGGTTATAAAAATGGCTACAAACCTTGTCTTATACCCAAGTCACAAATATCGCTCTGAACCATAACTCCGTCAAAACACTCAAAGTTCATATTGATACTCTTCCCTTAAATAGGTTTGTAACTTACTCAATAATCATACTTAAACAAGTTACAATCACAGTTATCTCTTAATCCTTAACACACAATAGATTCACCTAATGGATAAATACATCACCGGTAATAACAATAATTTATTTTCGTCATAACGTAATTGGCAAATTGAAGAAAATGATGCTTCAAACTCTCCTCAGTAAAGACGCTTCAAACGGTTTCGGAATAATAAAAGCGTTCTACCCACCCCCTTTCTCTCTCGAATGTTGGATTCTGAGCTTTGACAGGTGGCTTGATTGATGACTTTTCGCGAACGAGAGGGGGGAGGAGGGGTCTCGTGTAATGTGGGCCAAGCGATGGAAGTTGTTTTATTTTTATAAACCGTCTAACAGAAAATTCCTGACCTTGAAGATAAAAGCTTGGAATAAAAATTTAATGTTACTTCTTGCGGAGTGTAGTGGAATTTATTATTCCTTCGGAAAAAGTTCGCTTTCATTGAAGTTTTTCTTTCTTTTTTTTTTTAATTTACTGTTTTTGTTTGATGTGGGACTTTATAATGCATGAGTTTTGGGGTCAAGAACTCGTTCCATCTGTGTGTTTTTATGTGATGCAAAATGAAGATTTAAATATGTATGTTTATTTCATTCAAATGAACACATTGTATGTCCATGAAAGCAGCTATTTAAATTTTGTGAAGCTAATATGTTTCAACATTTCCAATGCGATTTGATAGGGGAGTTTTCAATTTTTGATACAAAATACAGTTTTGTTCGCTTGGTTTATTTCATTGAATTGATCGCACATTTTATTTCAGTGTGTGTGAAGTAAAATCATACTTAGTCATTCACTGATATATATATATATATATATATATATATATATATATATATATATATATATATATATATATATATATATATATATATATATATATATATATATATATATATATATATAGTTTAAATGAATGATTTAGTTTTTGTGAAATTAATACTTTCTAAACATTTTGGAGATATCTTGATCGCGCAACTCAAGCGTTTTCAAATTTGATAGTAAATATTTAATCGATATGTTTATTTAATTTAAATGAATACTCTGTTTATCATTGAACATACTCAGGTTAGAACATACCTCATCGTTCATTGATATATATTGAATGATTAATAATACCTAATTCGTTCAATGATATTCAATGAACGAAACACTGAGAATTTAATACATTTCTAAACATATAAGATGTATTTTTTGATACGTGCAATTGAAGAATTTTCTATTTTGAGTACAAAATATTTTTATTCATTGAGTTTATTTCATTGAAAAGAACACTCATTGTATATCAATGAACATTTCTTAAATTAGAACATACTTAGTCGTTTATTAATTTACATTGTATACCTTGAATGACTAATAAAATACAATTCGTCCATTGATATTCATTGCATATAAACGAACAGCTAAGATTTTGTCTAGTTACTATATTTCTTAATCTTTTAGATAAAATTTGATATGTGCAACTGAGAAGTTTTCACTTTTGATTACAAAATAGTTTATTCTCTGAGATTATTTCACTTACGCTGTGTGTATTTCTCTCTTCTGTGTTAGTTAAAATTTTCTTGTGTGTATATCCATTACCAGAGACTGTCTTGCATTTGGCCTAGTTTAATAATCATAAAGCGTCAAAGTACATCTTAATTACCTGTATAAAATATCAGACATAAGCTCATGATACCTATATATATATATAAATATACAACCTATTATGATAAATATTAGGTTATATCAGGCCTCGAAATAGATTTTTTAATACAGGTGCACCTTGTGCAACTAAGGTTTTAAATAAGGCGCAAAGATTATATTTTAGATGCACTGCGTGCACCTAGCGGAAAAATATTAGGTGCACAATTTTATTTTCATGTGCACCTGTGCACCCGGGTATTTCGAGCCCTGGGTTATATACCTGTGTTATTCTAATAACACGCAATTTTTCGTTGCGTTGTGCATGTTGTTTGATTAGGACAGGGGATAACAAAAATTAAAAAATTTAGGAGCCAGCCCATTTTTTAGGAGCTAGGACCTTTGCAATACATATCATATTAATTTTCTTTTCGAACGCTGAGTATATCACAAAACTCATAACACACACGCGCACAGTAAATTATATGATAGTTATAGCGACTGAGATAGTAAAAAATAACATTTGTTTTATCTACATTAGACATTTTGCTCCATTTTGCTCCCTTTTGGCCTTTATGGCCTAAAAATTTTTTTCATGAAAAATAAACATTTTTTACAGAAACTGAAAATCTAGGCGCCAGACCAAATTTATTAGGCACCATGGCGGCCTGGCGCTAGGGATTTCTCGTGCCCTAGATTAGGACATTTTTAATACATAAAAGTAAACTAGAAATGTGAACTACGAATTCGAAATTTCCACGCCTAAAATACCTTTAATGTTTTTTATTAATTTTACCTTGGGATTTCTTCTCGCTTACAAACTACATAAACTAATTACAGAAAACCCAGTGACACACATTCTTGGTATTTAGGATTATATTTTATTCGTCGATTATTTTAACCTAAAACTTTAATTTTTCACGCTTTATTGTATGTAGTATGATTCAAATCTAAATTTTATTTTGAATCGATCTCTTTCCAAGAGAATTTAGACTAAACTCTATTAGCAATCGATCTATTTTTCTTACTCAAATGACCCGTTTCCTTGAATTGAATCGAATCTTGATTTTTATCTAATTTAAGGTTCTGGCTTTATTTTGGAATTGATGCAATGTCAGACATACCCAGTCTGATTCTTTTATGCTGGCGTATTAAAGTATGTTTGATTGTTTAGATTTCCACCTGTTCGCCACATGTTATGACGTAAGACTTGTCACTTTTGCAGTCAACGTTTTTCGCTCCCTTTAGTTAGAGGCAAAATTTCAAACGCATTGCATTTGCTATAGTGTTATTTGATGAACGCTTGTTTTGAAATTATTTTCACAAGATCTCTGAAATATTTAACATTGTAGACATGAAAGCTATTTTGTTGGAAATTTGTCAAATACGGTACATTTATACTTTTTGAATTGGTGAGCATGAATGAAGTATATTTTTTCAAGCTAATATAAATTAGTCTAACTGGCTAAATTTGACTTCTCGGCTTCTTTTCTTGTTTTTGATGTTAATTCTGTATTTATTAGAATACGAAAAGTAACCAAATATATTTTCTCGAGATTCTTTAAAGCGTTTTTATTCACACGTAAGCCTTCAATAAAATAATTTTTACTTGCTGATCCATTACCGTTGCACTTGAAATGGCTTCCCTCAATTTGAGTTAGTTGGTTGCAAAGTTGGGAATTACATGAATCATGCCTTACTACAAAAATCCCTTTATTTATAAATGTTAGTGGCTTTATGGTAATGTATGTAGTATGTACAGTATATTATGTATACTGTATACTTTATGTAGTATGTACAGTATATTATGTATACTTTATGTAGTATGTACAGTATATTATGTATACTGTATACTTTATGTAGTATGTACAGTATATTTTGTATATTTCTGTACTTTAGTAAAAAAAAGGGCCAATGTTTATTTTGCAAGTTTTTAATAACACCTAAACCTAATTAAGTTTTTTTTGACGCAGCATACATAAAGTACTTTCCAATGTTTTGAATACTTCATAATGTGTTGACTGAAGGACATAGGCACTTTTACAATTTTTAACTTTCATGACTTTAAAGTGATTTGTGGACATAAAATCAGGGAAATTAGACAGTGGCTCTTCTATAAATATACAGATACATGCGAATCAAGAAATATGTCTTAGTTGTAGTTATTGCAAATATTTATGATTGCAACGAATTTGTTTCCGTTCCTGCCACTTTCCTGTTTCAAATTCTGAATGATTAGGTTTTTCTGTCTAACGCAATTGTTTTAACTTAGTTATAATTTTAGACAGTCTGATCTTCTCTTTCTTACTATCCCTCTCACACATCTATAGATTTTTTGTCATGGTTACATTTTGCTTTTGATAAACACCTGCATGATAATTTAATTTGCACACCATACTGTACTGATCAATATATGGTTTCCGTACCTCTTCTGACTGCTTTGAACCTTAGTAGCACAATTTAGGTATGTACGGGTATCACAATCCCGAATGATCTACCCTTCCTTTCATTTCTACCCTCGCCTGCACTTCTGTTTTTTCATTGAGTTGTATGTCTTGTGTTTGACTCAGCTTGGCCAAATATGACCCTTGCACCATAAAACACAAAAACAATTAACCAATCAATCTGACTGCTTTGCCGATATACGCCATGGTTAGATTGTCTTGATTTTGTTTGTCATGGTTCCATTTTGATTTCGATAGCTAACTGCTCAATAATTTAATTTACACACTATATTATACCGGTCAATTTTGAATTCTATACTTTCTAAATATGCTGCTCTATATGCACCAGCACACTCTGAACACCTTTGTATTCAAATATTGATATGCAGTGAACACACATTGCCATGATTTGACTGTCTTGATTTTATTTATCATGGCTACATTTAGATAGCACTTGCTCGAGCGATTTCACTGGAAAACCATACCATACCCTTTCAATGCATAGCTCTTACACCTTTCCAATCAGCTGCTCGATATACACAAGCACATACCGCCTAGTGCTGAAATATGGAAATTCAGTTCGCCTACATTTCCACACACAAAAGCCAATTCACTCAAGGGGGGGAGACAGACCCGAACCAAAAACAATCGGGGGCCTCCCAAGCCCCTCCAAATTTCTATCCACTCAAATTAACACTCTGGCCTCCCGCGTGTTCCTATGGTTACCGCTAGACGGCGCCACTGGCCATCCACACACATATACACCCATGCCAAGACAGCATGGGGGTAATAGATGGATGCATGTGTGTGAGAATAACATGGACGGATAGGAAGCGACAGAGCCCCCCCCCCCTAGGCTTCTCCTACGCCCACTCGAAAGGGGGGGGGCAGGAAAGTTCTAGCCCAGTGGGGGGGATGGAGGCCGCGTGACAGCCTGAAGGGACAAAAGTGAAAGGCTTCAGTGGAGCTTATTTCCTGGCGGTGCTCTTTACTCAGCACACACACACACACATACTGATCAATAGTTGGCCTGACACACGGGGGAGGGAAGCACAGGGCATAGCGCCAGGTTATTTTTGGTCAGCTGGGCTTTATAACGAACTCCTCCCGGCTCTCTCAGAGGGTTCTCTCTCTCTCTCTCCCTTCACTTCAGTTGAGAGGGGAGCGCGCCCCAGCGCCACCTATGCGGGTATCGCAGAAATCCGCGCGCGCGACACATGCGCCGTCCCGAGTCCGAGCCGTCGATATTTTGTGTGAGGGTAGGCGGGTGGGGTTGCTGGATTTGGCGAGTTTTCGTCCGGTGAGGCTCTGACGGGATTTTTCGAGACCAGCATTAAATTAAAGTGGACATTGGATGGTTTTTTCGGTGAAGACTGGTTTTTGTAGTCGTCACACACTCCTGTTGGTTTCGACGAGATATCTCGTCCATCAAGATCTGACCAACGAGTTATGCAATCATCAATAAACTGTCAATTTTTTCATGATGACGAGATCAAGATGTGGTCAGTTTTCTTCTAACGAGAGAAGACGAGTTCTTGATGGACGAGATACCTCGTCCATGAAGATCTGGTCAGTTTTGCTAATGACGAGATACTTCGTCGAGACAACCACCAGAAGGATTAGGAATGTCACGGTCAGACTTGAAAAAAATAATTTTCAATACATTTTAAATAAATAATCTATATTAAGGCTTTAAGGGCTTAAACTCAAGCCCATTTGTTCAAATATATTGATCATTGAATGAAATTTTTACTATTTACACAAAATTTTCCTTTGAAGCCCACATAATTTGATTATTCTTACTCATGCATAAAATTATATTTTTTTGTTAGTTTTAAAACGGAATATTTTACTGTGGAAACTCTCTTCAATGCCCTGGTTCGTTTTTCCTTTGGTAAACAGTTTCTACAATTTTTCTGTATGCATAGTTGCGTGTATTTATTTGGGAAAAGACTCAAATTATGAGTTTTGAGTTATTTTTTTATGAGTTTTGATATGCTTTTTATACCTGTAACGGAGCTCATGCACTGTTTTTTGATTGCTAAGTGATAGTTACACTTACAAGTTTGATTGCTAGTCATGTTTATACAAATACAAATATTGACGACCAGCTACAGGCTCAAGCCCAACAAGGCTGGTCCTTTGTTTATGAATTCTCCAATTCCCACTGACTATCCAATTGTGTCTTAAATTCGTACACTCCCTTTGAATTAACTATATTTTCTGGCAACGCGTTCCAACTGTCTATTACCCTATTAAAGTAGTAGTTTTTCCTTAAATCCCGATTAAAATGTGTCTTATTCAATTTATACCCATGACCCCTTGTTCTGTTATCCCTATTGAAATTTAAGCCCTCTGTGTCCCCTTAAGATGATAGATTTGGTTTATCACTTTACGGTCTTTTTCTGTCTCGCAAGAGCCAGTTATACTTTCCGCTTAAATTAGATTCCTAAACGCTACAAACATTCATGTCTAAACCGGGATTCAAACCAGGCGTGTTGATCAGACGATTGGAGTGCTATCGACATTTGACCAGAGCGGGAAGGGTTGATGTGATTTAGTTTGTCACTCTAGAGTTTATTAAACGTACCTAGTGCCTTAAAGAGGATTACTAATAGCTACGAACATTCATGCCTTGACCCAAATAATAAAGCTAAAAGGGACGTTGATTTTGTTTTTAAATATAAAGTTCAACTTCCAGAACTCCTCGTAATAATCCACCCTTGTTCATATCTCTAAATTGTAAGCTTTTTATGAGAAAAATTCTTCGTGGTCTCCATGTGAGGAAATCAAAATCGCAACTTCTAAGGGCTAGCATTGTATAAACATGTTGCTGAAATTAGACTGCAAATGGATGCTGATTTAAATTGCATTTGCTATTTTAAATTGTAATGGTTAGAACATGAAAAAAATGTAATGGTTAGAACATGAAAAAAATGTAATGGTTAGAACATGAAAAAATGTAATGGTTAGAACATGAAAAAATGTAATGGTTGGAACATAAAAAAAATGTAATGGTTAGAACATGAAAAAAATGTAATGGTTAGAACATGAAGAAAATGTAATGGTTAGAACAAAAAAAAAATGTAATGGTTAGAACATGACAAAAAAAAATGATGGTTAGAACATAAAAAAAAATGTAATGGTTAGAACAGGAAAAAAAAAGTAATGGTTAGAACATGACAAAAAAATGTGATGGTTAGAACATGAAAAAAATGTAATGGTTGGAACATGAAAAAAATGTAATGGTTAGAATATAAAAAAAATGTAATGGTTAGAACATGGTGATTGTAATGGTAATTTTAGTTAACGTCGTACTAGAGCAACACAACGGGCTATTGACGACGGTCCGGGATCAGTCCCTTAAGGGAAAGATTCGAGGACAACACCTCGTATTTTTGAACCACGGTCAGATGACAGGTTAGAACATGAAAAAAATGTAATGGTTAGAACATGAAAAAAATGTAATGGTAATAAACGTAAAGGAACCTTGTATTTTCTCGTCCATCAAGATCTGACCAATTTTACGAGATATCTCGTCATCAAGATCCTGCCGATTTTTTCTTGATGACGAGATCAAGATCTGGTCAGTTTTGCTAATTACGGGATACCTCGTCGAGACAATCACCAAGAGGATTAGAATGTTTCTCAAATATTAATTCATTTTCTTGCAATATACTTGAACTACTTTGAACTTAAAATGTTTTTAAATAAATGAATACGAAATGAAACAGTTGTATTAAAAAACGATTTATTTATGTATAGCTTAAGCCCATTCATAGGTGCTTTGCCGTTTTTCCTTTTCCTAAAAATAAACAAAGTGAAACACATTATTATATAATACAAATAAAGCCGACGCAACACATTGAGTTTTCTAAGTCACCCAATGGCATCACTTTCAAGTATGGTAATGTAGCGATTTAAATTAATCTCGCCCTTTGTCATTAATGGTGTAAAATAAGATGCAAAAGAACAAAAAATAAGACATTAAAAAATATAATTCTTATACAACTCTTCACTTTAGAAATTTGTGATACAGACATGCAACATAAAATAGCAGACAGCAAAATTTTCTTTACATCCTTAAGAAAAGTTATTTTTGTTTTATCCTTCAATTTAGCGGTATCCAAAATAAATTAAAAGTAATTGAGATGTTACATTGTGCGTGTTTATTAGAATCCAGGTGTTAAGCATATTTTTTATTCTAGTTTTATTACCCTCCATTATTATTTTAAGATGTAAAAGGAAAAAGTTAAATTCGTTTAACCTTGCAGCAATATTCAAACTCACCAAGCTATTCAATGAAGTCTAAATATTTTATGTAATCATGAATTTCTATATACATAACACACTAAAACAATAGGTTATTTAGGTATTAATAGGTATTTTAGGTAATTAACGTATTTATTTATTTAGTACTTTTATGAAATAATGTTTTTATAATTTTTATTATTAAATACCCTAGACAATTTATACGTTTCTAAGTCAATTTGAAACCTAAAGATATAATTAAAACACTCAACTTTTCGAAATGAAACGAAAAATAAATATAGTACAGGTCTATAAACTGCTAAAGGAGTACCTGAAACATCGTTTCATAACATCTTTTTTCTCTGTTTAAAATATTAGCACGTTCTTTAAGAGAAAATCTATCCCCACAACCTGCTGAATCGATACTATTTCTTATCAAACTCTCTCTCTCTCTCTCTCTCTTTTCCCCATTTCTTATTCAAATATCTTTATTTATATTTTTCCCTTGCAAACTTTTCCTCTTTTATCGCTTGTAACATCATTTTAAATGCACCGTTTGAATGCTCTCAAATATTTTGAGTAAGTGTTTATTTTAAAATAAATTTATAGCGACAGTGAAAATATTTTTTTTGTGCCCAGCAAATGGAATTCGCAGGGTTTTCAATTCATTTCAAATCGTGACACAACACGCACGTTTACTCGGCTTCAGTGGTTTGCAACAGGTGGTTTGCAAGTCCATGGGGAAACGCCGAGGTTTCGCGTTTCAACACTTCGAATATCTGTTATTTTTTACTACTTCCTTTTTTCCAGCTGTATGAAACTCAGCAACAATAAGTTGTTCGTTCAGTAAATCTTATTATAGTACTTAAATTGGGATATTGTTTTCTGAAATTGAATACTGAAGAATTTGTACCGTTCTGTATTGGGAAACCATGACCAGGTGTGTTTGTCTACTGGTCTACTGCGCTAACAACCTGCGAGTTCTTGGCCACGCAACCTGTAGTTTACCCTGGATGTATATATAACACTACAACAAAAAAAATCGATGCACCAAGAAGGAATTTTCTGATTACGATCAAAATTGGTAGATGTAAACATACTAACTAACACCAACACACTCTCCCGTGTCTTGAGACACTGTACCAGTTTAAATAAGTGTGGTTAGTTGAGTAGAGTATGCATCCAAGGTGACATGTCTACCCATAATGTTAGAACATATTACATATATGTAAGATTCGTGTTGTTCTGTTTGGTAAGGTCTATATTAAAGACTTCGAATCTTACAGCACATTGACATTTAATGAATAAATATATACAATTATTATGTACAGTTCAGTAAAATTTAAAACAGTTCCGTCATTATCGGCAGCAGTCGTCTCTGCTCGGAAAAAATACGTCAGCTCTCAATGGCGTCCAGGGGAAAAAGTGTCTGTTCTATTAATTTTCTCGTAACTGAATACCAGAATGTGAATGGCTCGTGACAGTCTTGCCTTGCATTCCTACTACAATGCAACTGACTCCTACCAGTCTCGTTGCTCTTATAATGAGTTCTTTCCAGACTAGTAGACAACTACCGTTGTTTAGTATTCCTACATATATACATCCTTATCTATACAGTATATAGAAAAATAAACGTGGGTGTTGGAAAGGAAGTGTTGGGAAAGCTTGAAGACAGTTCATAGCAACACGTGCCGTGTGCGGACAGGCATTATCTTGTTGAAAAGTAAATCCGGGGTGTCGCAAAAGAAATGGTTACACAACCGGTTTAGAATGTCGTCTACGTATACCGCTCGCTGTGATGTAAGTGTGCCAGAAATGACTACCAAAGGGGTCCGGCTATCGAAAGAGATAGCACTCCAGACCATAACGCCCTGTTGTGGGCATGTGTGGCGTTCGATACTAAATGCAGGATCCTCACGCTGCCCTGGACGTCCCCATACTAGTCTGCATTTGTCACAGTTGGAAACGGGACTCGTCACTAAAGACTACACGTCATCAGTCAGCTCCGTTCGAAGTTGATCAAACCCGGCACAACTCCTTGAAGCGTCGATTTTTTTTTTTTTGTTATCGTGTATCTTCTGAGTCGGTAAAGCTTTCCTTGTGCGTATACGTTGACGTTGTCTGTGTTGTTGCTTGACCAACTATGGCTCTATCGCCTTTAAACCAAATCAACAAATCCGGTATTCAGAAAATAACTTTTAGCTATTATAAAGTAAATACGAATGCATAATTTTCAAGGAACAAAATTACATTCAAATTATATTAATAGTAAAGAAAATTTAAAAAATCGTTCCATAGAAATTTTTTAAATGAAGAATTAATGAAATTTGTGGATTATTATACACTCTAAGTACTGTTTTGTAGTCCCATGAAAAAATAAATAGAAGAGTAAGAAATAACATTGTTTATCAGCTTCATCATAGACTAGCCCAAAGCAAAATTTCCTGAATGAAAATGTTCAAGCGTCACAGAAACATGAGTCATTTTGGACTACCAAATGGAGTAATTTGCATGAGAAATGCAAACAATACAAGTTGTAGATTGATTGAGCTGTTGTCTCGAATATATTAAATATTCTTCAATGTACAAAATGAATTCAACTACGCAAATAATTTAACCCCTATAAGTCTAAAAATTACACTTCACTTCAACGCTCATGCTGGTTGTCTCGACGAGGTATCTGGCCGTTTGCAAACCTGACCCGATCGTAATTTACGAGATATCTCCTCATTTTTAAAACTAACTAGCACTTGATATACGAGATATCTCATTATTGGAAGAAAATTGACCAGATCTTGATCTAGTCATCATCAAACAATCGGCAATATTTTCATCGCGTCACAATCAAAACTTATTACATATTGATGGACGAGATATCTCATCAAAAGCTCTTGGAAGGTGAAAACATTTTACACAATGGCTCAGCTTGTTCGTTTCCTGAACTTGCGCCCCAAAACCTAAATTCAAGTCCCCTCATTTTCTACCAAAGTTTCAATCCCCAAGACAAACAAATCAATCGTCCTATAAGGCCCGTTGCACACATCCGGTTTTTCAACGTGCGGCGCCGCTGCGGCAACGCGTGTGGTCTGAGATACATTAGATCCAATGGAGTAGTGCACACATGCCCCCGGCTCCGCTGCGGCGACGCACGTCCAACTTGCGTGCAATTTGTACCGCAGTTCCCCACTGCGCCGCACATGCGTCTCCGGTCTGAAGTACCTTGTTTTCATGAATAAATGGAAAAAAACTAATAAATGATTGCATCCAGTAACGTCTATTTTTTTTCAAAATATACTTTGTTTACACCTAATAAGCGAAATAAACACGTTTTCTTCGATATAATATCTGTCGCAAAAGGCACGAAATGAGTACTTGCGTCATTTCACGATTATTTGTGCACAGTTGGGCTTCGGTGCCGCAGCGGCGCCGCACGTTGAAAAACCGGATGTGTGCACCGCGCCTAAGACACCAAGCTACATTTCAAACTTCGAAATTCCACAATCTCCGGAATCATTACACACGCTTTCAAAACGTTTCTTCCTCGTCACATGTATTAAAAAAAAGCAACAAAACGCTTCCGTGTACGATGAGTTACTGCGAGTTAAATCTCGCAAGTGAGATGAAAGCAAGAAACACGTGGTCGCCTGTTTGGAAGGAGCCGACTGACTGTCATAAATCTACCTTTAATTGCCGTCTCCCTCCGAAATGAGTAATGGCTTTCCTTACAATTCATAATGTTGATCGCTTCTGCAAAGCCGACGAAATATGAGCAATTAATATTAGTTTGCCGATTCATTTCGGAAGGCCTTTTATGCCCGGTTTTAAACGATCGCGTTATTAATAGCTGCCGCGATTGCTATCGCAGCGTTGTTTATTCGGTGTTGACGCGATAAAAAAAAAACGGCGATTGTTTTCGATTTTTTTTTAATGTACGAAGGTAGCCCTTTTGGATATGCATTGAAGTTAAATTAAGAGGTAAACAATGGGTGTTTATTTGAGTGTGATGAGAAATGGTTTGCTGAGAAAATAGCGATTGGTTGATTGGTTGTTGTGATATTTGCGTAAACGCTTTGAATATACAAGTACTTATCTCACCGAATTCATTCGTCAATGTACTTAAGTCATTCAACCTTTCAGGTGGTTGTCTCCGACGGGGTATCTAGCTAGTAACAAAACTCATCAGATCTTAATGGACGAAATATCTCGTCATTGGAAGAAAACTGACCAGATCTTGATTTCGTTATCTTAAGAAAATCGGTAATTTCTTACAGACATAGTGACGTAAGTCCTTCTATTTTGTATTGGATCTCGTGGCCTCATGACGTAGTTCCTAATGTCTTGATGACGAGATATCTCGTTATTAGCGAAATTGGCCAGATCTTGATGGACGACATAGCTCGTCAAAACCACTTAGTTATTCTAAAATTTTATTTTTTCCTTTGTGATGGTTAAGTTGGAAAAATGATGAACAGTATAATGATAAAGAGGAAAAGAGAACAAACAAAAGTATTACGTGGAAATAAGTGAATGCTCTGCGTTAGTTGGAGTTTTTGTATCCATTTGTTTTAAATATTCATTGCCTTTTGAAAATAATATTAAATTTAGAGGTGAACAGTAAGTTCAAGTGTCATAAGAAATGGTTTGAAAAGTGTATGATAACTGGATTCTAACATATAACTGTTATCTTGAAATTTATTACTGAATTTATTCTTCTGTATACTAAGGTCATTTTTTAAATCTAAAATTTGACTTTTTTCCCTCTGTGACGGTTATTTATATAAGTTGAAAAAATTATGGACAAATATTGATAAAAAGTAAAAAATGAGCATTCACAAACCTATTACGTGGAAATGAACGAATGCTTTGCGTTAGTAGGAGTTGCATTTGTTTTAAATATTCACTGCCTTTTGAAAATAATATTAAATTTAGAGGTGAACAATAAGCTTTCTTCGAGTGTCATAAGAAATGGTTTGCAAAGTGGATGATAACTTTATAATAACTTATAATAACTGGTACCTTAAAATTTATAACTGAATTTATTCTTCTGTTTACAGTGAAATTTCGATTAACCGTCACTCTTTTAACCGTAAGTCCGTTATTAAAAGTTAATTACTTAAATATTAAAAGATATTAGTACGTGCACACATGCATACTGTACTTTATGAACAGTGACCAGATTTCAACGAAATCTTCCTCGATTTACTGCTGAGCGGAATGTTCATGTAACATAAGTTCATAATTTACATAAGTTCATATAACAATATGTACATATGCACTATACTGTACTATTTGTTGCCTGTAAGTTGTTTATTGTTTGTTTCTGTAAAATAAAATACATGTATGTACAGTGTATTTACAGTTCATACATATGAATTTTTTACCATTTGTTCATATTCAATGGATAGGGGATGGGTTGTTTAAGGTTTTTCTGTTATCCGTTTATTCGATTAACCATCCCTGTCCAAATCCTGACGGTTAATAGAAGTTTCACTGTACTTAGGTCATATTTTGGTAATGTTAGATTTCATTTTTTGATAGAAATAAAATAAATATTACTTGTTGATAGATATTTATTGAAGCAAAGAAATGTTTGTCAGTAACAAAAATATTACGGGGAATAAACGTGTTGTTTGGAGTTTCCTATGCAGTTATAGTTCTATAACAATGAAATTAAGAGGTTTACAATGATTTATAGTAGTATATTGGTAATAGAAAAAATGGTTTTCAAAGTCGATATTGATTAGGCGCCTTGGTGTTTATGAAAACGCAATGGATATATAAATACTTATCTCTTAAAATCTATTACCCATTTTTCTTCAATGTACTTGGGCCCTTTTTCGATGGTTTAGATTTTATTTGTATGATGGTTATCTAAGTTTAGATAAATATTATTTGCTGCTATTTCATTGATACAAATAATAAGGACATAACAAAACCATTACGAGGAAACGAACGAATGTGTGGCTTCAGTTGGAGATTTTAAATGCAGTTAATTAATTGTTCCAAGTACCTACTCATTGGCTTTTGAATGGAAATTAAATTAAGTAGAAAAGAATAAGTATTCATTTGAGTATCATGAGAAATGGTTTTGGTAATATATAGTGATTGGCAGCTGTAGTGTTTTAGAAAACGCATTCGATATATAAGTATCTGTCTCTCGATATCAATTACCCAATACAGGTGTCAGTGTACTTAAGTCCTTTTATCTAAAATTCGTTGATGTTACTTTTTATTTGTTTGGCTATTTAAATTGTTAAAATAAATAATACATGTTAATATTGTTCATTGATTTTTATATACAATATTATGAGAGATACATTTTATTGTTATTACGTGGGAACGAACGAATATTTTTTTATTAGTTATGTTCGAGTTTTTAAATGCTGTTAGTTGGTTCTTTATGTCATTCATTAGCTTTTCAATTTGAATTAAATTAAGAAATACATTATTAGTATTTATTTGAGTGTGATGATAAATTCTTGTGGGAAAGATAGTGATGGTCTAAAAGTTATTAAAACACATTGTATTGGTTTGTCAATATATTCAGACAATTTTCTTTTGGGGCATTGGTAGAGTTAGTTGTTAAATTGTTGATGGTTATGTAAGTTGCTATACAGCTAATTTCAGTTTTGATGTTTTAAGAATATCAGTAAATCTCCCAATTTAAGTCAAATCATCTGAAGAAAATTTTAATCTTATACTATAAACAAAAAAATCTCTCCAAAGAAACTGATGGGATCGTTCGAGCTTAATGATATCATAACGGGACATGGGGTTTTTTGGCGCATGCCAAAAACGTTTCTTCAACAAAAGCGACCTATGTGACTGCCAGGAAGACATTCAAAGTGTAGACCACATGGTTTACTATTGTAAAAACTTTCAGACTATCAGGGACGGAAAGTTTCCTAAGGGATACCTTAGCATAGACAAAAAACTACACTGGAGAAATAAAAGATCCAGTGAAGTACTGAAAGCATTTTTAGGAAAATACTGGAGCTCAGAATTTAGCAAATGGATACGAATGAATAGCGAGTTCTATTTTGGGTTATTGGCGAGTTCTATTTCACACTGAATGGCCTATTCACCTATTGTTTCATTGTATCATTCATTGGTCTATTTCACCCAAACTCACACCGAATGGCTTAGGGCGGTGTTAACTATTTATTTATTTATTTATACTATATACTGAAATATTTCTTGTTTAAAAATATGCTTCCTCGTTATAAAACGTGTTTTTAATAGACACGCTTTTTAATACATTTTAATAGACGGTGATAAATATACGATCAATGAGCTCTAATACAATGTTTTATTAACTCATTTTTTGAACGAGCATTAAAATAAGTAATTTCCCATATATTTGTCACAAAAACTTTATTTTTCTAAGTAATAAAAATATTAACGCTTTGAATAAAAGACTTAAAGTTTATGATTTAGAAATCACTTTCGCTTTTCATCAGATATACCATTATTTTTAAGTGCGTGTAATTTTTGTAAATAACTAATTAATAAAAATTTCGTTTTCATCTTGTCGCTGTTAAAAGTTTAGTAATTTCAAACATAGCTGTGCAACTTATTTTCATTCTTTGTTATTTACACAGTGTATCATTTTCATAAAGGCTGAAAACTAATTTTCATGTTATGAATAATTGTTAACACAGTGAATTTTGAAAGTTATACGTAACAAATAAAACTGAAACAAAATAAATTCAACATTATTTTTTAAGTTATATTTTTAAACCATGCACAAATGCTTTTTACTTTTTATGAATGTCAAGGTACATATTTTATACTTATTTCGGAAATGCAATACGATTTAAAGAGACCCTGCTGAAAGCATTATTTTTAAAATGTTTATTAAAACACTGAACAAATTATCTACACAAAATGCAAAATTCAAATTACCTTATAACTTCCGAGTTATTTCTTTCTAACTCATAATCATGAATATTTAGTGGCTGGCATTTGTTAACACATTCATCAATATTTTATTCTAAACTCTTCGCAACGAATATTCTCCCAAACCTTAAGTACTCTGTATCTGCGTAATTTACTTTTAAATTGTTATTAGTTATTCTGTTTCTTGATTGTGTTATAAAAATTCCTCTTGAATGTGGATTTTAATTTAGTCTGTCTTCGACACAGTAGGAAAAGGTACTATGTTTCATAATTGTTTGCGTCTATTTCTTGCAGTGCGACAGTGTTTATACCTTTGCTATTTATCCACTTCTTAAACAATATTAAAACTGCAGACCACGATTTAAGTTTTAAACTTCAGTTCGTTATTTATAATTTATTTGTATAAATCCACACCTTGGTAGAAAGGGACCGATGTCCAAATTGGTTAAGGCCGCGTATCCCAGTCGGAAGAGTAACCATTTAGCAATAGGAGGATTGCAAGTTAGGGATGCGACATCGACAGCAAAACATCGATGTTTGGAAACATCGATGTTCAAAATTAAAACATCGATGTTAATAATACATCGCCCCCCAAAACATCGATGTTTTTAAAATTCAGTGTATTTAAACTTTTTCCCCCATTTCGTAAAACTGGTTTAGCACCTAGTGATGCGACATCGACAGCAAAACATCGATGTTGATAATACATTTCACCCAAACCATGGATGTTTTTAAAATTCAGTGCATTTAAACTTTTTTTCCCCATTTTTTAAACCTGGTTTAGCAACTAGTAATGCGACATCGGCTCCAGTACATTGATGTTTTTTATAAAACATCGACATCGATGTCGCATCCTTACTTTTCAGACCCTTCACCCTTGGCCACTTCGATCAAAAAAATTGTTCAATTAGCTTATTACGAAAATTATGCTACTTGGTTATTTATAAAATTTTTAAAACGGTACTTTTTCATTATTAACTTTATTATTTACTTAAATTATTAATTTCATATTTACTTTAAAACGGTACATCGACAAGTATAAACATCGATGTTACAAAAACATCGCCTCCAATACATCGATGTTTTGAAAACATCGACATCGATGTTGCATCCCTATTGCAAGTTCGAAACTTGGTCCAACCTAAGATCGTCGTGTACGTTCGGCCGGTGCACGTTAAATACGTCGTGGTCCTCACGATGGCGTGGTGTGGAAGTTTGGAGAGTAGGGTGCCAGCTCAGGTGTTGCCTCGTCATCTGATCGTGGTTCAAAATCACATGGTGTTATTAGATCTTTCTCTTGTTGATTGTTCCCGTACATAGTTTCGCAGTCGCAGGAGATTAACTCTGCATAAGGAGTGTTGGTTTGCGAAGCAAAAGATTTGGAATCGCGTAGCAATCCTCGGGGGTTAGCGAGCGTAAGAGAGCAGTGGGCGGAGCTCCCTAATAATAGAAAAATCGTAAATGCCAACTTGTCAATACGTTATGAAATAATCTAAATATTAAAAAGTATTTTGTACCTTAGATACAAAATTTTAAAAATTAAAATTCCTGTATGGGAGGTTATCAAAAACGTGCAAAATATATATTCATTGACCCTTTTATATCTAAGGTACAGAAGTAAAACTGGTATTCCTAAATGGTAGTGGCCTTAAAATAGTTTTTAACATGATGATGATGATGATGTCGTGTCTACGACGAGTCTTGTTCAAATGATGCCACGAGCAGTTATCACAGCTCAAGCAATCTCCACTATATTGTCCTCGTACAGGTTCGGTTCCGAGAAAAGGACCCCGACTTTAAATAGATCCGCAATTATTGCTGGACAATCGAAAATGTGAGCTGGTGTTAACTCCATATCTGGGCAGTTATTACACTTTCTGTAAGATCTATTACCCTCGCTGTCAATCTTCATTTCTCTGTAATGACCTGTTCTTAACCTGGCTATGGTTTTGGTAATTAGTCTATCCTCATTGATATTACAAAGCTGATGCTTAATTGGGATCGAAGGTTCTCTCAATTTGAAGTTAGCTAGGGCATTTGCGTCCAGCAGGGTGACATTCACATTGTCCTCATTGTTTAGATTTCTAGCCTCTTTGATACGTGACTATGATAAAAGAATACATTAACAATATCATTACTTCCCTACTTTCAGTTTTAATTATATCGGCTATATACATCTGTTTTTCGATTGTCTAAAAAATGAGCAATTTTTAAAGAGGAAAATTTAGTATATTTGGAACCGATTCATTTAATAGGGGGCTTGATATGACGTTTTTAACTTTTTTTTTTGTATACCGTTATCTAATTCTTTGTGCTGTGTTGTGTATAAAAAACTGCCAAATACTTAATAAACAGGCTCAATTGATGCCAAAATCTTATTTTTTTAAAGTTATTACAAATAAAAGAAATTATAAATATTTATTTCCAGCCTTCCATAACCAACTTATTTATTTGTTTAAGATATTGCAATTAATGAAATTAAACAAGTAAGGTAACGAAAAAATTTTCAGCTAAAAATAACGATTTTTACAAGGAACCAACCCAAGTATCAGGGTCAATATTTGTTGATCCAAACTAACATTTAAAATGTAGCAAGTCTGATTATTATACACATACTCAGTTCTTTTTATCTTTATTTAAGTGTCGGAAAGTTTTAATCATACTGTTTCTGGAATATTTTTAATTAACTATTCAAACATTTGTCTTGTTTGTAAGATTTGAATGTAAGAAGTGGCCGCCTTCCGCTGAAAATATTTTATTCGAACTATTAAAAGTTTATACAAACACACTGCTTAAAATTTTCATGTGCGTGTGTATTTGTAAGTGGTAGTTTTCATCTTCAAGATATATTGTACTTTAAATTCCATTTTATATTTTTTAAATTTTAAAATCATTCGTAAAACCTGATATATGCCTGTCTCATAAAAAAAAATGTTTTTTATTATTTTCATCATATCATTGGATGGATAAATAAAATGTGGTTCATAGATCAACGCCTTTTAATAGCTCGTAGAAAATAAGTTACTAGCTTTTTTTCTTAACGTTCTTCTCTAATTTACATATTTTTTAAGTCAAATAAATATTTTTTTTTTGTTTAGTTGAATGTAAAACTTTTAATAAGCTCATAGGAAAAACCTAAAAAGAGCGTGGATAAAATGTTAAATGCATGCAAAGTTTTTTTTTTTTTGGTAAATAGTTTTTATTATGTTTAGAGTCTTAATTAAGGGAGTTTAATTGGGCTCTTGTTTCTAAATAATAATTAATACTGTGACGAGGTCCACATACTATGTAAAGTTCCACCTCCCCTTGAAATAGTATGAAGATATTTTTCATATTTTTATTGTTTTCCTATGACACAAAATTTCATTATTTTACCAAAACACATCAAATTACGGTGAGTATTATAAATGTTTTTAATTTTTCAAAGTTGTTGCTGGAAGTTTATTAAAACTCGTTAATTTTCTATCACTGAAAAGTTTTAGTCAAAACTTGGTAGCATGTAGAGCATCCATGATATTGATCTAAACTGAATTGTAATAATTCCAAACTTTAATTATATAATCCTTTGGTATAACTTGAATTCAAAAACAACGTTCAGTCATAGCTGTATGGATTCTCAATTTTTCAATTCCGAGTAAAATTAAAACTCTACAGGTAGAAAGAAGCTATTGAATATGACTAATAAAAATTAAAACAAGGCGAAAAATTGATCAATAGCTATTTTAATGGAGAAAAACGCCACCATTAAGATAATAACAATCAGGAAAACGCGAATTTACGTATGTAATGGTATATAGAATAGGTTGCCCCAACTTATATATTTTTTTATTATGAAGTCCTTCCAGTCTGCATGAATGGCAAAAGTACACTGGTGTGTTTGTTTAAGTAATGATGTATAAGTCTTCTCTAATGATTCTCTAATACTATAATTCATCGTAAGTACTTGGAGATATAATGGATCATTTTCTATCATATTAGTAGACCCATTGCTCTTAATTCCTTTATGGCTTATATTTATTGGTAGCTGTGTTTTTACGCGTAGTTCCTACCTTATTAAAATCCATTCATTATGTAGATAAGAATTTATATATATATATATATATATATATATATATATATATATATATTCCTACAAATGAAATAAAATTGATCAAAATGTTAAACACTATTTTATGTACTTTTTACGTGTGTTAACTCTCATTTCCTAAAAAGCGCATGACAAAATATATACCTACGTCATGTTACCACAGTTGAATTCTGGACGTCTACTTTAGTTTCAACCCATTTCCTTGTTCGATGGCTATTGTGGATTTTGTTGACGGTGCATTTAACGTTAGCTTACATTTTCTGTTCGCGATTTTTATCCTCTAAATATCTCTTTACCTATTGACATCAGACTGCTAAAACATTCTATCAAAGCAATGGGAATTTCAAAGTATTTCAGCTGCATTTTGTAGATCAAAAACCTATAGTAGTATGTTTAAATGAATGGCTAAAATTGTCGATTGGATATCCTTAACGATTGATTTTATATTCTTGATATCCTTTTTCCATGTGCAAAAATATCTATGTTGAATTGTATTACACAGTTATTTTCTGAGCTGTTCACTGTCTTAACTGTTGCTTTGAATTATTTTCTGCCATTGCAGCCTGATCTTTCAAATATCAACTAAAGCTCTTCTGTATTATTGGATACTTATTTTATTGGAAATTTCCTGAGAGTTTAGAATTATTTGAAATATTTATTATTTAGAACTTTTGACTGAGAATTATTTGGGTGTGGTTTTATTACATCCCAACCAATGTGAAATAGTCATGTAATTCCTAAAGATTTGTGATGTTAATTTATTCATCTGTCGGAGCACGCGCTGATTGGTGGCAGTCAGTCATGTGACCCAGCCGAGAAGTGCGTCGCAACAAAACATTTGTAGCTTCCATAGGAACAACATGTATGAGACTTGGCTCTCTAGCGGGTCATATTCCCCATTTTAGCACATCTATCGTAAAAATGTTTATAGTACTTGTTCAGACGTGTTTGAAATAAAACATAAGAAACAAGTTGGTCCCTCACTTTAACAGAACTCTACAGTTCCATACATCATCTTTGCAGATTATGCAGGTTAGATTCCTGATATTTACAATGGGTGTATTTCTCTCTTTTTAACACTAAGCTTTCCTTGTGTGTATGCTCATTACTTGACGTTGTCTGTTTCATAGAGGGAATATAATAGTAGAGTGAGGAATGGTAACCCTTTTATGTGCCTAGGATCATGTGACCAAAACTAGTATTAACATGACCTTTAGACTATATTTACGCCTGCCGAAAGGGAGTGAACATTCGTCATCTGATTAATCCGCTCACCATGGTAGCAGACATTTTAATCATGTTTGTTATCACTCTATATAAATATATACACACGCAATAACGTGTTTTGGATGTAAAATCGCCAAACGAAGCGAAAGAATGCCAAATCGGCCACCCAAGTCACTTTTTAGCAGAACAGTCACGTGATTGCTAGTCTATATGTAGGTCACATTTTTTTTTAAAGTTTCTCTCAATAGCAATGTATTATTTGCTTATTATCTGCTAGGTGCATCTTGGACTTCGCTGATTTAATATTTTTTTGGATAATAAGTGCTTACATGCATCCTCAAACCTCTAGCAAATTAGCTTTTAACCCTCCATGGTTACGATGAGCAATCTCGCATTTCAAGATCTGACCTATTTTGCTAATGACGAAGTATCGCTTCATTGTCAAAATTGGCCTATCAAGATATTGCCGATTTTTCGATGATGATCAAGATCTGATAAGTTTTACTCAATGACGAGATATCTCGTTCATCAAGGTCTGGTCAGTTGTGTTTGTAGCGAGTTACCTCGTTGAGGCAACCAGAGGGTGATAAACCACCTGTTCTATTCTAATAAAAATCTCTAAGAAAATTGTAACCATATGCGTGTGTCGCGAGAATTTACTATCATTCTCAAGGATGCGAAACCGCCAAATAAGTATATTGAAAATGTGGCTCATAGCAATATCGATGGAAATTTTTACCGCAAAAATAATATTCTTCAAAGAAGCAAGAGATCATATTTATGAGGACTCACATCCACAAATTCGTACTTTAAAGCGCGGGACTTTCTCCGCTGATTTAACCAATGGATCACTGAATGACAAAACAGCGAATAAACATCGGATTGAAATTATGTTTCAAACTGGTGATAATAACACTGATTACTATGATCAGTCATCTAGATGAATCTAACTGTCACGATCTTGTCTTTATTATGATTTATCGTGAACGCAATTACATTGGAAGCTTATTCTCTCTCCTGAATTGAAGCTACTTTATATTCCGAGGAAAAACGATTAGCGGGAATGTTTAATGTTTGCTTTTTCTTCTGCTACGTTAAACTAAAAGTGAATGGGGATGGCGTTTATTGTGTAGGCCAATTTGTGGGAGAATACTTTATTTGCATGGCGGAACAGAATTATTATTATTTTTGCACCGCGTAGAAAGATCAACAAATGGCTATTTAGAAGTTTTCATTGTTAGGCTGAATACAGGTAGTTATTTTTCTGATGGCGAGTAAAATTATTTTTGTGTTAGACTAATAGTATTTTTCAAAGATTAAATGTAACGCGCGAAATATTTGTTTTTGTTGCTGCTGTTTAGGCCCGGTGCACACATCCGGTTTTTCAACGTGCGGCGCCGCTGCAGCAACGCAAGTGCGGTCTGAGATACATTAGCTCCAATGGAGTAGTGCGCACATGCCTCCGGCGCCGCTGCGGCGACGCACGTTCAACTTTCGTGCAATTTGTACCTCAGCTCACCGCACATGCGAGGTTCTGAAGTACCTTGCTTTCATAAATAAATGGAATATAAATAATAATTAATAATTGGTTGTATCCAGTAACCGTCTATTTCGTTTCAAAATATACTTTTTTTACACCAAATAAGCAAAATAAACACGTTTTCTTCGATAGAATATTTATCGCCAATGGCTCAAAATGAGTATTTGCGTCATTTGACGGTTATGTGTGCACGGTTCGGTACCGCTGCGGCACCGCACGTTGAAAAACCGGATGTGTGCACCGGGACTTACACTGCAAATGCTTTAATGCACTTAAGTTAGGTAGTTGACTCAACTCGAGGGGTTGATGGCAGACTGATCAGGTCTTAATGAACGAGATATCTCGTCATTAGTAAATCTGACTAGATCTTGATGTCGTCATCACAAGAAAATAACGGAAATATCTTGATGACGAGATATCTCGTCATTAACAAAATTGGCCAGATCTTAAAAACAAGATATCTCGTTGAAACCACTTGGAGGGTTAACGTCGCACTGAAGCAACCCAATAGGCTTTTGGTGACGGTCCCGGATCAATCTCGAAGAGAAAGATTCGAGAACAACTCTTAATTTTGAACCACGGTCCGATGACAAGGACGCAGTGTGAGTTTGAATCACATTTTTCAATTTTTCACACTATTACAACATGAAGGTATTTGAAGTCACGACAATTTAACGTGTATTAGTCCCCCCCCCGTAGTCGTATATAACGTGTATACGACGTCCTTTGGTAGGATCAAGTCTCGTACTCGCTCACTAGATCAAGATCAGGCCTCGAAATAGGTTTTTTTAATACAGGTGCACAGCACCTAAGTTTTTAAATTAGCTGCACATATTATATTTTAGGTACACATTTAAAAAAAAAACGAAATATAAGAGTATTAATGTAATGTAAAGTACTTAATTAGTTGGGTATGTTTATATAGGTTCGTAGTAGATAGTAAATAAAAATATTTAAAAACCGAAATTCTCCCTTCTCCGGCGTACGGCTGTCGCGACAGTTACTACATCAGAGCCATCTGGAAAACGTTTCGATCATCGGAAAGTTCTAGTTGGAGTGACACAAGTAAACTTTCCTCCTGTATAGACCCGTTACGGCCCAACGAGTTTGTTTTCGCATAGTGTGTAATTAGGAATTTTAATTACGCTCATTTAGAGCGAGAGAGATCGATACTAATATTTTGTTCAACCGTCAAAATACCATAAAAAACGTCCCCCCCCCTTATTTTTAACGTTAGGTGCATTGCGTGCACCTAGGGGGAAAAATAGGTGCACAATTTTATTTTCATGTGCATAATTAGTTGCATGTGCATAATTGTGCATAATTAGCACCTGTGCACCCGGGTATTTCGAGCCCTGATCTAGATTACTCACTACCTTTTGTTTTTACTGTCAATCATGTGAATCTTTGTTTGAATCAATGTTAGTGAATCTTTCCTTGTGTGTGCTAGGCCATATTACTTGAAGTTGTCTAGTGTTTGGGACATCTTGTCCTGACATGCCTCTTACGTCAATAAACACGGCCAACCATTTGATTCAAGCAATCTTAAAAGAACATAAACATGTTATGTCTTATTGGGATTGGATAATTGGATTGAGTCACAAAGTGCATGGTATATTATTCGGAATTGAAAATTGTTATCAACCTTGTAATGAAGTAGACAGAGCATGTGGGTCGAAACACTGTCGTAAGAACACAAAAGTGTCGGTCACGTGGGCTTGGGAATCGACTTATGCCGATTAACAGAAGTATCGAACCAGAGTTTCGCATCACAATCGACAATCGCAATAACCAGTAAATAATTAGTCCCTTGTTAGTGTTCGTGCTTTCTTCCTTCCACAAGACCTTCAAACCGAGCGTTCGGGATAAATGGTATGAGGCTATATGCACAAACTCCATGTATTTCATTAGAGGGTCGATGGTTCTTGAAATCTGTCGTTGATTTTACTAGTCTTTGTGACCCAGCAATGTTTTTCTGCAAACATTGTCTGAAAAGGAACGCTAAGTGTTTCGCTTAAATAATCAAACTGCGAGAATATTTTAAGTAGTTCGTGAAGGAGTTTTCTACTTGCACTTAGAGTATTTCTTTGAACTAGTATCACATTCTTAGACTTATTAATTAGAGTCGACTATCCAAATGGAAATCAATAGCCCTTTGTATTTTTTCCAACGCTACTACCTACTTATCAAATGGAAAACTTCACAATTAAAAGTTTCGTAGTATTATTGTAGTTACTGTCATCTAGGATTTTGGCCTGTTACTTACAAAGATTAATGGAATGGTTTGAATAGGTTCACTTCTGGTCTAACGTGTACTCAATTTCAATAGTTCGTTTGCCACACTCAGTACGTGTTTTTCTAAACTATTTTAAGGGGACACAGTGACTTAAAAATTACCTAAAATATTATGTCTTTTCAAAGTCTTATAACTACTATACAGCTTAGTTTTAAAGATTATGCGTAAAAAATTTCATTGCAATCGCGCTAAATTATTTCCTATCTATATAAATAAGAATGGAGTGTTTGTTTGTACATTCAATATTTTCGACCCATTTCAAGTTTTCTATCCGTTTTGGACCCTTCTGATGCCGAATCCGCCTTTTTCTCGTTTGGTGTCTGTCTGTCTGTCTGTCTGTCTGTCTGTATGTATGTTGTGCCCTATACACGTCCACGCGGTTTAAGATATTTTCATGAAAATTTGCATACGGTGAGTACTTATCTTCATTTAGTGAGTGGCATTGGTTGCGAAAGTCTGTCTGTCCGTCTTTCTGTTCTATGCTCGATTTTGTGTTTGTGTGTTTGTGTAGACATCACATGAATTGTATTCCAGATATTTGATTGCATTGTATTTTATTTTATACATTATCTATTAGTTTAGTGAATGCAGTATTAAACATTTCTTTATTGTTATATTTAGTTGAGTTTCATGCTAAAACACCTGAGTAAGTATACTTAAATCAAGCATAATTTGGTAGTTTTGGAAAAATTGGAATGTCTATTGAATATTACGATTACTTCGATTGCTTTACCAGTACTGCTGAAAAAGTAATTATTCTTCAAAAAATTATATTTTTTTTATGGAATTTCATCTCTGATACTTCATTTATTTCGAGTCTTATTTTTATTCTTTGCTCAATGAAAACGATTTCCGAATATTTGGGACAGACGATATTTTTCAATGAAACGAGAATTAACAAGATCGCGCGAGCAGTGATATTTTTTCTGGTTCTTTCGCTCTGAATTAATTTCACATTTCTAAATTTTGTACACTTTTAGTTGTAAGTTGTGGCAACTGTGCGAGATCAAGAGATAAAATTGAATCACAAATTAATATCTTTAGAACAATTTTTTGCGACATCTTTTATTTTGTTTTACTTCGCTGTTTCCTGTTTTAAATATTTATTATTTTAATAAATGTGTTTTCCTTCTCATCACACGCAACAGCACCACAAAGTATTAGACTTAAAAATGTTAGGTAACTCAGTATAAATTTTCAGTAAATTTTAAGTGTAGTTATGCCATTATTGAAAGAATAATGCCGTTATTTAAAGAATAATGCCGTTATTTAAAGAATAATGCCGTTTTTTAAAGAATAATGCCGTTATTGAAAGAATAATAATGTTTATTAATTCAAACTGGAACTCTTTCCATTAAAAAATTCGTTGTAATAATGACAGAAGATTGCAAAATTTCACAATGTCGCATACCGGAGGCAAGAGTGCCACAAGTAAAAAAAATATTGTTTTGTTGACTATGAGTGCGAGAGCACTCGCCGTAAATAGTAATTTTAATTAATTGAGTTGAACATGAAAAGAACTTAAGAAAGGGAATTCCAAATCTTCCTATAAATCGTCTTTTATAGTAGTAACCTTAGTATCACCTTTCGTCATTTTGTAGCTTTGTCATACAGCAATTGTGCGATGTATGTGAAATGTATTGCATGAATGGATATGCATGTGTAGGATTTGTGTCCAAAGTAAGTTGTAGAAAATATAAAGATGTCGAAAGATGTTAAAATAAATTTTTATTCTACAAAAAACGTAAGTCATTATATATTTTGATTATCTCTTCAATCTAGAGTAAACCAATTCAAACCGAGTAAGGTCGGGTATTTTGCTAGTCAAATATAAGGAGCGAAACTGACTAATTTTAAATTATGAAGTCCTTTTTCTCAACTTTCTGTTCTTTCCGACTAAAATTTTATTCAATATTATTAGTTTTTGTAATTGGTACAGAATTTTTTTTTTAATTGTGGTTATTTTTTAATGTGTTTGATAATTTTTTTTTAGCATGGAATAAGAGAGGGTTAAGAACAATAAGTAATTAAAAAATAATAACAAATATGTTATGTTTCTATTTGTACTTTTTTCATAGTGTATGTTATAGAAATATTTATCAAAACCAACTAACGCTATTACATGTCAAGTCAAGCACAAAATTGTGGGAGTCACTTGTGGGAAATTTGAAGACGGATGTTGACCTCGTCATCTGACCATGTTAAAAATGTATTAGTGTAGTCCTCGAATCTTTCCCTTTGAATTGATCCCGGACCGTCGCCAATAGCCTATTGTGTTGCTCCAGTGCGACGTAAATTCAACCACCTACCCTGTAATATATATATATATATATATATATATATATACAAAATCACATAACACACACAAAATAACAAAAAATAACCAAACAGCCGGGGTGCATTAGCCAGAAATCGAAACTCGAAACTACCCATGCAAGCGCGCTGAAGCTGCAGACATAGCATGGTAAACAATATAATTTCAAGAACACAAGAATTTCCAAAAAAATGTAACAAAAGTCTTAAAAAATAATAAAAAAATGAAGAAATGTTGGTGGATCAGGGCGTCATCAGGGAGGAGTCGGACCCAAACAACATAAAATGGTGTTTTCTACATATGAGCAGCAATAGGCTGAAAAATTGCTCATACACTCCCCCATATATATATATATATATATATATATATATATATATATATATATATATATATATAATTCTCCTACGTGGCACGCAAAAAAAAAACGTTATTTGTTATCGCGTTTTGGAAACTCTGTACGATCGTTTGTTTATCTGGATGCCTCGCGCCTCAATTGAATTTATAGCGTTATCGGATGAAGTTTTATTGAAAATATGAATATTAGTCGAGTTGTTACAGCTTATTATAGAAATAAAAAAGAAGTGGACAAGACAACCCAACGAAAGGTTAATTGAAAGAGATGCAAGACGTAATGGCAGAACTGAGAGCAATCGTAGAAAACGTATATCGTAACGAAATCGTAGAATATATATATACCAAACTCTTTCAAGGTACACTATCTTTTGAACAATAATTTTTCATTTTACATTATATATATATATATATATATATATATATATATATATATATATATATAATATATATATATATATATATATATATAGTTTGGTTAAATATGATCCAAAGGCAATTCTTCAATTTCTTTGGGTCTTTCAAAGAAATTGTAGAAAACTGTAGGTATGTAGGTGAATTAACGTCGGACAGGAACAATACAACAGTCTATCGGCGTATGTCCTTCATCAGACCCTATAGGAAAGATCCGAGGACAACACCTCGTTAATTTAGAACCAGATGACGAGTGATAATTTTGTCACATGATTAGGTCAAAATATGAGCTGGCACACCATTCACCAAACTTCAAAAACCACACCAATGTGAGGCCACGACGGATTTAACGTGCATCAGCCCACACGTACACGGCGGTCTTTGGTTAGGTAGAGTTGTACAAGACTTGTACCTATTTTTACAAGACAGTCTTTGGTTGGATTCGAACTCGCAACCCTCCGGTTGCTAATCCGTTACTCTACTACCCAATCTACGGTTTCCCTATAGTAGAAAAAAGGAATCTACAATTTCTTTAGAATTCACATGGTAATGCAAATAAAGAGTCAATATCCAAATCCTGACGTGATGAGATGAACGAATCCTTTCACAAACTCACCAAATATCCTGATACATACTGACATCTTAAACGATGTTTTCTCAACAGATGTTACTCAACCTTTACACAGGTGTAATAAACGTCTTCGATACCATCTGAACAGGAGTGGATTAAATTGTAGTGTATAGCAGGAAAAAATAATCTTTCATCAGCTTACTGATCAATGGAATGAAGATTTGGTGGTGAGGACAGTTATTTTATCACTCTAGGTATATATCTTTGGAAATATTCGTTTCCATGACAACGAGGAAAAGGAAACGGAGAGAACAATCTTCGACTTCAATGAACACGGGAGTTTTGGCATTAATGTCGGGATTCGAGGGAATCTTACATTGTAGCGATGATGTCTTTTCGATGGAAATGTTACTTAGACTCGGCGCTTGCCTTTATTTTTGTTCCTAATTCAACTCCTTGGAGATAATAGTTTGTGTTGAATTGATTTTTCTTGTGAAATGTTTTTCTGGTATATATTGGGGGGGGGGGGCGTGTAAAAGAAGCAATCATTGAGAATTACAGTTTGTCCTAAAAATGTGCGTGAGTGAATATTCTGTTAAAAAAGTCAAGATAAATTGCAGTTTAAGTGGAGTTGGAAAATCCAATGCCGATAAAATTTATTTCCCTAATTTGTATGTAAAGTTTTAGCGCTTACCTTTATACATAGGTAGCCGACCAACCGGTATAGTGGTTAAGGTGTTAGCCTCTAGATTGGAAGGTTCCTGGTTCGAATGCGGGTCCGGGCATGGATATTTGTAAACGTATGGTGTAGAGGCGGCTGGTGCACCTTAAATGTGTTGTGGCCGAAAGTCCTCAGGTTGGGTTGGTGTGGAAGTTTGGAGAGTGGGGTGCCAGCTCAGGTGTTGCTTCGTCATCTGACCGTGGTTCAAAATTACCAGATGTTGTCCTCGGAGCTTTTCTTTTGGGATTGATCCCGGACTGTCGCCAATAGCCCGCTGTGTTCCTTCAGTGCGACGTTAATTAAAATACCTACCTACCTTATAGGCATAATACCTCGTACTGAATTTGGTTTATTATTCTGAAAATTAGTTTTCTGGTATATACACGAGCGTTTTCAAAATAGTTCGCCAATTTGTTGTAGGAGGCCTTAGGATTTATGATTTCTATAGATGTATTCGAAACACCCTCTATATCTGAAAGAAAATCTTAGGAATTGTTGTTTATTGTAAATACTTCTGAATGAATATTCTATTAAACAGTCTCATAATATTACAGTTTAACCCTCTATTAACATGATTTTCGGGTAATGTCGTATTGCTTTTGCCTCACATAATGACTAAGTAAACTCATCTATTGGTTGAAGGAAATCCTGGAAAAGATTCTATTGCTCAAGAAAGTCAATTCTGATTGAAAGTCATGCAGATTACTGAAGGATATATGCGTATTAACCCAACAAAGGGTTAAGAGGAATTGGGAAGTCAGATATAAACCTGGTTAATTTCAGAAATTTTTCATGTATACTTTTGTTTATAATATACAAAAAACTGAAAGGGTTAAAAGGTTATGCATACTTAATAGATTGTTATCCATTGCATAGATTATGCTGAAGTGAAAGTTTAATATTATATTGTATTCCTTTCAAAAAATGTTTGCGTAAAATTAAGCAGAAAATCACAACAATCTTCTCTTTTTGTTCTGAAACATCTGTAAAAAATATAACTACATATATCAAACCTGTCAGTTTACGACAGTCCATGATGCTTGTAGAATATATAGACAAAATTTTACCTGCCAGGATGAACCTTCAAGTGGTTTCGACGAGATATCTCGTACATAAAGCTCTGAACAATTTTAAGAGTGACGAGATATCTCGTCATCAAGATATTGCCGATTTTTTCATGACGACAAGATCAAGATCTCTGGTCAGTTTTGTCCCTGACAAGATACATCGTCCATACAAATACCGGGAAGGTTAAAGTAGTTTTTAAATAACTCGAAGATTAAAAAATGTTCATTTTGAACAAATCCAGTTTCAAGGTCAAAAATGCTAGTTTATAGGTGTATACTTCTACTTCCAGTTGAAACAAAGGATTGCTGTTGTATACTGTCTTATTCAAATTCCTTCTGTTAAATACAAATAAACATTTAAGTTAAAGTTAATACTAATATCTAAATGTTAAAAAATATTTATACTTAATTCGTGATTAAATTTATTACATATTTTCTCCAAATGACGTTTTTTCAAATAAAATACATTTTACAAAATACATCGAGTTGTGGATATGAATTCTGCTTAAGAGAGTATAAATAAAAATAAAAATAATATCTAGTTAAAATATTTCTATTACATATTCTACTGAACGAAAGTGAAACAGACAGAAAATTTTCTTATTAAAAAAAGCAAGTTATAAGCAAGCATTAAAAACATGTAGTTAAGTGTTTGAAGAGAAACAAACGTACTATCAAAGAATTGAGCAATTAAGAATAACCTAATAATTTTATTTCGAACGGTTTATTATTATTTAAGTTATTAGAAGTTATTAAATATTAGTTGAAATTGAAAAAAGTGAATATATTAGAATGTATGGACTAAAAGGTCTGTTAAGTATTTGTCTTTTTTTACTTTTGTTATATGTACTAAGTTTAGAAAAACGTTAAAGTATCCAGAAATTTTGCATAATTTTTTTAAACGTGTGCGTGGAAAATTCTTTAATACATAAAAATAAATGTTTAAAATATAAAAATTGCCTGGTTTGGTTAAATGAAATTAAATTAATACTATAAAATGAGACGAAAGTGAATCCCAATTTAATGTATCCTTATAATAGCAGACGACGCTTTTTCGTGGGAAAAAAAGACAAACAAAACATTTGAAGTGCGAAGAATTCTACATTAAAGCGTTTTACCAAAACGAATAAAGCAATTTTAGCTGTTAAATAATATTTAATTCATACCTCGTTCGAACAATCATTACAGAACTAACTACTAATATTTTCATTCACATTTACAAACGAAGAAATTCCTCTAATGCGATTTCACGTCGAAAAAATAAAACACAATCCTCCCCTAATGAAAACTATCTTTCATTAAATTAATCTCTCTAATGGAATAAATTGTTTCCATTTCGACATCTGTCTTGTCAATATTTCATAAACTCGTCCCCCTTTCTTCCTAAATTAAAATTCAAAAGATTGTGCGTGACCATGTTAAATGCCGAGTAGAAGGAAATAATAGATACTTAAATCCCTGGAGATAAATTATATTTTTAAAACGAAAGTCGGCAGTCTCTCTTAATTATTTATTTGCATTAGTTTTGTTTCTAATGAATAGCCTTAATTGAAAAAAGGTCACTGCATCGTCAGTGAAGCTGTGTTTTAAAAGGAAAGTAATTTCCCTTCTCAAACGCTTTGTCGTTGCTTACTTCAGACGGTTTTAAATGTATTCGCTCGGTTATTTTTAAATTAAATCATTTTTCCTTCAAAGTTTTTTCGATTTTTTTTTAAATTTCAAACTTAAGAATCTGGTGCGAGTGTTTTTTTATTCTGTCGTTCTCCATTTTAATTAATAATTCGCTCATAATGGCTATTTGTTTAATGATTTTAGGAATAAAAATCAGAAAATGATTCAAGCACTTCAAATACAGCAATTATTCTTTAATGTTTCCAGATTAATAAAATTCTAATGAATTGCTTCTAGAGAAGGTCACTTGATGGTTCGAACTTATTTATTTGAACTAGGCGTTTTTGTAAAGCTTTTGATAAATTTAGAATTTTAATTCCGCTTACGCATTTGGAACGAAAATTTACTCATGGATTGATAAAATTTTCACTTATATATAAATTTGATCAAATAATATTTCTTTATTCGGGGAAGATCCTCTTCGAATTTCTTATTGTTTGGCAAAAGTTATCATGAATTACGAAGTATAACTCAATTCTTAAAGTAATCTTTCTTCTAATCTTTATAAATCTTTACTGTTTTAAACCAATCTTTTTTGTAATCTTTAGCTATAAAGTAAAAGCTTTATGTAACCTTTTCATTTATTCTTTACGAATTTTTACTTCTTTAAATTAATTCGAATAGCTTGTTCATTTGAGATGGAAATATTCATTACTTTTAGGATTTTCTTTGGTTTTCCATTACTAATAAAAATGAATAAGATGTTTTGTCGTTTTAGTTGTATAATACTTATATAATTTAACAATTCACTTTTGAGAAACGTACAAAATTTAAAACAGTTATATTTTGAATGCTAGAAATTACTTAGAAGTTACACTATCAGCCTAGACTTTTAGTATTTTAACAAAATTATTAAAACTATTGCAACCGTTTTTACATCAAAATTTTAGTGTGCAGTTTCACAATATAATTCTAGTGCTCAGCCTCAAAGTCCTTTTCAAAATAGGATTTTAAGCTTCCATGGTTAATTGATATTTCGTCATTCTATTTTTATAGAGTCGTTTTTTTTATTTGTCATTCTTTAATTCACAAAGTAAATAACTTCCCTTACGAAAAATTTTTATAGTATTCCATAGATTTCTATCCAAAGATTTCTATCAAGAATCGAAATTTCGTTTCCATAGAAAAAATTCTGTTGAGAAAAAGAGCTCTGATTCTACAGAAATGTATTTATTTTTAATTCTATGTAGCGAAATAATGTCGTGAAATAAAAGAAATGAGCTTCTGTAGAATTCTATAGAGGTTTCTACAGACATTCAATAGATATTTTATAGAGGTAACTTCATAGAGTTAATAGAAAAACAGAACATAATTCTATAGGAATCTATAGGCCATATTCTATAATTTTTTTTAGAATTCTATAGAATATTTTTTTTAATTCTATAGAAATATTTTAGAATTCTATAGAATATTTTTTTGAATTCTATAGAATTATTTTAGAATTCTATAGAAATATTTTAGAATTCTATAGAAATTTTTTTAGAATTTTATCAAAAAACTTTAGAATTTTATAGAATTTTTTTTAGAATTCTATATAGAAATTTTATTTAGAAATCGAGGTAAACATTTTTAGAATTCTACAGAAATTTTTCTTAACGATAATTTTTAGATAGTTATTGTAAACAATTATTATAATTCTATAGAACTCATTCTATAGAAATTTTTCTTAAAGGTTATTTTTGATTTATTGTTGATCGAACAGTCGGTGTTTGTGAAAAGAGAATTACTTAAATTATCGGTTTATGATGGTTTTGCGTTCTGTAATCCGACTTCTGAGTGTCTGTGCAGTTTAAAATAAATTCTCTACAACTGTTTCTCATTTTAAATTCTTTTTGCTTACGAATTATGTCTTGGTTTATAAGACTCAAAACCATGAAAATTGAACACGAAATTGTCCAAAAATTCGTGTTATTTCCTTTATGAGCTAGAGATCAATTTCTATTTGTGCTTATTTTCAGATTATTTAATTTTATTGTTCTCGGTTAGTATTTTATGTTTCGCAATATATAGGGAACTCTATATGAAAGCTACATAGAAAAGCGAAACTACTTTGCTGAAAAATCTCGTACTAAAAGTGGAAGTTCTGATTGTATGTCGGCTCCTTTTCATGTTCTATACAGATGGCATAGTGAAACCAGCGCCAAAGCGTCTGGATCTTGCAATATTATGTGATATTGTCAAGAGAATCGATTCGTCTTAGTCAGACAGATTTATTTCATTGTCTAGTACGTTTTCTATGAAATAATCGAAGAGTAAAACCATGCGAATTTTGAAATAGAAATGAAATCACCATGTATGGCGTGATACATACACAAAATTTCAAATCGAAATGGATAAGTAATTTAAATACCTTCAGCAGTTTGTTTTATTTTCCTGAAAACATGTTCATGAATTTGTAGGTATACTATGGTGTTTCATGCGCATAATTACCCCTTAGTCTTTATTTATATTATTATATACTCGGCTCACAAGTGTAACCCATAAAATTAAAGTGTTCAATAAATGAATTTTTCAGCTTTTTTAGATTAGAATATGGTCAGAGTTACCACTAGTCAGGAACCTAAATGGGCAGAGAATTTAATTTTTCCAAAAAAAATCAGAGGAAATTCAGGGAAAATTACAAATTTTTGTCTACAACTTGCAAAATCGCCTCCATGACCTGGAAAATGATTGATCATGGCTTCTCAGACGCTTTGGTGAAAAGTAGGCAATAAGATTCGTACAGTTTCGTGACACTTTATTTTATGAATTAAATTTTTCAACCGATTTTAAAAGAAACAGCTAATATTTAACTGGTAAATAATTTTGTTTCGTCCACTGGCTTAAATTGAAAATTTTCATTTCATGCTTATGATACATTAAAGCACAAATTGTGATTTAAGTCAAATATGTCGGATTCTTTTAATAAGTTATTTTTATGCAAAATTACTTGCATTTGTGTATTAATTTTTGCAGTGTATAATTCTTAAATTGGTTTTTATTTAGAATTATTATTATGCTTATATTAGAATTATATTAGAATGCTAAATTATTTCTTGAAATTTTTTTCGCCTTAAAAATGTTTTTAATTGCTTAAGTATGACCTGGAATTTTGAAAAAATTTGTCTGGAAATGTCAGGGAATTTTATTTTTGAAATAGAGTGGGAACCCTGTATAGCGTCCACCAAGTTCCATCTAAGGCATAAAATTCGAAATTTATATTAAGTTGAGAATGTGTGTAATCACTTTGACGAGTGTTTATCAGAACTTCTTATTTTTGTCCATGCAGTAAAACCAGTTAATGCAATTATTTTAAAATTTCAAGAGCAAAAACAGTTATTAATAACTTGAAAGTAGAAGTAGGGATTATATACAAAGTGGGCAGTCTTTGAGGTTGGTTGGATTTAATTGCACAAAGTCCAAAAACCAACAATCAGGGTCAACATTCTTTAAGAGAACGCCGTGTATAAGTTGACGCGTTAGATATTTTAAATCTCATGGTGGTTATCTCTAAGAGATATCTCGTCATTAGCAAAACACGTCGAAAGAAAAAAAACTGACCATATCTTGATTTCGGGATTGTTTAAACTTTGACAATTTCCTGATGATGAGATACCTTGTTATTGAAAAACTTGAACAGGTCTTGATTGGAGCGTTAAATCAGCATTGTTTTTCTCAGACACAGTTCTTAATACTAAGGCAGCACTTCAGTATTGCCTGACAGTAATTTAGGAACAAAAGTTTAGAAATCCTAAGGCTAGTTATGACCAAAAAAAGCTGTCTTATAACAATAAATATGTTTAAATTGTGATAAAATATTATTAATGTACATATTTTAATCTAAAGATGAACAAAGGGAATTAGATTTTTTTCACAATTCTTTTTTCTATGCTGAGCCTATTATGAATTATTCTAAAGTGAAGTATAAATTCATAAAAAAAAATAATAAATATAATCAGTAAATTGGTCGTCATTACCATTACCACATATCTAAATATTTAAAAAAATTCTTTCTGCTGCTCTTGATTGAAAATTTTCAAAATCTTATGTAAAATTTGATACATGTTTCCAGTTTTTTTTAATTTATAGTAGATTTTTGGAATGTGTGTGATTTTATCACAGTAAAGACATCAAAACTGCGAACTACAAGTATAAGAAAAAGCAAAACGAGTATTAAATTTTATGATGAATCTCAGTTTTGATTTATATATTTTGTGTTTGCATTGTATAACTTGCATTTTCATTACTATATATACGCAACTAATGTTACTTAATACTAAGAATTAATCACATGTAAAATATTTTGATACAAGACATGCATTTTCTCATCAGTTGTGCTATACTGAGTAAAGCTTTTATCTCCAGATTCATCATTTATTTCTATAAATTATGTCAATACTTATATTAATTTTCAATCATGCATCTATACTTTTGAGGTATCCATACCGGTAACATTTGATATTCATAAAAAATTTTTCATTCTACCAGAAATTAAGGAAATTTTAACATATACCAGCTTTAAAATACAGGTTTAGAGCAGAGTACTGAAAAGTGTTTTATTTATATTCTCAAAATATGAAGTGCAAGTGTTTAAAAGGCTTTATTACATGTTACAAAGAATTATAACCTTGATTTAAATACTATGTACGTTCGTGTATCAGTTATGTACTAATATTTGTTTGTTGTTATGAGTACGTATTAAAATAAATACGCATATAGATATTGAAATCCAAGATAATGCTTTTATCTTTTATTTCATGCTAAATTTATACTTTTTTGTAGATATAGAGTTTGTTACGATGTTCTTAATGCTTACATAAGTTTTTAATATAACAGCAATATTGATAAATATATACATATAAAATATTTAACGCATCATTTTCATTAATTATTCATTATAAATTTTATAAATTCTTGTGTATACCGTTACATGAATGAAAACTTATTAATGGTCAAACAAATACCTTACAAAATTGAATGTCATGAACTAGGTTTACAGATAAATAAATTTACTTTGCAATTTCTTCACAAATGTATTCCAATTTTTATAGTTTTTCAATGCGTAAGAAATTTCATGAATTCTAGTATAGAAAAGATTCATAAATGAAAAAGGTTTTCGAAGAGGTTGAAATAGAATGTAATTCAATGATGTTATTATGATCAATGGATCGAATTAAATTTTAAAATTTCCAGCAAAATGCAATATTACAAAATAGTACTTCAAAAAAGTAAAACATACTAGGAATTACAATACACCAACTGTGTTTCAATCATAACAGTTTCCCCACCGCCACCACTTAAGAAATTTCAGGAATTCTGGCATAAACCAGTTTATCGATGGGTCGAATTAAATTTTAAAGTTAACTTAACGAGATCGAATGAAAAAGGTTTTCGAAGAGGTTGAAATAGAATGTAATTCAATGATCTTATTCCATTTTCCGAAAACTGACTGCTCAAAACCTTCGAATTCAATTCCTTGCTTCCCATTAAAACTTTTAACAACTAATTTGCAATATTCACCACTCTATTGATCAACTAAAATAAACACCCCATCGGAAAATGATTACCGAAGTATAAATATCCCCTAATTACCTCATTCAATTTAGGAGCAAGGGGAGGGAAAGGGAAATACTTATTTCTCATTTTAAGCGAATACAAACCTTTATCGAAAATGAAACTTAACCATGCACGTCGCATTTGATTTGTTAATGTTGTTTCAAAGCCGGAGAAACAAATTTATTCCTCGCGAAAATATTTAGTTTTAAACCATGTTAAAGTTAGTGCATTTCCCAGAGCGGCAGTGCTTTATTGATTGCTTGGCGACTGCGCTTGGCGACGTTTCTCGCATGGCAACCCTAACTCTTTTCCGTTTGTTTTCAATGTAGCCTCGAGCCCGGACCACGCCGGAAACCCGGATCTCTCCGCCAATCCGCCGCCTGCCTCCTCACCGCATTTCAGGCCAACGATGCAAAGTCCGGGTCCACCATACCAAAGTAAGTCCAGATTTTTCCCATTTTAAATTTTGAACGGTTTTGAACCCTGTACGTCGAGTCGGGTCGTCGTTTTTTTTTTTTCCTTTCGGTTTTCGGTGTTTTTCAACCGCCCGCATATGTCTCCGCAGCGCCATCTATATCCCGGTGTTTTGACTGGCGCAAAGTTGTTGAAATAAAATGAATTAATGCGCATTTTTGAGTTTTTGTTATGGTTTTCAAGTTGCGTGCGGCGTGGAAGGTTTCGTTTTCAAGAGGAGCTTGAATTTCGCGCGTTCAACTGTTGCGACTCACGGAATCCCAAAACACTTCAGATCGCATCATATTATTTTTATTTTATTTTTAATAAAATCTGTTCTTTCAAAAATTTACCGACCCGAATAAATTATATTTAATTTCGGATTGAAAACACGATCGGACTTGGCGATATAAACCTATAAATTGAGTGACGGATCAATATTAGAAGCACATATATCGATCAATAAGGTCATTTACTTCTCCTGCGCATGCTTGATAATTGTAGGAAGATTGTGCAAATTTCTGGTCATGAAAATAAAACTTGGAATTGTGTTATATGCTTTACTGAATTCGTGTACTTCATTTTTGCCCCCTGAGATTTGATTTTATCTGTAACTATCAAATTGACAAAAATGTTAAGTTCAGATCTGCAGTGTTTTAGTAATTTGTTTTTCATCTGTTACGAATTTAAGAACTGAATTTTATTACTCTTTTTACGGTTGACTTGCTGTAAGTCAAGAAAAAATATGTACTTCGATGTTCATTTTCAAATTCATGTATTTCTGGTCATGAAAATAAATTTTTGATTTGGAAATAAAACCAATCTATTTCAACTAATGTAAATTCTTTTAAAATTAGAAAATAATTTTGGAAAGAGATAATTTATGGAATATTTACATTAAATATGTTTCCTATTTAATTTTGAAGGTTTGTTTAAAAAAAAATGAATACGTATGAAAATATGAACATTATTTTTTGACACTTATGGCTTCCAATAGTTGAAATGTATAGCTTGCAACAGTCGTGAATAGTTTCTATTAAGAACTTATAAAATCCTAATTTTATAGAAACAATTTTTTTATACTATTAATTGTTGTTTCATATTTTTCTCTTCAAATTTATTGCAATTATCCTTAGTTTTGCAGTGCTTTTGTCATGTGTTACACAGTTATACTTTAATTTGCAGAAAGCAATAATTAAAGTGATATATTTAAGGAAGGTAGGTAGAATGTATTTGCATCACACTGGAGCAACACAAAATAATATTGGAGACGGTTCGGGACGAATCCTCCAAGGACAATACCATAATTTTGAGCCACAGTTAGATGACTCAACACCTGGCATCCCACTCTTTCATTTCCTACATCACGTCAATGGGAGGACATTTGAGACCACGACAGATTTAACGTGGACTAGACCCACGTTTACAACGTTCTTTGGTTGGGTCGAGTCTTGAACCCGCTGACCTCCGGTTGTTAATCCGCGACTGTACCAATTGAGCAATCACAGCCATAATATATTGAAGAACTGAAGATTTTATTACCATTCAATTTGTGCATTGCTAGGTTTTTCAAACTCAAACTTCGAAAATTTTGAAGCATTTTGTTTCGATTTAGGGAAATGAATACAGTATTTAACTTAAACCATTCATCACTCCATCCAGTTAGAGGAAAAGGTATACAAAATATCAGAAAAATATTTCCAACTTGAGCCTTTTCAGCGTAAACATTGCACAAACATGCAGAAGGTAAGTGTTAAAAAGTTTATTCAATAAGCTGTCATGTACTAAAAAAAGGTAAAGAAATATTGTTTTAAGGCTTAAAATATTGATGACATCAATGAGTTTCTCAAGACAGTTCTGTTTAGGTTTAGTTGTCTCGTAAGTTCCTTTTTATTTCATTCAATCAGTTAAGTCAATGAAATGGTACCATAAATCCAGGAATTTTAATTTCTTCTTAAGTTAAATTTATTTTAAAATCTTTTTAAAATACTTTAGTAACATCAAGGCGAATGACATTTCAAAAATATTTGAAGTTTTATCGCTCATGTAATAAAACTAACATTCGTCAAAAGCAGTTATTTAATGTCTAGCATAGACTTTTCGATTACTTATTTATAAGCAGTTCGCTATACGGAGAGGTTTAACTCTCATTATCTCTAAAAGTCGGGATAAGACATTGCTAATAGGATAAGTTACGATTACATAAACTCCTTAGCTCAGCGATTTTGTCGTTTGTGCAAGTTTTCAAATTATCTCATGATCAGATAAATGGATTGTTAGAAAAGATTTCTCGAAGCAGTGTTCAATATAAAAAAACATCTGATACAGAAATACTTTACAAATAACATTTCCTTTAAATATTTTTTAATTAAATTGTGTTTACTGTTAAAGTCATTCATTGAAGTAAACTGCATAATCTTTAAATTACCTTGTATTAATCGACAAAATTAACCAAAGCCATTTGCGTGCACATTTTTCTCACAATTCATACAAATGGTGACAAAAAAAATCCTGAACGTGCTAATCAGGTTATTTGTCATGGTTTTTTAAGATATTTCCGATATTAGTTGTACTTATGATTTTCGTAGTTCAAATACTCGTCGGTAAGCGTTTTAAGTATTAAAATTCCATTAATGTGTATCGATATAATATTTAATGTAAACAATTTGACAGAATCGATTTCTTAGCGATTTTTTAGAAAGATTGTACGAAACTAAATATGTTTGATCTATGAAATATCACGTCGAAAGTGAGTCAGAAAATGAAGTGAACCATGAAAAGGCTCCAAGGGTATATATTTTTTGTTAGTAATCACAAATCTTACATTGTTTTGGAAGTCCGATGTCTGATTTCAAAATTTTCATTTTTTTTAACCTTTTCAAGTGACAAGACAACTCATTCATCCAGATCCTGTCAATTTTGCTAATGCTTAGATTTCTCGTCATTAGCAATCACCAAGATAGTGACATTTTTCAAAATTAGGATTAGATCAAATCTGGTTTTCTACGAGATATCTCGTTCATCAGAATTGGCTGGTTTTGTTCATGACGAGAAACTTCTTCAAATTATCCAATAGGAGGGTTAAACGTCGAACACGTGACTAGGAAATTTTTTACCTGGTTAACACTCTGGCAAACATACCGTAAAAAAGTGTAGCACTTGTACTGTTTTTTTTTTGTCATGGCGGTTGCTTACCTCACTTTTTCTTTAATCCTGCCAATTTAGGGTTAATTTAAATTATGTATAGTTAGGAGGTTAAGTATTATCTACCGGTTTAGCATAAACATTACATAGACATGCAGACAGGTTAATGTTAAATATTTTATTCACTGTGCTGTCGTACTAAACAGTTAGTAAAATTTTATAAATGTATATTGAGACACGTATGTAAGTGATGTTTGCACCTGTATACAAACACACAAGCAAACGAAAAACGTTGTGTCAGAAGATTCATCACTCCATCCAGTTAGGGGAAAAGGTATGCAAATTATCAGGAAAATATTTTCATTTTGAGCCTTTTTAGAGTAAACATTGCACAAATATACAGACAGGTTAATGTTAAAAAGTTTATTCAATAAGCTGTCATGTACTAAAAAAGGTAAAATTTTATAAATTTATAGTGAGGCACGTATGTAAGTGATGTTTGTACCTGTATACAAACACACAAGTCACCGAAAAATGTTATGTCAGAAGATTTATCACTCCATCCAGTTAGGGGAAAAGGTATACAAATTATCAGGAAAATATTTCCATTTTGAGCCTTTTTAGAGTAAACATTACACAAATATACAGACAGGTTAATGTTAAAAAGTTTATTCATTAAGCTGTCATGTACTAAAAAAAGGTAAAATTTTATAAATGTATATTGAGACGCCTTTAAGTGATACTTGCACATGTTTACATACGCCAAGCAAACGGAAAACGTTGTCAGAATCATGACTTCATCCGCTAAGTTAAGGGAAAAGTATACAAAATTTCCTGAAAATATTTTTGCACATAATACTGACATATATATAGACATACAGTAGCCCAGTTTGTCGTCTGGGATTTGCAACAGGAGAGTTGCGAATTCGGGCTAGTAAGCGTTAAATCTGTCGTGGTCTCAAATGTCGTCCTCACGTTGGCTTGGCGTGGGAGAGTGGGTGCCAACTCAGGTGTTTATCTCGTCACCTGACCGTGTCTCAAAATTTTGTCTTTGGATTGATACCGGACAGTAGACAATGTTGTGTTGCTCGTTCGACGTAAATTCAACTTACATGTCAATCAGTACGTCACGGGTTCGGATCTCGATTTGCGCCTGTATGTTTTGAGGTTTTCCCCGATAAGAGTATCGGTGGCTCTCCACTGCGTTCCCCCACAAATTGTCGCTAGTTTACCTCTTGCAGTGCTGAGAGCTGAAGAGGACAGCGGTTGGGCTTAAGAAACATATAGTTATTTATGTTATTGTACTGTTGAATAGAAAAGGTTATACTGAGTGTTTTCGCGTTTCAATTACGGTTAAGTTGCTTTTGCATTTTAAATTTCTGTCTAACGCTTGCAAAAAAAAGTTTACGGCACCCAAATTAATTACATCTTTATTAGGAAACCACAGTTCCACTATTATTATACAAGGAAAATGCTACTATATTTTAGGATAAATGTAAACCCTATTGAAATTTGTACTAGTCACACCCCAGTGTTACTTTACTTGTGTAACCCCAGAGTTATTTTATTTGGGAAAAGTATACCATAATGTACTTTATTCAGAAAAAGTATGCTTTGGTATTATTGTTACTAGACAAACTCTTATCTTATTATCTTCTAAAAGGTATACCTTAGTGTATTTTTACTAAAAGAACGTCTACAGTATTATTTTTTTATTAAGAAGAGATATTATTCCATTAGATCATCGAAAAGATTGTCAGTGTAGTTTTCTTAGAAGTACTCCGGTATTATTTTTGTAGGCAAACATTTGTATTATTTTACTAGTATTACAGCATTTTTTATTTATTTAGAAATTTTGTACATTAGTCAACTTTTTTCGGAGAAAGTTTTCACTGGTATTATTTTTTTATCAAGAAAAGATGTACTTCGATGCATTTTGAAAGAAGAAATTTTACTCCAGCGTTGTTTTTGCTACGCAAACCCTAGTATTATTATTCTAATATCACCTTTTTGTAATTTTTTATTTAAAAAAATAAATATTTCAGTGTAATTTTACGAGAAAAAGTTCACACCCTAATGATATTTTTATTTTTTCCATCATAGTCACATTGTTATTTTTTATTAAGAAAATGTTTACCCCAGGGTAATTGTCTTGAAAAAATTTTTCCCATTGTTTTTTTTCCCACAAGATTACCCCACTATTACATTTAGGAGGAAAGAGTTTACTAGGAAATAATACAACGAATCAATTTTACTGTATGTTATTTTTGGTAATGAAAAAATTTAATTCAAAACATGGGATCCTGTTAGTGAGTAGAAAGGTTATTATGAGAAGCTATGAACTATCGCATTGTGGATTCTAACAGGTATTATTACGAAGTTATTGTTAGTCGTGAATAGATTAGGTTAGATTTTACAATCAGAAAACAATGTAATAAACTATATTCTTAAATTACCTCTCCCTTTAGGACCATTTAAACATACTGGCAGAAAGTTTATACAGTGAAACCCCGATTTAACTTTTAACGATTTCCTGCATACACGTCATTTTTCATTGGTCCCAAATAATTTCCTATACTTTCAACGTAAAAAGTCCCGTATTTAACGTTATCACTTCGAAATGTTACCCAGCAGGGGAGAACTCAAAGCGGTATTCTTAAAATAGACAGATACTTGAAAGGCAGCAGGCGTTGCCCGTGACAATTCTTTTAGGGTCCTTACTGATACTAAAACTATTAAGAAAAAAACCCCAATAATTTTAAGAATGAGTTCCACTATCACCTGATATGACACGCATGTCGCAAATTCGCATAAAATGCGGACTACCTGAGGTATTGATCCAGTGTAAAAGTTTCCGCAGATTTCAAATCCGTTGAAATTCTTACTCTATCTTTAACGATTGTGAAGATAGAAAACATCAAGTAGTCCTTTTTGTGTTTGTAATGAATATCTTCGTCAAATGCATCAATTTCAAATTAGATATACCAAAAAACTTACAAAAACTCATATCTGTAGAGAATGATGTTAACATTAAAGCAAAGTACCTAGTAAAAGCAAAACGCAATCAAAAAATAACAAATAACTTCAAATGATAAACTATTGTAAAGGAAGAAATAAAAAGTTTGTTACTTAAATGTCTTTATTTCATCCTCTATGTTTTGTTTTTTCTGACCCCTATTTAACGTTTTTCCGCATATAACGTTAGTTCTTTCCGGTTTCTTGAAATACGTTAAATTGAGGTTTCACTGTATATAATATCCTGCTTTACAAAAAGGCAATAACAAAAAAATTTCAAGCCCTCCTTTTTTTTCATCCGAAGTATGCATTTCATAAAGTGCTAAAAACGATTCAAAACAAAATTTCCCCGAAAAAAACTACTTTTCATGAAGTTAAAATTTGTTATTTTATCAATATTCGTGTGGTTGTTTATACTCGTGTTAGTCTACAATACTTTTTAATCAAAAATTGTTTTCAAATTCGCGTAATGAAATCATGAAAAGAAGTATCACAGGAAACGTACTCTGCATCTAAGTAGAAAAATCAATTAAACACAGCGATACCCGGAAGCTAGAACTCCAAATAAAAGCCCTGCATATTTAATAAATATTTATCAAAACATTCACGGTTAACAAGGGGAAGTAACACAACCGTTTTATTTAAAGACTTACATCATGTCTCACGTGAAAGCCCAACTACAAAAATTCGTTTTATTCAAATGTAATTGAATAATAAAATGGCTTTTAATGCGACGGAAAATACTTTAATTAAACAGATAACGGAACAAAAAAAGAAGACAGCGCGAATCCTCGAAAATGATATATAAATGAACGACCATTAACTATTTATTCTCACTTAATAGGATGACGGAGAGAAATAAAATATTCCCTCTCCGATTTAATAAAGTAGCACGAATTGAATAAAAATGAATAAAATGATTCGTGGAGACTATAATATGTTGCCTTCACGTGCTCCTGGTCTTCGGTTTTCTCTGCGTATCTCCCCGACAAGGGGATTAAATTAAGTTAGCTTGGCGATATCGGGGAAATTTTTTGAAGTGTACAAATTTCCGATTTGGCGAAATTGCAGAAAAAGGCAACCCTGCGGAATCATTGGGCGCGTGAGCAAAGCGAACCGACTTCATCTGAGGAAAAGGGCTTTCCGTGAGAGAGGAAAGAGTTTTGAAACGAGGTAACTTGATGAATTACCAAAAGTATCTCATTAATAAAAATGAATCTGGCTTTCTCGCTTGACAATTTTAAGAGGCACGGCGATATGAGGACGGAATTGCAACGATGATTAAACGATTTTAAAACGTCTCTACCGCTAATTGTAGAGGATGGATGCAGACGAATTATTTTATTGGAGGGGTTGTTCGGAGAGGGACTATTTGAAATTGGGAAACTGAACCTTTTATTCTAAACGAATTCTCTACACCCTGCTTACTTTCCCACGCTGCATTTTAATTGGTCAGAAGTAGATACTTTCTTCATTAAAAGGATATGTGTTAGTTTATACTTTCGGAGACATACTACAGAGCAGAAACACATTAGCTGATATTTTTTTGGAAACACTAAATGTTTATTTCCATGATGTTGTTGACCTGATTGAAAGAGTGACATACTAGCAATTGGAGGGTTGCGAGTCCGAATCCAACCAAACACCGTCGTTTTCAAAGGAGGCTGGTGCACGTTAAATCTGTCGTGGGCTCAAACGTCCTCACGTTGGCGTGACGGGGAAGTTTGGAGTGGGGTGCCAGCTCAGGTGTTGCCTCGTCATTTGACCGTGGTTCAAAATTACGTGCAATTTTCCTCGATCTTTCCCGTTGGGATTGATCCCGGACCGTTGTCAATAGCCTGTTTTGTAGCTACAGTACCACGTTAATTAAAGAAACCTAAACTTTCATGCTGTTGAGAAATGTTGTCATATTGTAATCATTTTTTTAAACATAACACTATCAAAATGCTCGTAATTTATAATTTTGTGTCCCCACACAAACTTGTAGTTAGTTTTAAACGGCTGAACAAAACAAAATTCCTTTTTGTCAGTTTCTGGCTGCTCAAAGCTGACTATAGCATTGATTGCAGCTTAATCAACAAAATTTATTGCTATGACTGATTCTATTACAATTAGGAAGTAAAACTATTTAATCCTTTTGGGAGGTAGACGAATCGTATACATAAACAATACAACGGGTTATTGGCCACCGTCCGAGATCCATCTCGAAGGGAAATATTCGAGGACAACAGATTGTAATTTTGGATCGTGATCTCAACTCAGCTGTCACTCCCACTCATTAATCCTTTTGGATAATGATATTTTGGATAGGTAGGTAGATAATTAAGGTCGCACTGGAGCAGGTCAACAGTCTATTCGTGACGGTACCAAATGGAAAGATAAAAGACACTTCGTAATTTTGAACCACGGTCAGATAACGAGGTCACTACCTAAGATGACACCTCACTCTCCAAACTTCCATGCTACGCAAAGGTGAAAACATTTGAGGCCACAAAAGTTTTAGCATGCACCAGCCCCCACGTACACAACATTGTGCAATAAAAACCCAAATTCCATTCATTCCTCCACGTACACGAAGGTCTTTGGATGGACCGAATTTTGAACTCGCAAGATCCGCCACCCTGCCAACTGGGCTACCACAGCTCCGTTGATATTTGGATGATGTTTTTTTTTTTTTCCTGGGAGGCTCTTGTGTGTGTCTGGTGTACATACGAAACATCATCAGTTTTGGTATTCAAATTGAATTAAGTTTTCATTTCAAATTATACTTTTATTTCCAAAGACAGTTATTGAATAATAAGATTTTCTTGTTGTTTGCCATGAATATTGTTCTACAATATCGATATTTTGACATGGCGTCATTACTTTCATGCTGATTTTGATCATATGATTTTGGATTGTTTGTCATCTGGAGAATAAATATTATAAAGCATACAAGTATGTGCTCTTTGGGGTAAAGGGAAGAAATTGTATTAGTCTCTTTAATTTTATTTATTATTGAAGACAGAAATCTCATAGTTTTCTCGTTTTAATTTACTCATTTAAATCACTAGTGTGTTTTTCCAAATTCTATAAAATATTAACGTTAGCTGCCATATTTTTCTGCAGTGAACATTTCGATGTTTATATTGGTTGCCCCCTGCTCCAGATATTATTCATTAACAAAATAAAGGTAGATAGGTACTTCGATTTCTGTTCAATTTGGCTTAACAATAGGCTAAAGGATAAATAAATACTTCTAGGGTTATTAACAAAACAAAGACTTCATTTGGTAGAGAAACTGTAACTGATTAAATTGTATCTTTAATGTTATTTTTTATCTCATAGAGGTTTAGATTATTTTTTTTATTGTTAATATTACTTTTTTATTACTACAGTTCAACAGTGTCACTTCCCAGAACCCCCGATCATAGTACCAATGACCAGAGAAGGAAGATATTGTATCGATACCTAGGTACCGATACTTCCATCTATCGATACCCGATATTTTGGATCAAACCGCTGAGTGGATCGATACCTTAATGAATACATTTTGGTTTGGTTGGTTTATTGGGGTTTTATGGGCCATATTTGTCCATGATGCGCTAGACACAAGACATACAATACCAAGTAATAGACAGATACACAATGATACAGAAGAGAGAAATACATAAATTTTGGATGGATACATTTTGGTGAATATCGTTGCAGACTTTTAGGAACGATGCCACGCTATTTGTATCAGAACAGAAATCGATACTCTGATAGTGCTCATTCCGGGGCCGACCAACCGGTATAGTGGTTAAGGTGTTAGCCTCTAGATCGGAAGGTTCCTGGTTCGAATCCGGGTCCGGGCATGGATGTTTGTAAGCGTATGGTGTAGAGGCGGCTGGTGCACCTTAAATCTGTCGTGGCCGAAAGTCCTCACGTTGGGTTGGCGTGGAAGTTTGGAGAGTGGGGTGCCAGCTCAGGTGTTGCTTCGTCATCTGACCGTGGTTCAAAATTACGAGGTGTTGTCCTCGGATCTTTCCCTCAAGGGACTGATCCCGGACCGTCGTCAATAGCCCGTTGTGTTGCTCTAGTACGACGTTAACTAAAATTACCTTACCTTACCTCATTCCGGGACATCCGGGTATTGGACTTGTATCCGCACGACTCGTATAGGACCGATCTTATGCTTTTCCCTGGAGTTTGATAGTGACATGAACCGCTGGTGGTAATGTTGCTGTTTAATCTCTGTTTTATGGCACACGGTCCACATTTGACCCTGCTGCACCAAACACAAGATATTCCATATCAGGCAATGGACACACACAGAAAAAGTTTTACTGACATAGAACAGAGAAGTTCACCCAGGGAGGAGTTCGCAGGTTCCTAGGGAAGGCCTCGATGGCCCTGGTGTAAATATAGAGGGACGGGAAACGAGAAGAAAACAAAGGGTACTAAGCTGTGAAACAAACTTTTCTGTGTCGGAATCTAATATCGATACTTCTTCGCCCATCTTTTTCGAAGATAGATGATAACATCGATCTCCGTAAAAGATCGATTCACTGTAGGATTAACGTAATAGGAGTCCTTGGGTGTGTCCAAAAGACTAGGAAGGGCTGAGGTATCACAGTTGGTAGAGTAGAGGATTTTCAAGCGGTAATTGATTATTTTTAACTAACGTCGTACTAGAGCAACACATCGAACTATTGACGACGGTCCGGGATCAATCCCATAGGGGAAAGATCGGAGGACAATACCACGTAATTTTGAACCATGGTCAGATGACGAGGCAACACCTGAGCTGGCACACCACTCTCCAAACTTCCACACCAACCCAAGATTATCAAGCGGAAAGTTAGGATTTGGATACTGGATCCAACCAAAGACCGTAGTTGATCGTGGAGGCTGGTGCACTTTAAATCTGCCGTGGCCTCAAAGGTCTTGTGAAAGCTTGGAGAGTTGGGTGTTGACCTGGTCATCACTGTGGTTCAAAATTACGAGGTGTCCTCGGGTCTTTCCCTTCGGGAATTGATCTCCCATCAGCTAATAGCCCGTTGTGCTGCTTTAATGCGACGTCTATTCAACAAAAAAACATTAAAAATTAATTTTTTTATTAAAATGTGAATGCGTATGAGAGAGGCATTTTCCTTCAGGCTGAATGTAGGGGGTGGTAGTGCTCCTGCGTCGAATGTGACGTCTTTGAGCTCGATTTCAGCACTTCGACAAGAATGAATTCAGAATTGGTCTACCAATAGATTAAATACCAATTGGTCAAAGCCAATTTGATTAAACTCCAACGCCATAAACTATATTTTGAAGTTTCCACGATGACGTATGATGCAAGAGCATTTGGATAGCGGAAGTAAAATAATCGCTTTCCAGCATGGATTGTTTATTCATACTGAAACTACCTCTCACATTGCAATAAATTTCCTTGTATTTAAATAAATATTTTAATAAGTGTAATAACGCTGGAACGTCATCATTAATTAGTAAGAAGAGGACAGAAACCCTCCCAATGCGAGAACCTGAATTTTTCTTATGCGACTCTTTGAAATCCCAAACTCAGATGTGACATTTGGATAATTCCTTTACCTAGAACACACTCCCTTTCCAATCGAAAATTAAAACTGCCACCTTACGAATCGTAAAACAAGCCATCTCAAGATGAATTTTCTGAAGCACTGGTTCGTATGATGCGTCTTGCATAATTAACGCAAAGCATCAAAAACGGGCTGGGTTTGCTTTTCACTTAAGACCGGATCCTTTGAAGTAGCTGGCAGCAGCCATAATGTTTCCCCGATACAAACTGTCCACCGAATAAAGGCTGGAGCAGAGTCTGTTGAATTACGATTTTCGCAGCAGACGTCCCAGCTTCAAGAGCAAAAGCATCAAGAGCTTTTCAGATAAAGGCATACGTCGCGCGCTCGGAAACGTAATGAGCTCCCAGCAGGTGGCACTGCGCTCATTTACATCGGGAGCTCTATTCTTCCGAGGCGGAATGGCAACGACGGATGGCGGCCCGTCGCCATGGCGACCGCTTTTGGCTTCTCTGACGTAATGCGCGCTGGGAATTTTCGTCATTTTTAATGGGGTGACTTGAGAGAGAACAAGACAGACGGACGTGTTGCGCAAAGTACTTTTACTCTCGGGAAGGAGGGGAGGAAATAAACTTTAACCTCAGCTGGTGCTTTTTCTTTCCTTTTTTTTCCTTCCATCTGCTCCCCACCGTACTCGTAATCAGATCCAAAATTCCTACCAAATGGATACAGTGATGGTGTATCGAGCCTTGCGCAATCAATTCCGACGAGATTTGAGGAATTTGAAACGGGCTTCGTAAATTCGCAAGTGCTCGCTGTTTGTTTGCTTTAAATATTTCCTCGCAAATGGGTACCTTCATCAAGTACATTAACATTTACAAGGTTTTCCTGACACCAGAGCCTAAAAGCATCCATACAGGGGCTTCACATCTGCGCTCAGATCCATCCCCATACCACGGGGACCCTGTACCTATCCTTGAAAGGATTTATCGGTTTAGTATAGTCTCCCTTGGGTGTTTGTTTATTAGTTTCTTATTTGCAGAGTTTCTGCCATGTTTTCTTGGTGGTCGTATGGGAACTGTGTTTATGTCGTAGCTGTAAAATCCCTGCTGCGGAATGTGTGCTAGGTTTAACCATCCTGTGGTGGGTCCTGGTACTAGAGCAACACAACAGATTTTTGTCGACGGTCCGGAATCAAACCCAAAGTGAAAAATCCGAGGTAAGGTCAGGTAATTTTAACTAACGTCGTACTAGAGCAACAAGTTTTCTTGGTGGTCGTATGGGAACTGTGTTTATGTCGTTGCTGCAAAATCCCTGCCGCGGTATGTGCTAGGTTTAACCATCCTGTGGTGGGTCCTGGTACTAGAGCAACACAACAGATTTTTGTCGACGGTACGGAATCAAACCCAAAGTGAAAAATCCGAGGTAAGGTCAGGTAATTTTAACTAACGTCGTACTAGAGCAACAAGTTTTCTTGGTGGTCGTATGGGAACTGTGTTTATGTCGTAGCTGCAAAATCCCTGCCGCGGTATGTGCTAGGTTTAACCATCCTGTGGTGGGTCCTGGTACTAGAGCAACACAACAGATTTTTGTCGAAGGTCCGGGTTCAAACCCAAAATGAAAAATCCGAGGTAAGGTAATTTTAACCAACGTCGTATTAGAGCAACACAACGGGCTATTGACAACAATCCGGGATCAATTCCTTAAAGGAAAGATCCGAGGACAACACCTCGTAAATTGAACCACAGTCAGACGAGGGGACCACGCATGAGGTGGCACCTCACTCACAACTCCAACGTGAGGACATCTGAGGATTAAATCTCTCGTGGCCTCGTCAACACGAGGCCACGACAGATTTAACATGCACCGATATCCTTTGTACACGGTGGTCTTTGGCTGGATGAACTCGAAACCCCCCCGATTGCTAATCCAGTACTCTTCCAACCGAACTACTTTTGCAGTGTTTTACTTGTAGAGTTGTTTGAAAAAGCTGGAACCTATACAACGAGTCCCCTCTTCATCGCGAGTAGACACGAGTTTTGTTTAGTTTGTGCAAAGGAACGCCACTTCTGAAGGGCCCGCAAATGAGCCCCGAAAGGTCACACCGGCGAAACATCCATCGGATGGATTGGAATTTTTGGAGGCCCCCACTTCGTCCAGCCCCCATGTGTGCGTCATCGGCATGCCTCGCTCGGCTCAGCCTCATTTCCTTGCCCGCTTGCGCCTTTTTCTGCTGTTGTTATTTTTTCCCTCCTTGTTTACTCTGGCAGAGGCTGCAGCAGCGTTATCGGACCTCCGCCGGAGTGATCTGGTAATGGCGCTGGATTTGTTTACCCGCGGCTCCGTCCGCTCTCCGTGTTTGAGAAGCGGATTTCGGCTCCTCTTGTTTTCGAGAGAAGCCACCTGCAATTTCTCTGGGACGCCCAGGCCCTTTTCGTGTTTCCGCCCCACCCCCTCCACCACCACCGCTGCCACGTGACGGGGGGACGACCGCAAAGTGCGCGGCCGACGGCGATCAATTCTCGGCATCTGGATCCTTCGTATTCTGATCCTTGCATGGATGTTTCTAAGAGTATGGTGTGGAGGCGGCTAGTGCACCTTAACCCTGCGGCAGCTAGAAAATTGTTACCACTACAATTTCGTTTACACCAGCGGCATGGTATAGATCTGTGTACGGTGAATGTTATCCCCCTTTTAAGTGACCGCTGGCATCGACATGTCAGCGACTGACCTTCTAGAGTAAGAATTCCCAACCGGTGGTACGCGTACCACTGGTCGTACACGGCAACGTTTCAGATGGTACGCAAGGATGATACGAGCGACCCAAATATTTTTTAGTATATACAACTACGTTATGCTATTTCTTATGCCATTTGTTACTAGTTACTTGTGTGAGAGTGGTTTTTCTGAACTTTTTTTTGTATTTAAAAAAAATAAATATAGAAACAGAGTAAGTGTTGAAGAGGACTTAAGAGTGAAGTTAAGCTCCATTGCTCCTGATATTGATATTTTAATAAAAGACAAACAGCAACAAGTTTCGCACTGAAAATGGATTTTAGATTATGTTAATCTTTGTTTCTTATTTTGTACTTATTATTTAAAATTATTTGTTTTTAGACCTGTGAGTAAAAAATAAAACTGTAATTTTCAATAATCGTTTTATTTTTTTCTTTATTAAAACATTATTTATTCGAAATACAAGTGCATTAATCATAAAATATGAAGCTTTCTTAGTATTTTAATTAAAATAAAACAAGCCATTGGGCACTTTTCTGACATTAGATATATGTTTCTAAAAAAATGTAAAACTGGTGGTACGCCAAAAATTTCAAGTGGTACGCAGTTACTGAAATGTTAAGAACCCCTGTTCTAGAGGATCCATCCTGTCGGCCGTGATGTGTGACCGCTTTGGGGGAAAGGCAGAAGGTCGCTCACCACGCAATACTATGAAAGGAAAGCGTCAGTCGTAAATGCCACTCAAGGTTCTGTCGCTCAAGTTAGGTGATTAGTTAAGGGGGTTGGACATGCGGGAGAAAGAGCAGTTCCTGGAGACATTGAAAAAATCTAAGCGCCGCAGCGTAAAGGTTAAATCCGTCGTGGCCGAAAGTCTTCACGTTGGATTAGTTTGGAGATTGGGGTGCCAGCTCAGGTGTTGACTCGTCATCTGACCGTCGTTCAAAATTACGTGGCGCTGTCCTCTGATCTAGTGGTCGACAAACCGCGGCTCTGCCACGAATCCATTTCGATTAAATTGCTAACAGTAAATATCCCGCAGGTGATGAAAGCAGTTAGAAACTTCAGAAGAGTCAAGAAAAGTCAAGTTCTGTATATAATTATTGGGTGCAATCATCCGACAATGTTAATATTGCAAGCTTTATTGTCAGTCAAGAGATATCTATGTTCACATAAAATGCGTGTTTTGTCATATTTTTATTTTAATATTAAAAAAATTTTGTCGATAAATGAAATTATTATTTTATTGATATCGGGTTTTATTTAATGTTAGTAGCTAGTTTAAACCGACTCCTAAAAACACGGTTCTTGAAAAGGAATTTGGATCTCAAAAGAAATCTTAATCGTTGTACCTACTGCTGATCTTTGGCTCTTTTGTACTAATGAGTTTGCCACCACTGCCTTAAGGGATTGATCCCGGACCTTCGTCACCGACCAACCGGTCTGGTGGTTAGCCTCTAGATCGGAAGGTTCCTGGTTCGAATCCGGGTCAGTGCATGGATATTTGTAAGCGAATAGAGTAGAGGCGGCTGGTGCACCTTAAATCTATCGCGGCCGAAAGTCTTCACGTTGGGTTGGTGTAGAAGTTTGGAGAGTGGGTTGCCATCTCGGGTGTTGCCTCGTCCTCTGACCGTGGTTCAAAATTACGAGGTGTTGTCCTCGGATCTTTCCCTTAGGGAATTGATCCCGGACCGTCGTCAATTGCCCGTTGTGCTGCTGTAGTATGACGTTAATTAAAAATTACCTAATTATTACCTTTGCTTTCTGAATCCGGGGTTCAAAATATGTTGTGTTGTCCTCGAATCTTTCCCTTTGGGTTTGATCCTGGATCGAGTAAAATTACCCGTCATTTTTCTTCAGTGCGACGTTAATTAAACACCTACCTACCTTATACTGAATCCAGTTATCAAAAAATTGGACTACCTGTGTACCAAAGCCGACCAACCGGTATAGTGGTTAAGGTGTTAGCCTCTAGATCGGAAGGTTCCTGGTTCGAATCCGGGTCCGGGCATGGATGTTTGTAAACGTATGGTGTAGAAGCGGCTGGTGCACCTTAAATCTGTCGTGGCCGAAAGTCCTCACATTGGGTTGGCGTGGAAGTTTGGAGAGTGGGGTGCCAGCTCAGGTGTTGCTTCGTCATCTGACCGTGGTTCAAAATTACCAGGTGTTGTCCTCGGATCTTTCCCTTAAGGGACTGATCCCGGACCGTCGTCAATAGCCCGTTGTGTTGCTCTAGTACGACGTTAACTAAAAATTACCAATTACTACCTGTGTACCAAAACCCATTACTGTAAGTGCCATAGATCGTCAGGATTTTGAGGCCGCGAAACAGACAAGCAAACAAACACTTCCTTTTATAATAATAGAGATAAAACATCAAAATTAATTTACTTACTTTATTTAAAACTAAGGCATACTTTCAGATTTCGCAATTCTGTCGAGGACTTTTGAAGTTAAATATTTTGTCATTGACATAGAAGATGTGTTATTTATAAAGTGTTTTTGGTAATTTGTTCGGTGTAAGGAGGTTGTTCCGTTGCTAGAAAAAAAAAAGCTGTGACAAGGAGTGCGCTTTGCACTACAGAACATCGTAACTTATGATTCAAAAAAGAAATCGGCCCAAATTTTGTTAATATTAAGGAATAATTGTTCTGCAAAGACTTTTTATGTTCTGTAACGTACGTTGCAGTTTTAAGCACTTTCTGCTCCCGGGGTCCAAGGTATGAATTGACCGGAGTATGAACGTAATGGAGGTCTTTCGGTTAGTCCCGAAAACTTGGAAGGACATTTGAAGCTATGATAGATTTAACCTGCACCAGCTCGCACAAACACGGCGGTCTTTGGGTGGAGTGCATTTAAAACTCTCAGCCCTCTGGTTGCAAATCAGCGACTCTAGTGGGCTACCAAGGCACTTGTTATTGTGAGGAGCTAAGTCCCTAAGATATCGCTTCTGAATTATAGTGGAGTAAAATTATGCCCCAGTCCTTAACGTATCATCAAAACTGACAGTGTAATGGATTATCCGAGGCTTCACAAATTTCGGATGGACAGAATAATTTTTGGTAGGGCATAAAAATCCTTCAGAAATGAGCAATACTTGTATATATTTATTCATTTCGTGATAAGCCGACCAACCGGTATAGTGGTTAAGGTGTTAGCCTCTAGATCGGAAGGTTCCTGGTTCGAATCCGGGTCCGGGCATGGATGTTTGTAAACGTATGATGTAGAGGCGGCTGGTGCACCTTAAATCTGTCGTGGCCGAAAGTCCTCACGTTGGGTTGGCGTGGAAGTTTGAAGAGTGGGGTGCCAGCTCAGGTGTTGCTTCGTCATCTGACCATGGTTCAAAATTACGAGGTGTTGTCCTCGAATCTTTCCCTTAAAGGGACTGATTCCGGACCGTCGTCAATAGCCCGTTGTGTTGCTCTAGTACGACGTTAACTAAAAATTACCAAATTATCATTTCGTGATAAAGGTTTCTGATGAAATTTTGTAAATGAAAATCTTGTCTAAAACAAAATAGAATTTTTTCAAATTTGAGAGTCTAGAATTAGCAACAGGTGAGTTGCGAGTTCGATCCTCAATCCAACCCTAGACGGCCATGTACGTGGATAATGGTAAACGTTGTTGTCTTCGTATCGTTTCCTTCGGAACTGATCCCGAACTATCACCAATATCCCGTTGTGTTGTTTCAGTGTGATGTAACTATATATCTCCCTCCCATTGGCGCTGTGAAGTTTTGCCCCTCACTTTTTACCCAAACGTCAACCGAAAAGACCTATATGTGTACGGATTTAACGTGAACATACTTATTATATACACGACAAGGATTCAGTGCACGGAGTACAGAGCAGACCTAGAATCATTTTTCCTAGATCCAGACAGGAGACGTCACGAACTCTCTAGGAAACACCAGTAAAAATTGAGAATAGAAAGAACGTTTACATAGTTATAAACTACTGATCATAAACGTATGAAAGGGCTTAAAAGTGCAAATTATAAACACTTATCGGAGAAAAAAATTACCGCGGGTTAAGAACTAATTTGATATGTCGCCATTTTGGAATTAAGTTGCGTAACATTCAGGTATTGTATTGAAGTAGCACGTCAAGCGACCCAACAAGATACGAACTATGTCACTAATACACTAGCGCCCTCTGTATTTACCTTTACTGAAATACCATATCGTATTAATAGATTCGAAACTCTTGTGCTTGGCCGCCGACCAACCGGTATAGTGGTTAAGGTGTTAGCTTCTAGATCGGAAGGTTCCTGGTTCGAATCCGGGTCCGGGCATGGATGTTTGTAAACGTATGGTGTAGAGGCGGCTGGTGCACCTTAAATCTGTCGTGGCCGAAAGTCCTCACGTTGGGTTGGCGTGGAAGTTTGGAGAGTGGGGTGCCAGCTCAGGTGTTGCTTCGTCATCTGACCGTGGTTCAAAAGTACGAGGTGTTGTCCTCGAATCTTTCCCTTAAGGGACTGATTCCGGACCGTCGTCAATAGCCCGTTGTGTTGCTCTAGTACGACGTTAACTAAAATTACCATTACCTTGTGTTTGGCCAAATCTGGCCCTTGCATCCTAAAACCCAATGCAACCAATTCGGAAATTCTTTTCCGTAAAATCCTATTTTGAACGTAAATAAATATATTCTACACATAATATATTTATCTTTCTGTCTTATCTGACAGTAAACTTTCCATGTAAGTCTATTGTCTGTCTTATGATAATATCAATTTCATTTGTGTGCTTAGAATAAATATATTGTACTTTGAATGTATGATATAATAATATTTTAAGATAAGTATACAATATTTATTCACAGGTACAGTTTAACTGTAATATTTGAAAGGCCATTAAAAACCGCAGGAATGAGATTAAATCAGTAAGCAATCTATAACATGTTCGCGACTGAATGATTCAATTCCAACGTCTCTAAATCCCGCCTAGTTACAACTCGACTGAAATAGTTTAATTTCTATTCACCCAAATCACTTCAATTCCCATTAATATTAATTTCTATTCACGGTGCATTTAAATGCATTTAATATATTCATATACCCACTAACCGATACACTTAAATATTGGTTTCTCCTTATTACACGGCAGGAGAAGGATTATTTTAGATCCAGTGTAGAATGCCGTTCGCTGACTTTCTGAACAAAGCTCTTTATTTCACGTCAATGAGCTGGGCTTATTTAATTAGTGTTTTCAGCAATTAACTATTGTCTGTTACATCGTTTGTGATGATTTGTCGAGCGGGACTCGTTTTAATGTTAAATTGTACTAAACGCTCTGCTTTAGAAAACGTGTAGCATTATTTACATTTAATTGTTCCTAGATTTGCTGTCTTGTGTTCGTTCTTTTCGTGATTTGTTTTCGAACAAAAGTTGTGTGTATTGTGTAATAAACTATTGCTTGACTTGTCGCCATCATTCAAAATGGCGAAGCGTTGAGTAAATCGTTTTTCTTTACAAAATGTATCGGAATCGAAGTTTTGAACTGTTCCTACCTTTCAAACTTTACACAATATTATCTTTAAATATTTATTTAAAATAAATTGAATTATCGCTTAATATAACGTAAAATTTGCAGCTTAAAGTCTTTCCTGATCAATTCAAATATTTAATACAAGTTCTAAACTTCGTTTAGTTGATCGTCTTCTGGTTTCATATAGAACCTATCAATTTTTCTGAATTAATAAAAACTATAAAAATTATTCGTTTTGTATTTCATACGGAATAATATAATCTTTCAATGTTTATTTGAAAATAAATCAAATTATTGATTGCTAGAACCCAAAATTTCCATTTAAAAGTTTCCGTAACCAATAAAAACATGTAAAAAGTTCTAAACTTTGATTTGTTTATAGTTATTGAGTTTCAGGTAGAACCAATCAATATTTTTCTAAATCAATAAAAAGCCTCAAAAATTGATTTATATATTTCGTTTGGAAGATTATTATCTTTAAATATTTATTTAAAATAAATTAAACTGTCATTTGATACACCAACATTGAAAGATTCAAAGCTAAAAGGTGAAGCTTTTCTTAATCTCAATCAACAACTTTTTATAGAAGTACTATGCTTTGATTGGTTGAGCTTCAGTGTCAAATAGAGATGATCAGTGTTTTTCTCATTTAATCAAAAATATTAAAACTTAAAAAAAATTTAAAATGTTAAGAAATACTAATTTTTTTAAGTAAATAAACCTACCATTTCTTACAATTATCTAAATTTAAAGATTCGATTGTAAAATATGATTAGTATTTCGTAATCAATTAATAACTTTTCACAAAACTGCTCAGCTCTGTTTGGTTGATTAGGGTTTCAGCTTCTCAGGGATCAATTTCAGAAAGAGCCTATCCTTTTTTCTCAATCAATCAAAAGTATTAAAATAAAAAACTATTTAAATTCCTTTTTCGTTACAAACGTCTTAAAATATTTATTTTAAATAAATTAAATTGCCGTTGATACAAAATACCATAATTTTAATATCCAGAACTTTAGGGTGATTGGCTGTTCGCAATCAATCAAAAGCATTTAAATAAAAACCTTGATCTGGTTGGTTTATAGAGGTTTTAGTTTATCAGTTTCACACACAAAGAGTAAATTACTTTTTCTTAACTAATCAAACGGCATTAAAATAGAAAATTGAACTGTTTTAGATTTATTTCTTTATAATAATATCTTTAAATTATTTATTCAGATAACTTAAATTATTGCTTCATACGATTTAAGAAATAGAGGCTAAAAGCTTATCAGTGTTGCCCGTAATCCACCAAAACATTCAAATGAATTTGCTTGGCTCTACATTATTAACTCATGTCAGTCAATATTCAATAGCAATAAAAAATTAATTGAAACATGAAACGAGAAAATAATTATTAGTTTAACGAGTAAAAATACAAATTGTTTAAAAGGATCTGAGGTGTAGAAAACCCCAAAACAATTTTCGATACCGTCTATTAACCACTTGCTCATCGGCACTTCAAGCGGTGAATTAGCACCTAATGGTTGAACCACCACTACTACAAGGATAATCTCTAACATCCAACTGAACTCCCGTCATGGATTACGCCTTAGAAAGGGTTTACGGTAAAAAAAAATCCCCACAACATGTAAGGTAGGTATGACTTTGAATTAATGTCGCACTGGATCAACATATATTGTCCACTTATACTGTCTCTTTCTTTTAAAAATAAGAATTGCGGCTTTGTCATCAAACTTTCCAGATTATGGCAACAGTGTATCTATCTTTTGGCACTATTTATTAAATTCTTTGAAAATTGTTATTCAACATTTCTTCGGTCGTTGCTATTACTTCGCAATTCTCTATTAGCTACGATCTGGGATCAAACCCGAAGGGAAAGATCCGAGGACAAAACTACATAATTTTTAATCACGGTCAGATGACGAGGTCACATCTGAACCGGCACTCCATCTACAAACATCCACACTAAGCCAATGTGAGGACGTTTGAGGTCACGACCTATTTAACGTGAAACAGCCCCCTTGTACACGAAACCCTCCGTTTGCCAATCCGTACCTTTCCAACTGGGCTACCCCACAACGTACTATATGTGAAGGAGGAATAAATTCTTTTATGATGCAAATCAGGAATTTTGAGTTATTGAATGGAAATGCACATGCTTCTCTTGTACAATTTTACTGTAAGGGTTTTAGAGGCAAGAGAGACTGAATTTGAGTGTCGTTAGTTTTAGGTGAAAAGAGGTTAGGCCTAACGAAAATGTTCATTGAAAAGACGGCTGAATTTAAACCGGTTGCTTTAGTTCAAACTCTCTGGCAGCCACAAATTGCAGTAGCTGTGTGATTTTTATTTTGAAGGGGTGAACTGCCAGACGTCATAGTTCTATGTTGTTGGTTCCTTGATGTGGAGATGAGTTGTGATGAGACAGGTGGTCGTATAGTGGTGCCGGTCTGCTTCCATGCCACAGATGCAGAGGTCACTTCGATGAATATTCATTCGAAATTAATATTCCGTGGTCCGTGTAATAGTGTATGTATCTCTGGGATGGAGATGAGGCGCTTTTACAGGGGAAAAACCCGAACGTTCTCTGACCTTTGTTAGAGTTTAGCCATCTCTCTTGCCAGCTGTTGATGAATGTTAGTTTGAGACCCTCCAGACTAGATGTCGTGTGATGGAGAAGGTGTAGACGTATGGACGCATTACCGATCACACTTCTATTAAGGTGGTCTGCTCAGTTTCCTTCAACATCGCAATGACATCCAGGCGCTTACGAACCGGGATTCGTACCTGCGACCTACTGGCTGGCAGACAAGCGCTATGACCACTTTAGCAGTTAGATCGAACCCCCAAACTCTTCTGCCAATCAATCTCTATGTGGCCAAAAGTATTTCGACACTGTATGTTTTTCAGAAAAAGTGCTTTGTTTTATTTAGTAACGGATGGGATCTTCTTTTTGCTTGTATTACAGCTGCAACACTTCGAGGCATGCTTTCCATAAGTTATCTTTAAGTTTGGGCAGGAATAGCTCGCCATGCCTCTTGCAATGCTGTAAGAAGATATTGTTATGAAGATGGACGTGCGTGGCGGTGTCGCACTGATAGCTCCAGTTTGTCCCACACGTGCTAGATTGGATTGAGATCTGGGCACTAAACAGGCTAGTCAAACAAATTCACCTCTTTTTTGGGAAACCAGTTCGGTACACATTTGGCAGTATGACATGGAGCTTGATCATGTTAGAAGAAAAAACAATCATCGCCGTATCATTGCCGTTGTGTAGGCAAGACCAAATTAGAACGCCTAGGTACACGTCAGAGTTCATGGTACCAGGTACATAAAGTTCCAAGTTCCAACAAGTTAAAACAACCCCACACTAAGATGAATCCTCCTCCTAATTTCTGCAGTGTCCAAATACTTTTGTCCATATAGTGTACTTCGCAAACCAACATCACGGGCAACGCCGAGATGTAAAGTATTAATCTGGTGTATATATACAATTCTCCGCAGATTTCAAATCCGTTGAAATTTTTAATCCATCTTTAACGATTCCGATTGTACGAAAACGCACTTAACAATCCCTGTCAATATGTTTTTTATTTTTTTGCTCTCATTCGCTCAAATGGAATAAGGCAGGATATGCAATCTGTTTCTTTTTTTAACGCGAAGGGTAGAAGATGCAATCTGTTTATTTTTGGAAATAGAAAGTTCACGGTGACGTCACAATCTCGCGAAAATATAAGATATATTCAATTTAAAATTTATTTATTTAAAGAAAATCATATTTTAGGTATCGATCCAATGTGAAATTTTCCGCAGATTTCAAATCCATTGAAATTTTTTCTCTATCTTTAACGGTATAGAGATTTAAAGAAAAGAAACAATTAAGTGACTTCAGTTGAAAGATTATTTGTTTTTATCGTCTGGCTAGAAAATCATTCTTCCGTGCAAAATCAAAACGGAAACGAAAAAAATAAATTTAGAATCTGTGATCTCTTTTATCAACACCTCCTATAGCAGGTGTTGCTTCTATGCTGTTGCATTCAATTATGATTAAATTTTATTAAATTCATTTTAAAATGTTCTAGATTGAATTTTAAAATTCGCCACGACCCTAAAATTGCAAAAATTTCGGACTACCTGTGTGCCAAATCCCATTACTGCAAGTGCCATAGATTCGTCAGGACTTTGATCACAAGAAACAAACAAACACTTTTTTTTTATATAATATTAGAGATATATATAAAAAAGTAACTTTTATAGCTATGCTTTCATTCATTTTAGCTTTGATTTTGAACTGACAAAGCGTTCTTGAGAATGCTAATTAGTTAATTAATGCTAATAAACAAGTGGCCGCGGTAATCTGGTTGGAAGAGCTGCGGATTAGAAACCGGTGGGTTGCGAGTTGGAAACATGATCGAACCGAAGACCTACGTGTACGTGGGGGCTGGTGCACATTGATTCTGTCTTGACAACAAATGTCCTGATGGGGTGATGTGGAAGTTTAGAGGGTGGGGTGCCAGCTCAGATGCTGACTCCGTCATCTGACTGTGGTTCAAAAGGACGATGAGTTGTTTTCCGATGTTTCTCTTCAGGTTGGACCTTGGACCATCGCCGTTAGACCTTTGAGTCGCTCCAGTGCGATGTTAATTCAACTATCAACCGTATAAAAGAGTTATGAAATTATATGAATTTCGAAATCATATTAAGGTTAATATTCAATATAAACATAGTTTATTCAGACAATAAAATTTCCTAAATAAGTTATGCCTTTCTTATATCGTCTTTTTCTTTTAAAAATAAGAATTACGGCTTTATCATCAAACTTTCCAGATTATGGCAGCAGTGTATCGATCTTTTGGCACTATTGTATTAAATTCTTTGAAAATTGTTTTTCAACATTTGTTCAGTAGTTGCTATTACTTCGCAATTCTCTATCCCACATTCAAGTGCGATAGGTATACCTAACGAGATTCAAAAAATTTCCAGACAGTGAGGAACAGCATCGCTATATTTACTCTGGAAAATTGGTTTTTCATACCATTTCTGACAAACCGATGGCAACGAAAAATGAAACGGATGATTTTTATTCTCCCGTATGTCCCGGCGACTCATTATTTACCGTTGCCATTGTGTGCGGTTAAAAACAATTTATTTCGAAGAGAGAGCCGTTTCACTCAATCCAATTTTTAAAACTCATTTTGCTGAAATTCCTCCCCTCCCCTCGCAATCGTTCGAGAAATTCAAGTCGTTCCATAAATGCCTTTTCCGAGACTTTTCCCGGAAGTCAACCCTCCTCAAATTAAAATAAATAAGCACAAAAATCTTTTGCGCAATCAGAAAGGAATACGTTCTTTTTAATTAATTCAAGCTTTCGGATGAGAGACAAATCGAAGAACGTTTGAAATTCCTTTTTGAGGGAGGGGAAATCGATTAAAATCATCGTCATCGGAAAAGCAGAAGACTTTTAATCTTTTGCTTTCCGTTTGGCGCGGGGGGAGGTAAAAAGAGGTCGAAACGGGGGAAGGCCACCGAATTTGTGCTTGCGCAAGCTATGCCAGTTCGGTGGTAGTAATTAATTTCGGAATTATGTGAACCCTTGTCTGAAGTTTAATCTTAATTATATATTTCTCCTTCTTTTTCGTTTTTCCCCAGCGCAAGGCATTCGAACTCGCTTTATAAATCGGTTTCTCTTGCAGCGTTTTAGCCGGACAAAAATGGAAAATTAAAAGACTTTCGACTTTAGTGTACTTCCCGGGAAATTTAATCTTTCGGGGTTCTCGAATGATATTTTCGAATTCCTCGCACTTGTTTTCGTGGTGTGTTGTTTTTTTGTTTGCTTGCTTGTTGTTGTTCCGTTTTAATTATTGTCTCGGACTCTCCTTTTGTCTTAGAATAACGGAAAAATGTTCGAATTCTTGTGGGAGAGAGCGAAAGGGATTCGGATTTGGTTTGGTTTCCCCTTCCATTTCGCTGATAGTTTTCGTAATTTCAATTGGAGAGTAAACGTTTACGACATGGGAAGTGACTTAATTCTAAATTCTTCTTACAGAAATTAGGTTTCGTTCTATTGTTCGCCGATATTCAAGAAAATATATTTTTAACAAATGTAACGTTATTTCCATCAGTAGAAATGGTCGCTTCACCATATTCAATTGCGATTTTATAAAAATACCATTTTTATAAATTAAAGAAGTACATGTCTATTACAAACGAACAAAACTAAAAAGCATATAAAAAACAAAAGTAAAAGTCGTACAAAGGACAATAGCAAAAAAGAAAATATGCAAAAAAGTTTGTAAGAGGTAAAGCAAAAGTCTTACAAAAAACTAAAGTAAGCAGCTTACAAAGAACGAAATTATAATTCGTACAAAGAACGAAAATATAATTCTTACAAAGAACGAAAGTATAATTCTTACATAGAACGCGAAAGCATAATTCTTACAAAGAACGAAAGCATAATTCTTACAAAGAACCGAAAGGACAATTCTTACAAAGAACAAAGTAACAAAGTTTACAAACAACAAAATTAAAAGACTAAAAGCACAACACTGGCTACTTACTTTCATTTAGATCTTTTAACCTGTTCAATCATTATGTTCTTAAAAATATTTTCTTTCCACTTTGAAGGAATTTGTATACATTTCTGAAACATCTCTCACAATGCAGTTAAAGTACAGAAAACTGAAACTCTGTTACCAGGCAGTGAAAATTTGAATTTCTAAACAAATACTGACTTTGAATGTCAAATATTAGCTTCGTATGAAGCGAGTCGTAAGAATTGCTTAGTTTAAAAGAAATACAGTTTCTTTTGATAGATTTTAGTATTTGTGATGGCATATATAATGCATTGTAATGAATCTCTCTATATTAAAAAAAAGTTACCGCCGCCGCCGCCGCCGCCGCCGAAGAATTGAAATTTTTGTTGTTTAGCTCCATTCTTAGACGGTTTCCCGAGAAAGTACTGATCGGAAAAATATGAAATTAACATGCTTTGTTCTTCATCGTATTCCCTGGATAATTATTAAGATTTTTTTCCGATGCAGCTATTAGTTTAGGTTTTATTAAGTGTTAAAGTTGAAGAAGTGAAATTTCTTCCGCGAGTGAGCAAAACACATTCAAAATTTCAGTCTTTAGTCGTGAGTTTTTTTTTAAGAGTACCTCTCAACGTAAATTTTTGCAGCTCGTCGAGTTTTTTTTGAAATTTAAATGTGGTTCTTGATAATATTTTTTTGAAATTCGGGAAAAATCGGGACATTTTTGTTACTTTTTTTTAAAACTGCCGTATCTATATCTAATTACTATTAGTTTTTAATTTTTAAAATATAGCAGTATACCTCAGAATATACTCTTTCTTACGGTACTATTATTTTTGAAATCGGTTAATAATTAAATTGGATGCGATCAAAAGTTCGTCATACAAAATTCGGAATCTTTGGATATTTTCGCTACTTATTGTTAAAACCGTTTTGTCTACTGCAAAAGCCATTATTTTTTAAATTTGAAAACATCACTGAATACATTACATTACACTCTTTCTTATGGTACAATTATTTTTCAAATTGGTTAATAAATAAAATCGATGCAAATAAAAGTGGGTCATACAATTTTCGGAACTTTCAGATCGTAACTTCCGATACAAAACTAAAATGGTCATATCTGTATAGTATTACTGTTAATTTTTAATTTTAAAAATATTGCAGTATACCTCAGAATATACTCTTTCTTACGGTACAATTATTTTTAAAATTGGTTCATAAATAAATTCGATGCAATCAAAAGTTGGTGACACAAATTTCGTATTTTTCAGTTCGCATAGCTGCTTCCGAAAGCAGTAGTGGGTTACACTTTTGACTATCGGGTTTGCCAGATATCAAATTTATCGTAGCAACAATTGCCATAAAAACGATTTCTTTTTATTTGGCGAGGAAAAAGGCTCGCTTTTTTCCCTCTGTTTTCAAGACAGTTTACCGACAAAGTACAGATCGTAAAGTTTGGATATTAACAATGTTTAGTTAAAATTGTACAGGGAACAAGATGCAGAAGATTTTTTACTGATGCGGCTATTAGTTTAGGGTGCATTAAGTGTTAAAGCAAAAAAAAGTTAAATCACTTGCGAAAGAAGTATTGGTTTGAGAAAGCAAACCAAACGGATTGCGTAGCAATCCCCGGGGTCGGCGAGCGTAAGAGAGACGCAGCGCAGCCCTCGCTGTGACGTCATGAACCGGAAAGTGAAATCAGCATAATACGAATTATTCAGATAGTTTCACTCTGTGAAAGTAATGTTGGTTTGCGAAGCAAACCAAATGGTATCTGTGACAGGAGTGTTGGTTTGCGAAGCAAACCAAATGGGATTGCGCAGCAATCCCCGGGGGTTGGCGAGCGTAAGCGAGCAGGGGGCGGAGCCCCCTAGTATAGTAAAACTAATTTAGTTTATTAGGAGTGAGGGATTGCAAAAAATATACATCTTTACGAAAAACAATTGTATGGTATATTTTGTTTGTTGTTACAGCATTTACTATCTCCACTATTGTTGCCTTTCGGAACTTAATAATTATCATCTTAATTTTCCAATTTTTATCTATAGATGTTACATTAAGGCAACGCTCTGCTGCCCATGTGTACAGCCGGAAAACGTCTTAGCAACCATTTGCATTACCAAACGCTCTGGTATCAAATCTCTATTGGAACTTTTCCCGTTAATACATTTGTTACCAGAAGTTCATACTTAACTTAGGTAGAGACTCGTATGGAAAGCGCCGTGGGCTCATACCCTCATAACAGGCCGTCCAGCCCCTTGTAGAGGCCTACGGATTTAACATGCACATGTCTAGAGTAATGACGAGGACGATTCGTACGGATATCAAACCCATAATCTATTTCTTCCTAGGAACGAGAAATATGTAGCCATACCCACTTGGCCGCCCAGAGTCCTGTTTTAGCGGCTAGTAGAACTGGAATCGAACTTGAAGACTTTCAGTCCCGCAATATTCTAGAAGTGCTCTCAACTACTTGATCGGTTGATAATGATAATGATACATAATTTGTTTTTAAGCTGCTCTGAAGTGTTGCCAGATATAAGAAGCAGTTATTTTATCTTTACACAATGCCTTTCTTTTAAGTGAAACAAATTTGCATTCAACTTTGCATTTTGCAAGCAATTTTTCGCGAGTTGAAAAAATATCCTGGTTTAAATTATACATATATGCCGACCATCCGGTATAGTGGTTAAGGTGTTAGCCTCTGGATCGGAAGGTCCCCGGTTCGAATCCGGGTTCGGGCATGGATGTTTGTAAGCGTATACCAGCTCAGGTGTTGCTTCGTCATCTGAACATGGTGCAAAATTACGGAGTAATTGTTAGGAGCAATGATGGTCCTCCCACTGGGTGCACCTTCACAAGTGGCCATCATTTCCGGCCTTGTAGTGGCCAATGACTTCGGTCAAATGTGCCGGCCATTAGAAAAAAAATTATACATATATAATATATTTGGTTACAAGAAAATTCTCCAAAAGCTTCAACTTATGCATTTTTATTGACAGATTCCCCAACCAGCACAAACTATTAGGTTTTGCTCCAACTATCTCCGAAACATACTAAAACACTTTCGAAGAAAACGGTGTTGTTTTGTAAAATATTCTCAAATCACAGCTCAAAATGTTCAAAACTCCAAAGATCTGCACTCAAGTTCGAATTCGCACTTAACTAAAAGAAGATTCGAATTTCTGAAAAAAAAATGGTGGCATTTTATGATACATTTTTATTGACAGGTTCACCAACCAACATAAAAAGGTTCTCTGTTGCAACAAAATCAAAAAGATAAAGAAACATTTTCGAGGAAACAGTGCTGTGTGGTAAAATATTCATCAATCACACTTCAAAAACTCCAAAATGCCAGACCTAGACAAAGATCTGCACTCAAACTTCGAATTAGTACAAAATTAAAAAAAAATATTCCAATAAATAAAAAAATGGCAGTATTTTAATGATGCATTTTTTTTATGCATTTCTGTTAACAAATTTACCAAACAACACAAAATAAAAAAGTTCCAAACCAACTATATCTCAAAAATATGCTGAAACATTATCGAGAAAGTAGTACAGTTTTGTAAAGTATTCATGAATCGCAGCTCCAAAGTTAAAAATATCTGCTCGCAAACTTCGAATTCGTTCTAAATTAAAAGAGTAAAAAGATTGCAATTGCTGAAAAATAAATTATGGCATTTTTAATGATGCATTCTTATTGACAGATTCACCGACCAACACAAAATAAAAAGGTTATTTTTCAGCTATCTCTAAAACATGCTGAAATATTCTTTAAAAAAAACAGTGCAGTTTTGTAAAATATTCATCAACCACAGCTAAAAACGCCAAGCATCCACACTCAAACTTCGAATTCACATTAAATTTTTAAAAAAGATTCCAATCGCCTAAAAAAAAATGGCGGCACACCACAAATACCTCCAGAAAAGAAACAATCTCTGCCGACGTCTTGTAAGAAAGGAGTCAATGTTTACCAGGTAATAGCCGAGCCTAGAATAAATGTTTCGAATGGAACATTTTATGTGTGTAGGAGAAAAATCTTCCCTCCCCGAACGATCGGTGAATGACTGTTGCCACCACCACGCAAGACATGAATAATTCCGCGTGGATAGGGAGGTGGAAAAGAAGAATAACTGCTCGCTTTTCCAGCCACTTGTTAGATGATCAATAAAAAGGTTTTATGCCCTGTTATCGGAATCTCTTGTTTGGGCTTTTATTTCTTGTAAATCGGTCACGTAGCGAGCGTTATTTTTTCTCCGGTGAAAAAATTCTTTTTTCTCTCTTTTTACCTTGTATTCTAATCGTTTGCTTCCTTCTTGGATTACTTTTGACTTCTAGTTTTACGTGTTCGCGTTAAATTCTTTTTTAATAATCCGTCTTGACGTTGAAGGTTTGTTTACGTTTTCGAATCTGTTGGAGTGGAATATTTGCTTCGACTTCTTGATGATGACGGTGGAGTTTTCTAAACTTTTAATTGTTCTTTTGGTAGAGTGACATAGTTGCTGTGCGAGTGGAATTGAAATTATAGTTCCAGATTTTAAGTGAAAATCAGGGTGAATCTATACCTGGGAATCACGAAAATCGACCAGAATTACTTTTTTGCTTCATCCAAGAGCCCTGTAATTGTTCGGAATATATTTCTAGTTGGAATGGTTTTTCAATAGGTGTGTTGTCAAAATGTACAAACATGTTTCCAAAACTTGAAGCTCAATTTTTAAAGAACCTAATTTTTGCAATATGATGCTTTGTTCAAACGTTGATAACACAACGTGGATGATTTGACTTTCAATCAGAGTTATTAGTCGAGAAATGAATTTTTGTTTGATTTTTAAATGTTATAACTTTTTTAAAAGCTTAATTTTGTCATGTTTTCTTGATGAAAAACTTGTCAACAACTTATTTTCTGTAGCAACTGGATTGAAAGGGGAAAAAATGAAGAACACTCTATTAGGAATAATTTCCAACAGGAATTATCTTTCTGAACAAATTCGAATTTGAGATACCATAGTTTAAAAAGCAGGCCAATTAGTGCATTATATATCAAGAGTAGAAAATAATGATTTACTTGATCTAATTTTTTTACGCTGAAATTATTCAAGCATAAACCAAAGACCTATTGTAAAAAAAAACGTATGCTTGAAGGAAAAAAAAACGATTTCTGTACGCAGTTCAGATTGTTTTACCAGTGCTGATAGAGAAAAAAATTTTAAACGAATTAAATTATAATATTTATGTTTGAACTGACTTTTTATTTCTTCAAATTATGTAAATAATTTATAAATATTTGATTGTTGAAGAAAGAATATTTAAAACATTTAATTTTATATAAGTTACATTTTGTAATGGAACACGAAAAGCACAAACAAAAAATTTATTGATCACTAGCCACTGCGTGGCCAGCACGGCGTTGCCCGTGACAGTTCTTTTCATGGAGTCAGGTGTGCTACGAATTCCCATTTGGTTGTAGTCTCTTGAACAACAGCCATCACGGCGTTGTCAAATGCGGCCAAATTCGAATTGCGAAGAGATCCAATTGGCGTGACGTCACAATCTCTTGCTAATATATAAATATTTAATTGAAAAATTATTTATTAAAAGAAAATCAAGCATATAAGGCATTTTCTGGTGTAAAATTTTCCGCAGATTTCAAATCCGTTGAAATTTTCAATCTATCTTTAACGATACCGATTTTACAAAAAAGAACTAAACAATGCCAGTCAAAATGTTTTTTTATTTCTTTTGCTTTGCTTCGCTGTTGAATCGTTGGAGCCCAGGAAATGGAAACTGTGATTTCCCTAATCTCGAATCAAACGAAGGTCATTCTTCGCTGCGGCGTTCGTATTGGAAAATAAAAAAGTTTTACTCCTAAAATTATTTGTTTAAAGAAAATCATATTTTTGGTAACGATCTGATGTGAAATTTTCCGCAGATTTCAATACCGTTGAAATTTTTACTCTATCTTTAACGATCTAGGAGATAGAAAAAATAATTACAAAACTCCAGTTAAAACTTTTTATTTGTTTTGTTCTTCGGCTGAAAGCGTTCAAATGGAAACACGTAAAAAGTAAATTTAGAATCTGCCATCTCTTTAATGGTGTTGCCATTCTAAGGAAACAATAATAATTAAATTCAATTAAATTCATTTTAAAATGTTCTAGAATCTAGATTTAGTTTTAAAATTCGGTGCTCCCCAAAAATTGCAAAAACTTCGGACTACCTCTGTGCCACTCCAGGACTTTGATCACAGAAAACAAACACTTCCTTTTATAATAGTAGAGATAAATGCGTAATTTTGCTATTCGGGTATCTCTTAACGTCAGAATAATTGTTTAATTTTTTATTTTGATTTAGAATTCTGTAATTGGGTTGACAGCGAGATGTTGCGCTCATATTTGAGGATTCCCAAGTATTATAAATATGTGTTCTTTTTGTAAATATTCATTATTGTCTTGATCAATATTGTTCAAAAGTCTTTTGTAGAATTGTTCTATTTCAGAATATATTCCGGAATTCAAAATTCAACGCGTTTGAACATATTTTTTTTCTTCAGAATTTTGCAATTTTTTTTCAAGGTTTGGAATTCTGTTTCTGTTTGCTAATGTGTTCCGGTATATTACCTATTGCAGAAATATTATTTAGGAGTTAGATTTTAATGATTTATATATTTTCTACAAAATATCACTAGATATGAGTAATTTCTTGGCGGTATATGTATATTTCGACCAACTTTCCTTAAGTATTTGATTGAATACGTAATGATTTGTAGAATTATGTTTCATAAAAGTGAATAAAATATACAAATCAAAACATTTTTAGGTAAGGTGCGTAATAATTTCTTAGTTTAAAATGACCGGTTAAGTTTAAAAAAAAAAACACTTTAAAATGATGGGTTACGTTAAATAAACGGGTAGTCATACATTGTAGTTTAAATATATTTCAAAATTTTGATATCGATTTTCATTGAAGGACATTTAAAATCAATTAAATTTGTATTTGTTATTCGTGTTTCATGGGTGTTATTGAAAGCTGTACTCCATAATCAAGTAAAAACATCTCTATCATTCTAAATAGGTACTACAAATTAATACAACTAACTACAAATTAATTTAGTCACGAATGCCGAAGCAATTTAATCTTTATCCCCCTTGGACAAATATAACTGATGTTAATATGTAGACTATCATAACCACAGGGATCTAAAATATAAGTGTACCAAATGTGGTGTGGATTGGTCAAACGGTGTAGTTTTGATATAGAGAACAAACAAACGCCAACTCTGCTTTATATATTTAACAGAAGTTCCGTTATTCCACGTGCCACTGAATGGAATTTTCAAGAAAAAATGCGTTTGCTTCAAAATAAATTCGTTACGAATGCCGTAATAATTTAATTTGCCATCCTCAAATATTGAAGATGAAATTCGAAAACATCGCATACCAGGTACAAGAACGCCACAAGTAAAACGTATTCGTAGTAAAACTAAGTGCAAGACTATCCGCCAAAAATTCGCCATTTTTACTGAAAATGAATGAACGTAATTATTCGTAATTACTCCAAAACTCAAAATCAACTTCTGTGGTAGTCGCCGACCAACCGGTATAGTGGTTAAGGTGTTAGCCTCCAGATCGGAAGGTTCCTGGTTCGAATCCGGGTACGGGCATGGATGTTTGTAAGCGTATGGTGTAGAGGCGGCTGGTACACCTTAAATCTGTCGTGGCCGAAAGTCCTCACGTTGGGTTGGTGTGGAAGTTTGGAGAGTGGGGTGCCAGCTCAGGTGTTGCTTCGTCATCTGACCGTGGTTCAAAATTACGAGGTGTTGTCCCCGGATCTTTCCCTCAAGGGACTGATCCCGGACCGTCGTCAATAGCCCGTTGTGTTGCTCTAGTACGACGTTAACTAAAATTACCATTACCATTACCTTTCTGTGGTAGTCACCTTAGAACAAAAACTTTCTGAAGAAGTGCGACGGATACAAAATGGATTATATGGATGGATACATCATGTGTGCATATTTGCGTCCGAAGTAAATTGTAGAAGCGACGGAGAAGTTAAAGTGGTTTTAAAAATTATTTTCTGTTTGATTAGGCTGAGAACTTTTCAATCAACATATAATTAATTCAACGATAGCAACGCCGGGTAATTCTGACAGTGTATAATATATATGAAGAGTTTCGTAAGCAATTGTTAAAAATCAATTTAGGCCGTTCAGTATAAAATAATTCGAAGTTTAATTTTTAGTCCTCAGAGAAAATAGTTCATGAAATCGGAAATCTAAGAATAAAAGTGCGCATTTGAAAAAAAAATAGCTGCATCGGAACTTCAAAGCAAATTGAAATCATCCAAATTATAGTAGACTTTTCAAAAAATTACTCTAAGCGTTCACAAACTAAAAAAAAATGCCAATGAAATTTGAATCTTAAATTGAAAATTAATGGATTAAAATAAGCGTCTGATAAAAAAAAATCGGGATTTTCAAAACCAAAATAAAAGCGCATCGAAAGAATTCTTAGGTCTTATTACCCGATTTAATTTTTTAAACGCACTTAAGTTACCATGGCAACATCATTTAATGAGCAATTGCACTTCTCAACCATCGATTTTTAATTGACTTCCAACAGTAAACTCATTCGATTGTGTCCGCGTTCTCTCTTATTTTTTTTTCTTCCTATTTTCTCGCACAAGAGTTGATTTCCACTAATAAGCACACAAAAACATTTCGAATCGATGGAACGCCTTTATAAATGGAAAAAGAGAACATTTTTCGTTAGAACATAAACACGCGCATATAAAAAAAACAGCAAACCGAAACACGGGAGAAAAATACTTCAATTAAAACATTAGTTCTCTGCGGAAAAAAGAGTGTGCGAACTTCCAACCACCCCGGTCGGAGCACGTAATTTTCGAACGGAGGGGTGTGTGGGTGGATAATAGAACGCGAGAGGGGGTGTATGGAAGGGATTGTGCCCGTTCCTTAATTCCACGTACAGTTCTCGCGCGTAGAATTCCGCCAATTTCCGCTTTTACCTTTGTAAGCATTTAGCGAGAGCAATTACATTAATTGGCCATTTACTCTCAGCCAATGCTAGGGAACCTGCTTCGGATTTGGGAGAAAAAAACGGGAAAACGGGAACTAATTGCGTCGTTCGCTCCAGACAAAGTCTGGAAACCCACCGGGAGATTAACCAGCAGCAACGAATGCCACGGTCGTTATACGCAAACGAGAACTGAGAGGGGAAGGAGCTCACACTCACCCCCCCCCTTCGGAGTGGACCGTGACCAAGTACACCTGAACACGGGATCTGAAGTGGCTCCCGAGGAAAAAGGGGGGTCCGGGAAAATATTCAGGAAGACCTACTTCGAAATCCTCCCGATATTCCTTTTTTATTTCCTTCATTCCCGGCTCAATCAAAGATTTCTGAAAAAGCAAACGATAATAAAAAAAAAATCGATTTTTTTTTCCTAGGAAAAATCTCATCCCCAGGGGTCGGGCGAAAGAAAGAAAAAAATGCATGTTCCAAGAATTCGGAGTATTCGATTGGGGGGTGGGAATATAGGGGAATGTCGCATAGTTTGGTCTTTTGGGGTCGCGTCGTTATTTAAATTCATTAAATGGGGTGGGAGGAGGTGTCGGGGTTGCTTCGGAATGCGTGCGTTCCCCTTTGTTTAACAATGTGGGGAGTGAGTAGAGGAGGGGTGGTTTTCGATCAGTCAGTTTTGGTTGTGAGGAATTCGGGATGGTGGGGTGTTTTTCTTTCGGCGGGGGTATGTTTCTTTTGTAATTAGTGAATAAATTCGAAGTTTAGTTTTGGCAGAGTAATAAAAAGAGTTTGATTTACATGGATCTTAAAATGTTTTTGTATGAGCTAGAAATGACGACCTGAAATTATAACTCTGAAGAAAAAGTCTACTGTACGATTGCTTTCGCCTCGTCCAATTTTTTTAAAGTACATTTGTCCCATAGCAAAAGTATAGGCCGAGTGGTAGGAGCACGTTTGAAAATAAGTAGACCGAAGTCCTTCGTTGTAATTCAACCCTCGCAAGTTCTGTTGGCCTAATGAACCTGGTGACTCTCTAGAGTTAGGGTATGACATACTCTATGTACATGCTCTAATCTAATACATCCTCTAATCTAGTACATACTCTAATCTAATACATCATCTAATCTAGTACATACTCTAATCTAATACATCCCCTCTAATCAAATACATCCTCTAATCTAATGCATCCTCTAATCTAGTACATACTCTAATCTAATACATCCCCTCTAATCTAATACATCCCCTCTATTCTAAAACACCCTCTAATCTAATACATCTCTCTCCCCCACCTCCTCTACTCTAATACTTCCTCTAAAAACTAATACATCCTCTAAACTAATAAATCCTCTAATCTAATACAACCTCTAATCTAATACATCCTCTAAAACATTGTATTAGAGTATTTATTAGTATTACAATATGGAGTTAGTATTACAGCACGTACTAGAGTTAGTACAGTACGTACTACGTATAGAGCTATTATATTATTATAATATTACAGTTAGCTGTCGTTTATTGCTATTATATTATTTATTTTATTTCGTTTATATTATTATAATATTACAGTATACTGCTATATTTTTATAATATTACAGTTAATATTAGGGAGAGTTAAAATAAAAAGGGTATTACTAAAATATATTAGAGTTAGGTAAACTAGATTTAGTATTAGAGAGAATATGTATATAAAATATTTATAAGAGTAGGTATTAGAATTAGTATTAAAATGTACATTATAGTTGATATTATAATGTGAAAAGTTTTTACTAATGTATAAATATTTTAGCATTACAACGTGTATACTAGAGAATGTATTAGAGTGCGAGAAAAGAGTTAGTATTAGAGTATGTATTATTATTAATAGGGTACAAATTAGAGTTTGTATTGGTGTATGTGTTAGAGTTTGCAATCTATCTAGAGTTAGTATTAGATCCCACTCTCCTTGATTATGTTTTTTAGAGTTAGATTAGTATTAAAATGTACATTATAGTTGGTGTTAGAGTGTGAAAAGTTTTTTCTAATGTATATAAATATTTTAGCATTACAACGTATATAGTAGAGAATGTATTAGTGTGCGAAAAGAATTAGTATTAGAGTATGCATACAGTTATTAATAGGGTATAAATTAGAGTTGATATTGGTGTGTGTAAGTGTTAGCAATCTATCTCTCTCTGTCAGTACATTTTAGAGTTAGTATTAGATTATTTCTTACAGTTAATTATGAGTACGTATTTGAATTATTATTACAATGTACGTATATTAGGTTATATGAGTATGTTTTAGAGTTTGATTAAACGCACTCAAGGACCCTATCAACTGGAACGAATAAATCCTCACAGCAAATAGGTTAGCTATTACTAGTAAACGTACAGGTTTTAGGATAGCTAATGAATTAAAAAGCGATTTCAAATGCTAGACCATTAAGCGTTATGTTATCAGCCTTCTGGATTCACAATACCTCTCAATTTCAAAATTCTTAACTGCACATCTGAATAGCCTGTTAGGTATTTTAATTAACGTCGAACTGAAGCAACAAAACGGGCTATCGGCGATGATCCGCAATCACACCCGAAGGGGAAGATCCAACCAAATAACCTATGTTTATCTGGCAGATTGAGGTCACGAGGAACACAATGAGTTTCAATACGGAAAAAGTTTCCACGAAAACAGTCGTCACCTGTCAAAGTAGTCCTTTACTTTAGAACTGGCTGCTCAAGGTCACAGAAATTGCTTTTCACTCACTCTTCCCACCAGCCCCCTTTTTTAACCCCCTCAGTTTGGGTGGATATGTATTTTAATTAATGTCGCTCTGTAGCAACACAACAGGGTTCTGGCGATGGCCTGGGATCAACCTCCGAAGGGAAAGATTCGAGGAGAAGGTAATTTTTAACCAAGGTCACACCTGAGCTGGCAACCCACTCTTGAAACTTCCACACCATGCCAAGGTGAAGAGATTTGAGGCCATGGCAGAGTTAATGTGCCCCAGCCCCTCTTGTGCACGACGGACTTAGGTTGAATTTGAACTCGGAACCCTTCTATAGCCAATTCGCTACTCTTCCAACCGGGGCCCTGTAGCCCAGCGTCCCGGATTAGCAACCGGAAGTTTGAAATTCGGTCCAGCCAAAGACTGTCGTGTATATGAGGGAGCTGGTACACGTTAAATATTTCATGGCATCAAACGGTGGCGTGGTTTGGAGAGGGAGATGCCAGCACAGGTGTTGACCTCGTCATCTTACTGTGGTTCGAAATTACGAGGGAGTTATCATCGTATATTTTCATTCGGGATTGATCCTGTAACCATTACAAATTACCCGTTGTGTCGCTCCAGTGCGAGGTTAATTTATCATCTATCTACGTACCTGAATATTTGTCAGCTTCTACTGGCCTTGTAGCCCAGCGTCGCGGATTAGCAACCGGAAGTTTGAAATCTTTCATGGCTTCAAACGGTGGCGTGGTTTGGAGAGGGAGATACCAGCACAGGTGTTGACCTCGTCATCTTACTGTGGTTCGAAATTACTAGGGAGTTATCATCGTATATTTTCATTCGGGATTGATCCTGTAACCATTACAAATTACCCGTTGTGTCGCTCCAGTGCGAGGTTAATTTATCATCTATCTACGTACCTGAATATTTGTCAGCTTCTACTGGCCCTGTAGCCCAGCGTAGCGGATTAGCAACCGGAAGTTTGAAATTCGGTCCAGCCAAAGACTGTCGTGTATGAGGGAGCTGGTGCACGTTAAATATTTCATGGCATCAAACGGTGGCGTGGTTTGGAGAGGGAGTTGCCAGCATAGGTGTTGACCTCGTCATCTTACTGTGGATCGAAATTACGAGGGAGTTACCATCGTATATTTTCATTCGGGATTGATCCTGTAACCATTACAAATTACCCGTTGTGTCGCTCCAGTGCGAGGTTAATTTATCATCTATCTACGTACCTGAATATTTGTCAGCTTCTACTGGCCCTGTAGCCCAGCGTCGCGGATTAGCAACCGGAAGTTTGAAATTCGGTCCAGCCAAAGACTGTCGTGTATGAGGGAGCTGGTGCACGTTAAATATTTCATGGCATCAAACGGTGGCGTGGTTTGGAGAGGGAGTTGCCAGCATAGGTGTTGACCTCGTCATCTTACTGTGGATCGAAATTACGAGGGAGTTATCATCGTATATTTTCATTCGGGATTGATCCTGTAACCATTACAAATTACCCGTTGTGTCGCTCCAGTGCGAGGTTAATTTATCATCTATCTACGTACCTGAATATTTGTCAGCTTCTACTGGCCCTGTAGCCCAGCGTCGCGGATTAGCAACCGGAAGTTTGAAATTCGGTCCAGCCAAAGACTGTCGTGTATGAGGGAGCTGGTACTCGTTAAATCTTTCATGGCATCAAACGGTGGCGTGGTTTGGAGAGGGAGATGCCAGCACAGGTGTTGACCTCGTCATCTTACTGTGGTTCGAAATTGCGAGGGAGTTATCATCGTATATTTTCATTCGGGATTGATCCTGTAACCCTTACAAATTACCCGTTGTGTCGTTCCCGTGCGAGGTTAATTTATCATCTATCTACGTACCTGAATATTTGTCAGCTTCTACTGGTTTCAGATTGATCCGGATTACGTTAGTGTGAAATGGACCGAAGGGATGTCAAACATTTTTATTCGTTTTTTCGATTTATCTACTTGTTCGATTTCGTCTTATTTTTTGTAATTTAAATTCGTTAACCGTGAAGCATAACCCATGAAACTGACAAGGACAGAAATATCATCAACATATCCACCGTTGTAACAAAAAGTACAACCCTTCCCGCTGACCAACCGGTATAGTGGTTAAGGTGTTAGCCTCTAGATTGGAAGGTTCCTGGTTCGAATCCAGGTCCGGGCATGGATGTTTGTAAGCGTATGGTGTAGAGGCGGCTGGTGCACCTTAAATCTGTCGTGGTCAAAAGTCCTCACGTTGGGTTGGCGTGGAAGTTTGGAGAGTGGGGTGCCAGCTCAGGTGTTGCTTCGTCATCTGACCGTGGTTCAAAATTACGAGGTGTTGTCCTCGGATCTTTCCCTTAAGGGACTGATCCCGGACCGTCGTCAATAGCCCGTTGTGTTGCTCTAGTACGACGTTAACTAAAAATTACCAATTATTACAACCCTTCCGAAACCGTTGGCATTCGAAAAACAACACAACTCCAAACCAGACGACCATATTTCCACGAACCAGCCATCAGACACTTCACCCCTCCCACAGACATCTCCAGAATGGACGGCACCGAAAGGCGGTCCGGCTTCGAAAGTCCGGCATCGGGGGTGTCCGGACCACCACTGGACCACACCCTCCGATAAAAGCAAGGGCGTACCTCCCACCGCACGTGGATTTATATGAAACGAGCCCACCCTCCTTGGGCCCACCTCATCAGGTATTCCGGTCACAAGGGTGGTACGTGTACGTGCCAACTTCGAGTTGACAGGTGGCGCTCGAATTCCTAAAGAGTTTTTTTTTTTTCCAGCCCCACCGCAAACGAACTCCGGGCATCTTTCTTTTCTGTGTGCTGAGCAGTTTTTCTCTTTTGCTTTTTGCCAGTCACTCGGTGTAGAGGCCGTGTTCTCTGTCGTTAATGCACCGGAAACACCTGCAGACTTTTCCTCGACGGGATGGGTATGTTAACACCAGCGCCATTCGTTCTGTTAGCGGTGTTTTCGTTCTGGGGCACCGAAAAGATGGCTGTGATACACCGCGAGGTTCGTGAGGGGTAGGGTAGTTAAGGGGACCAGTGCACAAAAATCATCCAACATTTAGATTTTTTTTAGAAATTCAAATAAATGCTAATACAATTCTGTTCAAAATGATATATTATTTATGGAATTACGTTAAGAAAAGTATTTTAAATAATTTTTTGAAAAATGCCTAAACGTATCTGAAGTAAGGTCAGTGTATTATTCTTTAAACTTTAATATCTCAAAATGTGTATTTTTTCCATTAGAGGAATTTTTTCTCAATGTCTATTTGAGCAAATGTAAAAAGAATTGGCTTAAAAGTGTAACTTACCCTATAATATATTTTAACACGGGCATCTTTTTCTATCTGCTCAAAAAAGTTCATTTGACTGTTAAAAAAATTAAAATTAGTCATATTTCAAAAAAAAAAAGTTGAAGAAAACAATTCTCAAAACTTTAAATTTTAAGTTTTTTTAAAAATTCCTGTGTTAAAGTGTTTAAAAGTGTCTTCATAAACTATGTAAAAAAATTCAAATCCATACACATAAAAGACAACACAACGGGCTATTGGCGATGGTTCCCAAGAAAAAGATTCGAGACTCAATCCGAGTATGTGGGGAATGGTACGCGTTAAATATGTCGTGGCCTCGAATATAATCTTACGTCAGCGTGGTGTGGAAGTTTGGAGAGTGAGGTGCCAACTCCGGTGTCATCCTTGTCACTTGTTCTTGGCTCGAAACTACGAAATATTTTCCACTAGTCTTAGGCCCGGTGCACACATCCGGTTATTCCACGTACGGAACCGCTGCCGCAACGCAAGTACGGTCAGAGATACATTAGATCCAATGGAGTAGTGCACACATGCCTCCGGCGCAACTGCGGCGACGCACGTCCAACGTACGTACAATTTGTACCGCAGTTCCACACGGCGCCGATACGTTTCTCCGGTCTGAAGTACCTTGTTTTCATAAAGAAAACAAAATATAAATAATAATTAATTAATGGTTATATCCAGTAACGTCTATTTTATTTCAAAATATACTTTTTTTTTACCAAGCAAGCGAAATAAACACGTTTTTTCCGATAGAATATTTATCTCAAATGGCGCGAAATGAGTACTTGCGTCATTTCACGGTTATGTGTACATAGTCGGGCTTCTGTGCCGCAGCGGCGACGCATATTGAAAAATCGGATGTGTGCACCGGGCCTTAATCATCGGGATTCATCCTGAACCGTCTTCAATAGCTCGTTGTAACGCCTCCAGTGCTACATAAATTCAACGACCTACCAAAATTGGTTATTACTGAGTTGATGAGCATTTCTCTTCTACTGTTTTGGAGATGAATAAGCCGCAGTTTCGTAAATCCTTCCCTACATCTACAATCCATACCCTTCTTCCAGGTCATGACTGAACTAGATTAAAGTATCAAAATATATCCCAAATATTACCCCGTTTAACTTTCAATATTGTATACCAGTTTTCATTCAGCTATTAAAAACTCTTGTCTTTATCACACCATAATGTAAAATATTTTACATTGTTTTCAAAATGACAAGGTTTCTTTACTCGTATTTCATATCTTATTTTAATCTATTTATGTAAGAAATATAGCATCTATATTCATATAAATGAATTTCGTCGTCAGTTGACAGACAAATAAGTAAAAAATGCTACGAAAATTATTTTTTAGTTCTTTTTGTACTTATTTTTTACTTATTTGAATCTCATAATCACTCATCGTTGTCGTCAAAGTAATCACAAATACCATCTGATGACACAAATAAATAAAAATACTACCGAAAGCACAGTTTACTTGTTTGAATCGTATAGTAATTACTCGTTGTTGTCAACAAACGAATAACAAATATCGGCTGATGACTGACAGATAAGCACAAAATGCTACCCAAAGCATTTTTACTTTGTTTACTTATTAGAACCACATAATTACTTATTGTTATCAACAAAGCAATTGCAAATATCGGCTGATGATTGACAGATAAGCGCAAATGCTACCCAAAGCATTTTTACTTTGTTTACTTATTAGAACCACATAATTACTTAATGTTATCAACAAAGCAATTGCAAAAATCGGCTGATGATTGACAGATAAGCACAAAATGCTACCTAAAGCATTTTTACTTTGTTTTCTTATTAGAACCACATAATTACTTATTGTTATCAACAAAGCAATTGCAAATATCGGCTGATGATTAACAGATAAGCACAAAATGCTACCTAAAGCATTTTTACTTTGTTTTCTTATTAGAACCACATAATTACTCATTGTTATCAACAAAGCAATTGCAAATATCGGCTGATGATTGACAGATAAGCACAAAATGCTACCTAAAGCATTTTTACTTTGTTTTCTTATTAGAACCACATAATTACTTATTGTTATCAACAAAGCAATTGCAAAAATCGGCTGATGATTAACAGATAAGCACAAAATGCTACCCAAAGCATTTTTACTTTGTTTACTTATTAGAACCACATAATTACTTATTGTTATCAACAAAGCAATTGCAAAAATCGGCTGATGATTAACAGATAAGCACAAAATGCTACCCAAAGCATTTTTACTTTGTTTACTTATTAGAACCACATAATTACTTATTGTTATCAACAAAGCAATTGCAAAAATCGGCTGATGATTAACAGATAAGCACAAATGCTACCCAAAGCATTTTTACTTTGTTTACTTATTAGAACCACATAATTACTTATTGTTATCAACAAAGCAATTGTAAAAATCGGCTGATGATTAACAGATAAGCACAAAATGCTACCCAAAGCATTTTTACTTTGTTTACTTATTAGAACGACATAATTACTTATTGTTATCAACAAAGCAATTGCAAAAATCGGTTGATGATTGACAGATAAGCACAAAATGCTACCTAAAGCATTTTTACTTTGTTTTCTTATTAGAACCACATAATTACTTATTGTTATCAACAAAGCAATTGCAAAAATCGGCTGATGATTAACAGATAAGCACAAATGCTACCCAAAGCATTTTTACTTTGTTTACTTATTAGAACCACATAATTACTTATTGTTATCAACAAAGCAATTGTAAAAATCGGCTGATGATTAACAGATAAGCACAAAATGCTACCCAAAGCATTTTTACTTTGTTTACTTATTAGAACCACATAATTACTTATTGTTATCAACAAAGCAATTGCAAAAATCGGCTGATGATTGACAGATAAGCACAAAATGCTACCTAAAGCATTTTTACTTTGTTTTCTTATTAGAACCACATAATTACTTATTGTTATCAACAAAGCAATTGCAAATATCGGCTGATGATTAACAGATAAGCACAAAATGCTACCCAAAGCATTTTTACTTTGTTTACTTATTAGAACCATATAATTACTTATTGTTATCAACCAAGCAATTGCAAATATCGGCTGATGATTGACAGATAAGCACAAATGCTACCCAAAGCATTTTTACTTTGTTTACTTATTAGAACCACATTATTACTTATTGTTTTCAACAAAGCAATTGCAAATATCGGCTGATGATTGACAGATAAGCACAAATGCTACCCAAAGCATTTTTACTTTGTTTACTTATTAGAACCCCATAATTACTTATTGTTATCCACAAAGCAATTGCAAATATCGACTGACGTCAGACCAATAAGTAAAAAACACTCTACCGAAAGCCGAAACGGTTCTGACGAGCGTCTAATTTATGCACAGTCTACTCGTAGTACAGAAATAAACTCTATGGGAATTTTTTCATGTACAATCACTCAAGCTCTTAGTAGCCATGATGAATTCCGGGAATCAAACCGGTAATTTGGTCTTGCCTATAACAGCTTTCCTAGAATAATTTTCCCGCCTATAATAACATGCGCACGTAAAACGGGAGTGGAACAATTCCTATTTTTTTGCAAAAAAAAAAAATTACTAGACAATGTCGTCGATCTACGAACTGGGCGTTTCTCTGAGATTTTTTCTTTGTGCGCCCTTTTTTTACTCGAGTCTAACATGCGATTACTTGTTTCATTGTTATTCATACTCTATACTATGCTGAGAGACAGCAGATTCGTAGTACTGTGCCAATGCTACAAATATAGGAATTGTAGCTCCAAGTATTTGTGAAATAGTTTTTATAAGAAATGTAATTGCGCAGTAATTTTGAGCAGTGCTTTGCACTGGTGTACCTCAGTAATAGCATTGGTGTTCCATATCGATAGTGTTAAATGGTGTAAATTCTGTAAGACTTATTTCAATGCAGCGGTTTAGTTATGAACTCTTGATATTTGTACTCACAAACAATTTCGAGTAATAATCGTTTTTAATACTCATAAAGATAATTTGGGAGTATAATGTTTTGACAAAGTATTATAAATTAGTTGTTTTGAAAGCCATTTTCGAGCAAAACGTGTAGGTAATTAGGAAATATTTATGTAAATCTCTCGATCAAAATTATATCTATTTTACTTAGATTGGTAAAAATTAATATTTTTTTGGTGTGCCGCAGAATTTTAATAATTAGTTTATGTGTTCCATGAGATAAACAGAGGTTAAAAATCACTGCTTTAAGAGTTGCGATAATCGGTACTATGATGACTTGTGATTAGAGGTCTTCTCTATAAATGCATTATCTTGTTTTGTATCTGAGGTTTTTTCTGGTAATACATTATCCACAATCCTACAATTGGAGCTTTTTCGCTTCTAATACATTCTCTATTTGTATTTGAGAACTTTTATCTTGAAACATATTCTCTAGTTTTGTATTTGGGGCTTCAGTAATGCATTCTCTAGTTTTGCATTTTTCTTCTCTAGTAACACGTTCTCCAGTTTTGCGTTTGGGGCTTAATACTCTAACAATGCATTTCTTGGTTTTGTATTTAAGGCTATTTCTTTTCTAATAAATTCTCTAGTTTTGCATTTAGATATTTTTCACTAGTAAAGCATTCTCTAGTTTTGCATTTGATATTTTTCACCAGTAAAGCATTATCTAGTTTTGTATTTGGGTCTTTTCAATAGTAATGCATTTTTTTTTATCTCGTGTAATACATTCTCTAGTTTTGCATGCGGCTATTTCTCTAATTTTTACTATAGTGCCATTGTAAGGACGTTCTGCTAAAAAATTGAGGTGCAGATACTTTTGGTGTGACGAACTATGTGAATGATTTTGCACACTTCACAAAAATGTAATGCTTTCACCATCCATCAACACTCCTTTACATCAGAATATCAAATGAAAGAGTATTTATACACTTACTACCCTTATTAAACCTAAAACATTTATACATAATTGTCGTAACATTTTCAGAGGCTGTGGTAGGCAGACGTTCAACCACGCAAGCTAAGGGCATTTTATTTTTATTTTAAATATAATTTTTCGAAATCAGTGTTTTATATTTTGTGTAGCATTTAATATATAAGTTTTCAGTTATTGAAACTCTTAGAACAGATGTATGGGTGACAAAAATCAAAGGTTATTATAGGGCCCCTAGGGCGATCTGATCCTACTTATTACCATCCTTGATTACCAGGAGAACAAACACTTTCCTCCTCTAAGGAAACTTTATTTTACTCACAAAATACACACAATTATTCATACATCGAAAAAGCCTTTTTCGCTCCCACGCCGTGGTTCCCGCGTAACTCTCTCTTTCTCCCCTTGCAGGGTCACCCCTTCTCTTCTCTCCCTTCTCTTCGTGGGCCAGCTTTTACCGCGCCCCTACAGTTATGTAATGTATTCTGTAAATTCTGTTTAACCCTTCAAGTGGTTAGGATCAAGATCTGACCAATTTTGATTATGACGAGATATCTCGTCTTCAAGATATTGCCGATTCTTTTATGATGACTAAATTAAGATCTAGTCATTTTCTTCTATCGACGAGATATCTCGTCCATCAATGTCTGATTAGTTGTGCTAATGAGACGAAACCTTTCAGAGGTAACCACCAGGCGGGTGAAGATTCTATTGCTGCAATCCAATTTTGAGGTTAGGCAAAACTCGTTACACTTTTTTCCGTTGAGGAACTCTTTCCTCGAAGGAGTAGTGAGACAATTCCAAGAACGATAGCCTCATAAATTAGAACAAACTGCTTTTACTACTGGTGCAATCCAGTTTTGAGGTTAGGCAAAACTCGTTTGGAACTCTTTTCCCTTGAAGGAGTACTGAGGCAATGCCAAAAGAGAAAGTGAGAGAGAGAGAGATCGACCACCTCATGAATTTAATACTAACTACTTTTACTGCTGGTGCAATCCAGTTTTGAGGCTAGGCAAAACTCGTTGCATTTTTTCCCGTTGAGGAACTCTTTCCCTTGAAAGAGAACTGAGACAATCCCAAGAACGACCACCTCATAAATTTAGTACAAACTACTTTTACTGCTGGTGTAATCCAGTTTTGAGGTTAGGCAAAACGCGTTACATTTTTCCCGTTGTGGAACTCTTTTCCCTTGAAGGAGTACTGAGACAATACCAAGAACAATCACCTCATCAATTTAGAACAAACTACTTTCACAGCTGGTGTAATCCAATTTTGAGGTTAGGCAAAACTCGTTACACTTTTTTCCGTTGAGGAACTCTTTCCTCGAAGGAGTAGTGAGACAATCCCAAGAACGATAGCCTCATAAATTTAGAACAAACTGCTTTTACTACTGGTGCAATCCAGTTTTGAGGTTAGTCAAAACTCGTTTCATTTTTCCCGTTGTGGAACTCTTTTCCCTTGAAAGAGTACTGAGGCAATGCCAAAAGAGAGAGTGAGAGAGAGATCGACCACCTCATAAATTTAATACTAACTACTTTTACTGCTGGTGCAATCCAGTTTTGAGGCTAGGCAAAACTCGTTGCATTTTTCCCGTTGAGGAACTCTTTCCCTTGAAAGAGTACTAAGACAATCCCAAGAACGACCACCTCATAAATTTGGTACAAACTACTTTCACAACTGGTGTAATCCAGTTTTGAGGTTCTGCAAAACTCGTTGCATTCTTCACGTTGTGGAACTCTTTTCCCTTGAAGGCAGGCGTTACGAGGCAACCCCGAGAGCGCATATAGTTCTTTGAGTTACCTAACCACTTCAAAAATGTAATACAAACTACTTTTAGGGTATTTTCATACGTATTTTTCACTTTTGCAAGTTCATCTTTCTTTTTTGTTACGGGTAGATTTTAGAGATTTTTAGATCAGCATCCACACACACACACAGATCCCAATAATTACCACAAAATATAATTATTTCTAGAGCGCATTTCCTCTAATAAATATGTTCGATTCAATTTGCTTTCTTTCCGCATTAAAGTTTAATGCTTCATTAGCTTCAATTGAAAGTAGTAGCTGCAACTCGAAGAATTTTTAACCATGTAACTTTTCTTTCGAATCGAATTACTTAAAAAGATTAACTTGGAATTGTTTTATTTTTTTGGTCGTATAGATAGTGTTGATTAGAAACCCATTTCCATTTCGTTGCCTTCTATTATATAATCGTGTGGAATTAATGAATTTGAAAGAAAAATAAAAAGAAAGTAAACATTTTTGTCGCTTGCTTAATACTTGCCGGTTATTTGCTGATTGCTGTGAGTTTTGTACATTTTATTTGATTACAGGGAAATAATCCAGAATTTAACAGTTATGGTTTTTTTTTTTTTTTTTTTTTTTTTCAGTTTTGATTTTTTGATTGAATGTAATCGTATTAGATATGTTTTCCATATTACGTATGTAATAAAGAAGAAATGTGTAAATTAAAAATAAATAATTCAAAAACTGAAACTAATTAATAATAATTTTTGTTTTTGACCATAATTTCACAAGAAACGTATACATTAAAAATACAAAAACCAACGTACTTTTTTTAGTATTCATGATAAAAAGGTTTTCATAAAAATGTCTCAAACAATTGTAAATAGTGTAGTATTGCTCATTTTGTGTGCATTATTCTGCCAAAAGTCTAGCAGTTCAGAAAAAATACAAGTAAAAGTTTGTATTTGATCTGTTTTCCATGGTACATATGCTCTAATGAATAAGAAATCTGTAAATTAAAATTAAGTTATTCAAACTGAAAGTAATTAATATTAATTTTTGTTTTTGTACATAATTTCATAAGAAACGTATAAATTACAAATACAAAAACCAATGTATTTTTTATAATTCATAATAAAAAAAATTTCGTTTTATGCTTTAAGCATTTATAAATAATATAGCATTGTTCATTTTATGCATTATTCGGTCAAAAGTCTAGAAGTGAAGAAAAAGATACAAGTAAAAGTGCAATCTGTAAAAACTACTAATTAAAATAATTATAATTTTCCTCTCACAAAACTTTATAATTTACAGTGACACACACGAAGAAAGATACTTTTATGCACTAGAGGTAAGATTTTTTGTAACACCATCTTTTAAAAATTTTAATTACAATTTCGTTTATTAAAAAAAAATGTTTTTAGTGATGTTGATCAGATAATTTTTTTCTCTTTGATTTGAAGTTGTAAGCATGATAGAATGTGATAAAATAACTAGCATTTTAAGAAATTGATTCATTAATAGAATAAATACATACAATAAAGTATATAAATTTTGTAAAGAGATGAATCGGAAGGAAGTATGTTTACCAATAAAGTGTACAACGTATTTTACTCATTCCTGTTTCCAAATTCCTGAAGTATAATCCTTAAAATGTATTGCATTAATCTCAATCGTAACGACCAAATACTTGCTTAAACAAATGTCAAAACTGTAATTTAAAAATATATCAAAAAGGAAGTAAGAATACTTAAATTAAAAAAGGAGACTTTTGTCTGAATGAAATGTGAGGCTTTTGTATTCAGTCGTATTTTTATTTCATAAATTCATAATTATCTCACTGTATATTTTATTGCGAAACATTCAGAATAGAATTTAATATTTTCTAAAGCATTGGTTTCGTATGAAATATTAAAGTACTCTCTTAATTCTGGGTTAAGTAAATTTAATATTTGATGTTTTGTCGAAAGTATTCATTAAATTTTAAAAATATTATTTATAGCAGATTGTATAGCGATAAAATACCCTTAATGTGAATTAAGAATCTTATAACGGAATTTTTAAAGATGCCTTTCTTTTTTATTTTTAACATAATCAACTTATACAAATGTTGCAAATATTTCATTTATTGTGAACGCTTAAGAACTTAAACTACTTTTAAATTAGGTAAAGATTAGAATCAACATAGTATATGTTTAAACAACCGTAAAAGGTATGGATAATAACGTTAAAGGTTTCTTAATCTTCCCGTAATTTTGTAGTATCAAATTGTGCCATTTTATTAAATTTCGTCTCCTTTTTTTTTAAGTTACTCTGTATCCATAGCAGTCTTTAATATTATTTAAATAGATTTTTTGGATTTTTTTTATTAGAAATATCATTAATTCAAAACAAGTACAAAAGGTTTAGTGTATAATTGTTTATATGTATGTGTACATTTTTTATCTTCCATGCGAAAATTAAATATCTATAATTTAATTTTGCCTTGATAAATTTTTCATTTGTCTTAGAGTTTAATTTGTAGATTGTAAATTCATAGATTCGTATTCATTATTAATGTTTTATTAACTGTGTATTTGTAGACTCCTAATAGTTACTCGGTAATTCCTACAGCAATAATTTCTCTGAATTTATTAAAAATTAAATTAGATGTTAATGAAAGTTTAATTATTACAAACGTAAAAAATATATTATCAAATTGCAACGTTATATTTAAAAAAATTAGCAAAACAAGATTAATAACGTTCGTATAAACATAATGAAACATATTCAGAGCAATCGTAATAAAAAATTGTTAGTCAATTGTATAAACTGTTTTAAGAGCTTTTATTTGTAAAACCGAAGGCGTCATTAAAAATGCAATAATTATTATGATGTTCTTATCTCTCTGTAAAAGTGGATTTGCCAGAAGATTTTTTTATTTGATTGACAAGTTTTATTGTTAACTTGATCATTGTATTAAAATGTTAGCGGTGAGTCATCAAAAGGTGGTTAAAAGCGATTAAGCTGAAAAAAATTTATTTTGATATTTCCGTTCAAATATATTTTCTGAGAGTAGTAAAAAAAAGTATTTTTTAATGGAAAATCTATCGTTAAATAAAATGATACATTTCTGACAAAAATTGAAAAGTAAAAGACCTGAGAAAAAAAAATTTCTCCTAAAAACATTTTTCATTTGTCTATGATACAGCTTTGCATTTAATAAACGCAATGAAAAAAACAAATTCTCACATTTTGATTAACACACGGCTGTTTAAAAATACAATCTGTAAATGTATATTCGTATTTATACTTTATTTAATTCATTTAAAAAAATATTATTAACACGTTGTTTTTTACTGTTTTTTTGCATAAATTAGGCATGCTATACGTTCCAGTGTCTAAATCCAGGCCACGAAACTAAGCCTACTTTTTTTACAACCCGTTATGATGGAATTTAATTTTATAGTTTATTTAATTCATTTTAAAGAATATTAGTAACATTATTTTTAGTGTTCCTTATGCATAAATTAGGCATGCAATAATTTCTTGCGTCTGAACCAAGTCACGGCACTAAACTTAACTTTTTTACAACCCGTTGACCGACTTAAATTTTATGTTTTACTTAATAAATTTTGAAAAACTTGAACTAATTTATGCTTTTAAAAAACATTCAAAATAATCACACTATTTTAAATATTTCTTAAGCATGAATTAGGCATGCAATACTTCCCTGCATCTAAATCCAAGTCACGGAACTAAGCCTACTTTTTTTCACAACCCGTTGATTGAATTGAATTTATACGAACCATTTAGGTTGAAGTGAAGCAGTTCCATATTGACTTCATAAAGCTGTCATCCCCACCAAATAACCCTTTTCTAGCACCATAAATATTTCAGTGTCAAGTGCAAATGGGGTGGGATTAAACACTGCTTTTATGCACTGCTCCAACCCATGTTCTCCTGCCTCCCCCCTCTTTAACTCTCATAGATCATTCATCTCACTTTAACCCCCCCCCCTTTTCCACCTTGCCATTTTATTTGTACTTCCCTTTACTCCGCTCTCTCTTCCTTTCACTTTCTATTTCATTTTATTCCTCTCAAAATAAAATAGAAAATAAAGATATCTTCGAGTGAGCATTCTTTTATTTGCGTTCCTCGGGTTTTTAAGATTTTTATTTCGAGACCATTTTGTCGTGTGTTGCTCTGGTGGAATTATTCTTTATTTTCCCCATCTTGTTCCACATGGGCGGAAGAATCGTTTGCCGTTATTTTGTTTCGGTTTCAGAGAATTTCGACTTTGTTTGCTTAATCGTGACCGTAATTGTGGGAGAAATCGATGTAGTTCGGCTTTTATCTTACATTCTCCTTAAAATATTATTTAAAATGTATCCTATGGGTTATGAACCCTTTGTGACGGTTAGCTATTTTGGAAAGTTGGTGAAATGTTTGCTTTCGTCCTTTTTATTTTGGTCAATTTATGAACGGACCTACTCATTATCTCCTTTCTCCTTTATATATATATATATATATATATATATATATATATATATATATATATATATATATATATATATATATATATAAACAATTGTTTCTAGTTCCATAAAAGAATTGTTTCTGTAGAAATTAGACAGCTTAAACAGGACCGTAATTGTGGGGTAAATCAATACAGTTCAGCTTTTATTTTACATTCTCTTTTAAATAGTACTTTAAATGTGTTATAGTTTTCGTGAAGAATAGTTACTGTATAAGACGGTCAACATTTCTTAGATATCTTATACTATTGAGTTTTTCTTATTGTTGTATTTACATTTACTGCGTATCCCCCTCAACAGTCTCTTAACTCCATTCCAAATCTAATTTGTTTATAAGTGATTTTGAACGACATAGATGTACAAGTAGGTTAGTTTGAGCTTTTTAATTTTTAACAGTTCAGTGTTATTTTATTAGTCCAGAAATATTTTATTGCTATAACCTGAAGTAAAAATCTCTTGGTTGCTCTCGTGGAATTATTTTTTATTTTCTCCATCTTGTTTAGCATGGGCAGAAGAATCGTTTGCCGTTATTTATTTCGGTTTTAGAGAAATACGACTTTGCTTAATTTTGACCGTAAATGAGAGTTAAATAGATGTAGTTAACCTTTATCACATTCTATTTAGAACATAATTTAAAATGGTCGTAGTTTTATATTATAAATAAAAGAAATATGCTTATGGTTATTAAAACGGTTTTGGAGTTGTAGAATGAATTTTTAATTTCTTTTTTTTTGTTTAATGATCGTAGTTTTATATTTAAATAAAAAAGAATATACTTATGATTATTAACGGTTTTGGAGTTTGGAATTAATTTTTGCTTTCCATTTTTTTTATTTTATTCCGATATGTAATAACCTGTCCATCTTTTTGTAATTCAGTTATAAGACCAAATTCGTTTACTTTATCGTATTAGTGATTTACGACCAGATCGGTATGCGAAGGCTAAGTTTGAATGCATTATTTTCTTTTAATTCGATATGTTAATCATTTTACTTTAAAAAAAGTAATCAACTAGGGTATCGTAAAAAAAATTCGAGAATTTTTTCGGGTTTTCTTTAATATTTATTTTTTTAAACTCGAGTAAACTTAGTGCACAGATCAAACCACCCATTTTTAGTTTATCTGATTTTCTTGGGTCAGTTAGTTCTAGCCAAATCTAAATTACAAGTTTCAAATTATCATTTTAATTAGCTACGCTAATTAGTTTTTAAGTTTGTAATCCAGGGGTGCGTCTTAATTTGGTTGCAGCATGATGGTCTTCCTTGAAGTTACCTGCATTTCTGAAGTGCTCTTAGTAATCCCAAAACGTCAGATTCTTTCTATATTAGCATCGTAATTTAGTTTAATTTTCGCCAAATGGCCGTTAACTATAACAACGATCTAAATTACACCCCTTGAGAGATTCTATTTGGCACGTTGCCCAGACGACCAATGGGTATCATGAAGGGAAAATGGAATGTATAATAGCTCCACAAGTGTTACGTAAATACCTTTTCTATTTCTTCCATAATTTCATTTCAGTATGAGTCAATAACTTAGTTATTTCTGTAGATTTTCAAGAGACAGGATGGTGAATTGAATACATGTCGAAGATTAAGCGTCAAACTTTTAACTGAGATGTTTTGATTCTTCAGAAATGGCAGAAATTTCTTTGCTGTGAGCAATCTAGAATCTCTACCATTATAAAAGGAAGTGTTTGTTTCGCGGTCTCAAAATCCTGACGATCTATGGCACTTACAGCAATGGTATTTGGCACACAGCTGGTCGAAATCTTTTGCAATTTTTGGGTGGCGGCGAAATTTTAAAATTGAATCTAGAAGATTTTAAAATGAATTTAATAGTTTTATTCTCCAACGGGTTCTTCAAACACTGATGACTTTTTCTACCCGCGTGAGCCTTGGAACCATGCTAATTTTTTTAATATTTTATATTTTCACAACAGATTATGACGTCACGTAAACTTTCTCTCCCCCCCCCAAAAAAAAAAAAAACAGATTGCTTCTTCTGCCCCATTCCATTTCCACAATGAGAGCAAGAAATAAAAAACATATTGACTGGGATTGTTAAGTTTTCTTTCGTAAAATCGGAATCGCAAAAGATAGATTGAAAATTTCAACGGATTTGATATCTGCGGAAAATTTCACTTTAGATTGATACCTAAAAATATTATTTTCTTTGAATAAATAATTTATAAATTGAATATATCTTCAACGGATTTGAAATCTGCGGAAAATTTTACACCTGATTAATACCTTACATCACGACGTTGCTTCGCAAACCAACATCACGGGCAACGATGGGCTAGCCAGGCAGTGGCTATAACATAATAACTTGAAATGGTTAAAATTGAACCGAAAGCTTTAGACGGTCTTATCAGTCAATTTTCTCGTTTCTTTTCCTAAAAGACAATAAAACGGGAATCGTTTCTAGCCTCGAATCTAGCCGTCCTAGTGGTTTATCTTCGCTTCGAAAACTGTTCTGTATTAGACAGCCTATGATGCAAAAGCCTGTTCCATAGTGTCCCAGCTCTGGCGAAGTGACGGGTTAGTTTTTTCTGTTTAGATCTTCAATCCGACTTGGTGAAATCGGGCACTTTTGTCTCGACGAGATTGTTGTGATCTAGAATTGGCGAGTTTCTTAGGTCGCCAAGAGAGAGCATACCCGATGCATTATATTTACTGAACTCAGAACTTTTTTGTTGTTACTCGCTCATGGTATGATCGATAACGGATTTTCATTTTGTTACCTTGTACCAGTTCTCCGGAGCATATTTGTTGTTTTTTCTAATCAAATAGAAAAACTGATTTGATCTCGTTGACCACTATGAACAGAGATTTCACGTCATTCGCAAAAGTGACCAGATCTTGGCAGACGATATATCTCGCCGAAACCAAGGGTTGAAAGGAGCTAAAAAAGCAAAATGGCGTCCCAATCCCGGTTACTTTGTGTGGATGATCCAAGCGCTGTGTCAGCCTGAAGCAGTCTTTCACAAAAGAGGGAAATAAGAGAAAGATTGACCATGCGAAAAGATGAATTGCGCACATTTCAACTGGTCATTTTGCTTAGGAGGAGGCATAAGGTAGGGGGTAGAGTCTGTGCTAAAGATACCCATTGGGCATGCCAAACACCATTGACTTCTCCATAACAAACGGCATTGATGATTTCAAAAAGTACCCCGTAACGGCGCACTGTTCTTTGTGACACTTTTATTCGAGTCTGAGTATTTAGAATACACTCCACCAATCCTACGTGGTACTTGGACCGATGCGCTAGGCAATAATGCAGAGAAGGTTGATCCAAACATTTCAAGGGGGGTCGTTCAATCGACATCGTTCTTTAAATAACGTCTGACCAACGCTGACCCCACCCTCTGGAGGCAGAAAACACAGAGGACACGTTCCCACCCACACGTGTTGTGAAAGAAACCTCAAATGACCATCGAAATTCATTAACTTCGCCGCTAATGTCCTCCATAATGGACTCCAGGCCTACCCTAGTCCGCTCCCACTTTCCCAAAATGGACTGGACGTTCCAGCCGTGCGTGGGAGAGACCGCCGCGGACACTACCTGCCCCCCCCCACCCCCATCAACATCGATCCCACTCCAGGACCGGTATAGATTATCAGGTCGACGGATTTTTTTCTGTCGCGGAGGTCCTGTCACCCGAGAAGGTGCAGAAAAAGAATTCAAAATCGCAGGGGGCCCCCGACACTTAATGGGCACTTCCCGGATAGACCGGCCTAATCTCGACCCCCCCCCCCTAATAACATCATCATCATCATTTCGGGAAGGACGCTGTTCACACATGCACTCACGCTAACCATTCAGTACTCATCGATCGAAGCCCAGTATGTGTTAAGGCCCTGCTGGATGTGTGTGTGTGTAATGCTAAGGCACGTTAAGGGGGTCCTAGCATGCGTGCATGCATCCACGCTGCCATCCACCCATACATCTCCCCGTTGCACGGCATCCTACAATACCTTGCTTCCAAGCCCTCCCGTTCGTTCTATCCGCTCGGGTAGACTCGGTGGACTGAGGCAGGAAAGGCTTTTCCCAGCTCTCTCCAAGAATCCTCTACCCTTCTCTCACTCTTTCCAGTTAGCAGGCGATTTTGCCATCGCCACTCCACCCCTCCCATCCAGCACCCCCACTCGGCTTTTCCATCAGCTCTCCACTTCCTTCTCGTGGGTGGAACGTTCGATGGGGGGATCGTCCGCACATTGAACAGGTGGTGCGTGACCTGAATTCCAGGCTGGTCGGTCGGTGCCTTGTTGGGAAGCATCGATCCGGGATCGAAATTCGTCGAACAGGGTCTGGGAGTGCTTCGATTCCGATGTAAGAATCGCCACATCGTTTGCTATGCACTGATTTTTTAAGGCCCGCTTAACATCAACCTTCGTTTGAGAGTATGGTTAAGTTCAGAATCAACGAAATTTGCCATTGAATACAACCTGATATGTAAACATCTGGATTTTTATATATAAGACCACAAAAATACTACACACTGATGATTTCTGAATGATACTACTGACTGTATTCAATCAACCTTCGTTTCAGAGTATGGTTCTGTTCAGAATGCTCAAAATTCGATAATTGAATCCAACCTGATATGTAAACATCTGAATTTTTTGTAAGACCACATAAATACTACTCACTGAGGATTGCTGAATGATACTACTGGCAGAATAAATCTACCTACATTTCAGAGTAAGGTTGGTTTAAGGTCAGGATTATATGAGATGCATCATTAAATCCAACCTGATCTGAAAACATATGGATTTTTTGTAAGACCACATAAATACTACTCACTGAGGATTGCTGAATGATACTACTGGCAGAATAAATCTACCTACATTTCAGAGTACGGTTGGTTTAAGGTCAGGATCATAAGAGATTCATCATTAAATCCAACCTGATCTGAAAACATATGGATTTTTATGTAATCCCACATAGATACTACACACTGATAATTGCTGAATGATAATACGGGCTGTATAAATCAACCTTCGTTTTATAGAATGCGAAAGTTCAGACTAATCGAAATTCGTCATTAAATACAACTTGGTCTGAAAACATGGATTTTTATGTAAGACCACATTTATTCAGAACAATTTATTCAGATCATAAGAGATTCATCATTAAATCCAACCTGATCTGAAAACATATGGATTTTTATGTAATCCCACATAGATACTACACACTGATAATTGCTGAATGATAATACGGGCTGTATAAATCAACCTTCGTTTTATAGAATGCGAAAGTTCAGACTAATCGAAATTCGTCATTAAATACAACTTGGTCTGAAAACATGGATTTTTATGTAAGACCACATTTATTCAGAACAATAATTGATGAATGATAATACGGGCTGTTGTATAATACTGGCTGCATAAATCAACCAACATTTCACAGTACGGTCAGTTTAAAGGTTAGGGTCATGGAGATTCGTCCAAATTCGTCATTAACCCTCCAAGTGTTTTTGGCGTTAAATCTCGTCTAAGAGACCAATTTTGTTAATGACAAAAGATCTCGTCGTCGAGATATTACCGATCTTTTTAAGTTGAGATATCAAGATTAGGTCAATTTTTTTCTAATGTCGAGAATATCTCGACCATAAAGATCTGGTAAATTTTGCTAATAACGAGGATATATCTCTCAACAAGATCTGGTCAATTTTGTAAACGACGAAATACCTCGTGAGACAACCAAGAGGAGAGTTGAGGTGAATCTAATCTGAAAATACTTCGATTTCAATATAAGAATCGACATGTCATGACTATACACCGATAATATCTGGTTCTGGTAAGAATACCAGTAATACTCTAGATCGAAATGCGTCATTGAAAAAGGATAATACATATCACCCTCTACACACCAATGAATTCTGATCGCTAACACTCTGATTGTGGTAGTAGAACCGGTAATACTAAATTGAAATTTAAAATCGTTAAGAACAAGAAATGCATGAAAATATTGCGATTTAGATGTAATACTCGTCGCATAATTACTTGACAGAAACTTCTGGTTGATAGCACTGACTGCTGACTTTAGTAGCAATTCCGGTTATATAAGCTGATAAAAATTGTTAACCTATATTTTATATTACGGTTTACGTACAGAATCTTCGAATTTCGTCATTAAAGCGAATTTGATCTAAAAAAATTTCTATTTGCATGTATAGTATGTAAGAATCCCATATAAATATCGTCATCTGACCGTGGTTCAAAATTACGTGTTGTCCTCGGATCTTTCCCCTGGGTAATTGATCCCGGACCGTCGTCAATAACCCATTGTGTCGTTCTAGTAGGACGTCAATTAAAAATTACTAAAAAAAAATTAACCTCATAAATATCTTGAAACTGATATGTTATGATTAATAACAATGGTTGTGGATATGTTTCTCGTAATTCTGGTTGTCTTGTAAGTCAATCTACATTTCAGAATACGGTTTAAGTTCAAAATAATTTATATCCATCAATAAGGCAATATGTGTGGTCTAAAAACGTTAAAATTTTTATGAAAGAACAAATTTGCGGTACCATATAAAAGGTATACACTATTAATTCCCGATTGATAATAATGTATGTGGCAATACAAAGAATACTAGTTGTATGAGTCAGTATATATTTCAGAATACGATTTAAAGTCAGGTAATAGTAATAGGTAATTTTTTAGTTAACGTCGTGCTAGAGCAACACAACGGGCTATTGACGACGGTCCGGGATCAATCCCTTAAGGGAAATATCCGAGGACATCACCTCGTAAAGTTCAGATAGATACATAGTTAATTAACATCGCACAGGAGCAACATAACGGGCTATTGTCGACGGTTTGGGGTCAATCCCTAAGGGAAAGAATCGAGGACAACACCTAGTAAATTTGATCCACGGTCAGATGACGAGATAAACATCTGATCTGACACACCACTTTCCAAACTTCATTTTTGAATTCCGGATCATCGAAGTTCGTCGGCAAACAGTTGCGTATATTTTTAATACGATTTCAGAACTTCGCCAGTAAAAACTCTAAAGAATAAATTCCGAATTGAAATGCGACGTTTAATTAAGATATCTACCTAACGAATTGATCTGAATACTCCGTTGTGTTTCTCCAGTCCGCCGTTAATTAAAATACCTACCTTCCTACCAAATTGATATGACAGTCGAATGGCCATCGCCAATTATTCAAACGCCAAACGCCTCCAGAAAGGCAATAAACTACATTTTTAGGTCACCCCGATATCTCTCGTGCGAGAGCATTTGGGTTGCCGAAATAAAAAGCTCACATTCCGTTTGGTTTATCTCTGCACTGAAAACTCATAAATCTAGAAACCAAATATCTCGGGAAGATCGGACGAACTACATCCGAACAAACTTTATTTTCATGTCTGAGTCACGATATAATTGCTACAGACCGAATATTTTAGATTGGACAGGTCTGGCATGAGTCAAAGTTCACTTACATTTTTGAATGAGTTTGAAATCGACTGGAGATCTTATCAATTCGGTACCCAATTGGACTTTGAAAACGGTAAAAAGCTGCAATACGATCTTATAATATTTCTGTTTGAATGCGTCACTATAAATGTAAATACTAAGGACCTAATTTTTTTTTTATCTCTAGTAGGAGCCAAAGATATTTTATTCCGTCGATTCAATACCGAAATTTATAATTGAGAAAGATAAAAATCTGGCCACCTCATTTTTGTGTCAAAGTGACTACATAATTTATATAGGTTAGAAGTCTATTGGATAACCATGGTCGACTAATTTGTTATTGAACATGGAAAAAACTGAGTCTTACTGTTTGGATGTCAGTGGTGTCACAATAGATTACGAAGGACCCAGTTTTTGAATTCGTCAGAAGAACAGTGAAATAAGTCCAAGATTAGGAAGTCGTTCAAAATCGATGGCATTCATCGATTCTGATGTTTAAGGTCGACAGAAAGGGGATTAGATCTGAAATGTTTTCAGCTTTTATGGAAGACGTTTAATTTTAATTACCACCGGTGTATTTCTAAGGCCTGGAATAGAAGGAGTGGTGTAAGCTTATCCACATCTTAGAGCCATTCAAAATTAGATTTGAATTTGAATTGTTATCGATTTGGCTCTAACGTTTAGAATGGAGGGAATACAAATTAGGCATTGGAAAACTTTTTAGTTTCAGGCTTGCTTTTAAATCAGATATCCCCCAATATAGTCCTAATTGAACCCAAAGATGAGAGATGTCAAAGTAATTCGATGCAAATAACTCATCAAAGGTAGTAGATTCATGCCATGGTTAAACTACGATACCATGGTAAAATTAGTTGGTGATCAGACTGAAGTGAAAGTAATTTGATACGAATTGTTCATCGAAGACAACAGATTTATGCTATGATTAAACGAGTAGTGTAAAGCTAATTTATACCATACCGTGGAGTATACTAAAGATTTGAAGATCTAAACTGTTCATAGTTCTTTTTATAATCAAAATAGCGTAGTTCGATTAGCTGAATTGTACCCTTGAATGCCAACGAAACTTAGATTTGAGAACTGAATGTGTTTTTATCTGTACTTATTCAACCAAAAACGTGTCATGTACCACATTGAGTTATGCTTACGTTTAGTTTTGTTTGTTTCGCTTTAAGGTTATCCGGACCTCATGTCAACATTAATATTACTGTAACTTTTGGTACTCCTGTACCCAGTACACAAATTTTCTTGAGAATTTATTTTCGTTGAATATCTTACGGTCTAAGAACTTGATTTTGTTTTACATGGTGTTTCGAAAATATCTGTCCAAATTGTAAAGTGTGTTAGAGGGTCCAAAATAAGCATTTTTGTCAAAGAATATGTCCAGAAATGACGCGTTTATGTCGTAGAGGGTTCAGTTTATGTCATAGATAGTGCAGTTTAGGTCGTAGATAGTGCAGTTTAGGTCAGTCAATAGCATCGTTTCTGTGGCGGGAGGCGTAATTCCCCACTCGGATTCGTGTAGCGATGCATGCCGTTGAAAATCCGAATGGGGATGGACGCAATTTTCAACTATTAGTTTAGATACCTGTAATATTTGTGTAATAGCCCATTGCAGCAGTAAGGTATAGAATTCGGGGAACTCATCAGAAGATAACAGACGAGTACATTTGAGGATACACGCATTAAAAATTTCCGATATTTTTTGGTTTTGTTTGTCGTTTTACTCATTAGAAGATAACAGACTAGTACATTTGAGGATACACATATTAAAAATGTCATACATTCTTTGGTTTTGTTTATCGCTTTACTCTTTAGAAGATAACAGACTAGCACATTTAAGGATAGACATACTAAAAATTTTCGATATTTTTTTGTTTTGTTTGTCGTTTTACTCATCAGAAGATAACAGACTAGCACACATTTAAGGATACACATATTAAAAATTTCCGTTATCTTTGGTTTTGTTTGTCGTTTTAGTCATCAGATTATAACATACTAGTACATTTGAGGATACGCATAATAAAAATTTCAGATACTTTTTTTTGGTTTCGTTTGTCGTTTTACTCATTAGAAGATAACATACTAGTACATTTGAGGATACGCATAGTAAAAATTTCAGATATTTTTTGGCTTTGTTTGTCTTGTTTGTCGCATTTTTTGTGTCAGCTTAAGGTAGATGCTGAACCACAACAAACATAAATATATAGATCGGGATTTGAACCTGAAACCTGTTGAAACGAGAGCCAGAGTGCTACCAGAATATTTAAATTTGAATACATACGTTTGGTTTGTTGGGTTTTATAGCGAAAGGACCATATTTCAATCCCAACCAACGTCAAGCAAATGGTTGTTGGTTGGTTTGGTGGTTTAATGGTGCAAGGCCTATATTTGGCCATGCTGCACTAGACGCAAGGCACTCAATATCAAGAAATAAACTCAGTAAAAGTTTTATTGACACAAAAGAAGCCGAAGAGAATGCACATGACAGGAATCAAACCTGCGGCCGCAGGTTTGATTGCATTTGACCGCATTACGAATAGCAAGATACAGCTCGAATCTTGCTAGGCGCAATGAACATATCCGTTGAGCCTAGACTGCCCCATCAAGTAAATGGACATACACACACACAAGGAAAGTTTCTACTGACACAGAACAGAGAGAAATACTACCATGGAGGTATCGATACCTGAAACGAATCGAATCTGAGCCTGCTACAACTAACTTTCCCCCATTGTATATGGTGTTCACATAAATGAATATAGTATTCCATTACACATGATCAACAAATCTAATTTTACTTTTGAAAAATGCAGGATACAAAAATCGAATTTATGATTTCTTTCGATATCGTCTCTTCGTTACTAGACCGCATGTGACCTAAATTCCTACGAGCATTGATCGCGTTCCATTTATCTAGATATACCTCTGGGAATAGGTAGGATCCAAATCGGGGCTGTGTAAGATTTCCGGTATAATCCCTAAGACAACGTTCAATCGAATTGTGTTGAACGGAACGATTTTTTTTTGTATTGAGAAAAGAATGGTGCTTCGATAGTTCTTTGGAAGAACGGTATCGGCTTAGGCGAAAACGTAAAACCGAAAGCGAAGTAAAATAGGTGAAGGAAACGCAAATCTGAGTTGAATGTTGTTGTTCGTGTGTCCATGGACAAGCAATATTGTAGTGGGGAAGCGGTCTAGATTCCATCAAAAGCATTGGTCACAGCCTCTGCTAATGTTAGTGCATCCCAGCTGTAGAGTATCCCTGAGTGGAACCATTCCAATCTTCAAAAGATTCACCGCAACAGTTGGGCATTCCCAGATGTGGTTGGGCGTGAGTTGGACAGTTTTTACAATGGGCATAGATTCTTGTTTTGTCCGGATGGATCTTCATGCCCTTATAATGCTGAGTTCTAAGCCTGGCAATAGTGGATGTGATATTTCTGGGACAGTCGAATTCTGTTAAAAGGGGTTTCTTATTTGTGTGAGTCATAATTCTATATCTGGCCACTGCGTTAGCATCAGCAAGTGTGATGGTGGTGCATCTCTGATCAAGTTCTCTAGCTTCTTTGGCCAAAGAATCCGCACATTCATTTCCCTCAATATTGACATGTGCTGGTATCCATTGTAGGACACAGGATTTTCCCTTTCTGTGCAACCTTTCGAGAAGGACTATAATTTCGGATGTGATGTTTGTCTCTCCGTTTTTGATAGCTTCTAAAGCTGATTTAGAATCTGAAAATATTGTTATTAATCTGAGTTGAATGTTTTTCGTTTATGACTTTTGAATATTCATTAGAACCGGCGTTATATTTATATTGGTAATGAGGTAGACATTAGTTGTAATGTATTCGTTTGCGTCGAGTGTTTTTTAAAGCCTTTTTAGTTCCGTTTGAGATAGTGAGTGGGTGAGATAAATTTCATTCTGTGATCCTCCGATAGATGGAGCAATTAGCAGGGAATTGGAGTCAGAGTTCCGTAATCTGTCATCGGTCATTAAATCACGGCCATCAGTTCAAATAAAGAATCCAAAGATGAAAATATTCTTTCTTTTTTTTTTGGAAATGTCTCGATGTTGATTTTAATTTGTTGTGTGTCAGTTTAATTTTTAATCTAAATTTTTCGAACTGACTATTTTGCTTCAAGCGGATTAATTTCTTAAGTGATTACTTTTTTAAAAGTAATTTTATTTGGGATCACAACTACATTTAGACTATGTAATCTCGCGCTATTGCTTTCGCAAGAGGATTTGGAGAATGGAAACCACTTTAAGTGAGAAAAAAGTGACATCATATTTGGTTTTAAATTAAATGAATTAGAGAAAGGATCGTTACGTGTTAAGCACGTCAAATTCAGCAAACGTTTTATTTGTCTCAAAGCGTTAAGTAGATCAATTTAAAAAAAAAGGACATACAGTCCTCGTAATATCCAAAGACAGTAGGGTACGCTTAGGCTGGTGCACGTTTAATCTTTAGGAACCTCAAATGTCCTCAAGTTGTAAAGTTTGGACATTGGATGCCAGCTGAGGTGTGACCTCGTCACCTGACCGTTATTCAAATTTATGCGGTGTTCTCGGAATTTTCGGGTTTATCCAGGACAGTCGCCAATAGACAGTTGCGTTTCTCCAGTGATTTAATTAAAACACTGCGACGTTAATTAAAATGCTTACTTACCTCCAAAATATAGGGGTTTGAGTTTTTTAAATTTTATACTATTTCGTCTATAATATTGATATTTATCCCAAGTGCACGAAAAGAACATGACAATGTGAGTCAATCATAGCGTTCTCCGTCAAGAAAAGTGACACAACTCAAAATTGCAGAACTTGAGGAGAACATCAACTTAAAGAATACTATAAAACTTATATTGAAATAGTATGAGCTTCTTTTAAATTTTAGGCAAGTATTTAGGGTGGTAACTTCTATTATATTCTATAGAATAGTAATATAACACGCTGTGGGGCACCTTACGCATTTTTTTGCAATGACATAACATCAAAATTTTTATTTTTTGACGTGTCACTTTTCTTGCCGGGGTGCGATATTTTTTTACCCTCCTAGTGATTGTCTCGACGAGTAAAAATCGTCATTGTCAAAACTTGACGAGATATCTCGTCATTAGATAAAGAAAACCTGACCAAATATTGATCTCATCATCAAAATTTATGCAATAGGTTTAACAGCATTCTTTAAGAATCTATGTTGCAGCACATGCGAGTAATCTCAAAGTATTACATACCAGTGAATTTCAATGGAGCCATTTTAAATATTTTATCTAAGAAAACAGAATAGGCTCAAAATAAAATGCTTCTAAATTTTGGTTTAAGGCTTTCAAATCAAGCTATTAAAATGACAAACTCCTGTCTTTCTTCGTTTGCAGAAATCTCAAGAAAATTTCTTAAAAAACGTCTAAATAATTGAAAGAACGTGTATCAATGAATGAACAGAATCAGATCATTCATATGCGACATAATAACTCTAGCGCCATCTGTTGTGGATTCGATAAACTAACTGGATAAACATCTAAAAAAAATTCGAAAGGAACGTAGATTACGGTAACAACAAATGCTAGTCGATTCAAATCTGTCTGTTTAAAATGCATGTAGAAAGCATCGTTGATCTTTATCTTTGAAAATAACACTTTACGAAGATTGATTCTAGACATGTATTTATGCTTTAAATGCTTTATTTAGAAAGCATATGTTTATCAGTCTCCACTTGTTAATAAAGCTTAAATATTAAAAGGGAATTATCTAATATCTTGCATATTTCTCTTTAAAAAAAAATAATTGGTTTCAAAACTTTAGAAGTTTTACATGTTCATATTTCAATCGAAATTTGAAAATAACTTAAGCTAAATTCTGTCTTTAACGGAAGGAAATTCACAAACGCAATAGCAAAGTAATTATTTTCCCCGTTGCATGGAGATTCTCATAAATAAAAAGAATTCCACTGCTCAGCACATCTGGCAGATAAGTAATCCAAAAATACTAATTTTACTGACGCCTAGAGCGTACCTAATCGGACGTATTTTGAGTTTCCTATTTTCAAATTTTGTATTTGTGTAAGTTTTAATTTTGAAAATAATTGTGATTTGATCCAACCTAAAATGCCGTCGGCCCCAAAAATTTAATGAAATGGAAAATGTTCTAAAAGCTCCAAATACTACGATTAGAAACCATTATTGATTTCGCACGCGTTTAATGTGTTTGAGCATACAGACGAGTGTCCAATTCCCATTGGTTTTGAAAAATTACTATTTGCTCGTAAATTTACAGTTTTTGTTTTATATTTGTATGGCTCTATTTCAAGGATAATGTGTAATAAACAACTTTTGAATTAACTTCGCACAAATCTCGAAATTAACACCGTGTTCATGAAGTTTTATATTATCTGGAAGATTGTAAAGTTGATTTCTCTGCTACTCTCCCTTCTCGTCCTAGAATAGACTCCCCAGTTTACCTATATATGTCTGGGCCCCAGTTTACCTATGTATGTCAGAAACTCACTGTAGAAGTTTCTTCTTTGCTGACACTTTTAAGAGACAGGGAAAACAACTTGCCACGAAGAAATTTATTAGTATTACTGTCATTAGATATGAAGTGATAATATTACATACATAGAAATGTCTTCTTGGCAAATTGTTTTCCCTGCAGCATTATAATGTTAGGAAAGAAGAGACTTATACAGTGAGTTTTTGGGCATAGGTAGATAAGTGCAGTCTCTTCCAGTAGACAGTCGCTTGGAGTCTTGGAAATTGTTTTCCTTTTGACATATTAATGTTAGCTAGGAAGACATTCAGTATTAGCTAGCAGTTTCTTTAGTATTAGCTATAGATTCAGTATTAGCTAGCAGTTTCTTCAGTCTTAGTTATACATTCAGTATTAGCTATTCTGTATTACCTAGACGTTCAGTATATAAGCTATTCAGTATTAGCTATTCTGTATTATCTAGACATTCAGTATTAGCTATTCTGTATTATCTAGACATTCAGTATTAGCTATTCAGTATTAGCTATTCAGTATTAGCTATTCAGTAGTACCTATTCAGTATTAGCTATTTAGTATTAGCTAGATATTAGTATCAGCTATTTAGTATTAGCTAGATATTAGTATTAGCTAGATATTAGTATTAGCTATTTAGTATTAGCTAGATATTAGTATTAGCTATTTAGTATTAGCTAGACATTCAGTATTCGCTAGGAAGAGACCTTTTGTTACGTAAGCAAGTGAACTCATTGTGGAAGATTGGCTCATTGATTGAAGATTCTCTTCTTGGCTGAACTTCTTTTATGACAGGAAGAAGATCTTTCTCGAAAGAAATTTACTGTTCAAAGTCATTCAAGAATGCGTAGTTAAAATGTAGGGATGCCCGCTCTGTTGGTTTTCTTAGTTATTATATAGTCTTAGCAAAGAAGACTCTTTTACAGTGTGTATAGGGATGCCCGCTCTGTTGTTTTCCTAGTCACTTTATAGTCTCAGCAAGGAAGACGCTTTTACAATGTGTTTTCGTAAAATTACTGTAAAAGTTTCCTTGGTTAAGTTTCTAAAGTGGCTGAAAAATCAACTTGCTGAGTAAAAAGGATAGTTAAAACAACAAAATCATCTTTGTCAGTTTTTCACTGACACTTTACTTATTGTTACGGAAGCAAGTAAATTCACTGTAGAAGATTGACTCATTGATTGAAGATTCTTTTCTTGAATGAAATTCTATAATGACGGGAAAAACATCTTGCTCGAAAGAAATTTACTGTTTTAAGGTATTGGTCATACAAGAATACGTAGTTAAAATGTAGGAATGCCCGCTTTGTTGTTTTCCCTGTCACTTTATAGTCACAGGAAGGAAGACGCTTTTACAGGGTGTTTTCGTAAAATCACTGTAGAAGTCTCTTCTTGGTAAAGATTCCTTAGTGGCAGGAAAATCAACTTGCTGAGTAAAAACAATAGCTAAAAAACCGAAATCTTCTTGGTCAGTTTTTCACTGCCACTTTACAGTTGTAGCAAGGAAGTGCTACGTGTAAATTGTTTTCCTGATGGGAGGAGATACATTTTATAACAATCAAGAGACCTTATGTTTATCTACAAGTTCAAGAAAAATCACTGTAGAAGTCTCTTCTTGGCTAAGATTCTAAAATGACAGGTAAACCCACTTACCTATAAAAAACTAGTTTAAAAATATTTCGTTCATTACAGGCATTTGTAGTTGTAGAAATGTCTTTCTAGGTTAGTTGTTTTTATTGTCACTTTACAGTGTCAATAAAGAAAATGCGTTTACAGTGTGTTTACAGACGTTAGGGAACTCTAGTCCTGGTGCACGTTAAATGTGTTGTGACTTCAAATGTCTTCACGTTGGAATGGTGTGGTAGTTTGGAGAGTGTGGTGCCAGCTCAGGTGTCATCTCATCATCTGACGGTGGTTCAAAATGACGAAATGTTCTCAGATCTTTCCCTTCGAGATCGATCCCGGACCGTTGCCCATAGCCCGTTGTGTTTTCCAGTTGGGTTTTAATTCAACTACCTACCAAATTTAATAAAATGCCTGAGTGACGTTTTCCGAGGATAAAGCAAATCGATGGAAGCAGACGAAATAACAATCTGTCGGTCGGGTTCTGGCAACCGTCCGCTTTCGCAACACATACACCACCCCCTCAACGTCGGAACGAAAAGGATCGCGAAGAGTTTCCGTCAACCCCACACCCACCCACCCCATTCCCGACGACGAACGACCCTGCGAGGAACAAGGAAGAAGAAAACCGTGGGGGGACGGCACAAACACAAGCGTCTCCATGGCAACCGTCCGAGTTGTTGCTACCTCGGAAGATCCCAGAGCACGTGCGCCTTTGGGCAAGCAAAGACTCTCTGCTTCCCTCTCTCTCTTCTCTGACCCACTTGGATGTCTTGAAGGAGGAGGGGGGGGGGGGTCTGTGCAGACTAGGAAAGGCTTTCTATTACACCAGGGGGGACTCTGACGGTGTCGTCTTCTGCTGCCATCCCTCTGAGACTAATACCTTCCTTCCCTCGCTTTCTTTTTCTTTTTTTTTGCTCCTTCCTCCGTCCTTCTCTCGCTCCGTCGTTTTCGTCGGGTTGTCCTTCGAGATTTTAGTTTGCCGGCTGAACCAAGATGGCCGTTTCAGGAGGGCCGAACAAGATGTCGAGAGCTCCTTCCTCGTGGAAATGTCGCAGAGAAACAACCATTTTGTGGGATGGGGTAGGAGTTTCGGTTTTTCCCCCCTCTATCCAGTCCTGGCAGGTGGTGGATTGGAGGTTTTTTCCACCCGCCTTGATTTCCCTTGTCGGGACTCGATAATATGAAAGGGTGTCTGTGAAAAAGTGGGGCGCTTGGAATCTGGCAGGTTGTCGTTTTTATATAGTGTCTGCCCTTTTTACTCAGATTAAACCTTTGTTTTAGCTGAATAGGGAAGACAACCAGATTGGTAGTCGAGGTCTAAGAATTGCGAAATATCACCAATGAAAATAGGACATGGTGATAAGAATGGTGTATAGCCATTTCGGTCGAACGAAACATCGCCGTAATCATGACTAAATTGAAGTATATTTTATCCCTCTTGATAGTTTCGTTCCGCTGAAATAGCTATAGACTATTTTCAGCTACTAGCGGAATAGTTTTTGTCCAGGTTGGGTTCAGGTACGCATAAGATCCTTATCTTACCAAGGATCGTAATAGAGTTATAGCTAATATGTTTACCCGGTCCGTATACCAGATACGGCTCAAATATTTTTATTAGGCCATCAGATCAGTTATGACTCTCCCGATGTGTTTAACTAGCCCGCCGACTAAATACGATTCTCAAGATAGGCTTAACTGGTTCACCAACCAAATAAGGCCCTCCTAATGGGTTTACTTGGCCCGCCTTCCCGATACGGTTCTCTAAAAAGGCTTAAACGGCCCGCATTCCAGATACGGTCTCCCTCCATTATAGCTTTTCTCAGCTCCGCCCGACCAGATAAAGATTCCCCAGATAGGTTTGAACGGCCCGCAGACCAAATATGGCCCCATCTAAGTCATTTCTGAAGTTTTTAGTCCTTGACTACTTTAACTGTAACTTAAGACCGTTACAAATATCATTTCTGCAGGATATATCGGTTTATTGGTTTTTCTGTGTGAAGAAAGTTACAATTTTTAAAAAATCTCCTCGATAATTTAAGTTTGGCAAAAGTGTGAAACCACGCCCAAACCAAGTCCAAAAAATTTGATTTCGGTTGTCAGTTGTTAGTTTTTATAACTAGATAGTGTCAACATGCGCAGAAAAATCATCTGCACCTGTCTAGTTACTGTTAGTTCTTCCAACTAGATAGTATATTAAAAATAGCTCTTTTTCAACTAGATAGTATATTAAATATAGTTCTTTCAACTAGAGATAGTATATTAAATATAGCTCTTTTTCAAGTAGATAGTATATTAAATATAGTTCTTTCAACTAGATAGTATATAATTAATATAGTTCATTCAATTCGATAAGTATATTAAATATACTATCTAGTTGAGGAAAAAAAATAACAATTGGCTAGACAGATGCCGATTTTTTTTTCTGCGTAGTGACAGAATAACCCGAAATCTTTTTTTTTTTTTTTTTTTTTTTTGGGGGGGGGGGACTTTCTTGGTTTCACAATTTTGCCGATGATATGAACTTTTGACCCTTGTATCGGATATTTTGCTCGATTTTCTGTCCCGAATTTGCATGAATTATTCACACACAAAAAATAAAGGAAAACGTCAAGAAAATAGCTTTTTAACGGCTAATACAGATTCTTAACACATGAGCCTTTCACTCCGGTACTGACCATTTGTCAATCCTAGACCCTGGTGTACCGGCCATTTGTAAACCCTAGACCCTGGTGTACCGGCCATTTGTAAACCCTAGACCCTGGTGTACCGGCCATTTGTAAATCCTAGACTTCTGTGTCTAGGCCATTTGCGAACCTTAGACCCTGGATATAAATCATTTGCGAATTCTAGACCATGGGTACCGGTAATTTGTGGACCCAAGACCCTGGTGTACCGACCATTTGTAAATCCTAGACTTCGGTGTCTAGGCCATTTGCGAACTTTACACCCTGGGTATAGGCCATTTGTGAACACTTATACCCTGGTATAGGCCATTTGTGAACCCTAGGCACTGCTTTATCGGCAATTTGTAAACACCAGACTCTGGTGTACCGACCATTTGTTTACCCTAGACCTTGTGTACAGGCCATTCGTTAACCCCCTAGATCTTGGGTACATGACCATAGTTTACCGTACATTTGTGAACGCTAAACCTTGGTTTACTGGTAATTCGTTTCTGTTTTATTTGCCTCAAACCCAGAGCCAACATGCTCTGGGTTCAAGTGAGAATTCCGTGAAAGCATAAGGAATCATGCCTGCTTAAGAGTCTGAAAAAAGCAACAGCTTCTCTCCGTACAGCTTCAGGAATAATAGAAGTGTTTTCATTGAAGTGCAGCCCAATTCTTATCTATAGACTATGTGTTCTAAGCTTCCGAGATTTCCGAGAATTGTATTCTTTTAACTCAACAACGCACATATGGCCACATCTATTGGCTAACAATAGAAGTAGGAAAATAGAAGTTGATATTGATTGGTTGGATAATAGAAGTGTTTTCATTGAGTACAGCCTAGTTCTTATCTATAGAGAAGCTGTTGGATTTAAACCTTCAAGATTTCCGAGCATTGTGTTATTCATTTCACCTAACAACGCTCATATGACTGAATCTATTGGTTGACATAACCAACTGGTCTGGTGGTTAAGGTGTTATCCTCTAGATCGCAAGGTTCCTGGTATGAATCCAGGTCAGTGCATGTACTTTTATAAGCGTATGGTGTAGAGGCGGCTGGTGCACCTTAAATCTGTCGTGGCCGAAAGTCCTCACGTTGGGTTGGTGTGGAAATTTGGAGAGTGGGGTACGAGCTCAGGTGTTGCCTCGTCATCTGACGGTGGTTGAAAATTACGTGGTGTTGTCTTCGGATCTTTCCCTTAGGGGATTGATCCCGGCCCGTCGTCAATAGCCCGTTGTGTTGCTCTAGTACGACGTTGATTAAAAATTATCTTATCTATTGGTTGGCAGATTCTATTGGTCAAGAAGACCACGACTGGTTATAAGTCATGCAGGGAAGACTGCAGGTTCCCAGACGCATAAATGCGTTTGCACCCCCAGGGGACTATTTGTTTCATCAAACCATGGCGTGGTAGCCCGGTTGGAAGATGAACGGATTAGAAACCGGAAGGTTGCGAGTTCAAATCCAACCGAAGACCGTCGTGTTCAAAGGGGGCAGTGTACCTTAAATCTGTCGTGGCTTCAAATGTTCTGGTGTGGTGTAGAAGTTTGGAGAGTGAGGTGCCAGCTCAGGTGTGACCTCGTCATCTGACCGTGCTTTGAAATTACTTGATGTTGTCCTCGGATCCTTCGGGTTTGATCCCGTACCGTCGCCAATACCCCGTTGTGTTGCTCCAGTGCGACGTTAATTAAAATACCTACCCACCTGGGGTGGAGAAGAGGCGCTTTATACGGACCTTGGCAAAGCGAATACCGTCAATATGAAGTCCTTTGACATTAATCTGTATTCCAAACTACGGGGATGTTCTAATGCTGATTCATGGAAGTGCTCTGTAAAGCCGATTCGATTTCCAAAGTAAGCTCTGAAAGAAGCGAACAGAAAGAACCACTTCGACCACGTGGGCTTCTATATCCGTCGAAATTCTATATTTAACTCGATCCCTCTCCTGAACCCTATTACGGAGAAACGAAACTCGCGTTAAATAAACATAATTTCACTTGTGGAAAAAGTCGGCGACCGCAGATGTTAATCCACGTCGAAGTAGGATTAGATAAGATCGTTTATGCTTGAAGAGTGGGCAAGTGAGAAAGTAACTGCCATCTGATGGAAATAACGCAAACTAAAAAGGGAATATTTTTCGACTTTCTTCCATTCATTGGCTCGAAAGTTGTTTTATTTTCTCGTTTCTTTGATGGTGTTATTTTTGGTGTAATGTTTCGATTTGGGCCTGGTGCATACATCCGGTTTTTCAAAGTGCGGCGCCGCTGCGGCACGAAGCAAAACTATGCACACATAACCGTGAAACGACGCAAGTACTCATTTCGCGTAATATATATATATATATATATATATATATATATATATATATATATATATATATATATATATATATATATATATTTCGCTTACTTGGTGTAAAAAAAGTATATTTTGAAACAAAACAGACGTTACTGGATACAATAATTTATAAATTATTATTTATATTCCATTTATTTATGAAAACAAGGTACTTCAGAACGGAGATTCATGTGCGGCGCCGTGGGGAACTGCTGTACAAATTGCACGCAAGTTGGACGTGCGTCGCCCCAGTGGCGATGTAGGCATGTGTGTAAAGAATCATCGAGTCCAAGAATGTCTTTTTGTGATTTATTTTCGGACATCAAACAAACAGTACACAAACGGTACAACAACACAACAAATAATAATATTACGCTGAAATACATAAATTCAAGTTTCTAGAACAAGGAGGGAGCTCATCAAGAAAGCTCACACCCGAAGCCGTGCCATTCAGGAAGTCATTTTATTTGTTTTGAATCACATTACTTTTCGAACGATCACGTGGTCTCGCCGAGAGTGTCAGCAAGAAGCCCCGCTCTCAACAACACCCACGTGGTACATTCCTATTCTCAACAATGTGAGCACTGCTCCATTGAATCTAATGTATCTCAGACCGCACTTGCGTTGCGGCAGCGGCTAATAAATTCATTTAAAACTGTTCTAGATTAAAGTTTAAATATGGTTCATGTTCATTCAGTCACCTTTGGGACCACTTGTGTGCCAAATTTCATGACTGTAAGGCCCGGTGCACACATCCGGTTTTTCAACGTGCGGCGGCACCGAAGCCCAACTATAAATGACGCACGAACTCATTTCGTGCCATTTTCGATAGATATTCTATCGAAGAAAACGTGTTTATTTCGCTTACTTGGTGTACAAAAAGGTATATTTTGAAACAAAATAGACATTACTGGATACAACCATTTATTAATTATTGTTTATATTCAATTTATTTATGAAAACAAGATACTTCAGACCGTAGACGCATGTGCGGCGGCGTGCGGACTGCGGTACAATTTGCACGCAAGTCGGACCTGCGACGCCAGAGGCATGTGTGCGCTACTCCAATGGATCTAATGGATCTCAGACCTCTCTTGTGTTGCCGCAGCGGCGCCGCACGTTGAAAATCCGGGTGTGTGCACCGGGCCTTAAAGCTCGCGTTGATACCTTTTTCGTTGGATAGACGACCCAGTGTGGCTTTGGCCTTCAATCGCGATGTTCCATCTTAACTTGTCACGTTTACGTGTTGTCGTAGTTTGGAAAGTGGCGTGCCAGCACAGGTGTTTACCTCGTCATCAAACCGTGGTTCAAAATTACGATGTATTGTCTTCGGACCAAGTGATTTCGGTGACGTCACCAGTATCCCGTTGTATTGCTCCCTCACGAGTCACGAAATATTGTAAATAAAACTACCTTGTTATCCGATGGTTATGAAATTTGCACATTCTGTTTGTTTTCTTTAGATATATTTTTATATAAAGTTTGGTCCAAAAATAGTTGACTATTTGTGAGTTATAACACAGAACATGACCTAGCAAACAGTATAGTGGTTAAGGTGTAAGCCACTAGATAGACACTAAACTAAAACACTTAAAATATTTCTAAAACAATCATAAGTTAATCAGCATTTTATACCAAAATTTCAAACTATGAAAGCATGGTGGATTTCTCACTTGCACTTAGATATGCACAGCAGATTCAAGGAGATCCAGATACCAAAGAGCCATGCAAATCAATCAATTACAGCCATATGCGCTAAGATACCGACTCTACATCCAGAAAACAGAGTAAATCGATTCTATATAAAACCTATGGAAATATAAACATCGATCTTTCAATCACGTAATGTCAAATTACGTTACTTAGACGGGGTAGGTACTTTAATAAACGTTGCACTGGAGCAATACAACGGGCTATTGGTGACGATCCGGGATCACACCCGGAGATAGATCCGAGGACAGCATTTAGTACCAAGGTCAGAGGACGAGTATATGTGGGCCGAGTCGCTGTCGTAAGATCTGACGTGCAAGTCTCATGACCTTGGGAATCGACTCGGGCTGATTGGCAAATGGTTTTCATCACAATCGCTAATTAGTCCTACAGCAAGATTCGTGCTTTCTTCTAATCACTCTTGGCCTTCACCCAGAGGTCTTGAAACGGAGCAATCGGGAGGAATAACATGAAGCTGCTTGCACATACTCCGTCTAGAGCAGTCGATGGTAATGGTAATTTTAGTTAACGTCGTACTAGAGCAACATAACGGGCTATTGACGACGGTCCGGGATCAGTCCTTTAAGCGAAAGATCCGAGGACAACACCTCGTAATTTTGAACCACGGTCAGATGACGAAGCAACACCTGAGCTGGCACCCCCACTCTCCAAACTTCCACGCCAACCCAACGTGAGGACTTTCGGCCACGACAGATTTAAGGTGCACCAGCCGCCTCTACACCGTACGCTTACAAACATCCATGCCCGTACCCGGCTTCGAACCATTAACCTTCCGATCTAGAGGCTAACACCTTAACCACTATACCGGTTGGTCGGCAGGAGTCGATGGATAAAAATTCATTAAGATATTCTATTCCTGTGTGATGCTTGTTCAGAATCAATCTACTAAGTGAAAGATCCGAATATGTGTAAAAGGAATTTCTATGAAGTTAAATGCAGATGGCGCTAGTGATTTTGTGCTTGAACAAGCTTTGTTTACGTTTTCTGTCTCGTGTAACTGGATGTAAAATCCTCTTCTGGTGGTTTATTTATTGACCTTGAATATGTGTCACACAGATACTGAAAAAATATATACGTATAAATTATGGAAACTGATAATATTTGGGTGATTTAGTTAAAGAATCTCAACTTAAATTATGATTTTGTTATTCTGAGTATTTTCTTTATTTTCTTGATGTGGCAACGAATGAACTGAGATCGATTTTGCCATACAAATTTAACAAATAAACTCCAATGTGTGTAAATGTGTTAACAATCCCCTCTTAATTTTTAATATATGTCTCACAAGAAATTTCTTATGTTTTGAAACATTTAAGAAATATTCTGAAAAATTCTACTATTCTCCTGAAGTTAATATAAAATGAAAGATGTAAAGGGGTCAATTCCTAAATTATTAATTATTATATTTACATATAGCCGTGTAGAGTTGTGTGTATAGAATACCCTAATAAAAATAAATAAAATGTTAAGGAATATGTGTTGCTTTGAAAAGAATATTTTGTATGCTATATTATTTATAGCTATTATAATTCAAAGTTCGTTAAAGTCGTTTATAAATCACTACTTAAAAATGAAGATATTCAAATACTTGATAATACATAGCTAATTTGTTTATTAAATTTTTTTAAATCCGTAATTAGTTGCATGGGTATCAAAAAATTATAATTTTTTTGTTTAGGCTAAAATGGCGAGAAAAATCTATATTTAAGCAAATAGATCGTTGTCACAGAGAAAAAATTTAAACAATTGCATGATCTGTAGAGTTTCTGTGTGTAAATTAATTTTAAAATCTTATATTTCACAATTAAACTTCAAGATTTTACTGTTAAATGGATGAGTATCAAAGTGAAAGAATTGCATCCAGTTTTGTTAAAAATACAAATGTACAGTTATTATTGTTTACTTTACATGTATATAAAATTGTCAAATTCTTAAATATTTTGTGATGAACAAAAATTTAATCCCGTAATAGATTTTAAATTGTGTTCTTTTGTATGAAAAAAAAAATTTATAAATAAAATTTTTTTAATGTACAAATTTCTACGCAAATTATTGAAAAGCATTAAAGATTTTTTTTTTACTTTCGTTACAATGTTTGAATTGTACATAAATTAAGGAGGAATGTGTCACAATTTTGGGTAAAAGCTCAGTTTCTAATTGAGGTCCTCCAACGAAGTGTGGTGCTGCCATCTACTGATTAATTTTGGAAAGATTTTTAAAAGTATTTGCAGATCAACTTGTCTGCTTACAAGTAAAATGTAACAAGTCAAATTTTTCAAGGTATGTTTTTAGGCTTTTCTATAGATCTGGTGTTAGTCATTCAGTGATTTTTTGTTTGAATGATAATATTTTGTCTTTACATGAAGATTATATTTTTTCCCTTGCGAAACACATACCCGAGTTTAGTTATGAAATAGAATATTTCCCCTTCGTTTTCTCCGAACTATATTAGTTGACATAGTGAGTGTGTTAAACTATGAAAAATCAAAATGATGCTTTGAAAAGTTTTCGACAAAATTATTTCGAATCATGAGAAAACAAAAAAATATAAACGTTTTGTTGTTTGAAAGTACAATACCTGATTTGTGATTTTAGTTGATTCGATTAATAATTTGTTTCTTTTCTCTTTTCTTTTAGGCACAATGGGCTCTGCTATGAATTATTCCGAGCGTCCGTTCGAAAATCAAATGGTGAGAATTTTTTAAATACAAGCAATGGTCTTGGAAAAATCTTTTCAAAATCACCTTTTACAAACCAAGTTACTTTCATTGGAAATATGTTTAAAATTGTTTATTTTAATTTGTAATTACATAATTTTTCTTCTTTTTGATTATAATCTTTATTTAAAATTAACTCTATCTTCTTGCTCTAAATTCTCTAACATTGATTATTTATCATGTCTATGTACTAGTACCTTAGTACTATGTCTCTGTACTAATTTGAATTTTTTCTTGCAAACTATGGAGGATTTATTGTCGTTGCTAGTGTTCTTATCTTTAAACGTTAGTCCGTTAGAAATATATTGACGATTAGAAAAGTGTGCTTTTATAGTTATTTAGATATTTGATACATAATTTATTTTACAAGAGATATAAAAATATACATCTATAATACTTATATGAACCTCTTACCAAGGAACTACATTAGAACGTTAATGTAATATGTGTAATTTACAAATAAAAAGAACACAATCTGTAGAAGGAAAACAATTTCTGAGATATTTAAAATTATTCAAGTTTTAGCATATTTGGAAGATCTCAAAAGTAAGTAAACGATATAGCAATTTGATTTAATTTGCTATTCACATTTCATACAGGTTTCTTACTTGGTAAAGTAGAGTAGTCACGTAAAGTGGTGTAAATCTCAAAATCAAATTGTTGTAGAAACTAATTTCGCGAATAATTTTTTCAGAAATATGAAAATTTTTAAATTAATAATTTTACCATTTCTATAATAATGTTTCTTGGTAGAGGACGACCAGAAAAAAAAATTAACTGACGTAATTTTTATAAATGCTACCCCCCCCCGAACAATTTTCAGAAATTTTGCAACTTTACGCAAATACGATTGCTTGTACAAAAAAAAATGATATTTTCAGCGTCATCACATAATCTAAACATTTTTTTTTTTAATATTTATGTATATGCCTCTGAAGGGGGATATATCTGATCACATAAATGCAGCGTTTTAATTGGAAATATGCTTTTATTGTTAACGGTAATTACCCATTTGCAATCGTCCCGTGCAAAGCATCAACCCTCTGAGTGCCTCACAAGTATATATTTGTTCTACAGCTTTCATTGTGTGGCTTCAACTTTTTTTTACTTTGAATAGAATGTGTCCTATGATTCTTTCAAACAACTGATGTGGCTGTTTAATTAGTTATTACGTGTGTTATGGTTGAAAGCAGAACTGCAGCACTATGAACTATTGGCGAGTTGACAGCTAACTAAACTATTGGCAGGTTGCCAACTACGCCATCGAACTTAAACGTTTCTTGGCTCGTCGCCAATTGCACTATCGGACCACGAACTATCCTTTCTTTCTTAGGAAAAGAAAACAGTTCTGTCGGTTCCGTTCCAGCGAGCGACTTCTCTGTAGCCCTGTTTTATTACATACTAAATGTTTTCTCACTTGAAAATGAATAGTGTTAGTTTTAATTCCGAGAAGGTTGTTACACACACGCACACATGTTGTAGTACTACAGAAATAGAAAATACTGTGATAATCATAGGGTAAAGCCATGTTCAAATAGGAAAACAATGACTCTAAGCGGCTCGCGTAGACCAATCAGAGCCTCCGGCGCGAGTGGTGAAAACACTCCGATTGGTCAGAGCATGACGCTTTGCGCCTTCTATTTGAACACGACTATATTAATGTTTAAATTATAATTCCAAGTCAGATTAATACATTCTTACTCTTTCTTTTTCTAGGCGTCACACTGCCAGACCAACAGCTACCCTTCCTACCAGCCGCCATCGCCCTACAGACCGCACCCCGTGTCGCCGCCCGCACACGCACACCAATACGGGGCTCACGGGGGCCACCAGATGCACGGCAGCCTGGCCGCCGCCTACGGCTCTAGTCACCAGCTGGGACCGTACGGCTCCGCGCCCACTTCGCACTACGCCTCGCTCTCCTCCGACCTGTACGGGGGTCGCCCCTCCATGTACAGCAGCAGCAGCGCCCGGGCGATGCAACAGATGAAGGCTGCGTGGGGAGGCGACAACAACAGCAACAGCAGCACCGACCTTATGCAGTACAGCCAGCCCTCGCCCCGGCCCCCGATGATGCCCCCGCCCAGCATGCACTCCCCTCCCCACGCCCCGATGGGGGCGGCAGCCTCCGGGCCACCGCCCCACTACCGCCAGATCCCCATAGTGTCCCCGGCGGGGCACTCGCCCCACTCGTGGACCCAGTCCCAGATCCCCAGCCCGGGCGTCCTACACAGCCCCAGGACGACGCCTTCGCCGCTCCCCGCGCACTCCCGGTCCCCCGTCGGCGGGGGTCAGCCCTTCAGCCCGCCCCCCTCCGCGCCCTCACCTCAGCAGCCCCCGCACCACCCTCCGCCCTCCATGACCCCCCACCCGCCCCACAAAACAACCCCGTCCCCACCCTCGGGATCGACGACGCCCGCGCCCCGTCAGCCCCTGTGCGGCAGCCCCGCTCAGGGCGGCGGCCCCGCGAACTCAGATCCGCTGCAGTCCCTGCAGAAGATGGTGATGCTCGACTCTGAGACCGTTGAGTCCCCCATTACCAGAGCGAACTACGAGATGGCAGCGAACCAGGCGGCCGGCGGGCCGGCCAGCGCTCCCGCGGCGGGGGGCCGCCCCGCCTCCTACTTCTCCGTGGAGCAGCTGACCGGCAGCGACCCCGGTTCCCCCTACCCCACGTACTACAACCTGGATCAGAATCGACTGTGCACCCCTCCGAGGACCGCGATGTCCACCCCGACCAGCTCGACCTTCTCCTCGGCCCCGGACTCCACCTCCAGCAACTCACCGAGGAGCGACTCACGCACCACTACCGCCAGCGCCGACTCCTCCAGCCACCACGTGAACGGGGACGTCAACCAGCACGTCGTCAACCCCAACCCGATCGCGGCCGAGGCCCAGCCCCCGCCGCAGCAGCCCCAGCAGCAGCAGCAACCACAGCCCCTGCCGAGGAGGCCGGACTTCGAGAGCTTCGGCGTGGCGGACGTGCGGATGACCAACGGCAACCACCAGCCGGAGCCGACGGGCCTGCGGGACGAGCTGGGGGGTCCGGTGTCGAGCGACTCCGAGAACAAGGACACGCAGGACTTCCTGCAGCACCTGGGGGGAGGGGTGCCACCATTGCCCGAACCAGACGGCACGATGGATTTGAGGCGGAAGTCCCCGAAATCCCCGCGCGGGCGGAGGCGCGTGTTCGGACACGACCTGCAGTGCGACCCCCTCATGGACAACTCCATGGACATGCCCCGCAAGCCCATGATGATGCCCGAAGAGAGGAGGAACTCCACCTTGCCCGAGTTCGAGATCACGAACGGGAAGCCGGAGCCGTGCGAGGACGTGTACTCGGCCGACGGCGTCTACACCCCGCGGCCGCCCCGGTACTACAGCCCCACCAACAGATGGGGCAAGATGGGGCCCCTGGAGGACGGCTTCATGGGCATGCAGCAGAGCAAGCCCTACCCGGACGACTGCCTCTCAATGCCAAAGCCATCTAAAAGGGGCAGGAAAAAGAAACTCTACGAGCCAGATGGGATCGTGTCGGAGTGGGACATGTACAACACCGAGGTGGTTCACCGACCCCCGAGGGTTTCGAGAGGGGGCACCAGAGGACGCAGGGGCAGCAGACGACGCGGTGCGGCGATCAACACGTACCCCACCAACAACGGCGAGATCCCGATGGACATGTACTCGACCGACGCCATGCTGGGAATGCGAAACCATCCCTCTAACGGGATGGGGGACATTGTGGGCGCGACGACCGAGAAGGACATTCCGTGGGCTTCCCACGGTTACCACATGGGCCCGCCCCAAACGGGCATGGGCACCGACTACAGTTCCAAGGACAGCATGTCCGTCATCAAGCCCCCCATGATGGACGCGCACGCGATGGACAACTCGTCCCTCAACAGCAGCCTCGGCCAGACCCAGGCGCCCCCCAACTACCAGAGCGACGTTCCCGACGACAGGGCCCGGGGCCCTCTGCTCTTCACGGTCAACAAGGACGGCAGCACGGTCAAGCTCCAGGACAACGGCGGCGGCTCCATGCAGAACCAGGGCCAGTACTACGACCCGGTGCTCGGCCAGATGATGCCGCAGCCCATCAAGAAGAAGCGGGGGCGACCCTTCGGCAGCAAGAACAAGCCCAAACCACCTGGCGAGGAGCGCCAGCCCAGGCGCCGCCGCAAGAAGGAGATCTTCTTCGGTCCCGAGGGGCCCCCAGCCCCCATCATCAAGAAACGACTCATCAACGGCCCCTACGTCCACATCGTGGGCGTGGGCAACAAGCCACTTGTTGTCTCCATCGTCAACGCCCCGCCGAAGGACGAGAACGCCGAGGCCAAGTACTGGCAGAGCCGGCAGCAGTACCAGTTCGGAGGGGTCATCCGGCAGAACATGGGCATGGGCTCCGGCCTCCCGCACATCTACGACACCATCACGAAGGACAGGAGCTGGCTGTGCTCGCTGTGCTGCAAGAACAGCCACTACCGGGGTCTCGGTGATCTGTTCGGTCCCTACTACCTGAATGGCGATCAAAAGCCGTCCAACTTCTCAGCCCCGCCCTCCCCAGCGCCCCTGTCCACCTTCGGCAACGAGTCCAGCGAACCCGGCGACGACCTCGAGCAGGAGGACAGCAGGGAGGACCTGGTGGAGCCCACTCCCCCTCCGCAGTCCTCGTTTTCCGACATCCCCGGGATCAGGAGATCCGGGAAAAGGAAGTCAGACCTGATGGAACAAATCTTTCGAGCTGCTCTCCTCAGAAAAGCCAAACAAGCCAACGTAAGTTGCAATTTGCGGTGCGAACAAAGCCGACCAACCCGTCTGGTGGTTAAGGTGTCAAGGCCCGTTTACGATTCTCCGTATACGTAGACTCCGCCTTAACGCATACGAAGCTACAGATAGGGTCTGCGTGATCCCGCCCATCTGTCAATCAGTTGGTTAACCTCTATCATTGGTTCGACGCATACGGATAATCGTAAACGGGCCATTAGCCTCTAGTTCGGAAGGTTCCTGATGGTTCAGTACATGGATGTTTGTAAGCGTATTGTGTAGAGGCGGCTGTTGAACCTTAGATCTGTCGTGGCCGAACGTTCTCACGGTGGGTTGGCGTGGAAGTTTGGAGAGTGGGGTGCCAGATCAGGTGTTGCTTCGTCATCTGACCGTGGTTCAAAATTACGAGGTGTTGTCCTCGGATTTTTCCCTTATAGGAATGATCCCGGACCGTCGTCACTAGCCCGTTGTGTTGCTCTAGTACGACGTTAACTAAAATTACCATTACCTAGATCGGAAGGTTCCTGGTTCGAATACGGGTCTGGGCATGGATTTTTGTAAGCGTATGGTGAGAGCCGGCTGGTGCATCTTAAATCTGTCGTGGCCGAAAGATCTCACGTTGGGTTGGTGTGGAAGTTTAGAGAGTGGGGTGCCGGCTCAGGTGTTGCCTCGTCATCTGACCGTGGTTCAAAATTACGAGGTGTTGTCCTAGGATCGTTCCCTAAAGGGACTGATCCCGGACCGTCGTCAATAGTTCGTTGTGTTGCACTAGTATGACGTTAATAAAACATTACCAGTGCCAACAAACGAAACACACGGTTTTCAATTCTGCTGTCCCAAATGCTCAGGTGTGAGCTCGTATCTAACCGTGCTTCAAGGTTGTCTTCCGATCTTTCCCGTGGAGGTTGATCCCGGATCGTCGCATGTAACCCGCACTGTCCCACCAGTGCTATGATAATTAAAATACCTCCTAACCAAATACTCTGGGATGATACATAACAAGGGTTCTATGGAAGGTAGTTTGAACGTCACTTTAATTATTTGTTTTTCGAAGATTTCGGATCTTCGCCAATAAAAATTCCAAGGAATAAGATAGATGATTGATCGCCAATTAGATTTTACTCGATCCTTAAACAAAATGCTGTTAACTCTCAATCTAGTTTCGACGAGATATCTCGTACATCAAGATCTGAGTAATTTTGTCAATGACGGGAGGACTCATCAAGATATTGCCTATTCTTTTTATGAGGACCAAGTTTTCGATCCGGTAAAAATCTGGTCGGTTTTCGTCTAGTGTCGAGATCTCGTTCATCATTATGTGGTCAGTTTTGTTAATCACGCGATACCTCATCCAGACAGCCACCAGTGTGGTTTACCATCCTGGTGGTTGACTTGAAGACATATCTAATCAGAAACGCAATCGTTCGCAAAACTGACCATATCTTTCTGAACTCTAGGAACCACATCATTAGAAGGAAAAAACGAACCGAGTCTTGGTCTAATCATCACAAAAAATCGGGGGAAATCCTAGGTCCTGTGGATTTTGGACTTAGAAAAGTCCATGAAGACTGTAGTCGCATACTAAAGAAAAGACACTGGATGTTAGAGTTTTCACATTCCTACAATTTTAGCTAAAGATCACCCCCTTCATCCTAAGGATTTCCGAGAAAAAAATCATTCAAATTTTACTTCAAAACCCTTTTTACTCACTCGAACTCGGAGAGAAGCCTTTTTTCTTTGACTTACTTTTATTTTCTATGGACCTACCTATGTAATATTTAAATGCCATATCCCGGATGTATGGGCATATTTTAGAAAATTTGAATTAATCGTATTAAGCACCCAAATGTATACCTTTAACAAACCATGAGCAGATAATATTTTGGTAGTCAATATTTTCTGTTTTATTTTTTCCCAAAAATATTTCGGTTTAATATTGAATTTTAAAGTTTTTATTTTAAAAATTCTGGTAAACTGAGAGATGCACTTGCCTTTCTTCATTTACCTGGAACAAATTCATCTGTATTGGTGTTTGTATTTATAATTTACTGGTGCTCATCTTTTCCTTGTAAAAGTACCTGAATATTCGTATTTAGAAAATTAGTTGTTCGGTCTATTATTTCCCATGTATACTAAATCTGTCATGTTCATGGCTTAAAATGATACCAAAGATAAGCTTCAATTTGAAGTTTTAAAATAGCTTATTGTGTTATCAAATTTCATTTAGATTGATATACAACCGAAAAGTGTTATATTATAATTTTATTTCAATTAAATGGTTTTATTCCCACATTATTTTGACTACTTTGTAATTTCATTCTTAAGTATCTATAAGCTCTGAAGTAACCTCTATAGAGAGAATGTCAGTAGAAATTTCTATAGAATTATGGCACAATTTTCTGTAAGCTCTGAAGTAACCTCTATAGAGAGAATGTTTGTCGAAATCTCTATTAAAGTTCATTTCTTATGTTTCATGACTACCTTTTCTATAATTCTATAGAAATACGGTAATGGTAATTTTAATTAACGTCGTACTAGAGCAACACAACGGGCTATTGACGACGGTCCGGGATCAATCCCCTAAGGGAAAGATCCGACTGTAGAAATACATTTCTATAGAATAAATTCGTTCGTAAAGTTCGTTTTCACTATAGAATTCTGTTTTTTTCCATGGAAATAAAATTTCGTTTCGCTACAGAATTCTATTTTTTCTATGGATATAAGTTTTTCAGCCATCTTCCCCCCCCCCACAAAAATAGTAATGAATAAAAGAAAATTCATAATAATAATAATAATAAATACATAAATAGAAAATTCATAATAATAATACTAAATAGAAAATTCATAATAATAATACTAAATAGAAAATTCATAATTATAATACTAAATAGAAAATTCATAATAATAATACTAAATAGAAAATTCATAAAAAAATAATTTGTCTGTTTCCTGTAGCCATTGAAAGTTAAACCGTTGCACACTTTTAAATTAAAAATAGGTTCTGTCTAAGTAATAACATTTGTATAAACGTTTTCTTGTCTTCCTAAAGGGTCAGAAACCTCTGGAGGAGATGTCTAACCACATGTCGGGCTGTGATATGCCCATGTCAGTCTCCAACCAGTTTCCTTTAGACACCACAGTGGACAACAAGGAATTTTGGGTCCATGAAGAGTGTGCTGCATGGTCCAAAACCGTCTATCTCTTCGGGCATCGATTAAGAGGTCTAGAGGAAACAGTTCTACAAGCTGTTGACAAGGTAAAGATTATGACAGTAACATTTGTCGAGACATTTTCATTGAGGCTCTTTATTTCAGTGGTTTTTGATTGTAAAACAGATAAAATAATTAAAATTATATGGAATCATATAATTGGTTACTAATTTATTATTATTTTGCATTTTAATCGAGTTAAATGTTTAAATGTACTGCATTTTAATTGAAATTATTTTATTTAAATTTATTGTAATAATTTGTTTAACTTTCTAATGAACTTATTAGAACAAGAGCAATGTTTACACAAGTGCTACGTTTGTCACACGAACCCAGGTTCAAACACAATTATTAGCTAACCTATAAATGTAATGACAACACGTTTGAAAACCCTTGGTCTTGGAGGAATATTATTGACCTTGGTTTTTGAATGCAGATTAAATAAAATATGCAGTGTTGTAAAAATTATTTTTTTAATCTAAGGATTTTTTTAATATTAAATATTTTTAGGCCGTACAATGTTTTTAGTATTTTAAGACTGGTACCTTGGAAATTATCCTCCTCTGATTACCCTCACAGTGAGTTCGAAAGGTAGATGCTTGGTTGGAGAACCTGGGGTGGGGGCTGAAGGCACTCGATCTCCAGTGAACATGATATTGATTGAACAGCACGGAGTTCGAGGTTTTTTTATAGTTGAAGAGATCTTAGATCCCTGAGAGTGGTCTCAACTACTGACCTTAGCTTCCCAACCCAAACACTTTTTTATAAAATATTCTCAACAGTCAAGGAATTGGAGATTTATTCTTTTTCTTGATTTTATGTAATGGAAAGTAATATCACCTTGAGGAAAACAGTGGTAATGGAAGCAACATTTTCACCGGCTCTTTTGTGAACACAGATTTTAAGCCTCTGCAGTCATTCAGACTAAATCGCACGAATACGCTCATTTCTGTATTTCAGCTTAAGCATTACCTTTGTGATTAATGTCAAAAAATTTAGATTAAAACCTCTTAGAAGTATAATAGACATGTTTACTTCAAAATACTTAGTTTACTGTTATGTGTTTAACCCCTTCGCTGTGGAATACATTTAAGAAAACGTGCCAAAAATGGAATTTTTTCTTTCTCTTTTATTTTGTTCGTTATTATCATCAAAATGTCAGAAATAGATTATTTTTGAAAAAAAAATAATAATAATTTTTAAACGAAATAACTACTATATTCAATATTTTCACATACATGGGAAATGTTAATGGATTACAGTAATTTTTGCTCAAATTATAGCAAAATAAATCAAATGACATAACTTTCAAGATAAATATAATAAACTAATACAACAATATTTTATTTATATCAGCTGTCATGAATTTCATGTCCCTCAGATTCCTTTGAATCTCACAAATCCTTTACAGTATGGTATATACGAAAACATGGCACGGCACACAAGCCTACATAGCAGTCTTTACAATAAACTCGAGTCTCGCGTCGTATCCTCTTTTCCTTTTCATCAGTTTTACGACAACAAAGGAAACATTGTCTGGTTGGAGTAGTCTTTTCCTCCGTTGGTGGAATGTGTTCAGGAAAGTTTCGACCCGTAAGTCGCAACAAGTTCATATTAGGACGCCCTGGTCCTGTCGGCTGAATGTATGGCTTACTATCTTCAGTAATTTTTTCCACAATTGAGATTCTGTAGTCCATATTACATTTCCACCGCCTGACGACTGATAAATAATAAAGGAATTCCAAAATGCTTGATCCAGAAGATGGAAAAATATCTTTACGTAGTATTTCTTTCCACGTTTTCTGGCAATCGGTGTTGATCAAAATTATCGCCATCTATTATGCCAAAATTATCGCCAATGGTGAATTACATATTATGCATTTGACAAACTGAGTTCAGGATTCACGCAATTGTGTGAAGCACCGATTTTTCTCTTGCCCGAACTCAGGTCGGGCATTCCAAAATTGCCGCATTTGCGTTGCCCGAACTGAGTTCGGGCGTCACACGCAAGGGGTTAATATTTCAAATTTGTCGTGTTTATTTTGCAAACAGCGTAAAAATCATAAGGAGAAAAGTTATTGGCATGAATACCTTATTCGTGTACCTATCAATTACCGTTGACACATCTTATATACGTGGTTGTGCTATTTGGGATGGGTTAAATAGATGTTTTGAGCACATTTAAATTCACATAATCACTAAAAACATTATGCTTGTGTTTCATAAACTTTATTGCAGTATTAAAATTCGTGATTTTTTACGAGCTGTCTAACATTGCCTTTCTTTTTGTTGAAGCTTTGTTCAAGGTGTAAATTTCCAGGAGCTTCTTTAAGTTGTGCTAGAGACAATTGTCCAGAGCTGTACCACTATTTATGTGCTCGGGATAATTGTAAGTATATTCTTTGCATTTTAATTATTTAGAACAAATATGCCGTCATTTGTTAATTTCTGGATAAGCTTTTAGGTAAATTTTATCCCTACTCTTAGTATTAACCAATGCAGATAGTTTATGGTCGTTCTTGCAGTACCCGTACGGCGTTACCCCTGACAGCATTCTTGTCATGTCCTTACTGTTACTGAAAACATTAAAAATAAAAAATAATAATTTTAAGAATGAGTCCCACTTTTACCCGATATGACACGGGCATGTTGCCTCATTCCTGAAAAAGTTATGCTTTTATAAGTCTTAACGCTAAACCTCACTGATTCCGACAAACAACGTAATTCAAAACCAAAATGATAAAAATTAAATTTACCAAATTAAACAGTAGTAAACAAAATATTGCATGAATGATAAAAGTTAAATATCGCTATACTTTCAAAAAGTCTTAAAGCTAAAGAAAAAAAGCAAGAAAGTTATGCTTTTTAAAAAAAAGCAAGAAACAATACAACCTGAAGCAACTGCGTTGGACCGTGACTCAAATCAAACAGAGCGTTAATTCTTAGAATTTGCGATCCGTTCAGAAAATGTATAAAAAATAAAAGAGCCAATGAAATCAAAGCAAAATCAGTGACGTCATTCATATACCGCCACAGAATCAAAAATAGGCAAGCGTCCAAAAAAAAGAAAATCCGTAAAGAAAATGAAAGAAAAAATAACTAAGTGGAAACTTCGTGCGCGGTCGAAAAAAGAACCACGCGGGGAAAAAGCAAATAAATTAATTTTAAAATAGTCTAGAATAAAATTTAAAATTTTTGGGACTACCTGCGTGCGAAATTGCATGACTGTAAGTGCTATAGATTCGCCTGGACACTTCCTTTTATAATAGTAGAGATGATACAACATTAATATATGGTTTTGTGTTGAAAGTATTTAGTATGGAATTCTTCAGGATGGTACTGATAAATAATTAATACCCTATAAAATTTTGCTTGTATTGTCACTGTCTAGTATAGTGGTCATAGCATTTGTCTGCCATCCAATAGGTCCCGAGTTTTAATCCTGGTTTGTAAGCGCTCTTAAACTGGTGGTTACCGGTGTTACGACTAAGAGCCACCTATCTGTATAGTGTTCATCAGAGTGGTCTTAGCACAAATATGCTTAGTCATGTACTTGGTAGAATTTCATTAGTTTATCTAACTAGCAAAGTTCGTACCAATATATGATCATTTGAATAGCTTTAAATATTTACAACCATGTTCCTTGATGCTAAGGAGGAAATTAGTACTTTGTAATAGTTTTGGTTGTCAGCTGTTTTGCAAATTCAACCAAATGTAACATTTTCTATTAAGGATATTCATCTCTGATTTTAATGAAACACCTAAGTGTGGTATAAATAAAAACCACGCAAATGATTACAAAATAAATCAGAGAATCGACTGAAAAATAGCTTTGTTTATCATGCCATAAAATGTGTTGAAATAATAGTTCTATGTTTATCTGGAAATAGTTTTTTAGTGCATACTTGTAATAGTAAAATATTATTATTTTTTTTTTGTAACAGGGTGTCGCATGGATGAAGACACTTATACAATATATTGTCCACAACACAAGGTAGAGTATAAATTTTTGTGTAATTATTTAAAACAATATACAGGTTGTATCAAAAAATAATTTAGCAACAAAAATATTTAAGATAACATAAAAATAGCTTCATATTTACTTCTAATTCGTTCGAGTTCTGTTATTAGACAATGGAATCTTTCTATTAAGCCTATACATACTCATATAATTTCTGAAAGTACAGAAGTATATTTATTTTATTGGAGTGAATACCTATATACATAGAAACTGCATAAGTGCACTCATACGTTAAGAGCTACCATATTTAATGAAATACACTACCTTACAATAATGGACCGGCCTACAGCGGATTTGCACAAAATTCGACTACTTGTTTGAGGGTATTTTTCGTGGTATGGCCTGGGACCTTTGCATGTTGTTCCTGGTCAATTGAACGCGGGCGCTTACATGAAAATTTTGGACAATCAGGTTCTTCCTACGCTCTGGCAATTTTATGGAATGGACGAATCTTACTTCCAGGACGACAACGCTTCATGTCATGTTGCAGCCTCTATCAAGCAGTGGTATCGAGATATGGATGTAAAACGTCTTCCCTGGCTTGCTCAGAAACCCGACCTGAACCCCATAGAACATTTGTGGGACGAGTTAGAGCGACGCTTACGGACCAGGGAGTCACGTCCGAAATCTACAGCTGAGCTGGCGACATTCTTGCAACAGGAATGGACCCGAATACCCATAGCTGTGTATCAAAACCTTGTTGAAAGTATGCCCAGAAGGGTTGCTAGCGTAATTGCAGCACGTGGGGTACCATCCTCCTATTAAAGCATGTATTCTTTCCCTTATACCATCACATCTTGCTGTCCGGTCCATTATTGTAGAGTAGTGTATATAGAGCTTAAGAGTTACCTAGTACTAGAGTGCCTATATAATAAGAGTGGCGACATACGGGAAACACTTTCTGATTGCCTTAGAGACCTTTTCTACCGCCCGATGCGGTCTTTTCCTAGCTGCCATAGACTTAACATGGAAACTTTTTGTGTGTTCTAGAAAAACGTGTGTACATTAAATTAAAAAGAAAATATAGCTTATTCATGTTCCATTTCGCGTTCTAGAATGTTTATTTATTATTATTTTAGTGTTTTGTCAGTATAAATTTGAAGACTTTTTAAATAAATAGCTTTTTTTAACAACACTGTGTTTCTCACAATCTAAGTTAGCGCGTTGTGCAATCCATCTCATCAATTACACATGTAATTGAGCGTTTATATGATTCATTTATACCGAATGTACGAATGTATCCATATTATAACAATCATATGCTTTTTGTTCTCCCTGAAATGATATATTAATTCGACCAGCATCCTTCTTTGAGACGATTCTGGTAGAAAAATGGCTGCCGCGCATGCTCATTGGACCAAATTTGATCGATTGTCGCCACTCTTATTATATAGGCACTCTACCTAGAGTGCCTATATAATAAGAGTGGCGACATACGGGAAACACTTTCTGATTGGCTTAGAGACCTTTTCTACCGCCCGAGGCGGTCTTTTCCTAGCTTCCGTAGACTTAACATGGGAACTTTTTGTGTGTTCGAGAAAAACGTGTATATATTAAATAAAAAAGAAAATATAGCTTATTCATGTTCCATTTCGTGTTCTGGAATGTTTATTTATTATTATTTTAGTGTTTTGTTAGTATAAATTTGAAGACTTTTTAAGTAAATAGCTTTTTTCGAACAACATGGTGTTTCCCGCAAACTAAGTTGTGCAATCCATCTCATCAATTCCGCATGTAATTGAGCGTTTATATGATTCATTTATACCGAATGTATCCATATTATAACAATCTTATGCTTTTTGTTCTCCCTGAAATGATATATTATTTCGCCCAGCAACCTTCTTTGAGACGATTCTGGTAGAAAAATGGCTGCCGAGCATGCGCATTGGGCCAAATTTGGTCCCTTGTCGCCATTCTTATTATATAGGCATTCTAACTCTACCTAGTACTTGCATGAAATTTTGCATTATCTTACTCTATTAATTTATATTTTAAGTTACTTGCTTCCCGCATTCAGATGATAATATATTCCCTGTTAACTTTCTTCTATGCCATTATTTCTACGTGAAAAATAATTCAAACTCTGTTCATTTCAGTCGACTTTATCAAGCCACTGCAATGAGCAACAGAGCATTCAAAATTCATAGAAAATATCCACAACTACTACTAAGAGCTTCCAGCTACTTGAGGTCCGTGGTTCTGGTGCTAATTGTTTCAGCAAAAGATGAAACCATCGACCACTTTTCACTATAACTGCCAAGCGAGGACAGAATTCGAAAAAGGTGGATTGTTGCGTGGTGTCACGGACTGAGTGCAATCCACTTCATTTTAACTGAAAACTGTTGGGAGAGGAAAAAGTAAGCCAGAACAGCTTTACAAGCGGAAAATGTGACACCACTAACTTGACTGTTTTCAGACAATTTATCTCTTCAGTTTTATAAAAATATATATAAATATATATATTCACATAATATATATATGATTATATTAAATCCATGCCATTTGCTGTTTTTAAGTCTCCTTGGAAATTTTTTGTCCTGTAACTTCAGATGTGGTATTTTTATCCTTCCGACCCCCAAAGTTTATATATAGAGCATAGAGGACTTGTTTGCAAACTTCGTGTCTGCAACCTTCAGTGCATAGAAACTGCAACTGGAAACTCTTTTGCGGTGGTTTTGATTCAAGACGGTCACTTCAAGCTTCAACAGGTCTTGGGATATTTTTATATGCATTATACAAATTCAGTTATGAAATTAATTGTCTACATCTCTAAAAAAAACATTGCGTTTTAGTATCAAACCACTCGAGTCCACTGTGTCTGGTTTATATGGTTTTAACTTTATTTGATCACTAAACTCGTTTCAAAAACTCCTAAATCTACATTAGTGATCAAGCCCGATTGGAAAATTAAACTCGTGTATCTCATAATTGCTCTATAATTTGGTATCTTGTTTTCCAAAGTTCAACAATTGAGAAATTTTGATAGTAAAACGACAGTAAAACTTTAAACAATTTTTGGATGGAAGCATTTTTAAGACTACCTTAACCATATATCCAATTTTTTAAGGGGGTCTAGGACTCAAAATATGAAAAAGGGTCCATTTTTTTTTATTATCTTAAAAAATAATGTAGATCTTTCTGAATAAAATGACACCTCAAAATTGTTTTTACCATTCGTAGACCGGAAATATTCAACTTTTTATAAACATGACAGCTGCAAATCCAATGAGCCTTCATAATTTTAAATGCTGTTTTTCTCCTTTTGTGTAAAATGGGATTTCGCTAGTAAGTATAGATATAACTTAAGAATTACTTGTCATAAATGAACGAAATTTTCCACTTTTACTTTTCTAATATATTTCTTTAATTTGACTACAGCAATTGTGTGCGTATATATTAAATTTTTTTCTATAATTTTTCGAACTTCGTATACTATGTGATTTATAAAGTTTTTGAACAAAATATTTTTTTTAATTTTTTTCTAATTGTTTTACCCGAAAATCACGAAGACAATTGTTTGTATGAAATCTTAGAAGTTCGTTAATGCAAAATGAAGTGATTTGTTACAAAATATTTTGCAATAGATCAATTTTGCCAAACGTCAAAATTTTGATATTTTTTAATTTTAATAAATAAAATTTTAAAGTTTCGAAAATATTAAATAGTTATTGTAATTTCAAAATACAATGTATATCTACAGAAAACATTTCAGAACAAAAACTTTAAAACTGAAGATTTTTGAGTCCCAGTTCCCCTTAAATTTATGTAGGTATTTGTGTAGTATGATTTGATAAAGGCAACTTAATTTTTTTACAGACAACCAATTTTTCAGTACATGTGTTTTTTAATATAAATTTGAGTCATTGAGAAGGCAAATTAGTCATTTTGTTTCGAACAATATTTGTACTGCAATTACACAATGTCAAAATATTACACGACATACTTACATTTGTTGAGTTAATCCAGATTTTTAACTGTCGACTTTTCTGTCTCTAGTCACAGGTCAATAAATGAAATGAATATTTAAAAATAATTTTTTTAATTGACAGCTTTGCAAAAGACTTCCTAGCCTCTTCCATGCACTGTTGGTTGCTTGTTGTTGAATGTAAAGGGTAAAAAGCACAATAATTGAATAAGGAGTTTTCATTTGAAAGGAACCAGTGTAAACATTTTCCTGTTTTACGTGTCGAGTTTTTCAATGTCGACGAAAGTAACCTATGTTAATAAGAGATTGTTGTCCATATTTATTCATCAATGTTTTTAGCTAACGAAAGGCACCAATGCTCAATTGCTTTTGGCTTTAAAAACATTTTACTTTCATGATGTAGAGTTTCTTTCATCTGCATTCAGTATTGGTGTTAACAAAATGAAGCATCAGACAGCGAACTGTTATGGCATCAAACTGATTTACATTTAAATAAATTTAATGAATAATTAGAATATTTGTATTGCATTTTTTAACAAACCTTTTGTGGCACAATATTGTCTATAAACTACTCTTGTGTCTCTTTATATGTTTTGTAAATACATATTTTTTAAAGACTTCTGGAAAAATTCCCCCTAAACGTACTTAGAATTTTGTCATTTATATAGGCAAATACATGTCCTTGAAGAAAATAAATCTGATATTGTTGGAAATAAGCTTTAATTACTTTGATCTGACCAGTGAAGTGAAAATTTTCAATGATCTTCAAGTCTTACTTTGGCGAAACAACTTGTTCAACTTTACAAAGGGATTTGGCAAGACCTTTCAATTTCATAAAGCAATTCTGTTTTTATTCAATATGTTCTGAATGTTTAAGTTTTAAATACTACTTAATAGGAAACAATAATAGGAACATATTGTAGTGAAACAAGTCGTCCTTATATTGATGTTACATAGAAACGTATTCAAAACAATTTAAATTATTACCATTTTTCCTGTAGTATATATTTCAGTTTCAGATTAATAGAACCATTTGCAATCAACAATTTGCATTCAAGGCAGATATGAAGACACTTAAATGAAAGATGCCTTTCATTCATTAATTAATCAATAATTTGTTTTAAAATAAAATTATTAAGACTACACAAAGTGAGGTTTCAGATTCCTTATGTATCATGAAGAATGTAAGATGTGGTTTGTACTTTGAAATTAATTTCCAAAAGTGTTGATGCAATTTCTGAAAATTCTTGTTAACATGTTTCTTTAAATTGTATGTAAATCTTAATATTTGTGCAATATAAATTTTGTGTTTACTGTTTATAATATACGTAAGTCCTAAAGTTTGCTTGAATTTGATAGCTTTCTTTACGCATCAATGAAAAGTGGAGAAATCAAAATGTTAGATACTTTTTATTCTAAGAACAATACTTAACAATTGAAAATGTGAGTAACAAGTGTTTTAAGATTATTCAGCAACTAATTGTAAGATTTGAAGAGATTTTTCAGTCTAGTTCTTATGGAGACATATGATATGACCTTGAAGATCATTCTTTAACTTTTTCCTTTGATTTGAGCAATAATTAATTATTTTACTGTGCAATAAAATTTCACAAACCTGATCAGCTGTAAATTTCCTATCACAAAAATGTTTGAACTCTGAAAATATAAAAGAAAGAATTATTATTTAGCATAAACACAAATTTAATTCAATGGACAAAACTATCAGTTATTATTGAGGCATTTTACTGGCTGTTTTTATGAAACTGGTTTTTGAAGTAACTGTAATTTTCTTTGTTGTAAAAAAATTTTAATTGAATTGTAAACATGTACATTCTTTTCAAGAGAAAATCTGTGACAGGCTAATCACTATCGATTATAAAAAGCAACTTGCAATACAAGAAAGAAAATTACATTATAGAATTGTCTCCTGGACACAATTCAACAAGGCAAGCTGTTTTGATATTGTACAAAATTATTGTATGTAAAATTATACTTTCACGAGATTAGAAATATAAATTTTGATCATACCAAATTTTACAGATCATTAAGTGAAAATATGTGCTATAATATTGTATAAAAATCATTGTATGAGATTTAAAATTAATTATATTTCTGTGCTGGCAGCAGAAAACTTTTTTAAGCTAACCATTCCAAAAGATGTTTTTATTTCACATTTTTTTACTCGAAGAGTCATGATGTGTTTGTTCTGTGAATTTCGTTTAATAAAATAAATATATTATTGAATTATTAAAAGCATACTAAATTTGTCCTGTCAGATATCAAACTATTGACTATAAACAGTTTTCTCTCTTCATGCCCAAGTTGTTACATTTATAAATGTTATATTATTATAATCCTCTCTTGCAAGAAATTGTGAGCTGCTGTTTGCCCATTGTATAATGCAAGGTGTCCACTACTAAGAAAATGACTTAATTCAACTTCATACTTAATCTTTTTCAATGCTGTCTTTTAGTAACTCATTTATTTAAAATCACTAGTTAAATCAACAATTGAGAAGCTATGAAAGGTTTTTATTACCATAAAAAATGCATTGCAAACAGGATGAAGTGTAACTTTTAGAAAGCATGTCATGTATCATACAATTCTGTTGTTAATGATACATTTGTTGTTAACAATAAGTGTTAATTGTATATAAACTCTCTCTGGTTATTTGTTCCTTACCACTATTTCTTAGTGTTCAGTAACCTGGTTGTATCTTGGTTGCTATAGTAACAAGTTTCTAAAGAACATATTCCAAGTTTTCTAAAGTAATTTAATAATTAAATGTAATTGAACTAAATTTCCAAGGAAGTCAAAAATAAAACATTTGATGCATTATTGAGAAATAAGTAAAACAGAAAAAATTATATTTCTTTGTGATTGATTTAAGAGATGAGTCAAAACATTTACGTGTTTGTATTTTTTAATTTTAATTATGATGAGCTAATTTTTATTATTTAATTTGAAAGAGAACATTTAAAATCCAACTAAGGAACTATAAAATATAAAATCCAACTAAGGAAAAATAATTTCATGTTGCTTTTTGATTAAACAAGTTATACAGCATTTCAATTTAAAGTAATATAACATGCGAGAGAAATCCTTAAAAATTGATCATTTCAGAACAGAAAATAAAAATTCTTGCATTTGAGATGATAGTGTTAAGGTTATTCACTTTTATATAGCCAACATTATTCACAAAATTTAAATTCTAGTTTGATATAATACAAAAAAAAAGTTCAAGATTTTTTTTCAGCAACGTTTGTAGAAAAACATGTCATTACTTATTTTTTCAAAAGATCCCTACCATCTCATTAGAATTGCAATGCAAACAAGGCGCACAAGATTAGTAAATATAAAGGATTTTATATATCAATACGTTCTTGAGATAATCAAACATAGCTCACATTGAATTTCCATTCTAAAACGAGACGAAACTTCATTTCCTTATCTGTGAGCACCTTGTGAGTTCCTTGTGTCCCTGTCTATAAGAAAAAGCATAAAAATTCAAAAATCCAAAAAATATTGTACATTGTATATGATGTGTTCCATATCCCGTTGCTGGATAACGATTTTATTCCCAACATGGTGAGTGTGCTAGTCTTATCTCAGCTTTGTGAATTCTTAGTATATGTAGGGGATGTGCTTTTACACTGTTGTGAAACCACAACTGGACTGGATCAGTGCAGCAACCATCCCTACATGAAGAAAAACACCTGCTTCATCATCTCGGCTGTTGTTGTTGTATAAGAAACACTGTAGTTGTATGTTGTACATAGTTATGTATGCTCATGTGGATACATAGCGATGAATAAACAGTTACAACTAACTTGTTTTCGATTCTTGTCTGTTCTCTTACAATCTAACCCAGGTAGCACATATATGTCGGCCAATATCGAGAAAAAATATTGGCCAATATTGCCGTCGATATTGGCCAACGTTAAAATGACCCCCCCCCCTTGGCGACATCGCCCCAATATCATTTCTGATATTGGCCAATATTACTAGAGTGCCTATATAATAAGAGTGGCGACAAGGGACCAAATTTGGCCCAATGCGCATGCGCGGCAGCCATTTTTCTACCAGAATCGTTTCAAAGAAGATTGTTGTGCGAATTAATATATCATTTCAAGGAGAACAAAAAGCATATGATTGTTATAATATGGATACATTCGGTAAAAATGGATCATATAAACGCTCAATTACATGCGTAATTGATGAGATGGATTGCACAACGCGCTAACTTAGATTGCGGGAAACACCATGTTGCTCAAAAAAAGCTATTTACTTAAAAAGTCTTCAAATTTATACTGACAAAACACTAAAATAATATTAAATAAACATTCTAGAACGCGAAATGGAACATGAATAAGCAATATTTTCTTTTTAATTTAATATACACACGTTTTTCTCGAACACACAAAAAGTTCCCATGTTAAGTCTACCGGAGCTAGGAAAAGACCGCCTCGGGCGGTAGAAAAGGTCTCTAAGCCAATCAGAAAGTGTTTCCCGTATGTCGCCACTCTTATTATATAGGCACTCTAAATATTACTAGCGCGTCTTTCTAGGAATGGCTCTTCGTTGCGTGGACGATTCTATTTTGGAATGTAGGCAGGTCGGTAGATATTAAACTCGTGGAAAGTAGAGCCTTAACAGTGAGTGAACTAATACATGCAGATATATATGGACTCAATCAATTGAAGATGAGAGATTTTTACTTCTAAAAGAGGAAAATAAATATTAAGTGTGAAATATTTGAAGATACTGTTAAAAATCGTCGAAATACAAACTTTAAGAAAAAATTTAAGTGTTGCGTGGTGACAGCAGTACAAGAATAATCAACAGAGCTAAGACGGGAGATGCACAAAAACTATTGAGGTTTCCCTCAGTCCGGTCCTGGTAATATTTTAACAAGTAAATAATCAATCATAGCTCACTGTGGATCAAAACAAGTTACGAAAGAATCAAACTGAAGAATCGATTCACTTATCACGAATTAATATCTACCGACCAACCTACGGTCCTGAATAGAATCGTCCGCGTAACGAAGAGCCGTTCCTAGAAAAACGCGCTAGTGGCCAATATTGCCGTCGATATTGGCCAACGTAAAAATGATCCACCCCCTGGCGACATCGCCCCAATGACGTTTTACGACATTGGCCAATATTGCTGTCGACATTGATCAATATCGTTTTCTAACATTGGCCAACGTAAAAATGACCCCCCCCCCTGGCAATATTGCTCAATGTCGTTTTACGACGTTGATAGATATTGTTTTCTGATATTCGATGTTCGTTTTTTATCATTGCTCAATATTAGCTTTAAGATACTGCTCAGTGTCCTTTTTCAACATTATCAATATCTGCTACACAATATTAGGATATTTTCATTCAATATACTTCTTATGGCATGTGATTGTTTATTTAGAGGGTACACATGATGCTTCTGAAATTCTCAGTATTCAAAGAGGTATTTTATCGGGGACTAGCCACTGCGTTGCCCATGACAGTTATTTTCATGAGGTCAGGTGTGACCACCGTTCGCTGGCGCTCGCCAACCCCCGGTGATTGCTATGCATGCCCTCAAAGTGGCTAGTGTCGACCAACCGGTATAGTGGTTAAGGTGTTAGCCTCTAGATCGGAAGGTTCCTGGTTCGAATCCGGGTCCGGGCATGGATGTTTGTAAAAGTATGGTGTAGAGGCGGCTGGTGCACCTTCAATCTGTCGTGGCCGAAAGTCCTCACGTTGGGTTGGCGTGGAAGTTTGGAGAGTGGGGTGCCAGCTCAGGTGTTGCTTCGTCATCTGACCGTGGTTCAAAATTACGAGGTGTTGTCCTCGGATCTTTCCCTTAAGGGACTGATCCCGGACCGTCGTCAATAGCCCGTTGTGTTGCTCTAGTACGACGTTAACTAAAATTACCATTACCAAAGTGGCTAGTAATAAATAAATGCCAATAAATTCATTAAAAAATATTTTAGACTAGCCACTGCGTGGCAACGCCGTGATGTAAGTTAATAATCTGGTGTAAAATTTTCCACAGATTTCAAATCCGTTGAATTTTTTAATCTATCTTTAGCGATTCCGATTTTACGAAAAAGAATTAACAATCCCGGTCAATGTTTTTTATAATTTACTCTCATTCCCTGAAATAAAAAAGGGGAAGGAAATGTAATCTGTTTATTTTTTTATTTTTTTAACGCGAAGGGCAGAAGTTGCAATCTGTTTCACGTGACGTCACAATCTCTTGTAAAAATATAAAAGATCTATTCAATTTAAAAATTATTTATTTAAAGAAAATCATATTTTTAGGTATCGATCTATAGTGAAATTTTAAGCTGATTTCAAATCCGTTGAAATTTTTACTCTTATACTCTTTTACTCTTTACTTTAACAGTCTAGGAGATAGAAAAAAGAACTAAGTGACTCCAGCAGTTAAGAGATTTATTGTCTGGCAGGAAAATCATTCCTCCGCACAAAATCAAAGCGGAAACGAAAAAAATAATTTTCTGAGCGTTCTCCGCGATGAAAATTGCCATTGTTCCAAGGCTGACGGCAAGATCACGAGAGTAGAAAAAGTCAAGATTGGGGTGGTTCCTTGGAAGAAACGCTTTTAAAAACTCGATGGAGAATAAAACTATTAAATTCATTTAAAAATCTAGATTGAATTTTAAAATTCGCCGCGACCCAAAAATTGCAAAAAATTCGGACTATCTGTGTGCCATATCTCATTGCTGGAAGTGCTATAGAATCGTCAGGATTTTGCGGCCACGAAAAAAACAGACAAACACTTCCCTTTTATAATAGTAGAAATTAAAATTTAAAAATCGGGCTGTACGCGTTAAAAATTTCTTTTTGGTTTGCTTCGCAAACCCACACCACAGGCTACGGCCGTGATGGCCTCGTAAGTGGCTAGTAATAAGTATAAATGCCAAAATTAATTTTAAAATATTTTAGATTAAAATTTAAAAATCGGGCTGAACACGTTAAATTTTATTGATAGTGAAAACATTAAAAAGAAAAAATAATTTTAAGAATAGGTCTCCCCCCCCTCCACCCGGGACATGACACGAGTTTCAATTGAAAAATTATTTATTTAAAGAACATCACATTTAAGGTATCGATCAGGTGTAAATTTCAAATCCGTTGAAATTTTTACTATATCTTTAACGATTGTGAAGACAGAAAGCCTCAAATAGTCAGTCTTTGCCCATGACAAAGTTTTAGAGTAGTACCAAATATCGTCTACCCTAACTATCTATTTCTCTGTATCTCAGCCACCTGGGTTGGCTAGAGTAGAGTGCCTATATAATAAGAGTGGCGACATACGGGAAACACTTTCTGATTGGCTTAGAGACCTTTTCAACCGCCCGAGGCAGTCTTTTCCTAGCTCCCGTAGACTTAACATGGGAACTTTTTGTGTGTTCAAGAAAAAATTACATTCAATAAAAAAGAAAATACAACTTATTCATGATCCATTTCGTGTTCTAGAATGTTTATTTATTATTATTTTAGCGTTTTTTCAGCATAATTTGAAGACTTTTTAAGTAAATAGCTTTTTTTGAACAACGTGGTGTTTCCCGCAATCTAAGTTAGCGCGTTGTGTAATCCATCTCATCAATTACGCTTGTAATTGAGCGTTTATATTATTCATTTATACCAAATGTATCCATATCATAACAATCACATGCTTTTTGTTCTCCTTGAAATGATATATTAATTCGCTCAGCAACCTTCTTTGAGACGATTCTGGTAGAAAAATGGCTGCCGCGCATGCGCTTTGGGCCAAATTTGGTCCCTTGTCGCCACTCTTATTATATAAGCACTCTAGGGTTGGCAAATCAAGTTCTAAACTAAATTAATATCACTAGGAACTAATCTCCTTTAGTTTCAAGAGATCATATAGGCTTATTTACCTATGTCAGTTTAAGACTCAGTGCACACATCCGGTATTTCAACGTGCGGCGCCGCTGCCGCAATGGAAGTGTGGTTTGAGATTCATTAGATCCAATGGAGTAGTGCACACATGCCTGCGGCGACGTACGTCCAACTTGCGTGCAAATTGTACCGCAGTTCCCCTTGGCGCCGTTGCTCGCCGCACACGCTTCTCCGGTCTAAAGTACCTTGTTTTCATAAATAAATGGAACATAAACAATAATTTATAAATTATTGTATCCAGTAACGTCTATTTTGTTTCAAAGTATACTTTCTTTTGCACCTAGTAAGCGAAATAAACACGTTTTCTTCGATAGAATATTTATCACAAATGGCGCGAAATGGGTTCGTGCATCATTTCATGGTTATGTGTGCATAGTTGGGCTTTGGTGCTGCAGGGGCGCCGCGCGTTGAAAAACAGGATGTGTGCACCGGGCCTAATAGTCGCTTAAACTAGAATGAAAATACCGGTACGTTTTCGGGAAAATTTCGGACAAAACAATTTGTGTTTTGGGGAAATATTGGGCCTTGAAACATTTTCTGCACCCCTGCTTAAAGGGGTCCGGGACACATTGAAAAAAAAATTTATTAATTAATTTAGAAGTTTGAATTTTTTTTGTACTGATTACACATCTAACTAATAAGCAAAATCACAACACAAAAGTTTTAAAAAAATTTTAAATTAAAATTTTTTGAAAAAAAATAGAGGTCATTTTAAATTGCTAAAACTCAAAATATTCGTGATCAATTTTCAAAATTCTTGCAGTAAATTATTCACAAATTTATGAACTTTAATTTTGATTCAGCAATTTAAAAAATATTAATTTAATAAAAAATGAAATATGTTTGAATGAAAATTTTTGAAAATTGTAAGGTACTTTTTTTGAAAGTCATATTTTTAAAAGTAAATATTTGTTTCAAATTTGCTGAATCAAAATTAAAGTATAATGTTTGAAAAAGAAATATTCAAAATTTCAACCCTTAAACTTTATTAGTTTTCGACTTATAGCAATTTGAATACAGGAAATCTTGAAAAAATGTATCATGGAGAAAAGCGCATTTAAAGTTTTAAAGACAGATGTTGTTGTCATGACAACAACTGTCAAGAGTGTTAGATTTTCAAAACAACGCACCACAAAAATTATTATATCTCTAGTTCTAATTAAAATATAAAATGATTTAGACGTCATTTTAAGCTGAAAAACACAGAAAATTTCTTAAAATAATTTTAAAAAATCGAAAATTGGGCGTTTTTTGTGTCCCGGACCCCTTTAACACAATGTAGAATAAAATATAAATTAAACACCAAAATTTCTTAACTGTCAGTAAGCTACTAGTTGTGCTTCTGTTGGTTACTTTTTAAGTTGAACCTTAGTGAAAAGCTACAACTTTAAGTGTGGGCTGTCTCCATACTCTTATACCCCCTGTATAATCAGAACCTAGTCAAGATACCAAAATGAAACTCTTGAGGTGCTGGAGGAGAGTGAAAACGTAGCAATTTAGTATGTTTGTTAATTAGCCTTTTTTAATATTTAAATTTTTAGTTTCCGAAATTTTCAAAAATAAAAAATCGAAGTTACTATAAAGAAAGTATCTAGCATCAAATTCAAGAGTTTGCATTTTTCAGGCATGTTATAACTTATAAAGTTTTTCTTCATTTCTTGCGTCAGTTCACGGTTATGTGTGCATAGTTGGGCTTTGGTGCCGCACGTTGCAAAACCGGATATGTGCACCGAGACTAAGTTAACGTAAAATTTCAAAACGTTTCCCAAGATAATTTTTAAGAGTAGGTTTCTAATATCGCCTACCCTTATTTCTATTACCACCCACCAGATGAAATTATGAACTACTATTGAAAACGAGTTGCTGTAGTAGAGCACACATACTTACCTTCAGTAAACTACACAGTCCAGTCACATTAATGTGACCACCTGTCAAAAGCCAGAATAACCCCCTTTGTCAGAGCGGGCCGCTGCGAGACGTGCAGGAAGAGAGTCAATTAGGTTTCTGAAGGTGTTCACTGGGATGTTGAGCCATGCCGACTCCAGTGCCGTGGCCAGCTCCTCTAGATTACGCGGTTGAGGATCCATGACAATTGTTGCAGGGTGTTTGTTTTCAGACGTTTCACGCCGTATACGCCAACGTCCATCTGTCAGATGGAGCATAAAACATGATTCATCGGGAAAAGCCACCTGTCGCCACTCTGTGGACGTCCAGTTGCGGTACTGGCGTGCAAATTCCAGCCTTCGTCGCCGATGAACAGCAGTCAGCATAGGTGCATTCACCAGGCGTCTGCTGCGGAGGCCCATGCGCAGCAATTGTTCGCTGAACCGTTGTTGTGGATACACTCTTGGTAGCCCCTTGGTTCATCTGGGCGGTCAGTTGCTCAACTGTTGCACGTCTATTCGCCCGAACGCATCTTCGTAGCCTTCGTTCGCTTCTGTCATCTATAGCCCGTGGTGCACCACATGTGCCACGCCGATGATTTTGGATAGTGCCATTTTGCCATGCACGGTATACTTTTACCACGGCGGCAAGCGAACAGTTCACAAAATTAGCCGTTTCCGAAATGCTTCCACCCTTGGTCCGAAAGCCAATAATCATGCCCTTTTGGACATAGAGGCTTGCGAACGGTTCAGCTCACAAATGCATACGCGCCTTTGGAAACAATTTAACAATTTGATATTATCTTACTTCAATTACAGTTCTACAAATGATGAATTCAAAATACTATACTAAAAGCATTAAAGATTACATGATGGAACTAACTGTTGTGACACTGTTATTGTCACAGTTTGAATCATTATATTTTAAACCTAAATCCTAAATCTTTACCAAGTACATTCACTCTTTGAGTACGTGTCTGCCCTGAGAAAAGGCATGCATATCGCCCATAGATTAGATTAACCTTTTAATTGTTTATTCCAGCTTGTACATGTGGTCATTAGGTGTAACCCTTTGACCTACGAAAGGTTCTATCAGAGCGTGACTTTTAATTAAGCATCATAATACCTCAAAATCAGATTAGGGATCACGAGTTCGTACCTTCTAGAACCCTAGAAACATTCTTTGGGGCCTTATAAAAACACAGGGCGCTAGGAGCAAAGAGAGGAGAATCCGGAAGCAGTTGCAATCTCTACAACACCTACTGTGGTGAGGTCCTACTACGGGTAAGCTGCCTTTGCCATATACTACTTTGGTTTCCGTATTTGTTCTCCTGTTAACGTTATGTATCGATATCTTAAAATAAAGCAATGTTATGAGTGACCAGGCTTGTTTACTTCACCTCAAATAGCATGGTTAATCAAATTGAGAGATGGTATTCCATGGTATCTTTAAAGAATATAGAGCGCTAGAACTGTGGCGTTATGCTGTTCAATATATTCAGTGGTTACTCAGCTTAAGTAGTCATTCCGCTTAAATTATCAATATTTAAAGGTCATTTAACTGATGACGCATCGAGATTTTACTGTAATTCTTAATTACCTTATGTGCATATTTAGCTTACTTGTTTTGGCGTTCTATGGCACAAGGACCATATTTGGTCAAGCTGTGCCAAACACTATACAATGTACAGGAAAAATTGTTGCGAAATGGGGATAAGAGTGACATTAGGGTATGGAGTTGAGGGATGAAAGCTGAAAAAGATTGCTTAGGAATCCCGGGAATGCCAACCCCATGTTTACTAGACAGTAAACACAGGTTGTTACTGGTTTTAATATTTAACATATGGTTGGAAATACAGGGTGTTATAAAAGTTCTCGTACTGACGATACGTGAATTTATCATGCAAAAACAACAAACTTTAAAGCAATTATTTTTATGCTAATGGTAAAAATTTTTAACATAACGAATGAAACAAATTTGGACTTACATTTGTAATAAATTTCCAAAATTTCCGCTCTTTTCTTGGAGGCAAAGCTGAAGTCGTTTGCGCATGTAATGTTCCATCATGTAATGTTTAATGCTTTTAATATAGTATTTTGAATTCATCCTTTGTAGAACTGTAATTGAGGTAAGGTAATTTTTAGAAACGCTTTTCAAGATGCTGGGAGTGACTTCTTGTATCCTTTGAGTAATGGCAATTTTCAGATCACATATTGTTTAGTGATTATCTTCAATAAACTTTGTTCTTTCAATATACCCACAGAAAAAAGCCAGGGATGCGCAGATCAGTGAACGAGGTGGCCAAAAGTATCTTGAGATGAGTCGATCGCCAAAAAAATCTTGAAGCATGTCCATGGTTTCATAACTAGTACGGCACGTTGCAACGTCTTGTTGGAACCAAGACTCGTTCATTCACTTCTAATGATGCAACAAATTGTTGAATAAGTTGATATAGCGTATCTTTATCCGGTATTGCATCAGTTGGATATTTATGTCGCCAAAGTTCTTTACATCTTTCATATGATTTGCATTCACAATAAGACTCAAACAGCGCAATTCTCTGAATGCGTGGTAAATTCATCTTGCAATGAAGAACAAAATGACGTGGAACTTTTTTATCGCACAGCTTGAGTGCGAAGAAAATCAAACGATAGAAATTAAAGAGTCGATAAAACTATAAGCAGACAATAAAATTCAATAATTAAAAAAAAAACATGCAATAAATTTTTTTAAAGTTGGAGTTCGGGAACTTTTAGGACACCCTGTACTATTGAAGGATTTGACACAAATCTTGGTGGAAGGGTGTGTTGGACAAACACTATGTGGCCTCCTTGTCACAGAACCATACAGATGATGCTCGATCGTCTTGCTGTTCAGTGATTGCTTATGTGATTGATCTGTGATGTTTATCATGTGCAATTAGACTTCTAATGATACTAGCCTGAGTCCAGCTTATATGTAGTTGGTCCTTGCATATGATCTATGTGACTCCTTAGTCCTTATCACCACTTCACTAACGGGAACTTAAGATCAAATCCATACATGTTTGTTGCATAGTTTATTGTCAAGTTACAGGGATTATTTTAATTTTTGTCAAGTTACAGGGATTATTTTAATTTCTGTCAGGTGTTGTGTTGAAACTCTTCCGTTATTTGTAGCATTTTCTTGACGACAAAGGAGACATCCCCCTCCAGTCACATTTTCATGGCGGTAACCGCAACATTTCCCTGTGTTAACTCAAATACACAAACCCTGTAGAACGCGTTTCCTACCGCGACAGCTAAAATATGATCGCGTCATTTTCATGTGTTAACTCAATTTCACAAACCCTGTAGAACGTGTTTCCTAACGCGACAGCTAAAATATGATCGCGTTATTTTCATGTGTTAACTCAATTTCACAAACCTTGTAGAACGTGTTTCCTACCGCGACAGCTAAAATATGATCGCGTCATTTTCATGTGTTAACTCAATTTCACAAACCTTGTAGAACGTGTTTCCTACCGCGACAGCTAAAATATGATCGCGTTATTTTCATGTGTTAACTCAATTTCACAAACCCTGTAGAACGTGTTTCCTACCGCGACAGCTAAAATATGATCGCGTCATTTTCATGTGTTAACTCAATTTCACAAACCCTGTAGAACGTGTTTCCTAACGCGACAGCTAAAATATGATCGCGTTATTTTCATGTGTTAACTCAATTTCACAAACCTTGTAGAACGTGTTTCCTACCGCGACAGCTAAACTATGATCGCGTTATTTTCATGTGTTAACTCAAATACACAAACCTTGTAGAATGTGTTTCCTTGTCCATGTCCATTTATTGCAGAAAAACAAACTTTAAATTTTAAAATTGGGGCTTTAAAGGGCACTTTTAGAACTACCTTTCTGCCAATTTTCATGGCTAGATTGGTCTGAATACAGGAAATAAATAGCCTATGCTTTCCGCAGTGTTCTATAGCAGGGATTCCCAACCAATGGTACGCGTACCACTGGTGGTACGCAAGGATGATACGAGCGACCCAAATATTCAACGAAGTTTGTTCGATTTTTTTAGTATGTACAATCACGTTATGCTATTTCTTATGCTATTTGTAACTAAATACTTGTGCAAGAGTGGATTTTCTAAACTTTTCTACATAAAAAATAAATATAGAAACAGAATAAGTGTTGAAGAGGACTTTTGAGTGAAGTTTTAAGCTCCATTGCTCCTGATATTGATATTTTTATAAAAGACAAACAACAAGTTTCGAACTAAAAATTGATTTTTGATTATGTTAATCTTTGTTTGCTTAGTTTGTACTAATTATTTAAAAATATTTGTTTTTAGAACTGTGAGTAAAAAATAAAACTAATTTTCAATAATCGTTTTATTTTTTCCTTTATTAAAACATCATTAATACGAAATACAAGTACATTAATCATAAAATATGAAGCTTTCTTGGTATTTTAATTAAAATAAAACAAGCCATTGGGCACTTTCTGACATTAGATATATGTTTCTAAAAAAATATAAGAGTGGTGGTACGCCAAAAATTTCTAAAAATTTAAAGTGGTACGCACAGTTATTAAAAGGTTGGGAACCCCTGTTCTAAAGTATAAATGTACCAAATTTGGTGTGGATTTGTCAAATGATGTAGATTTGTATAGAGAATACACACACACATCCTTTTTTTATATAATATAAGTACCTTGTCGGCAAGAAAATGTGACCGACGAGGATGTCTATTTTGTGCCGGAGATAACTGAAAAGCCCGTTTGTTTTTGCCAATTATCCAGTGAATAATTACGTTTGTTAAAAACCACAAAACTCCGTTAAAAACACTCCCTTACAGTCCTCCAAAGTATTGGACAAAATCCCGTACTGATATTTCTATCATGGTATGAGAAATTTTCTTCACAGACTAGATGTGCAGCTGTGAGAAAAAAATTACCTTTTTGTTTCTGTCAGTTATTTCATAGAACAAATTCAATCTCAACATCCCCAGCTGTAAATGTTATGTTACACCAGTGGTCGGCAATGCGGTGCCCACGAAGCAATTTTTAAGTGCCCACCGTTCAAATAACTAAATTTTAGATAGTTAAGCACACTCGTAGTTGTAATGAATAATTTTAGTAAAAAAAAATTTTTATCTTCGTCCTTGTAACAACTGTACGAATTGTACAGTTAAACTCTTGACGAAAATTTAATCTTAGATAACACTGGATAAATCAATTTTCGACTACTAGAGACATCTGATTCCGCATATAGTGAACTATTTTGTCCCCAATATAACTACTTATACACTGTTCTAAAAATGCGTGCTAGAGTGCCTATATAATAAGAGTGGCGACAAGGGACCAAATTGGGCCCAATGCGCATGCGCGGCAGCCATTTTTCTACCAGAATTTGTTGGGCGTTGTACAGAATTTGTCTCCAAGAAGGTTGTTGGGCGAATATGATTCTTCCATCGGTTTCCCACATTTTCTCCTCACTCTTTCTTTTGGCGATAGTGTTTATGTCCTGAAATTTTTATGCTCACAACTTATTGAAATTGTTTTCGTGAATATTAACAAGAAAAAGAAAAAAGTAAAGCTTATAACTTCAGTGTTAAATAAAATAGGATCTGATGTGTTGTCTCTCTCAGGCACTTCAGTTTTTTCTTTAAATTCTTTCCATGCTGTGTGATAGAAGTTTACGCATTAATTTTATAACATTAAATAAAAAATATATTTAAAATGTCCTACTATTAATGGATAGTTCCTTAAAATAAATTTTCTTCCAACCAACTGTTCAACACAGGTAGTTTTTCTTTAGTGTGATTAATCCTTTCCTTACATTAACCGAACCAGAAAAGATACTGAACATTTTTATTCGACCTTTTCAATGCATGACACAAAATTTTAACCCACTTAAATTTAATTTTTGTTTAAAGTTTCATCCATTTATACAGGTCAAAAAAACATGTAATTTCAAAATTAGTCAACACCATCAGTACACATTTGTTAAAAAATCTATCACATTTTCTGATGAAAAATAGAATTAACAGATTGAAACTATATTATGAGCAATTATTGGCCTAAACATACAAGAATAATCTCAAGATAAAAAATAGTTAACAGTATTTGCACGCATTTATATCCAAATCCATAGATTAATGTTGATGTGGTGGTTTTGTTCCGCGAGAGTTTGCATCAAAAATAACACTTTTGTAAACATTTCTTTTATTCTTCTTATATTAAGCAAAGCTACAATTTACTCTCTGCTTTACTGATGATTCCATTCGGTATAGGCTATTGTAAACCATGTTGTTAAAAAAAGCTATTTACTTAAAAAGTATCCCAATTTATACTGACAAAACACTAAAATAACAATAAATAAACACATTCTAGAACACGAAAAAGCGATATTTTCTTCTAAATTTAAGGTACATATGTTTATCTGATGCACACAGAAAGATCCCATGTTAAGTGTACGTGAGCTTGGAAAAAAACGCCTAGAGTGGTAGAAAAGGTCTCTAAGCCAATCAGAAAATGTTTCCCATATGTCGCCACTCTTATTATATAGGCACTCTGCTGCGTGCTACACTTTACATTCGTAACCTCTCGTAACCGTTGTAACGTTTCTTATCTATTTTGATACATACTACTGGCTACATTAATAGAATATTTATTTGAAGGTAATTTGTAGAATATTTACATTAATTCGAAGATCGAAGACACAGTATTGACACAAATCTTCTATCAGTCAAGAGGGTCGCTCAAATCTGTGAGTCTGGAAGATACGTGTGTTCCTCCGAAAATTTTAGTTTCATATCCCAAAAGTCTTGTTCGGAACAACAAAGTCACTTGAGTTGACATCGGTGACCTCAACACGTGCTAAAGAAGGGGTTTGAACCCAGCTGCGAGATCAAGAAATCGGGTTCCATTTCGAACCGAAAATAGATGTACTGTCCTTCTGCCCCGGTTTCCCAACACACGTGTTTTTCTGGGGGTTTGGGTCTTCTGCATTTTTTTCACGTAGGGCCCAATATAATGCAGGTGTTGACAACTTGTTTTCGAATCAAGGGTGATCTGAATCCCAGATCTGGACTTCGAGACCGACCATCATACATAAACTTGTCATTTCATGAATTTGTATTTCGAGTTGCAGCGAAAAACAGGCTATTTGTTTCCTGACTTCTGTCTAAACAGTAGCCATTAAAATTGGCACACAGATAGTCCTATAAGTTCCCCTCGAAGCCCTAATTTAAAAAACTAAAATCTGCTTTCCTGTAATAAATGGACATGGACAAGGAAACACATTCTACGAGGTTTGTGTATTTCAGTTAACACATGGAAATGTCGCGGTCATATTTTAGCTGTCGCGGTAGGAAACATGTTCTACAGGGTTTGTGTTTTTGAGTTAACACAGGGAAATGTCTCGGTCATATTTAAGCGTTCGCGGTAGGAAACACGTTCTACAGGGTTTGTGTTTTTGAGTTAACACAGGGAAATGTCTCGGTCATATTTAAGCGTTCGCGGTAGGAAACACGTTCTACAGGGTTTGTGTTTTTGAGTTAACACAGGGAAATGTCTCGGTCATATTTAAGCGTTCGCGGTAGGAAACATGTTCTACAGGGTTTGTGTTTTTGAGTTAACACAGGGAAATGTCTCGGTCATATTTAAGCGTTCGCGGTAGGAAACACGTTCTACAGGGTTTGTGTTTTTGAGTTAACACAGGGAAATGTCTCGGTCATATTTAAGCGTTCGCGGTAGGAAACACGTTCTACAGGGTTTGTGTTTTTGAGTTAACACAGGGAAATGTCTCGGTCATATTTAAGCGTTCGCGGTAGGAAACATGTTCTACAGGGTTTGTGTTTTTGAGTTAACACAGGGAAATGTCTCGGTCATATTTAAGCGTTCGCGGTAGGAAACACGTTCTACAGGGTTTGTGTTTTTGAGTTAACACAGGGAAATGTAGCGGTCATATTTTAGCTGTTGGGGTAAGAAACAGGTCTATGGGGTTTGTGTACTTTAGTTAACACAGGAAAATGCCGCGTTCACTTTGAAACCAGAGTAACGACGGGATATTCAGCTAGTTTATTATAAAGAAAAAGTGTATGCTTATTGTGCAATTCAGGTGTAGAGAATGCTAAGTAATGTAACGTGGAGAGACATTTCATCAGAGCTCGTAAAACTTTAAAAACAAATTTTCCAATAAACTCGCGGAAATTAGAAAGAAAAAAATTCTGAACAAAATCTTAACTTAACTGGAAAGAAGAGTTTATTTACCGGACCAATTTCCCAATCAAGAAAAACCACTACTGCCTCTTTCAAAATTGCGCACTTATTGGTCTAAAAAATTAAACCGTTTGTAAGTGAAATTATTAAAGAAGTCATGTTGTTAACTGCAGAAACACTTTTTGATGACTGTAAGAATAAAAATCAATATAGTAATGGCAATAAATGTCTTCCAACCACTGAGGAAACTTCTCAATTATGTATAATTGCAAAGATGGTTTTTGACGACTTTTTTTCTGTAAAAGAGAGGAGAATTTCTGAAAATTCTACCATTAAAAGGACGTACAGCCGTCAAAAAAATCCGACTCACCTGATCACAATGACACAATTTATATCGCAGAACAAAACGGAAAGTAGCAATCGACAAGGATGATTGTTTTCTACAAATATCAATATTTAAAATATGTCTAAGGGGCCGTCTTCGTATAAAATTGGGTGCTTGCTGCGATAATTTCAATACGACCCCCATCTTCCATCACAGATTTGGATTCTATATACAATTTCAGGCGGAAATAAAAGAACTTTCATCCATTTTATTGGATTTTTCATCGATTTGTAAGTGTTTGAAAGTTGGATCTCCTAATGTTAAATTGGTGTTTCACGTTTTTTGTTATATTTGTGAACCGGAGCTGATGTTTAATAAATGTAATCGTATAGATTCAGTACATGTCTTAATTTATGGTCGCAATTAACTTGCTTAGATCTTCAGTTCCGACACATGGCAAATGAAGCATGACGACAACAATCACTAGATTTAAACTTAATGTTTATTTAAATTAACGGAATTATACAATTAACAAGAGGGGCGGAACAGAATTCATGAAGAGAGGAACGAAGGCTGACCTACCCTTGTAACGAGTCCTCGTGTGAGCACCCACGCTTAGGACCCCTTTTAGTAAGCGCTGCTGTCTCAATGGGTCCCCTTTTACTCGGTTACTTCTCCCTGTCTGCTGGCATGTTTATTTAAATCCCTGCGACTGGTCGTGTCAGTCCTTTCATGTAAAACTGTGCACACGTGAAATTGGGAGAACATTCGTCAGCTCTCCTTCATTTGCTACAAACATTAATTTTCCTTAAAAATTGCTTTTTTATCCTTTGCGACCCAAAGACCCAAACACAATTTATAAACATTTTAACTATCGAACTAAATTTTACTATTTCTTATTAATTATGAAATTAATATTCATAAAAATTATGAATTGGAACATGGGCAAATTTTGACTCCATGCGATTCAACTGGAACTGAAACATCCGAATTTTACATTTTTCAAGGTATTTGGACACTACAAATTTTCCAGAAAAGAGGCTTTATTATTCTATTTAATAATGGGTAGGCCCTCCTTTTACTTGTATTACAGCCTTCAACATGTCGAGGCATACTTTCCACAAGTTCTCTGCAAATCTGTGCAGGAATAGCTCGCTATGCCTCTTGCAAGGCTGTGAGAAGAGATTGTTCTGAAGATGGACGTGTGTGGCGCTGTCGCTCCACTTAGTGCCACAAGTGCTGGATTGGATTGAGATCGGGACTCTGAGCAGGCCAGTCAAGCAAATTCACCTCATTTTCAAGTAACCAGTCCAGCACAATTTTGCAGTATTAACATGGAGCGCGATCCTGTTGGCAGAAACAACCATCATCACCGTAATATTGTCATAGTGCAGGCAAGGCTGAATTATCCAGAACGTCGAGAGACACGTCAGAGATCATGGTACCAGGTACTTAAAGTAATGGGCCGAGTACCCCCTAACCAGGAAAACAGCCCACTTTAAAATGGATCCTCCTGCGAAATTTTGCAGTATCCAAATACTTTTGTCCATCTCAGAGCAGATTTAAAAATAATATTTTTCTGTTATTAATGACTTTGAACACAGAATAAAATTTAGTATTGGTAATTTCGACATCCTTAACTCCGTAGTTAATGGTGGTGGTTTGGTTTTTCATGGTGCAAGGGCGATATATAGCCATGCTACGCCAAACATCGAGTAAAAAACATGCATATGCAAGGAATGTTTTAATAACAAAGAAATACACACAGGGAAGAATTCAACCCTGTAGTTAAAGAATTTATTTTATAAACAATAATATAACTATACAATTTACACAATTATACTCCAGTGTATGTTCCACGATTTATACATTGGTTTACCACATAGTATGGTTTCTACCAATCAAGAAACAACCTATATGTTACAACAGTTTACATGTATAGGTATTGGCCATGTGTAATGCACAGTATGTTTACACACACATGGCCAATATCTATTCAATTAATATATCAAATTGAACAACAATTTTCAAGGAAGTAAACTAATAAAGGGTCCACTTACCTTCCAGAAGTCTTAAGTTGAATTCACCAGCAGAAGTAGAGAATGACTATCAATATAAGAAGCATGGCAACAATCTTACTAATCTTAGATGGGGCGCTGTGGAGAGCTTAACTTGGTTAGACACAAGAATCAGTTTCCATCGCCAATTGGTGTTAATTTTGGACTATAGTAACCTGTCTCTGCCTTATCAAGAGATGTTTAGCAATGGGTATTTTAGTCAGAAATTTGACGATGGGCCGATACTTTAATTTTACCAAAAACAAAGGAGCAAATAGAAATGGAATTTTATTTTAATTTGATTGATTTGATGTGATCAATCAGAAAGTTAAACTAGCAACTCTTGAAGTCCTTACAAAAAGTCTCTGTAGATTTCCACAATAACTTTCTTGTCCGAAAGAATTACGAGTCTTTTACTCTGTAATCTCTATGAAGTTAACTCTATAGAAACCTCAATAGCTCATTTCTTGTTTCAATTTACTTTTCTATAGAACTTACGTATAAAATTCTATAAATACATTTTTCAGCTCGTTTGGCTCTATGAAAATCTACAGAAATGTTTTCAAAAGAAACGAAATCGTTTCTCTGTAGCAATCTTTACAGAACTCTATGAAACTAAAAACTTTTGTGGAAAATGTTGGATAAAAGGAAAGCAGATTTTCAGAATAACCTGAAAATTACTGGTAATGGTAATGGTAATTTTAGTTAACGTCGTACTAGAGCAACACAACGGGCTATTGACGACGGTCCGGAATCGGTCCCTTAAGGGAAAGATTCGAGGACAACACCTCGTAATTTTGAACCACGGTCAGATGACGAAGCAACACCTAAGCTGGCACCCCACTCTCCAAACTTCCACGCCAACCCAACGTGAGGACTTTCGGCCACGACAGATTTAAGGTGCACCAGCCGCCTCTACACCATACGTTTACAAACATCCATGCCCGAACCCGGATTCGAACCAGGAACCTTCCGATCTAGAGGCTAACACCTTAACCACTATACCGGTTGGTCGGCTGAAAATTACTGGAAAAAAGATCAGTTGTCTCAGAACAAAGTGTAGGAAAACATGTAAAGGTCGTCCAACACCAAGTTTTTAAGCACACAAAAAAGTTTTGAGTTGGAATTATTTGAAATTTCATAATTTGAATAAATTTCTATACGAAAAAAAAACAAGTGAAATCATTTTGAATTCTAATTTGAACAGCAGCCGAATTATCGGCTGTGTTTGCTTTTTGTAGCTAAATTCATTACTTTTAAAGGTCCGAGGCAGCACGGTAGGCAGAGCATCGGATTAGCAACCGAAGGATTCCGAGTTCAAATTCATCCGAAGAAAGTCGTAGTCAAAAGGGGCTGGTGTATGTTAAATCCGTCGTTCCTCAATTGTCCTCACGCTGGCGTGATGTGGAAGTTTGGAGAGTGAGGTGCCGGCTCAGGTGTTGCCTCGTCATCTGACCGTGGTTCGAAATTACTTACCCTACAGGGCTTGTTCTTCCCCATTAATAGCCCGTTGTATTGCTCTAGTAACGACGTTGATTAAAAATTGCCAAATTACCAATCCTTACAATAAAATTTTGGGATGTTGTGGGTAGGTATTTAAATCAACGTCGTACTAGAGAAACACAACGGGCTATCATTGATGGACCGGCATCGAACCTCCAAGTAAAGATTCGAGAACAGCACCACGGTCCGATGACTACGTATGGTGTGGGAGTTTAGAGAGTGGTGTTCCATCTCAGGTGTTGTTCTCGTCACCTAACCGTAATTAAAAATTACTGTCAGGTTGGTATTTTGATTAACATCGCACTGGAGCAGCACAACGGGCGATTGACGACAGTCCGAGATCAATCCTGAAGAGAAGGATTCAAGGACAACATCACGTATATTTGAGTCATGGTCAGATAACGGGGCAATACCTGACCTTGAATCCCTCACCAAACTTCCACACTAAGTCAGCGCGAGGACATTTGAGGTCACGACAGATTTAACGAGTACCAGCCACCTTTGTACACCTTGAAACCGATCAACCGGTATAGTGGTCAAGGTGTTACCCTCTAGATCGGAAGGTTCCTGGTTCGAACCCGGGTCTGGGCATGTATGTTTGAAAGCGTGTGGTGTAGAGGCGGCTGGTGCAACTTAAATCTGTCGTGGCCGAAAGTCCTCACGTTGGGTTGGCGTGGAAGTTTGGAGAGTGGGGTGCCAGCTCAGGTGTTGCTTCGTCATCTGACCGTGGTTCAAAATTACGAAGTGTTGTCCTCGAATCTTTCCCTTAAGAGACTGATTCCGGACCGTCGTCAACCGGTATAGTGGTTAAGGTTGTTAGCCTCTAGATCGGAAGGTTCCTGGTTCGAATCCGGGTCCGGGCATGGATGTTTGTAAGCGTATGGTGTAGAGGCGGCTGGTGCACCTTAAATCTGTCGTGGCCGAAAGTCCTCACGTTGGGTTGGCGTGGAAGTTTGGAGAGTGGGGTGCCAGCTCAGGTGTTGCTTCGTCATCTGACCGTGGTTCAAAATTACGAGGTGTTGTCCTCGGATCTTTCCCTTAAGGGACTGATCCCGGACCGTCGTCAATAGCCCGTTGTGTTGCTCTAGTACGACGTTAACTAAAAATTACCATTACCATTTTTTTTTTTTACCGGACCTTCGTCAATAGCCCGTTATGTTGCTCCAGTACGACGTTAACTAAAATTACCATTACCGTTACCATTATCCTTAAAGGACTGGTCCCGGACCGTCATCAATAGCCCGTTGTGTTGCTCTGGTACGACGTTAACTAAAATTACCAATACCCGGACAGTCGCTAATAGCCCGTTGTGTTGCTCTAGTATGACATTAACGAAATTACCATTACCATTGTACACCTTGAAACACTTACATGGTAGGATTTGAATTCGCAACACTCCAGGTGCTAATTTTGTACTTTTCCATTCGAGTACCGTCGGCCCTCAAATTACAGAGTAATGTCCTTGATCTTTCCCTTCGTGATTCATCTCATCTAGAGTGCCTGAATTCAGGCACTCTGATCCCATCCACCTACAAAAGTCAGTCATATTGCATAAGTGGGATGCCTATTAACTACCTACCAACAAAAATAATTTTCCAATGAATGGAAGTTTAAAACAACTCCCCCAAACTCATATTGTTTTCTATGCTATTTACGTTAGATTAGAATCTAATTGGCAACGGTAGACTATTCTGTTTATTGCAAACTTTAGTGTGAATAAAATTCATTTAGTATTTTAATATTTAGAAAGATCGAACAAAAGAAGACTTCCATCATGTATGATTGCATTCTCTTATAAACATTTGATTTCTTTTCTGTTTTAAATTTTATTTTATGTATTGGGAATGTATATATTAGTGTTTGTATGAAATCGCGCCGGTTAAATGCTGTTTAAACAAAGTACTAAATTTATCTAAAGAGTAGGTACATAAACTGTTCTGTTTCGAAATTTGTTTTATTTTGATTGTTATTTCGTCCACAACGAAGTCACTTTTTAAATAGATTTTATTGTAGGTTTAAAAATGTTTGCTTATTCTTCCCTAGAAAAATTTCTGACATTTTCTTGTTTTGTATACAAGTGTGCTGTTTCTCCTACAGCTTCAAGAAAAATATGAATGTGAAATTTTTCACTGTAAAGATCAGTTTTTATATTTTTACCACACATGTTTATTGCATTGAACATATCTGCCTTACAAATGCATTAAACAGTGTGCTTAATAAAATATATGTTTTAAAGGGAAAGAAATTTTGTATTTGCTGATTCCTTCCAATCGACTACTTGCAAAACAGCAACTTGTAAATTCCAAACGGTTCCTAACTTGATAATTCATCTAAAAAATTCTATTTATTTTGCATTTTGATGACGAAATTCAAGGCTAAATCTGAGTTGCCTGTGCAGTCATCAAAGTTTACAAACTTGGCATCTTATCATCAGTGCTAACCATTACAATTTGGTTTCTGAAGTGACTTGGTGACAACATATTGAAATCTGCCCTGTACCTTTAACTAGTATTTTACCATATTCTAAAGCCATTTTAAATAGTCCTGTTGAAAATTAAAAAGCTAACTTACATGTGAAGAGGAAATGTCAGATAAAAGTATGGAAGAAATGAAACAGACTTAATATGAAGCCTTCTTTGTGACAATGCTTTTGTCGTGTTTTTTGTAGCGAGTTGTGGCAAGCAAAGGCAACCTAGCTATTTGAATCTTGATTTAAATCATTATCTTTTTATTTTACTACCTAGATAATTAGTTTGCTTGAATTAATGTGATCTTTTATTCCATTCATATTATATAATCCTGGTTTAATCAGAATTTAAACTAATAAATTAAATTTAACTTTGATAAATATTATTTTAGGTAAGGTAAAGATTTTCAATGAAGTAAATTTTTCCCTAATAGTTCAAATAATAATCAATTCTGTGGAATTTTTCTATTTTCAAAATTCTTTGCATTAATTTTTTATTTTCCACTAAGCCTAAAACAACGTTTTTCTAAGAAATTCTTCCTTAGCGACATTAAAAACATGACAAAAGCTTTGCCACAAAAAGTCTTTATCATCACAGTTGTTTCATAGAAACTTACCAAACATTTTGCAACTTCTTAAACTTACTTGCCTAAAAAGTATTGCAAAATTTTTTTGCATCAAATCTAAGCAGCAAAGAAAACATTTTTTATCGGGTGGAATTTTATGACATGGATGTTTATACAATCTGTTCAACTAGCCTGCTGTATTTTACATTATAATGACAGTTAATTTCTTTTAATTGTCATCTTCCATTGGAAATGGGCATTCTTTATGTACGACCTTTTGCAGTTACAGAGATTGTTATTCCTACAATCCGGACGTTTAATTGCCATATACGAGAGGGGGGTATGCATGAGGTCAATAAGAGCTGTATTCAGGTTTTTTCATATGTTATAAAAATCTACACCATAGTTGCATAGTTTTAATTTATAATTTAATTTGTATGGTTACATAATCTACACAAGTCTTAAGTGCTATGTAAAGTACACATAGAAGAAAATCTAATTGTTAAGAAAAGGAAAATGTAAAAATAATTATTTAAAAATTTTAATAATAAAAATGTATTAATTAAAAGTAATAACATTTAACAAAGGCCTGTGGTCAAATCTTTGAAATTTGAGGTAAAATATGTTAAAGCCATCCGTAGCAACTCTGTAAGATGATTGGTCAACTATGAACAGTTTTTCTCTTCATGAACTTCATTGTGGAGTACGAAGATTCGCAGCAAGTTGTTGTACCAAAATTGAAATTACACGGAAAGCAGCTTTCTTTGAGTGTGGATATTTTGGTTCTGGCACGAGATTCCGATATTCAACTATAGAATTAGATATGTGTTGCATTTGCAATGTCTCTGATCATCTTTTATCTCTAATAACTCCAATTCCCCAGCCGGTTGTCCAACAAGTATTATTTCAGAAATCCATCTTCCACACTATCAAATAAATAGGTAGTAATAAATTTTCTAAAGTCCTACTTCCCCCTCCAACTGGGGAGTGGATATTCAGTTTGTGCACATGATGGTGTATATTACGCCATACAATACTACACATCAGCGCAACCAAAAATCTATTGGGTCATTCTGGAAAGTTCTGTGCGTTTTCAAATCGAAGCTGGCTTTGTTATTATTATTTTGCTACCGTTGATAAGGAGTGACCTTAATTGAAGCAGATATTTAAATTCTGTCTTTTCTGCTTATACTGCATAATTATAAACATGTGTTGTGGCATAATTTTTGTTTCGCTGCAGTATTAAGAAATGGAGAACCAGAAAGTTCATTTTCGTCATATTATGCTTTTATTTTAAGAAAAGAAAAAATGCTAGTCAGACTGCTCGTAAAATGTGTGCTGTATATGGACATATTGCTGTTTCTGAGGTCACAGTTCGAAGGTGGTTTGTTAAATTTAAGCGTGGAAATTTCAGCCTCGAAGATGATGCCCGCTCTGGATGACCATCCTCTGTAAACGAGGACTTTTTAAAAGATGCGCTGAAAATCCACGTTACACAGTTCAGAAACTATCACACAGTCTAAATACTGTTCTCAAATGACTGTATTAAAATCAGAAATCGAAGCAAAGAGGCCAGAACTGACCAATGTCGAGGTGTTGTCTTTCAGCATGACAATGCTCTGCCTCACAGTTCGCTAAATGTCAAAGACTTATTGAGTATGGCTGAGATGTTTTGTGTCACCTCCATATTCACCAGACCTTGCCCCCTCATATTTTCACCTCTTCAGGTAACGCCCTGGAGTTCAATTCTTTGGAGACTGTCAAACAGCACCTCAATAACTTCTTTACAAATAAGCCTAATGATTTTTAAAATTATTTTTTTTTAAAGGATTTTCTCATGTTTTTGTTCTGCTTTATTGGTGTATTTGTCTTAAAAAACGCACAGAACTTTCCGGACGTCCCAATACTTTTGAAGCAATTATGTATGACTTGTACTGTTCACTTAGACAATTTAACAAGATTCGTGAAATATGTTTTGAAATAATATTTAAAAAATTAATTTCAAGTTACAGTGGGAGCCACACTTGATTCAACGAAGAGCCGCATGTGGCTCAGAGAGAGCATTTGCCCATCCATGCCATATACAATTGTATATGGCCATATGCATTGCATCACAAGAAACTACATTGATGTAGTTTCTTGTGACTTGTCCTTTTAATTGTTAAATTTGTGCAATATGTAATTTAAGCCATGGATATCTCTTTGTTTCATCCACAGGGTTCAGAGTAAAGGTGATACCAAAACTAAACCTGGTGAAAAAGAAAAGCGTAAGAGTAGAAAAAGCAGTGTCTCTTCATCTACTTCAAGCAGTAGTAGCAGTGGCTCACCGTACGTTTCTCTATTATCTATTTAATATTTATTACAAAATAAAACACAATTGTCTAATATCATTGAAGCATGTTTGATGTGAAATGCGCAAGAAGGGCACTTTTTAGAAAACTGTAACTTTTTGTGTGAAATTTAAATTTATATACAGGGTGGTCCCGAATTCATGGTACAAACTTTAATGGTAGGTACAGGACATTGTAACAATGATTTATTGTATAGGAATGTATAGTCGCAAGTGACGCGGTGAGGCGAAAACAGGGGAAATAACGGCCGAAAGGAAAAACAAAGATTTTATTGAAAGCGTTGTTGACAAGTGTCATGTTTACAGTAATTGTTCAAAATTGCGTCCACCAGTATCGATACATGCTTGACAGCGTCGGTGGAGCGATTGGCGTACACGTTCAAAGATGCCTGGTATTTCACGCACACCTGCAGCAGCTACAGATAAGCGAGCGACAAGATCCTCATCTGAGTCAACTGGAGTCTCATAAACAAGATGCTTTAGATGTCCCCATAAAAAGTAATCGAGGCTCGATAAATCGGGAGATCGGGGTGGCCAAGGGACTGGTCCACCACGCCCAATCCATCGAGTACCAAACGTGGCATTCAGGTAATTCCGTACATCAATGCTGAAGTGTGCTGGCGCCCCATCGTGCTGAAACCACATGCGGTTACGAATGGCGATCGGAACATCATGCAGCAGTTGTGGTAACACTTCTTTCAGAAAAATAAGATAGCTTCCGCCAGTGAGCCGCGTGGGTAGTAAGTATGGGCCAATCAAAAAGTCGTTCACAATACCAGCCCACACATTAATACTGAAACGTTGTTGAAACGCATGTCGACGCGTTGCATGTGGATTATCGGTTGCCCACACATGGGAATTGTGCGCATTAAAGACACCCTCGCGTGAAAATGTCGCTTCATCTGTAAATAGCACATAATCTACGAAATCCGGCTGCAACGCACATTGCTGCATCACCCACAGGCAGAAGTTCACGCGGCGAGGATAATCTGCCGGATTCAATGCTTGTACTTTCTGAAAATGGAAGGGGTGTAAGCGATTTTCGTTTAACACTCTGCATACAGTCTGATGACTCACACCTACGTCACGCGCAACAGTTCTTGAACTTGACTCGGGTCTATCAGCCACAATGTTCAAGATGCTTTCTTCCAGCCTTGGAGTGCGTACAGCTCTTACTCGACCAGCGCCATGTCTGTTGACGTCGAACGCACCTGTTTCACAAAGTTGACGATGTAACCGTTGAAAAATTCTATGATCCGGCATTCGTCGATCAGGATACTCCGCGCGATACATTCGTAACGCAGCTCTGCCGTTACCATTTGCACGGCCGTACATGTAATGCATGTCTGCTTTTTCTGCATACGTAAAGTCACCCATCGTCTACGGCAGCACAATTGTGAATGGCGCTTTTCCCTACTGCGATGCATCATGTTCAACAGCGGCTAGACATCTACTGCCCTCTACCGGCAATGATACCAACCGATCACTCAATTTCTCTTTCCTTTTATTTCCCCTGTTTACGCCTCACCGCGTCACTTGCGACTATACATTCCTATACAATAAATCATTGTTACAATGTCCTGTACCTACCATTAAAGTTTGTACCATGAATTCAGGACCACCCTGTATATATATATATATATATATATAAGTACTTCATACGCAAATTTTGACTTTTTCTTTCTATTATAGTCCTCGTAAAAAAGAAACAGACGTGAAGCCTGTTGTCAAGTAAGTTTTTAATCATCTATGTATTTGTGCAATGAATTATCACTGAAAAATGTACTGATAAAACTGTTTTTAAGTTATTGTAGAATATGTGTCGAATCCTCTGGACACTGGATATTGATCCGATATTTAAAAAGCAGTAAAATTATAATGGCAAGATTCCTGAAACAACTAAGTTCAAAACAAGTTCGCTGACTTAGCTGTCTGTTAGATTTTTCTACACTGCAAATCTAAATAGGAAAATGTTAGATACAAGTGACAAGAATCTGCATTGATCGTATTCATTGTACATGGAAACCTATGCACCTTGTCTTTGCGTACAATCAATGTTCACATCTTTTTGAAATAATGCCTCAAGTTTTAAAATGTGGGTCATTCACATAATAATCCCATGATAGGGTGCAATTATGCTGTTTGTGTTCCTTTTGAACTTAAAAAGGGATTTTTTGTGTCGTATTGTCTTTAGAAAAGAAATGGTGCAAATGTATATGATTTTTATGAAAAGACGAGCTAATCATAAGATTTGGGGGTTTTGCTTTTAATCCAATTAAGGTATCCACGTTATCAATGTTACACTGCATTTTATAAAACAAAAATCGATATAACTTGAGAACTACTTGTCATAAATGAACGAAATTTTCAACATTTACTTTTCAAATATATTTTTTAAATTTGTCTTCAGCAATTGTACATAATATATATTAGATTTTTTCTATTATTTTTCGAACTTTGTATGCTATGTGTTTTATAAAGTTTTTGAACAAAGTTTTTTTTTTTTAAATTTTTTCTAATTGTTTTAACCAAAAATCATGAAGACAATTTACAATATGAATTCTTGGAAGTTAATTATGGCAAAAATGAAATTATTTGTTGTAAAATATTTTGCAATTTATCAATTTTAATTTATTAATTATTTTTTAAAATTAAAATTTTAAAATGTTACAACTTTGACGTTGTAACATTTTAAAATTTTAATTTTTGAAAATATAAAATAGTTATTATAATTTCAAAATACAATGTATACCCACAGAAAAAAATTTCAGAACAAACATTTTAAAATTGAAGATTTTAAAATTTTTTAGTCCCAGACCCCCTTTAAAATAGCATATTTGTCTCTTCAGTTATTGCATAAGCACATAACCCTTCCTCTTAGTGAAGAAACTAACATTTCTAAAAAACATAGTATTTATCGATCATTACAACTGAAACTGCTGCATTGTAAAGATTGGTTGATTTATTTTCAGACGATCTGGATCCTCCTCATCTTCATCCAGTTCCAGCTCGTCCTCTAGTAGTAGCTCAGATGCCCAATCGCATTTCCGATCAAGTTCTTCATCCTCCTCATCATCATCATCTGCTTCTCGGAGAGTCAGCGGTAGAGGAAAACGAAACTTAGCAAGGTTTGTGACTGTTATGCTTTATGTTAATCCTAGTTGCTAAAATAAACTTATAAAAATGTAAGGATATTAATGTTACAGCAACTGAAGACTTTTCGTAGTGTCTTCAGAGATAACCCTGGTTTTCCTATCTTCCAGACGAAAAAAAATAATTTCTGTTGGTTGTTTCTTTAAAGAGAAATTTTTCTTAACCCGCTGTTAGTTTCTCTACTTTTAGTAACATTAGTAGGTGCGTCGATCTTTTCGACCGAAGGATTTTTTATATCAGATAGGATCTGTTTCTGGGATAACCAAACAATTTTATGGATGCATATCAATAAAAAGTATTTTTAAAAGTTATTTTTAAACATAAATCGCGATTGCAGTCAAGTGGCAAATGCATAAATTCTAAAAAATTAATTTAAAAGTATAAGAAGATAATGTAATAACAAATAAAGACATTTTTATGTAAAGTTATACAATTTAAATTTTTTGTAACAATTAGTCATGAGTTATAACAAATATTTAATTATAATTAAGAAAAAGGTTAATTTGCATATGTATATTTATACTCCATTTTGAATTCTGCTCTGTCAATTTGAGAACACTTCGTACAAACCTTTTGTGTATGTTCCCTACAAATAGTCTTTTAGTGCAGTCTTTTATTTTATTCATAAAATGAATTGATTTTTCTTTTCAGAACATTTTGTAAACACCGATTGTTTTTTCTTTCATTCATGTGCTCTTTTAGCTACAGTGAAAGACTCTTTCATTTTTAAAGCGCTACCAACAGCCAGTCTGCGCCGCAAAAACGTGTAGAAATGAATACGTACTCTCCTACCAATTTGGACTAACGTCAGTAGGAGTGCCGTGGTCAGTTTGATCAAACTTCTCTTTCGTATACCATAACTTCTAGGAATTTCACAAGAATGTGACCAAACGGGGGAAGGGCTAGAGGACACTTCGAAGGTCAGCTACGCAATCGCATTCTTTCGTATTTGAATAGCACACAGGAAGGTACAATGGAAAAAGCATGCACATGTGGGGAAAAGACCAATACGCGACTAACCGCGGGTTAAATGACACAAATTTCAAAGGTTTGAAATCAGCCTGAGACAGCCATTAAAGAAAAACATTAATATCTGTGATTGCTTGTTGTTATGAAAACCTTCTTAAGAAAATATTTAGTTTTTAATTTAAACTTCTTTTTTAATCTTCAAAGTCTTTTTATACTTAAAAAGCACATTTTGGGTTATAGACAATTTATTTTCTATCCAAGCAAAGCAACTAAACTTGCTATTAAAATAGGGTTTTAGAGGAGACTTTGAAAAATATTCAGTCTTCCCCTGACATGAAGCACAACCCAAAAGTACTTCGCCACCAAATCATTACTTTATTGTGAATATTAATAGTCTAGTGATCATTAAACAAGTGCACATTTCTAAGCAGGAACTAATACAGGGTTCCCACTGGCATTATATCCCCTTTTTCTTATCTCATATTTCTTAGCAAATATATGATAAAATAAAACTTACTTAAACAGACCTAAAGTATTCAATGAAGCGTTTTTGTTGGTAAAAATGAAGTTATTGTTATTATTTCAATTTTCGTTTGTAAAATTCAAATCTCAAATTTGACACAGAATGATAATAAAATGTAAGTTACATAAATACTTTTTTCTTTTTAGAGTTTATTTTTTCATCTATAACTAATTAAATTATTAACCGATTTCAAAAATAATAGTACCGTAAGAAAGAGTACATTCTGAGGTATACTGCGATATTTTAAAAATTTAAAACTAATAGTAATAAGATATAGATACGGCAGTTTTAAAAAAAAGTGACAAAAATGTCTTGATTTTTCCCGAATTTCAAAAAAATATTATCCGGAACCAAATTGAAATTTTAAAAAAAAATCGACGAGCTGCAAAAATTTACGTTGAGAGGTACTCTTTAAAAAAAACTCAGGGCTGAAGACTGAAAATTTGTAAGTGTTTTGCTCACTCGCGGAAGAAATTTCGCTTCTTCAATTTTGACACTTAATAAACCCTAAACTAATAGCCGCATCGGGAAAAAATCTTAATAATTGTCCAGGGAATACAATGAAGAACAAACCATGTTAATTTTTTTTTTTTTTCTGATCAGTACTTTCTCGGAAAACCGTCTAAGAATCGAGCTAAACAACACAGTTTTCAATCCTGCGGCGGTGGCGAAAACATTTTTTTAATGTAGAGAGAAAAGCTTCTAATTCGACAAAGAAACTAATACATTTTGTTTTGAAGAGTACTGTATGTGTGTCACATGTGGAAATTTTATTTTTCACATGAAAAGTCTTGCAAAAATATAAAACACATTTTTATTTTTAGCTACTTTTTCTTGGTTTTTAGGACATTTTCTGGCAATTTTTAGGTGTTCAAAATCCCATCTCTAATCATGACCCTTTTAAATTTACAGATCTCCGTCAGTGAAAAGGAGGCGTAAGAGTCCCTCACCCCGGCTAACCAAAATTCAGGTCGATCGCCTCACCCGAAATGTGACCAAGGAGCACGTGCAAGAAATATTCAGCACTTACGGTCCCCTGCGCAATGTCGATCTTGTGATAGACAGGGATCGGCCTCACTTGACACGTGGCTTTGCTTATGTAGAATTTGAAAACCCTGAAGATGCAGAAAAGGCTCTGAAGTACATGGATGGTGGTATGTGGTTCTCTTGCTTTTTCACTCAATTCCAATCTTTCCAAAAATAATTCTGTCAAAATAGGGATGCGAAGTGCTGCTCTTGGCACTCGTATTGTAAAACCGAGACCTGAAGGCTGATGGGCATCAAGTCACGATTAACTGGATTAGGGAAACTTATAGCAACAGCTGTTCACAACTAAATCGCTTGTTGTAGTACAATTCACATTGGCACAGCTTGACCAAATATGGTCTTTGTGCCATAAAATCCAGAAACAATCAACCCTTGTTACAGCATGAGTTTCACTTATTTGCCATCTAGAGAATTTTAAATGCTTATGTTATGCAAATGAATTGTACGACTTATTCTTCTGATCACCAAATTTCTTTAAATTTTCAACCACAACAATTGAACCTAAACCAGTCTTTAAAAATAATTGTTTTATAATGACTATGCGTTTTTAAGAATCATCTATTCATATAATTTATTTGTGTATATAGCATTTGGCAACAAGTGTGAAACAGTGCAACTGTGTCTACCACAATTTTGTCGCCGCAGAAACAATTACCGCCATCTGTATTAAACTTGACATATAATGCCTCCTGTTTTTGTGGGATGTGCTAACCTCAAGCCAAGCTCAACATCACTTTTGAAATGCGTTTTGCCGCAGAAACAATTACCGCCATCTGTATTAAACTTGATAGAAAATGCCTATCATTTCTGTGTGACGTGCCAATCTCAAATCATAGTTCAGATAAATGACTTACTGCTTTCGTGGCATTGTATGGACCAATATTCCTTTTCAAATGAGACATGCGTTCCATCATAACTTTATTGTTGAAAATTTGAAATTACATAATTGCATTATGATTTTGCATGCTTTTAAATAAGTCACTGCTATAGTGATATTTGAAAGAATACCTCTCAATATCCTATTAAAAATTCTAAAAGCAAGAACATTAAGGAAGAACATGTGTGAAAACATTAAGAACAATGTGTCTTCAGATATTCGTATCTAATATTGATAACTTTTGCTTATTTTGTTGGGCATTTTGCAATTTTATGTTGGAAATTGATTAGCCTAAAAAAGGTGATTTTCTATAAAAAAGCATTTTAGGAATTTAAAATTTTTTTCTTTATTTTTAACAATCTGCAAGGAAAAAGCAAGATCAAAATTTACCACGGTCAGAAGAGGGGATTAACACTTGATCTGGCACCCCCACTCTCTAAATTTCCACACCAACATGAGTACATTTGAGGCCACAACAGATTTAACGGGTGCAAGCCCCATGCATGTACCCTTTCTCTGGTTTGGTCGACTTTCGAAACTGATGACTAGAGTTAATAATAGTCATTTAGTTCTAGAACAGTTATGCTAGCAGTGTAAAGAATTCCATCCATGGGATCAATGCATAAAACTACCCCAATTAATATTTAAGTGAAAATTAACCTACATGTTACACAAAACGAAATAAAGGTATAAAAATTCCCAGTTATAAAGATTTTTTTGCAAAATTGGAATGCTTTTGTGTCACTACAGAAAACGTATTGTGTGATGGTATCTTTATTTTTTTCATAAACAGACTTGAATAAAATAACATGCATCTTGTTCATAGTTATTTCATTTTCAATTTTTATAAACTTAATATGGAAAGGCAAATAAAATTTTAACTTGATTTAAATCAATCATTTTTTAATAAAAATAACTTGATAAAAATCGGTAGTGAAAAATAGTGATTGTTGTTTTCCTTTCTGATCATGTAGATACTTATATCTGTAGATGTAGATACTTATAATACACTAAGTTATATATATATATATATATATAAATCAAGTGTAATATGACTTGTAATCAACTGTGTGCATGCATAGATTTTGTTTTCATTTTTCATAAATTCCCATTTTAACCTGCTATTATATTGTAAATTTTTCCGACAAATTTGAACTGTTGGATGATACATCCAAGCAATGAGGGGGTCATCATACAAGTGGGACTTAGTCCAAGCTAACACATTTCCATTCGCTAGCTGCAAAAAATCTGTTCATACAAACCTTGAAATGGAATTGATATTTTTATTTCATATCAGGCATAAATATTTATGTTGTACCATAAAGTTTTATTGCATAGATTTTTATGTTGAACTCCAAGTTGTTTCATTGTCAGATCTTGTGCATCAAGATCTGACCAATTTCGCTGATAAGATACCTGATCATCAAGACATTGGCTATTTTTTTATGATGAGGTCAAGATCTGTTGGATTTTCTTCTTGAGTCGAGGTAGCTCGTCCATCAAGATCTGATCAGTGTTTGCTAACGACAAAACAGCAAATTGAGACAACCACGAGGAAGGTTTAGGGCCTGAATGAGAAATCTGCTTAAGTATTGCTCTGTGTCAAAAAAATACCTTTTAAACTTAATTCACCAATTTTATCTCTTCATATCTAGGGCAAATTGATGGTCAAGAGGTGCTTGCTTCACTTGTACAGTTTCATCCAGCTCCGCAAAGACTCCGACCACCTCGACCTTCTCCCATGGGGATTCGGCGAGCTCCTCCACCGTGGAGGAGGGGTTCACCTCCACGTTTCAGAGGAAATATGAGGGGGAATCGCAGGTAATTTACTGTATTCAATACTCACCACCAGACTTTTCAGTGTGATTAATTTGATTAGTCAGTTTGGTATTTTTCGGTTAACAGTCGTAATTGTGCGCTGTACCAGTTGATCTCGCATTCTCACGTCTGGGATTCAGACATCCCTCGACAACCAAACACGTGTGTTAACATTTGCAAACCTGGGCCAGAAAGACATTGAATCTGCCCTCGGGTCGGAATGTCAGGGTTCCCGCGGGTCAGGGAAAACCTGGAATTGTCAGGAAACTTAATTTTGTCTAAAAGAATCGGGGGGGGGGGGGATTAAAAAATTTCGTCTAAAACCTGGAAAGTTGCCTCAATGACCTGGAAAATGATTGATCACAGTATGGAAAGTACGCATTGAAAATCGTTCTCCTTGCCAAGAGCAAACAATTCGCGTAAGATCGCTCTCTCGCAGTGTTTGTAATGCGAATGCACGGAGCGTTACGAGCGGAGCACGTGAAAATATTTTTACTTCGTAACCTTTCTTTGCGGATGTTGTTCGTCTTATGGAATAAATTATTGTGTTGTAATTCTTGGAGTATTAATTGCACACCAACGGACACTACAATGGCTTCTCAGATGCTTTGGAGAAGTGTAGCCAATAAGAGTCCTACACAGTTTCGTATCACTTTATTTTATGAATTGAATTTTTCAACCGATTTAAAAAAAAAAAAACAGCTAATATTTAACGGGTAAAAAATTTTTTTGTCCACTGGCTTAAATTGAAGAATTTCATGCTTATGATACGTTAAATCACAAATTGATTTAAGTGAAATATGTTGGGTTATTTTAATGTGCTTTGTATTAATTTTTACAATGTATAATTCTTAAATTGGTTATTATTATTGGCTATTGAATGCTGAATTATTTCTTGGTTTTTCACCTTAAAAAATGTCGTGAATTGCTTAAGTATGACCTGGAATTTTGTAAAAATTTGTCTGGAAAACCTGGAAAAGTCAGGGAATTTTGCTTCTGAAATAAAGTGGGAACCCTGGAATGTAATCTGACTTCTTACTCTCCCGTTTCATTGACTTTAAACATTGTCTATTGGTGTTCAGTAGATTTGCTAGAGCTCTAGAATGATAATTTTCAATTAGTGTGCATCAAGAGTGGCAATAGTGAATTGATTTGAACTGTGTAAGATTTATTGGTTCTTTTTAACTATCTCCAATCATATTTTCCTGTTGACAAAAGACATCCTCGTCCCCATTTACTTGTGCTGGAAACTATCTTTTATTTTTTCACATTTACTAAATTCATTTTTTATTTAGCTGCTTTCATAAAAAAAAGTAGAGCCTTTTCTAGTTTTATTTATATAATTTATTATACTAACATAGTTATTTTCATGATATTAATCATTTGCATTTGTAAAATTTCCAAAGTTATAATTATAGTATAATGAAACCAAAACCTATTTACGTATTGCAATTATATACAAATTTGCAGACCATGAGTAAAATATTTTTTAAGTAAAGATACTAATTCTTTGCTTACTTACATGTTGTGCTTTTGTCTAATTCCAATCTGAATCATAAATGCATCAGTGTGAAAAAAGTGCAATTCGTTTCATAGTGTGCATGGGCCACATCCTTAAATAAATTGTATAAAGCATTGATAGATGTTACTTGTTAACAAGCAAATATGGCATCACCAAAAGGTACCAATTTATTTTCATACCAAAAGGTACCGAACTTCAGACGAGTTTGTTTGCAAATAATTTCAAGTAACACCTGTATAAATAATTTTTAATGTTCTTTTTTTATTACAAAGTTTTGAAAATTTGATTGTTTAAAAAATATTTTTAAAGCCACTTTGGAGCTGTTATTTTTTGGTAAATCAAAAGTATACTTCTATTTTTTTTTTTATATCAGCAAAAATTATATGGTGTTTCAGATCACTCTTGACACTAATTATGCCATGTACACTCTACCCTTCATGGCCCTTTGCCAAGTGTGTTACCGTTTCTTGGCCCCTTGCCAGGTGCGATTTAAACTAATTACTTTTTCCTTGTACGAAGAGAGGTTCTGTAGTTTCCACCCAGACACTCGATTGTGTTGTGGTCCTGTCCTAATGTTAGTCTTGTAATTTGTACCCTAAAGAGGAACTTTCACCTGTATAGAAAATGAAAAAATATGATGGAAAGTATCTTTCTTTTTCACTTTTATAGCCCAAAAAAGTAAAATAAAAAAAATTTAAAAGTTCGCACTATTTACTTCATTACAAAAACGCTAGTTTTCCTATGCCACTTCTTGTGATGTCACTATGCACTATGATGGTTTGTTTACTTTTATAGCAACGTTGAAATAGCAAGCAGTATGAAATTTCAATGCGCTAGACAAACGTAAACATTAGATTGTGGTGCACAATGACATCGCATAGCGTTTTGAGGTCATGTGCTTTTGCTGTACTTTTCGGTAATTTAAAACTTGAAATTTTAATTAATTAAGTCCATTTTATGGGTTTTGTTGTTGTTTTTGAACATTTTGACGATTAATCTATTAATAAAACACAGAATTGAGCATTTTCCTCATTGGTGCAAGTTCCTCATTGTCAATAAATATATGTTTAAGTACCCTGAGATGTTTACTTATCCAAACTTCACAAGCCCACCTGTTATAATTATAGTTTTTAGTGTGCTGAAGAATTTTAGTAATTAGTTTATGCATGTCATGAGATATATTTTCTATTTGCAACTCTTTTTGAGAACCTAGGATGGTAGCAACTAGAACTGCTAATAGAATAAGGTTTAACCCTCTGACTGCTCAATTTGTGGACCAAAATCGCTACAAAAATCGTGTTTTTTTTTTTTTTTTTTTGCATATTAAAAATCTATATATATTGGAGAATTGAAATATGCATTTTTTTCTTTCTAGAAAAGACTTTTTATATAGATTTTTATCATGAGAAACTAAACTGTCGGAAGTTATTGTTAGCTATATGCACAGTAATTCCCGGATTTCCACGAAAAGGAACTGGAGGAGGAATATTCTTCATATCAATTTTGCACCACTGCCTAACGCTTTGCAAGTTTATTGAATCATGATCAGATTCATCGCTATCTGAGGAGCAGTCCGAAAAATCTATATCACTATCAAAACTAAAATCACTTTCAGAATCTGATAAATCATCAGGAATATATACTCTGTCAATCGCTGAGCGTTTTCTAGCAGCCATTTCTGATTAGAAAAAGGCGCAAAGTTAGAGCGGTAAATACAAAGTACCTTCAAATGCGGCAATTTAGTGGACGACTAGCGACAACTGTTGACCAAAATCTAAATTTAACGTCTAACACTGTATGTAATTGATTTCATTGGTTAAACGGTGAAAAAGCGGGATGCGCTCCTCAATAAAGATAGAAAAACACCTGCCAGCGAAAATCGCGGGATCAGCAAATTTTGCTACATTTGAGTTGTCTGTGGAAATCGCGGGATAATCAGCCAGTTGGTTAAGAAAAGTATAAATTTCTTACTATTTTTAAGAATTTATGCTACTAAAATGACTATTTCCTTAGTCCTTTGGTTGTAACATCTATTGTCTTTACATTCTGTTTCTGAAAGTTATGAAATGATACAGTAAGTGTTTAGCACATAATTTTTAAAATGTGTAATATTTCAATAGATCCCCACGTCGATACAGAAGACGCACCCGATCTCGCTCCCGCTCACCAAATAGGAGAAGACAAAGATCTAGCAGCAGCAGTTCTAGGTGATAAGGACAAGTTGAACTGGCATTTTGCACTGTTTAATTCTTTTTGTTTATATATTGAACAACCATAGTTGTATGGTTTGATTGCTTTAGAAAATTTTTTGTCCGTTCACCACCGTGTACAAGCATTAAGCAGTTATTCTTATTAAAGTGTTCTTTATGTGTAATGTGCATTATATTTCAAGTAATAAAAGTTGAATTTTATATGATTTGTCTATGTAGCTGTTTCTACATTCTGTGCTTGGTTACGAGTTTCAAATTTCAGTGCATTTTGTGCACGTATTAATTAAAAAATTGAATTTTATCTTCCATTAAAATATGTTTGTTTAAAAATAGATGACAGAAAATGTTTCTAAAAAATTTATTTTTTTATTAATACTCCATAGTCAAAAGAAATGGTACAACTATTTCTTTACTTTAAATCCATTAGCTCCAATCTTTATTTTCTGCTTTTTACCCAATTTCAAGTTTGCTTTTCGTTGGTACTTAAAATGAGCCAAGTAATTCAAATAAAATGATCATTGAGACATTAATTTCTTTGTATTTGTGTAAATAGTTTTGAGTCGGTCGATTTCTTTTTGTGCATCTTTGTTCTCAATTAGGATGCTCTTGTAGTCTTCGATAAGTCTTGGATATTGTAAAAGGATAGTTTTATGCTGAAGTTCTTCATTTTTCTCATTCATCTTTGTGTATTTAAGTTTCTCTTTGAATAACTGATCCCTCATCTGCAATAAAGTCAATAAAAGATTGGTAAATAAATGTCAATATCCACGCACATCATTTGAAGCTTTCAGAGATGATTGTGAGACTTTCAACCATATTCTCCAACTATGAAATACTACAAAATTCTAGTCATTCAAATATTTCAGGACTAACTAATCCAATTTATTTTGAGAATTCTATTGGAAGAGATATCTCTTCTAATCACAACTTTAAAATATGCCTAACTGATTTCAACTTAACAATCAAAAACTAGATTTTGTAATGTTTTGATTTCATAAATTAAATTAATTATGCTTATGTGCCTCTCATACAAATTCAGATTGGAAGCACTTCGTTTTGTATCTAAAATTATGTACAGATATTTGTAGTTAGCAGATATTTGAACTGGATGTAAATTTGTAGCAACCTTGACAACCTATATGAATTTTGTAAAAGTTTTCTTTAGAAAAATTCCAATTTCATTCCCAAGGCTAACAGCCTTGCACCATAGAACACAAACCAATCTCATTCCCAAGTAAGAGTATAGCCCTTTGTACCATTTGGTGATATTGACTATAAAATTGTAATATAATAAGCCTTTTCAGCTTCTTGGAAGGGATTAACGCATCAGTGCACAAAATTAAAACGATCATTTTTGCTAGCATCTCACATTTTCCGCTATTGTACACTCCATAATAATGTTAAAGTCGGCATCCATTTAAATCTAATAGATTTTAAAATTAAAATAACCTTGAATTGAAACGTACTGATAAACATTTTCTGCTCAGTAGCATGAATAGTTAATGTGCTAAATCACAGCAGATACAAATATGCAAAAGCTTTTTTTTAAATCATGTTTATTGGTTCTTATAAATTTTGATGAATTTTAAGCATTAAAACTGGTATCTATATAATTTTTTACAAATAATTCATTTTTCAACTTTAAAGAATTAAGTATCTTGATGACACCATAACATGGAAAGTATTTCTACCCCAACAAAAGTAGTGTAAATAATTATAACTTTTAAAATTATGAGCAAAATTTCAGGTTCTGAGTAACAATTTTATTAAGGTATCATTTGCAAGTTTACAAATTTGAGTAATTACTGATTTTATTTTACCAACATTCGATTCTGATTGCTTTTCACAACTTAAAATCAGAAGTAATATAACTTAACCTTCTTAAATATACTTAACTTAAAACTTATTTACATTTGATTATGAGAATGAGAAGAATCACTTGCCTCTTTCAATTCTTCCTCTAGTTGCTTTTCCTTCTCCTCTGCTGCAGCACTTATGCTTTGAGCTGATTGCAACTTTTGAAGCATATGATTTAAAGCATTCACTGCATTGGAAGATTTTTTCGTAAATTCTTTGATCTCCTGATACAAAATAATGCACAGTAAATATCTCCAATGAAAACCTAGAAGTCTGGCATAAAAACCAGTATTGAATAACTAGATTATAATATTGGTGGTGACTACCATTACACTGAAACGTTACCAATTTTCATGGCTATCATTTTTTATCATTCACTCATCAAATTATATGACTGCAGCCATCAGTATATAGGAGGCACACACATACCACTAGAAATTCAATCTTGACTGCAATTTTTGGCGAGATCAGTTGAATCAACAATTAATCCTCCTTGTGGATGTCTCGACGAGGTATTAACATTAGCAAAACTGACCAGATTTTGATGGACGAGATATCAGAAGAAAACTGACCAGGTCTTGATTTTGTCAGGGTAAAAAAGCACAATATCTTTATGACAAGGTGTCTTTGCTTGTCATTGGCAAAATTAGTCAGATGTTATTGGACGAGATATCTGGCCAAAACCATGTGGAAGGTTAAAGAAATGCCATGCCCTTACCCACCTTTTCTGGTAAACCACTTTCTTTTCAGACAGAAAAATATCTTCTAGATTTTTCTTTACCAAATTTTACTCATTGCAATAAAACAGAACTTTCTTGGAAAAGAGGTTGTTTGTTTTTATTTGTGATCATTCATGCGCAATGCAGCAAGTTTGAGACCTCTGTTCAAAATTAGCATCTGTTTCATTAAACTTGAGATTGAGACCAAATTCTGAATAAACTGCTCAGTGCTCTATTTTTAATTTTATTTCAACAAAACTTAGTTTTAATGTTTGGATCTTTGAAGCCAAAAAAGATAATTTAGCATTTTAAAGAAGTGTATATATCATAACAATTATATCTGTAATTAAAACTAAATATTAATAAAATAAAACTTGAAATATTTTACCTCCTTTAGTTGTTTGACAACTTCAGCATTATTTTCAGTTCCAGTGCACATTATTTCATATTCTCCATAGTCAAGTGGTCCTTCCACCTAAAACAATGTTTTATCTCCAAACAATATATACTAGTATGCTGACATACTTGTCAAATATTTAAGAATTAAAGAGTATTATAAATGATGCCTTGTGTCTTTATTTATACTGTGTTTTTAAAATATTTAATATGGAAAAGGAAATAACTAGAACAATAGCCTATTACATTCCTACTCCAGTTAATTAACAGTTCGAGTTTTGAACGAGTTCTTTAAATACTTGATAGGTTAGAAAGTAAACAAAGTGCTTCTACAACTAATCTCCTTAGCAGGGATTCTGGTTCGCAGAGTACATTGTTTGGTGTCAAAAATGGTAAATAATTGACGGTGGAAAAGCACCCGCAGCAATCCCTCGTATTTTTTTATATGGCAATCCTTCACACCTTTCAATAATCGACTGACCCAATGTCAACTGTTTTCTAGTCAGAGCCCCACTCCTACTACCAGAAAAAAACCTCAAGATAGTAGGTGAACATGGAAAAATATTGGTTTCTGTCTAACTACACAAGTGGTGTTGCTCTAGTACGACAATAGTTACAATTACCTTATCTAACTACACAAAATTCGACCTTACCATAATGTTCTCATGTACATAATTTACCCATGATTTTATTGCAAGTCTTCCAGGTTGAATTCCTGTTCATAAAAATTATGTATAGTAAAGTAAATATTAAAAATGTATCACATTGGTATCAGAAGGGTCATACATTTTTAAACATTCATTGCCCTGAGTACCAAATAATTGTCTTAATGCCATTTTCAGCATTTGTGCCAGTTAACCAATCAACATTGGTTGCAAACTACAGAAAAGTTGGAATCTCCCTAAACTACGGTTATTTAAGATTGGCGATTTTGATTGCATTTTATTGAAAGTGTATGAGGTAATTTTTTTAAATTAAACTTTTTTTTTTATACTCGGAGTTTGTTTAATAAAATCAATATAAAACATTTTTATTTGAATTTCGGCCTTCAATTAATCATGAAATTAACTAATTCTCTAGATTCATCGATTCTATAAAATTTCCAAATTCAAAGTAGTCTAATTTAGTAAATAAAAATCGACTTTTGTCAATTTTATTTTGTGATCTTATCATGAGCTTTTTAGTTGTGAAGAGATTTGAGAATTAGAAGCCATGGTATGAAATTTAAATGTAAATTTAGTTCAACTAAACATAGTATAAAATTTTACTAAAACAGAAAAAGGTATTCATATTCAAAAGTATTGTTTTAAAATAAATTACCAGATTTTTCTTTTCTTCCACTGTAGTTTGTAGAACATGATGTGTTTTTATAGCTTCTAATTGAAACTGTTCTAAAAGTGTTCTCATTTTCTTTTCTTTTTCCAGAAGTTCCTCTACTTCCTAAATCACAATTTTCATTAGTTTCAAGAACATTAATGAATTTAATTTTGAACATATTTTACTTTTACTCTTACCTTTTTAGTGTACTGTTTTCCATTTTCACTATTTACAGACTGTAGAGCTGTTCTTTCTTTGGAAGCTACAAAGGCATCGTTCATTTCTTTCCATCCTTCTTCTTTCTTATTTATTTCTGATTTTAAGTATTCCATTCTTTCTTTTGTCTTTTGGTGATATTCTTCGATTTCCTTCTGCTTATCATCAATGTTTTCTAGGCATAGTGAAAACAATATGACTCAGGAACACGAATGGATCAGACTCAAGAACACGGTACCATCACCATTTTGACGATATCTTTGGAAAGTTTTAACCTGTTCGCCTACCCAAATAACCGTTTGTCAACGATAATAGTAGTCGCCAATTTGGTGATTGGTTGGTATCCTGTTGAGTTTTACCCAGACATATATAATTATATTATGCATTTAAAGAAAGTTACGATAGTGGAACAGGAATATAATGTTTGGTTCATTGTCTTTGTTTAATGCTTCCTTTCAGATTACTTTTGTAGAGTATATCCGCATTTCAATGTCCCCTAATTACCTTAAATACTGCTTACATCTATAATTTTAAGACTGTACAAAGAGATAGTTTTATAGAAATGGACACTGCCATAAAAAGAATAGTTTATTGGTGTTTAGTAAATTTGTTTTACGTCAAAGATTTATATACACTGCTCTACATTAATGAACCGGACAACAAGATTTGATAGTATAAGGGAAATAATACATGCTTTAATAGGGGGATGGTTCCCCACTTACTGTAATTACACCAGCAACCCTTCTGGGCATACTTTCAACAAGATTTTGATACACGGCTATGGATATTTGTGTCCATTCATGCTGCAATAATGTCGCCAGCTCAGCTGTAGATTTCGGACGTGGTTCCCTGGTCCGTAAGCGCCGCTCTAACTAGTCCCACAAATGTTCTATGGGGTTCAGGTCGGGATTCTGAGCGTGCCAGGGAAGACGTTTTACATCCATATCTCGATACCACTGCTTGATGGAGGCTGCAACATGACATGGAGCGTTGTCGTCCTGGAAGTAGCATCCGTCCATTCCATAAAATTACCAGAGTGTAGGAAGAACCTGATTGCCCAAAATGTTCATGTAGGCGTCGGCGTTCAATTGACCAGAAACCATATGCAAAGATCCCAGGCCATACCACGAAAAACACCCCAAAACAAGTAGTCGGATTTTATGCAAATCCGCTGGCGTCCGGTCCATTATTGTTAGGTAGTGTAGGTTGACATCATTACATTTTTAGTCTTAGAAATTAAAACTGAATTGAAATTTTTGAACTTTTATTTACATGAAAGTTTAACAAAATTAAATTGAGAAATTGCGCTAAGAAATGAATACACATAACTTGGTTGCAATACATAAGTTATACACCTTAAATCCTCCCCTATCATGTATCATTATCCACTTTAACTTTGAACTTTGTTTAAAATTTTACTTTATTTGAAACATACTATGCTACTACATTCACAGTATGCATATTTCTAAACATAAAAAACAAATTCAAAATTAATTTAACGGATAATTATCTGATTAGAACAATCCATTTAAAAATCCTTGTACATATTGAGTTTAAGTTATTACATAAAAAAAAGCATTTAAAGACATTTTGTAATTAAAGATTTATATATATTTTATTCCTACAGTGAAGTATATTTGAATAAAACTTCGAAGAAAATATTTAAATTTTCAGAAATATGTGGGTTTTTAAAGAAAATACACTAAAAATATTTCTGAAAGTAACACACTTTCTAGGATATTATAAAACAGTTTCCCATAGCATATTTTGAAGACTATAATTGAACCTGTTTATCATTCAATAAAATCTACAGTTTAAAGACACTGAAATTTTTATGAATACTTTGATACATTATTATAGTAGAGGAAAAGGTAATTAATGAAGGTTTTACTTGCTACAATTAGGAAGATTGAAAAAATTCAGAGCAAAAGTGTGTTTTTGTAAAAAAATGCAAGAAATGAATTATTAAAATAATAAATCTAAAATATATGTATATTAGGTTATATTATTGGCATCAGCATGCTGAAAAGTTGCTTTAAAGAATGTTCGCCTGCTCTCTATAACACTTACCTAGAATCATTCTAAATGTATCTTCATTGGCATCCATTGGTAAATCTGAAGTTTGAAACTTGTCCTGGAAGAATTGGTTATTGGGTAGAAAGCAGAGAGTGCAGGTAAAAGGAAATTATTCACAGTGGACAGAAGTTATAAGTGGGGTGCCTCAGGGATCAGTTTTGGGACCAATTTTATTTATAATTTTCATAGATGATATAGGTCAGGGGATTAAGAATATAATCAGTATATTTGCAGATGACATAAAAATATGGGGGACAGTGGATACCAAGTTACAGATAGAGAATTTACAAGGAGATTTTGATAAGATATCCGAATGGGCTGTAAAATGGGGTATGTCAAATTCTGCATATGGGTTACAGGAACAGTGGAGCCGAGTACTGTCTGCAGAGAGTAAAGGTAAAGGAGGGAGAAACAGTCAAGGATCTTGGGGTGATAATTCACAGGGATTTTAAAATGGGTCACCAATGTTCAGCTGCGGGTAAAAAGGCTAATAGGTTATTGGGGTATATTAAAAAGACTGTAACTTCAAGGGATAAGAATATAATTTTGCCGTTATATAAGAGTTTAGTAAGACATCTAGAATATGCTGTACAATTCTGGGCTCCATATATGAGAAAGGATATAGAATTAATTGAAAGGGTACAGCACAGAGTTACAAAAATATTAAAGGGGCTAGCAAATTTCGACTATAATGAACGTTTAAGTAAGCTAAACATGTATACACTGGAAAGAAGAAGAAGGAGGGGGGATTTGATTCAGCTTTTCAAGTTGATAAAACAAGGGGACACAGAAGGCTTAAATTTCAATAGGGATAACAGAACAAGAGGCCATGGGTATAAATTGAATAAGACACATTTTAATCGGGATTTAAGGAAAAACTACTACTTTAATAGGGTAATAGACAGTTGGAACGCGCTGCCAGAAAATATAGTTAATTCAAAGGGAGTGTACGAATTTAAGATATAATTGGATAGTCAGTGGGAATTGGGGAATTTATAAACAAAGGACCAGCCTTGTTGGGCTTGAGCCTGTAGCTGGTCGTCAATATTTGAAAACAATTTCTGATATATTTCTTAATAAATAACTAAAAAACTCACGAATTATTCACCTTATTGATAGCTTCTTTTATGGATAGTGATAGCTGGTGTTGAAGTTGATTATTCCTGTACATTAGCGTTCTTCTCTCAGTAACTGCTTTCTATGGAAATATTAATTTGGCCGGATAAATGACAGAATGCAATTCATATACGTCATTGGATATAAACCTAGGCAGTTTTCAACTTCTATTTAAATTTCAGAAGACTACTTCAGAACAACTTTGAAAATACTTTATTCTAATTCAAAATAATAGAAAGGTCACATCACTAAATTATTGAATCTTGGATATTGTCAATATTAAGTAAAACTCAATAACATGGTACCTTCCCATTGTCAAATTGGCGACTAAAATTTGCATTGATGACTACAATTTGGATAAGCCAACAATGAGTTACCATATTACAAAATAATCGTCAATTGGCTATAATTTCCAGTCGCCAATTGGTGATAGTACTGAGTTGTTGAGTTTTAACCCAAAATTTTAATACGAAAAAAAAATTCTGTTATTTTATATTGACCATTCGAATATCCAATTTGCTGTTAGAATATTCATATTCATAATTAGAGTTAAAGACAGCTAGTATATAGTTGGGGAATAGTTAAACAATTATTTTATACAGGTATATACTTAACAGAAACAAAACACTTTATGGCTTTTATTCAGTTGTGAAGTTTTCTATTCGTGTTTTTTCTGACGCAGCAGCATTTATTTTTGTGAAATAGAAGTTTATTGTCGTTTATCACTGTATTTATGCACTCATAGCATTCTAACGATTAAAATAAAATAAAATTGAAGTACATATTTTCCCTTAGGTATATTATAGCCCGTTATGTTGCTCTAGTACAACGTTAATTAAAATTATCTTACCCATGAATATCCGGTGCATTGAACACAAATTACAGTTCATTATGACTCATAGAATCAGAAAAATTCTACCAGTTTTAAAAGGAATATTTTTCATGCAATTTTTTCATCTCTGAAAAGGATATACATCCCAATGAAAGTAGTTTAAAATTTTTCTTTCTAAAAAGTCAAAAAGAAAGGATTTTTTAATTCCATTTTTAGTTTCCTGCTGTCTTTTTAACAAATATAAAGAAAGAGTCGAAATGTTTGTTATTTGTTAGCTAAGATAATATTTATTTAAGTAACAATAAGGAGAATGTAATATGAATTAGTAGTAAGGAACTGTATCACTGATTTCAGTATCATTCAAACATAAATCCCAATACGAATCGTATGTTTTATAATTCGTTAATAATCGTATGTTAAATAAATAATAAAAAAGCTATTTTTTTTAAATATAAAGTTATTACTGGATTAAAAATTATTGAGACCAAGAAGCAGGAGTTGTACTGGTTTTACAGCAACTATGTTGAAGGAAAAAAATATCGCATTTCAAAAAATAAAGTATGTATGTTTCCGTTGTTCATTTTATACGTAAATATACATATTCAGTTATCCATTTTACCAAAATTTCAGCAATAACTCTATCTTTCTCCGAAACAACTTTCTCTTCTATGTTTATGGTTTGGTCATCATTTGAAATATCCTCTACTTTCTTGTGCTCTCCCGAATCAACTGTCTCACTCGGCTCTTCTTTTTCCATGTTCGTTTTTCTTACACTTTGGCAATGTTTCTATATTCACCCATTCAGCCGTATTCTAAACACACGAATTCGATTCCTAGGTAAATACATTCTGTTACTATGGTAACAGTATCCGTCAAAGTTACAGTTGGGTTTAGACATGCGTAAAGCTACTTATGTCAAGACTCTATGAAAACTTCAGAAATCTAAGATAAGGTGAAGTAAGATATTTTCAATTAACGTCGCACTAGAGCAAAACAACGGGCTGCTGACGACGGACTGGGATCAATCCCCTAATGGAAAGATTCGAGGACAACACTGCGTAATTTTGAACAACGGTCAGATAACAAGGCAACACCTGAGTTAGCACCCCACTCTTAAAATTTCAGTACCAACCCAACGTGAGGACTTTTGACCACGACAGATTTAAGGTGCACCAGACATCTTTACATCATACTCTTACAAATATACATTCACTGTCCCGGGTTCGAAATAGGAAACTTCCGATCTAGAGGCTAACACCTTAACCACGAAACTGGTTGGTCGGCTCAGAAATCTATGAATAAAAATTGTTTAAAAATTTAATTCAAGCCAATTTAAAGATACAAAAATGTACTGATCTTTAAAATGAACTTGATGGTTTACAATGTAAATAAACGAAACTCTTTTTAAAAAGTTATTTGGCAACACATTTATTTTCGGTTTCAAACAGAAGTATGTTTGGGATTAGATTCGCGCCGGCGCTAAAATTTATTGGGCGCGCTTCAAAGCCGGTTGTATCAGCAGTGCTTACAACACAGCTGTTCATTCCTTGTGTTTATTTTTCACCACCTCGGTTATTTTCATCAAAAACTAAAAATATGTTGATTTTTGGTCCTGATAACTACATGAATCCTTCATCCCAACAAAAAGGGCAAATACAGGTATTACTTTGAAAAAAAAGTCTAAATTCCTCATTGAGTTATTTTTATTTTAAATTTAAACTTAGCTTTTATTTCGAATTAACACTATTTTTCATCTTTAGGTTATTTTTGGACCAATGTTCTCTGGAAAAACGTAAGTTACTTGCATTAAGTCTACTAGTGGTTACTACAAAATCATTTCAAAATTTATTGTTTCGATAACGATAAGTTAATATTTTCTGTAACACGCAAGAGATATTATGAAAGAGTTATTCAAGAGAACAAAGATACCCATACATTAAATAATTGAAAAAAAAAAAAAAAAACTTTCAAGTAATTAATGTTGTCTAGATTTCTTTTTTAAATCATTAGATAATTCATACCTTAATTTATTAGTGCAATACATTACTTAATAATTTTTGAGTGAAAAGTCACTTAATATTTTGATAAAATACACTCAGACATTTTATTTACAATGTGTTATGTATGTTTTGTTATGCAATTTTGTACTGCCCTTTAAATAAACCAATCGTAAATTTTGGCCTTCATTTTATTATGTATTATATTCCTAAAATCTATCTTTTATTATATATTTCTCTTGCATTACAGGGCTTGTAACATGTCACTTTTTTTTACTTTTTGTCACTTTTTCAGGTGTTTAAGTAATAAATTCTACTTAGACAAGAACAATTTTTAGTGCAACATTAAAAAAATTCAGTTTTTCCCTCTAAAAAAAGTAAAATGTCAGTTAAATTTGAAAAATTGGAATTTTTTTATGCTGATGTATTTTTTTTTTTTTTTGTGCGTTGGAACTTATCCAGACTAGTTTCCTCCATGGCAGGTATGTCATTTGAGCATCATTCAGAAAGGGGGTAATTCCCCTCCCTCTTCTGAATGATGCCTGTGTTTCCAGCAAAAATAAACCGTTTTTTAATTTCTTTTGAGGCGTTCGTAATGGAAGAGATGCTACGGCTGGCACCAGCTGCTATAATATTGGTTTCGGTTTGCAAAATGAATTGGAGCCTCAAGTATCAACAAATAAGATAATCTTGTCATCCAAATTGGTGTAAGATATTGGTCAGATCGATCTGGAACGGTAGATATTTGATGTGACAAGATTTTGCAAGCTCTGAGTGATTTTTCCCTTCCACAATTGCTCATGATTTGTTCAGATGTGCCCAATGTCAACAAATCAGTTTTTAAAAAGATTAATGACTCATTACTTTCTACCTGAAAAGAAGAACTAATTAACATTGGGACATGTAATGTTCATACAGTACAAAATGCCTTTCATAAAGGTCTAAAAGAAGATATGTCTGAACTAGTTTTTTCTATTCGCAGATTTTTTAATCAGTAGCCCAAGCATTGGTCAACATACAAACAAATTCAAGGAGGTTTGAAACTTCCCACTCCCTATTTCCTCAAGCATTGTTCAAGCAGCTGGATAAGCCTAAAGCCAGCTGCTGAATGATTGCTTGAACAGTGGATTGCAGTGCGAAAGTATTTCCTTGACTATACATTCCAAAAAAGAAGCAAATATGATACAAAGACAGGGCTCCACGAAAATTGTTCATTTACTTAGAAGTGAAACTGTGAAGGGTGAGGTGATATTTGTCTTATCAAGTGGAAGCATATTTAATCGTTTGACCGAATTTCTTCAAAAAAAGGAACCTCTAATGCATAACCTTTGTTCGCAACTTGAACTGTTGACAAGAACAACTAAGAAGTCTTCCTTCATTTCATCTCCTTAAAAGTTTATTCTGTCTTGGTCCTCTTGAGAGACTCAGTAGTAAGAGTGTACGACAAATATTAGATGTTGCAAGAACAATGTTATGGGAGGTCTCAACAGACATACTTACTGGATGAGTGGCAATTACTGCCAAAGAGAATTTGAAGAAGGATCCAGAATGAAGCCTATTGATGTTTACTGATATCAGTTCTTCAGACTACAAGACATTAGTGGTGTGGATCCTAAATACCCAGTTGTGTCAAAGCTAGTGAAGGCTGCTCTGTCATTCTCATGGTAGTGCTGACATTGAACGTGGCTTCTCAGCCTTAGGAAGAGCTTTGACAGGAGACAGAGCATCAATGTAAGAACGCACACTCAATGCATTGATGACGTTCAAAAGTAGCTTGTCAAATTTTGACAATCAACCTTATTTGGTGCCAATCACTTCAAAGCTAATGGGTTGCTTATAAAGCCTACAATACCTGTTTAGAAGATATAAAATGGAGGCACAAGAAAAATTAGAGAATTTTAGGAAAGAAAAAGAAAGACTAAGCATTGAGCAGGGGGAAAAAATTTAAGCAGCTTGCAAGGAAAAGAAAGGTAATAGAAGTAGAAGAACGAAAACTTTAAATTATGCTTAAGGAAGATAATGAGGCATTCGAAAATGCTTCAAAATTGTTAAAGGAAGCCAATGATAGTCTCAAGAAGGCAATAAAAAATAAAGTTATTAAGGAAGCAGCACTCGCTCAGGCAATGATTGAAGGGGTGGCAAAAGTCTGAGATGATGCTGGTCAGCAAAGACAGACTTTGAAAAATGCACATTCTTCTATTGAGAAGAAAAACACGAAATTGATTTCAGACTTTTTCAACAACAAAAAAAATCGGACATAATCTTTCAAAGAAAAGGAAGAAATTCTTCAAGCTTTGTCAAAAATGAACAACATATTTAAAAATCATGATTACAATTATTTTTTTTGTTAGTATAGTTTTTAAATTTTATGCTTTTTAAATGAAGAAAATAAATAACCTTCCAAAGGAAGAAAAAAAAAAGATAGGGGTGGCTGTGGGAGGAGGAACTTTTTCTCTTTTCTATCTTTATACTTGAATATATATATTTTGCATTATTGGTATTTGTCACTTTTTTTGTTTGATTAGTCACTTTTTTACTCCTTAAAACCTGTTACGAGCCATGGCATTATACAAAGACTTTCTTTACAGGACAGAATTGATTCGTAGAATGAGACGTTACCAAATTGCAAAGCACCGTTGCTTGATTGTAAAGTATGCCAATGATTTGAGGTACGATGCTGTGAATATTGCCACTCATGACAGGTAAGAAATATATATTAATGAAAGTCTGTTGGTTTGTATCACTTGTGGTTGTTATTTGCTTTCTTCAGCCTGAAAGAGGTTGGCTTGGTGTGGTAGTTTGGGGAGTGGGATGCCAGCTCAGGTGTTGTCCTTGTCATGTGTCCATGGTACAAAATGATCAGGCACTGTCCTTTTATCTTTTTCGGTGGGATTAATTCTGGACTGTCGCCAATAGCCCATCGTGTTGCTTCAATGCAATGTTAAATAACTACCTGGAAGGTCCAAATTTGTTGAATATTTCAAGGATTTATTTCCTGTCTAAAAAAACTGAAGGTTCACCTGGAATTAGTTATATCTGATACAAGTAATTGATTTTCTGATTGTGGAATTACCAGTAAACTTGCATTATAACAACCCTGAAAGGACATTTCTCTTCGTGTGTTTTTGGTATGTGCGAATATTTTCAAAACAGTTGCAGCAGGTTGCAAATTTGAATACATGCTATTTTACTTACCAGTTACTGTTTTGTTGATCTCAAATGGTTTCATTTATGAGTTCTAACTCCTAAGGGCAACCAAATTATTTACAGATGAGGTAACATAGCCCCCTAAATAGAAGAAATATTGAAATATTACCTCTGAATAACCAAAAAAATTACAATTATTTGCCTACCTACACCAAGTCTCGAGGGCCTAATCCCCATGGTTGAGAGCTGGCAAATTTCTTGTTTCACTCCTTCAAAATATTATGACATGGGATTTCTGAATTTACCAATCTAGTATGACTCAATACTAGTCTAAACTTAGTTCATCAAAAGGATACAAAAATATACTAAAAATATAACCATTCCAATATTGATAACAGTAACTATGTGCTAGTATTAGCAAAGAACTTTAAGTTAAAGTTCTTATCTTTGTTCGTGAACTCTTTTGATTCCTAAACCTTTGTGGTGAATAAATTACAAAACCAAACAAACATAGCATTACCAAAGTAATTCAAAAACTAAAAATTGACTTATATTATTATACAAAACAATTAAAACCAATTAAAGATTGTTGCATAAAAGTAAACTTGGACTTAATGCAGTAACGCGATTTTAACATTACAAGGTATATCACCAGAAACTAATTTATTTTGGTTAAAGCTTTTAAAAAAAGAATGTATGTAACAATTTTGCTACAAATAGAATTTTTAAACTAATTCTTTCTCATCTTTGATATATTTGTAAATGATTCCAATTCAATAAGTAATCTGCTTCAATGATGTGTTTTGTTTTATCTCTTTTTTTAACTGTACTTGTGTCTTTTATCTTGAATTTTTTAGGTCGTATATTTTGTTCTTTCCTTTAAACATTTTTTTGTGGAGAAACAATAATTAAATAAATAATAGTAACCTTTTTGTTTTTGTGTTTTTTCCCCTTGTATAGTCTGTTAACTACATCCATGGCATTCATGTTATATTTATAAGTTGTTTTCATTCATCATTGTGTAATAAGTCATTTTTTTTAATATATATTTCAGGCAGTGTCTTTCTGCAGTCTCAGCAACTACTTTAACAGACTTGAAAAACATGGCTGCAAGTTATAGTGTAATCGGCATAGATGAAGGACAGTTTGTAAGTCGGCCTATTTGGATTACAGTTATAAATAAGATGCTAATTGAATCCACCCACTGCTGTACTTTAAATGTATCTTTGTATTCATTTCAGTGTGTCCACTGTTACAAGTGTACAAAAAGTGCACATAGCTGTAGTAAGTTTATTCTTAGGTAAACATCTGAATGACTTGAATCTATTCTGCAGATAAGCAATTGTTTATACCTGATAAGTGAATAAGCAGTTACATCTGAGAAACGTAATTCATCGAAGTTTCTTCAAGTAAATATGGGCATCATACCCAGAGGAATCTGTCCCCCCATCCTCAGTGATACCTTGCCTACCCTTCTGATTTTGTCTTTCTTCCCTTTTGTGTTGCCTTTTCTCCCTCCTCCATTGTGTTCTCTGTCTTGTGTTTGGCATAGCTTGGCTAAATATGACACTTGCTCCAGAAAACAACCAACCTCCTTTGTGTGTGTATTTGGCTCAGCTTGTCCTATATTGGACCTTGTGCCATTATACCCCAATTAATCAATTGAAAAGTGTAAATGGTAACTTAGGGTCAAAACAACACTGTTCATCTGAATTGGGATGAGCATTTAATGTCAGTTGCAATTATCTTAATTTGATACATTGAATAATTTTTTCCATCCACATTGAGAATATGAAATCAGATTTCTACAAAGATAATTCAAAAGTACTTATCTGACAAAATCTCCAAATCTAAAGCTCCTTTGTTTCTGAACTTGAACATATATTCATTATTAGAGTAGGTCTCCTGGTCTTATTAGTCCAAAAAATAACTGCAAAACTACAAACCAAACCCTTCTATTAAAGTAACGTCTCTAGGAACAAATTCAGGATTGTATGTGAAATTAAATCACTAAATTTTGACTATTTCTTTGTTTCATCAGGGTACTATTGCTCATTTTCATTTGGGATTTAAATAAAATCCATTAAATTAAAGTTCCACAGTATATTTATGTCTAACTGATTTTACAAATTTTAACTAGGGTATTTTCATCGAACAACCTAAAATCATCATTAATTAAGCTTTTCTGGTGAAAATGTTTGAGAATTTTCTGCAAGGAATTGACACGTTTATGCAATCTCATGTTAAAGTTTTCAAAACCTTTTCACCACTTAAATTTTTTGAAATCATAATTTTAACAGTTTAACTCAAATTAACAATTGTTTATTTGTGTGTTGATTTCATGATTTATAAAAAATGTATCAAAATTAATTCTGTCAGATTATTTTCAGCTTCACTACGATTAAAATAATGTTATCCATTTCTTACTTGTTTATTTTATTTATAGTTTCCAGATACTGTATCCTTTGCTGAAGAAATGGCTAGTGATGGAAAAATTGTCATTGTTGCAGCTTTAGATGGAACCTTTCAAAGGAAGGTAAATTGACAACTGCTTGTATTGTATGCTTTCTTTGGATGGAAAAGAAATCATTGGTTTCTCAGCCGATATTCAGGTTCCTTGTGCATGTGCTTTTCCAGTCCTTTGTAAGGGACAGATAAAAATATTTCAGTTACAATATTGCAAGCATTTTGAATCTTTACAGGCATTTGGAGATATATTACAACTAGTACCATTGGCTGAGAGTGTTATTAAACTGACTGCAGTCTGCATGTTGTGCTTTGACGAAGCTTCTTTTACAAAAAGAATTGGAAATGAAACACAGGTATTTTGTACTACTCAATTACATATTTTCTAATAGTCAATAGAAGGTTTCAAACAGTGTTTTGAAATTGAACTTAAAATGTGTATTTTACTTGTTTGATTAAAATTTGTAAAATTTTAACTTGATATAAATTTTATATTGGAAAATATAGTATTTGTATATGTATATTATTGGGTTTTATACCACAAGGTCCAAAAACGGGGACACATTTTTAGGTGTGTATGGATTTCACGAATCTGAGGTACTCATTACCTTTCCTTTCCCACGAGGTTAACTGCCTCTGATAAACACTGGGTTATGCCCCCAGGATGTCCAATTGATCTTTATCTACTTTCTCCATCTTTTCTTCACAATTATTGGTCATTGTGCACAGCTTGGCCATTGTGCCATAAAACCCCAAAACAACAACCAACACTAGACTCTTTAACATTTTGAGTTGCAGAAATCTGGCTGTCACAATGCTGAACTCAAAACATCTTACTTTATGGCCAAAAATGTGACAGGTATTATAAGGATATGTTCGTGGGACATTACCCTAGCTCACACACACAATAAACTTAATAGAGTACAGTTGTTTACATACACACCAGCAAAGCCTGTGCTACTACAGGCCCCAGATATAGTGTAATAAAATGGAAAATTTCACACTTGTCTTCATCTGTCCTCCCCCTCGACACCAACAAATGCAGCCTGTGTTGAACTCAAGTATTTGTTGACAGAATGTTCTCATTGTTGATTGAAGCACCTTGCTTACCCAGTATATGTCATTTCCCGTTCATTACTTATACCTTCATGCCAGTCATACTGTTGCTCTTAATTATTGATGCGTTTCTTATTCTATTATCACAAATTTTTGTGTTATAACTATTTACTTACCTTATGGCAAGAGACGACAAACAAAAAAAATTTAGGAGCTAAGACCCTTGCAACACATATACTAATATTTTTTTTAATGCTGAGCATTCGAACTCATTACACATGCAGAGTAAATAATGGTATTTATAGTGCAATTGTGGCAATAAAAAACATTTTTATTATCTACATTAGACATTTTGTTCCATTTTTGACCTTTTATCTCTCTATATTAAAAAAAAGTTACTGCCGCCGCAGGATTGAAAACTGTGTAGTTTAGCTCGATTCTTAAACAATTTCCCAAGAAAGATCCGGAAAGATCTACTGATCGGAAAAAAATGAAATTAACATGATTTGTTCTTCATTGTATTTCCTGGACAATTATTCAGATTTTTTTCCAATGCAGCTATTAGTTTAGGGTTTATTAAGTGTCAAAATTGAAGAAGCGAAATTTCTTCCGCGACTGAGGAAAACACATAAAAATTTTCAGTCTTCAGTCGTGAGTTTTTTTTTAAGAGTACCTCTCAACGTAAATTTTTGCAGCTCGTCAAGTTTTTTTTTTTTTTTTTTGAAATTTCAATTTGGTTCTTGATAATATTTTTTTTGAAATTCGGGTAAAATCAGGACATTTTTGTTACTTTTTTTTAAAACTGCCGTATCTATATTGTATTACTATTAGTTTTTAATTTTTAAAATATTGCAGTATACCTCAGAATGTACTTTTTCTTACGGTACTATTATTTTTGAAATCGGTTAATAATTAAATTGGATGCGATTAAAAGTTGGTCACACAAAATTCGGAATCTTTGGATATTTTCGCTACTTTTTGTTACAACCGTTAACTAAAACTATCATATCTATATTGTATTACTATTAGTTTTTTATTTTGAAAATAGCGCTGTATACCTCAGACTATACTCTTTCTTACGGTACCCTTATTTTTAAAATTGGTTCATAAATAAATTTGATGCAATCAAAAGTTGGTGACACAAATTTCGTATTTTTTATTTCGCGGAGCAAATTCGCGGAGGGTTGTATTTTTGACTATCGGGTTTGCCAGTTATCAAATTTATCGTAGCAACAATTGCCATAAAAACGATTTTTTTTAATTTGGCAAAAGGCTCGCTTTTTTGCCTCTGTTCTCGGACGGTTTACCGAGAAAGTACAAAGTACACATCGTAAAGTTTAGAGATTAACAGGGTTTACTTAAAATTTTATAGGGAACAAGATGCCGAAGATTTTTTACTCATGCGGCTATTAGTTTAGGGTGCATTAAGTGTTAAAGTAAAAAAGAGTGAAATACTTGCGTAAGAGGTATTGGTTTGCAAAGCAAACCAAACGGGATTGCGTAGCAATCCCCTGGGGTCGGCGAGCGTAAGCGAGCAGGGGCGAAGCCCTCGCTGTGACGTCATGGACCGTAAAGTGAAATCAGGATAATACAAATTATTCAGATAGTTTCACTCTGCGAAAGGAATGTTGGTTTGCTTCGCAAACCAAATGCCATATGTAAAAGGAGTGTTGGTTTGCGAAGCAAACCAAATGTGATTGCGTAGCAATCCCCGGGGGTTGGCGAGCGTAAGCGAGCAGGGGGCGGAGCCCCCTAGTAGCCTAAAAAATCAAAAAACAAATCATGAAAAATAAACGTTTTTTTACAGAAACAGAAAATCTGGGCGCCAAACCAAATTTTTTAGGTGCCCTGCCTTATAGTCATTCCCTTTACATGTTCTCATTTTGTATCCAAGTGCTTAATATTATTTCTAGGAAATAAAATGTGAACAATTTGGACAAATACTTTTTAAATTTTTCAAACATGTAAAGGTTGTTTTCTAAGTATCTGTCAAAAGGGGTGTACCCATTTTTGTCTTTCGTTTTCAACTCTTCGGTACTTCCTCATAAGATACAATCTCCCTGGGAGATACGTCTTTTGACAGCAGGAAGCATCTTTCATCGCAGCCGAAAGCAAACTAGTTATGAGCACTGTCAATGATGGCATAGGCAAGACGTCAAAATTAGCTTGCACTGGTGGGAAAATGCCCTGAAAGTAATATGGAGACCATAATAAGGGAATTGGCCATCATATAAACATAAAATAAATTTGAGTCTGAATTTCTTTGGTTCTGTTATGTCAAATGTTATATCAGTATGTTGTTTTCTTATGATTTCTTTGTGAATATAGGTTGAAGTTATCGGTGGGACTGACAAATACATGGCTGTGTGTCGAAGGTGTTACCAAATGGAGTCATCTGTCTTGCAACCTAAAAATGAAAACTTGTGTGAAGTCCTTGGGAAAAGTAACCTTGCATAATGCTTTTCACAAAAATTAATGTCAAATCATTGCAAAACTTTTATATTTTTATAAGATATTGCATCTAGTTTAGTGTCATTGTAAGTTTGTATAATTTTTCTTGTACATTTTTGTGATAGATGTGTACATATTGTTTATTTTATAGAGAAACTCAAATGCGTTGATATTGCTGAATACTATGCATTTATGATGTAAAAATTATAAACTAAGCTTTGATAATAAATTTTTTTTTCTCTTTTAGACATTAGCTTAGTGGTTAATTTTGCAAACATAATATTTGGAGAGTATCGGTATGGTTGGGAAATACTAATGTAGAGAAATAATTGACCTGTAATAATTTTATTTGTTTCAAAGTTTAATCTGATTCCAATCTTGTTAAAGCAGAGGTTACTACTATTTTTTACATTTTAGTGTGTTGAAATTATACAAACATATTCATGGTGGCAACAAAATCCTTATAAAAAAGTTCCCTGATATTTCCACGATTTCCCTGATAGTCTACAAAAATTTCCCTGATTTAACAATTCCCTTAAGAAATGTTGTGATCAGTGTCCGGTATCAATATACAGTATCCACACAAATATTTTGTATTTTTTCTCTACAGATATTTTAATTATTATTGTAAGGGATGGAACTCTTATAATTGCAATTGAAAAAAATGGAGAAAAAATTCAAAATATTTTGATTATGAACTTTTTACACCTGTCCCTACATTATCATACTATTCATCGAAACCAAATGCAAATACATAAAAAAAATTCTACAAAAATGTAATTTCAAACAAAAATAATTTAATACACAAAAAACATCATTAGTTACACAAATTGTATACCACCAGTTGTATTGCTAGTCTCATGGCAACAAGACGCTGCAGCCGCGAAAAAAGCGGCGTCGGTTTTCGCTGTGTTTAAAAATTACGACGCCATGGTTCTTTATTCAAATTACAATTTCGGCGATAATAATTTTTTTGATTCTCAAAAGCACTTGTAATAGTGCATCTTTAAATAGGACAAATAATAATGGTAGCCATTTAAATTTTCAAAATTTCCCTGATTTTTTGTAAAAGTTCCCTGATTTCCCGGTTCTGTTACTACCCTGATAATTGTGGAATTCCAAGTAATCAAATATGTTGGGAACATTTTGAAAATAGGTAAATAAAATTCTCTAACATATAGTAAACTCAATTAGCATAAACTTTTCAAAGAAATTTATTACAGCATATCTTAAATATAAGTTGAGCTTTACAAAGTAATTTACATTAGTAAAAATACATCAGTCATTGAAATGATCACCGGAATTCTAAAGAATTATAAACATTTCAAATATAACAGTTCAGTGTAAATAATATCTCTTCACAAATGTTACATACAAGTCCATAAATTTTGATTGACAAAAATAATTTTAATCACAGATCTTTAAACATTCTAGACGATACACTTGATTATAGCATATCCATACGAGTCCTGGAAGAAGCTTTTAAACTCATTTTCAATGCTTTACATACACATAAAAGCTAATAAACTAAAAAATGTCGATCTTATTTACAAATTTTAATATAAATAGTTCGTTGACACATTTTAATCACTGGTACAGTGTAATTTGCTTGCACCAATTCTGGTAACTGTCCTAATTAAAAATAATTTACTCGCCATTTTAAATGTGAATTTTAAGTCCCTAAGCTATATTTGAGGGAAAAATAAATCTTTAAAAATAAAATACCAAGTTATATTTTTGCCAAGAATGAATTACAAAGCAAGAATTAACAGACTATAAAAAATATTTACCTATATTATATTCCATTTTTATATTTTACTAATGATCTTTGGTGTTCAATGTTTAATAAACATCCCAGTTACAAAACTGCATAAAAGGAAGACAGTTGCAAGACATTTTTTATGCATCAGCACATAATTTACTGATTAAATGCACACAAATTTTCCATGCTTAGAAATTTTTAAAACATCTATAAGCTCATTTCAATACAAATTGAAACATGGATATAGCAAATAGTACAAAGTCATGGGAATTGTACAAGCAGTAAAGCTGCCATTCCTTCAAAGTATATGAAATGTATTTCCGAGGCTTTAAAATGTTAGTTTAATATAACACATCTCCATCAAATTCTTCTTGTAAATGTCATTTTATCTAAACATTCAATTGGCTTCCGTATCTATACAAGGGACCAATTTAATTTTAAATTGATTGGGAGTATTATTAACTCAATTTGGAAGAATATGATAACTCATGAACATAATTCATAAAATTTTGAATTGCATCAAATTAAAATATTGGCAATCAAATCTATATACATGACCTATAAATTTTTGAAAAATATTAAACAAAATAAATTATTAAAATCACCATATCCCTCCAACTAGCACTAATTTGATTATATTCAAGATATTTTTGTGTTGAAATAGTTAACTACTCAATTCTACTTCAACTAATTACACAGGACTAAACTAAAGGACGTTTCAAGGAGAGAAATAAACTAGAAGTAGAGGAAAATTAGTCATGTTAGAAGGTTTTTAGAACTTCCAGTGTACTGGTTGAATTTACAAAATTTAAGAAATTAATAATTTACCTTTTGCAAAAAATGTTTGAAAATAAAATAACATTTCAAACTATTCCATGTCTAAATTAAATTTTAAAATGTGAACCATTCAAATTTAAACAGTTTTAGAATGCCACGAGTAAACAGATAGTTAGACTCAACTGTTTTAATAAGGATGTTCAAATAATTTTGGGTATTATTTTTTATTAAAAAGTATCAAATTGTTTTAAAAAGCCACACTAAGCAAAAAGGTTAAGTAACTTCTAATAAAAAAAAAATTTATGTCCAACAGGATTTTAGTAATTAGTTTATGTGCCATGAGATGAAAAAGGTTGAAAATCGTCACACTAGATCATTAATTAATTTCAGTTGGGATTTCAATAGTGTTTAGTCTCAGCTGTTCAACTTAAAATCATGAATTTATTAAGCTCTTACAAACTACTATACATCAACAGAATTTCCTCAATTAGACTGCAAACAGCCGAGAGAGTGTACATGATAATTTACCATAATAAAAACAAGTGAAATGAACTAGAATTCTAGAAAACTTTTCGACTTTTAACATTTTTATAACTGTATAAGGCACAGTTTTAGAAGTCGCATATTACACTCATCTAGAAAGTAACGAACATTTTTGAAATGCTGAAAAGATTTTATAAATGATTGTTTTGATGATACCTCAATTTAATACTGAATAAGAATGCATCTTAAAGTACTCAGTTTCATTTAAAACCAGGTTTGTTTTGAATGAAAAAATCAATTGTAACATTTAATAATATATATTAGGAAAGTGACTTTATAAAATTTTGATACAATTACGAAAACTTAAACAACTTTTGTTCACTTAGAATGTATTAAATATCTTGCGGAATGCTGATATTCATTCATAGATTAATCACCTAAATCCCAGGAAATTTTATTTTGCTGTGGTTCTTAGTCATATTTTAACTTAAGCTTATTTGCATTATTTTGCATACAAAATGTAATACTTTAAAATTTGTAAACTTCATATTAAACATTTTCCTTAGTATTTACAACATAATATCTCTGCACTTTCATATCAATATAATCTTTAGAACATAGTTCTCTATTAACACAATTTTATTTGAAAGTACTGAGACAAAAAGCAGTTAGCTTTCAAAATTTTGAAATTATTTTTAAACTATTGTAACAGTAATAAAAATCATAGCACTACCCAAATTTTAAAAGGTGCACACCTTATCTCTTAATTGTAACAATATATTTGATACCTTGAAACAGGAAATGTCAACAGTTCAGCATCGATAGAACCATTCATATTTAAAATAAATAGTTCTTGTAAAGTTTTGTAGCATGTAAAATATAAAACTAAATAAATATCTATTAAACTGCTGGGTTTATTTGTGTAGTTAAAAATGAACTGCATTTTAACTGGTAATTTTAGTTTCAATCATGATTTTTTTAAAGTTAAGAATATAAAGAGTTTCATAAGAATAATTGAATTATCTTTGATTGTTATAACTCATCTCAAAGAAATCTATGTATCATATCAAACAAAATCACAACCATTACAAAAGTAAAATTAAAATTGATGAATTATCAAGTCTTGCATTGGATTATCAATAAAATACATTAAGCACCTTGAGCTGATGGCAAGAAGCCAGTTGGAGAATCGAACACTGGGCTTTGGATGTGCATGTGACATCCTTTGTCAAACTTCAAAGTAGTTGTAACACATTTAAATTATAACATGAAAAGTCAGAAAATGAAAATATACTGCACAGTAGAAACTCAACTTCACAGAACATTTTGGCTTCATACTAGTTTCCCCTTAAAACAGTCCTAAGACATTATCAATTTAAAAAAAAATTTATAGCATGCATCTCAAAAGAAAATAATTTTATTCTAACATTTTCATGACTTCAATCATGTAAGAATTGATTATATTGCATTAAAAGGTTTCTATATTTTAAACATATTCTAATCCTTTTGCTCTTTTCTTTCCTTTTGGTATTGTTTTCTGTCAACTAGATCACTTGCATAGCCCTGATATATACATTGCTTTTCATCCTACTTTTAAAATATATACGCACTGTCATTTGATTTTAAATTCTCGTTAAAAAAAATCTACCCTTTTGTATAAATTGGAAGATTTATATCGTTTTCACCTATGTTTTTTTTAGTAATCAATTATTTAACAAATATGAATTTACATCATATTTTTGAGATTCAGTAGAGAATCTGTGGACCAAAAATGACAAACCATTTAAAATCACAAAGGAAAGAGTATTGCACTACCCTTGGACGCAGTGGAATTTGTTTTCACTTCACGACGTCAATGTGCAGAATTCTATCGGGGAAACAAAACATTCAGAGCTGTGAGCCAGATGATATAAAGTAAAAGTTTCTGTACAAAAACAAGGAAAGACACACAAAACATTCAAGAATAGAAAATAATCGAAGAAAGATTCAACCATCTGTAACAAGAGATGGAAACAAACATTTGAAAATAGAATAAAGATTCAACCAATTCACAAAATGGAAACAAGATAAAATGAGAAATAAATTGAAACATTTGTCTCTTGATAACATTGGAATACACAAGAGAAACAAATAAAATATATACGAATTTGTGTTGAGTATTTCACAATTCCATGAGGAATTTCAAGCAATTGATAAGGCAAGCCATCTGCACAAAATATGACGTTTTCTAGTTATCTGCTGATGGTAGATGATGGCGTAGTAGTCACACCCACACTAGGAATTAGAGTTTCAACTATGGGTTGCATGTTTTCCCACAAAGATGATATCTAAAATGAATTAAAAGAAAAAAATATTTAATAATAATACATACACTAAATTTTATATTGGTTATGGGGTAGATTTCATGAAGCGTGCCATTTTCATAACAAAAATACTACTAAATGCATTGTAAGGCTAGTGCCAGAAAATTAATCAAACACTGTCACGGAGAGAGCTTTCAGATGGCTGTGTATGAAAAAGGTTGAATAATCACGTCCTGAATGTGATATTTATCGCTCGTTGAAAAGGTAGGTAGGTATTAACAGCAACACAATGGGCTATTGGTAATGATTTGGGATCAACCCCCGAAGGGAAAGATAAGAGAACAACACGTAATTTTGAACCATGGTCACACCTTAGCTGGTACCCCACTCTCCCAAACTTTCACACCAATATGACGTTTGAGGCAACAGTTTTGACATGCAGCAGCCCCCTTTGTACACAACGGTCTTTGGTTGGATTTGAACTATCGATGTTACTGAGAGTGATTTCACAATAACAGTTTTAACTGTGACTGCAACCTCAGAATATCTGTTATTCGAAACTGTGACTGAATCTGATTGTTTGGAAGTGGATGCTGTAAGATATTTTATTACTCATACCCTTCAGCTGTATTGTCAATGTTACAGCTCATAATGCCAAAAGATTGCCACCGATTAGGACTGCCAAATCAATGATACAAAGTAGCAGTTTTCAGTTCCACCATAGCACTCACACCAGTCGCAGTCACTGATAGTGGTTAAACGATAACAGCTGATATAACTTTACCACCAAATCACAGATAGTCTCAATCCCTCTTCCAGTAATAACTGCTACGAAATCAGTTTGGATAATTCAGTAAGAGCTGTGATTCAATAGTAGCAGTTCTGTGATTCGCTTGATATCCCTACTCGCAACCCTTCAGTTGAAATCTGTTGCCCTTTTAATGAAAAGGACTTTCTTAAGGGTTGAAAAGGTCCATTAAAATCATTTGATAAATTATTCTACTCTGAATACATGCAAACGTGACACGGTTAAATAGACTAAATATTGTACATGGGTTCTTTAAATCCAGATGTGTTTATTAGGCAATGAAAACTACCGAACTTTCAATTTTTTGATAGAAAAATGCTTGTTTTTGTGCTTTACGGATCAAGGACTTTACAAGGATTGCCAAACACAAGACAATCTCAAGTAAAAGACGTGAAACAAAAAAGATCGCTTATGTATCAAAGGAGCTTGATGCCCGTGTTTACTAAAGACATTAAACCCCATGGAGAAAGTAGAGACCAGGGATCAAGCTGAGCCAAACACAAGACAGTCTCTAGTACAAAATGTGAAATAACTTAAACAAACAACAAAAACTTACATGAGATAGACCTTTCGTTTTTAAATTTACAAAGGATTGCAAAACTTTAACAAGGATCTGCATATAAGTATGGACCAACTGCGTCTCCATGTTGATACAGTGAAGGAAAAAATTATTCCTTTTTTCATTCAGTTGAAGAGCTTGATTTTCAGCATCCTAAAATAAAAAAATTACTCACTACAAATTTTAATTGAAATTAAAATTGCATTGATCATGTTTTTATACAGCATAAAAAACTTACAACGACGATTGGATTTGTAGATGTCCTACGTGGCATAATTTTACTGGCACTTCTTTGCTTTAGAAGACCACAGAAATGTTCATATCTATCACATAAGTCCTATATAATAAAAAAAAAAATTTTTAAAACAACTCTTTGAACATGAAGGCACTTAAACAATTTTAAAGGAGAGTAAAATCAGTTGGATTTTTATGGTGCAAGGGTCAAGTTGGTCCAAACACAAGACAGACAACTTCAAGTAAAAAATATCGTGAAAGGGAAAAAAGAGGGATTGGGTTAGAGTGGAGAGGGATGAAAGCAGATATAGTTCGTTTGGTATCCCATAAGCATGACGCCAGAGTTCAGTAAGCCCCATAGGAAAATATTGGTAATTTTTAATTAATGTCGTAGTAAAGCAACACAACGGCCTATTGACAAGGTTCCCACGGTCCTTGAAAAGTCCTTGAATTTTTTTTTCCTAACTAGGGGCCCTTGAAAATTACGGAACTTGGTGAAAAGTCCTTGAAAGTACTTGATTTTTTTAACAAGTACATAATTGTGTAATTTCGTCTTGCATTGGAAATTATCCAGACTAGTTTCCTCCACAGCATGTGTGCCATTTGAGCCTCATTCTGAATGAAACCGGTGTTTCACGCTATGTGATATACTTATAATGCTAGGTCTAGATCTCCACAGTATGGCTATCCATCTAAGTTAACACCTCTGGTCTCCATTAAGACCGCCGCTTCTCATACTCTTCTTCGTGCCACCAAAAGAATTTATCGTACGATATTTTATCGCACGACGGAAATCGATATGTGTGCAAGTAGCCTGAAAGTTAGCATTGAAACAAGAAGCCCACTCTGCAAAAAAAAAAAAAAAAATCATGTTCTGTGAAAAAAGAAAATCTCAATTGTTCCCAAAATTTACAATAACCTTTCTTTTTTGGACTATCAGTTGTATAAAAAATGATTTTTTTTTCTTATAATTTTCTTTTTAGTTGACAATCTTTGTGTATGCCTTGTTTTAGGTCGTTATAAAAAATTTTAGGTCCTTGAAAAATATTTTTTTGGTTTTGAAAAGGCCTTAAAAGTCCTTGAATTTTTTTTGGATAAAGGTGTGGGAACCATGATTGACGAAGGTCCGGGATCAATTCCCTAAGGGAAAGATCCGTGCACAACATTACGTAATTTTGAACCACGGTCAGATGACGAGGCAACACCTGAGCTGGCACCCCACTCTCCAAACTTCCACACCAACCCATTGTGAGGACTTACGGCCATGACAGATTTAAGATGCACCAGCAGCCTCTACACCATACGCTTACTAACATCCATGCACTGACCCAGATTCAAACAACGAACCTTCCTATCTAGAGGCTAACACCTTAACCTCCATACCAGTTGGTGGGCCCCTAGGAAAAGAATAGAAAATTAAATATCTCAGGTACATCTCTAAGGTCATAACCACAGTGGGCTTTCCCACTGACCCATGGTGGTCCCAAGGGATCTTAGGATCCAGTGGAGTAAGTGTGAACTTCAGGCTTGAACTGTTTCCATTTTTTATGGGCTGCAATATGGCGTTGTGGTGACATGATACACGACCCTTCTTTCAAGACACATTCTCAAAAATAAGAGGTTCATAAATTCTATTTCTAATTTATACAAAACTCTGAGGTAGCACTCACAACTAAGGAACAATTGAACTCGAGGACATCAAATAGTAAACTGAAACTAATCTTGGGTGCACTACACAAAATCAGCGACCGGACACATGTGCAAACATTATTCTTACACTTATTAACTTCTAGTTTAATTACTTAACTAATTAATTATCTAAATACTTGTGATTTACTAATAACGAATATATACTTAAAACCAACTTAATGCATATTAACTTACAACAAAAAAACTCAACTATTATGGATGCAATGCAGTAGATTTAAATTGAATAAAAGTCGAAAAGTTATATATATAACATACATTTCCAAAGCATAGATTTCAAAACGTCTTAACTATTTATTGAGGTGGATCCACAAACGGCATACCTATCAATTTTTACTTTCACACACACATTCATGAAATTTACATTTAATTCTTATGGAAATGGAACTTCAAGTGCAATCATGTCAAAACATAAAGAGCATTTTATTTTTATTTTATCAAAGCAAAGTAATTTGAGTTAAAATACCTAACTTCCTGATCACAGCTGCTTTCAATATAACTATACACATATAATTCTTGACTTCTCATTGAGAAAATCACTTAGTGTTAATGGCAATTTCTATATATGGTAATTTTATAGTTGCAATTAGAATGGACATTCATAATACAATTTAAAAAAGTGTTTGCTTATTGAGCATTTTGATAGTAAAAGCAATTCATAAACAGTATCTAACTTCAAAATCTAGTTATTTGTCATGCATGATTTTGTACTTAACATTTAACTTATTTCACTGGTGGTTGAATCCCAAATCGAGTATATAACACAGTACAAAAAACATTCCTATACAGAAAAAACTTACTTTATATCCTGTTAGTATATCTAAAAATAAGTTTAGTTCATCCACAACATCATCTTCTTCATCAGAAGCCTAAAATTTTTTTAAGACAAAAATTAAATCTTTGAAACTCAATTTAACAAGCTAAAAAATCATTATGAAAAACAGATGTAAGAGGAAATGTAATTTTTGATTTTATAATATTAAATATTTACATTAATTTGGGAAAAACATAACATTAATAATAAAATTTTAGAGCATAGGTAAAGAAAAAACTGTCAACCTAAAACTTTCTAATATGTGACACATAAAAACCTTTAGAGAGAAGTAACAAAATCTTTATGTTTTAAATAAAAAAAGCACATTGAAAAGGAATTTCTTATTTCTTTTCTTAGGAACATTTAAATGGGATTTAAATAATTTCAATACTTTAATAACTGTTCCACTTGTTGGAATAGTAAATTTTGCAATCAATTTCAAAATACATCTTTAAAAGTGACAATTCTCATAATCAGAACAATACCTTAAACTTAAAATAAAACTTTCATGCAGTTTATATACTATGGGGTATCCTCATAAAATACCACGGAGAAAGCAAATAAAAACCTAATAACCAATTTAAATGAATTTCAAAAGTATCATTTTTATAAAAATATATGGAAACATTAGGGTTTCAGCAAGAAACTCTTGGTTATTTCCAGCCACTTGCAAAAACTGTCCTAAACAAACTATTTTACAACACAGCTTATTATCCTATAGCTTTCAGGATTTTGATTAAAAGGCACTCTTCACTTAATGACCAAGAGTTCCATTCCTCGGACTAGGTTGCTAAGAGAACTGGTTAATAAAATAAGCCAGAAGCTTAATCATTTTTATTTATTGTGAATAAAGGACTAGAAGGAAATATCGATAACTAGTTTTTTTTTGGGACTATCCAGAACTTTGGCCCTGTTGAGTAACCATAACAAGAAATAACAAATGTAGAGTAAGCAAGTTACACTGATCACAAACAGAACAAGCATTCTGGAATCCTATTTGTTGTGTATTTGCAGGTGAGTGGGGAATGAAAAGAGATTTTCCATGCTGAAAACTTGGTCATTAATCCAAGCAGTCATTAAACAGTTAAGTGAGGAGTACATCCCCTGAATATAAATAAAAACCTGATATATATAGCCGTATTTAAATGGCAAGTTTAGGTATGGTATGATATTTTTAATTAACCTTTAGACTATAGCCGGTACAGCATTTGTACCATAGTCGCACCAAGAAAAATTTAGACAACGGACAGTACATCAGTTGCACCTTGAAAGAATCATGCCAACAAATAATTTAGACTATGGCTGTTACCTTGAAAGTTTTGTTAAAAAAAGTGCTTGTAATATATCTATAGCCGTAGTCAAAAGGTTAACATCAAACTGGTGCAACACAAGGGCTATTGGTGATGGTCCAGATCAACCTGTGAAGGGAAAGAACCAAGGCCAACTCCATGTAATTTTGAACCACGGTCCATGACAAGGCAACACCTGAACTGGCACCCCACTCCCCAAACTTCCACACCATGCCAATGTGAGGACATTTGAGTGAACCCATTGAACATGATCAGGGTGGCAACAAAATCCTAGAAATAAAGTTCCCTGATATTTCCATGATTTCCCTGATAGTCGCACAAAAATTTCCCTGATTTAACTATTCCCTTTAGAAATGTTGTGATCCGTGATTGCTATCGATATACAGCATCCACCCAACACTATTTTCAAATATTTAGTGACCGAGGGTGTAAACGGATCATTCTTCACAAATATTTTGTATTTTTTCTCTACAGATATTTTAATTGTTATTGTAAGGGTTGGAAACCTTAATGGAATTTTTTTAATTAAAATTGAAAAAACTTTAGAAAAAATGCAAAATATTTTATGAATTTTTTACACTTGACACTACATTGTCATACTATTCATCGAAACTAAATGCAAATATACATAAAAAATTCTACAAAAATGTAATTGCAAACAAAAATAATTAATTCAATACACAATAAACATTATTTGTTACACAAATTTCAAATTGTATCCCAAATTGTATCGCTAGTCTCACGGCGACAAGACGCTGCAGCCGCGAAAAAAACGTTGGCAGCATTCAAAATTTATGACGCTATGGTTCTTAATTCTAATTACAATTTCGGCAAATAAGATTTATTCGTTTCTCAAAAGCACTCGTAATCGCGCATCTCTAAATAGGACAAACGATAATGGTAGACATTTAAGCTGTCAAAATTTCCCTGATTTTTTGTAAAATTTGGAAATTTTCCCTGAGATTTCCCTGATTTTTCCAGAAATAAAAAGTTCCCTGAGAATTCCCTGATTTCCCGGTTTTCCAGGTTCTGTTACCACCCTGATGATGGTCTTTGGTTAGATTCGAACTCGTAATCCTCTGGTTGCTAGTCCGACATGCTTCCAACCGGGCTACCACTATCCAAAGATGAATTTAGAAGTATCATTTTTAAATTAATAAAAATGTATTGAATTGGAATCATTAGGATTTTAGAGTGGAAATACCTTGGTCATTTTCAGCACTTTGCAAAAAATTGACAAACAATTACACACAACTGTTTATTTTCATTTAGTTTCCTAGTATTTTGATTGAATTAGTAAGTTTTGTTCTCTGTTTTCCAAGAATTTTAGCTGACAAAAGACTTCTATAATCAGAAAGACACAGTAATCAGTACTTACTAAATCAAGGTATGCAGAGGATACAGATGATATCATAGGATGTAAATTTTTCATTCCTTTCTTCAAATGATCCCATGTTTCATTGCCTCCTGATCCCCAATCTGATTCTGTGCTGGCACTGTTAGCTAAGGAACTATGGGAGAAAAACAAAAATTTATTTTTAGTTCTAATTATGATTTATTTACTTTATTATGAGTTTAATGTTCATTTACTTAAAATTTCAACATGTAATAAAATTTATATGTGTAGTGTTTCACGGGTTTGACCACTAGCAACTTATTTATTTAACCCCTTAACTGATACCATTTACTTCTGCTACTCTCATTAAGATATTTATTTTTAACTAGAGTATGGACCATTTCATGCCATGCGATCCAATTTCGAATAGTTACTTTTGATTTTGATTGAACTTTACCAAATGTGCCTTAGGGGCCTGCAGGAACTTCTGCAAAGCTGCACCTCCTTTCAACATTAGAAAATAAAAGTGGCTGGTCCTAAGGACCAATGTATACAAAAATATACTGGTCTGTTGCCATCATAGCTGGTCCGCTCCTCAAATAATAAATTAATTTAGTTAATAGTGTGTTAATTCAGGGCAAAAAATTTCCACTCCAATTTTTACTTTGATGAATAAAAATTCTGTCAAATTGTAGAAATATACTTTTATTAGCTTTAAGTCTCTGAGGAATTCTTAACAAGATCGGAAATGCTCTGCAGCATACTTTCCTTCAGGACCTGCCGATCGTCAATGGCCAATCATTCAACAGGCGACGATTATTGTGTTTGCAACTTGGAGGCAAAAATGACTCTAGTATACCCTGATACAAATTTCCCAATTCTCAATCACGCGTCCAAATTAAAATTTGACAGCTTTCCAAAAGTAAGATTTGGAAGTTTGAAACTTGCTGACTTTGAACGCTGCTCCTTATATAGCCTCATTCAAGCACCAGAACCATTTTCGTGTACTTTGCTTTTCTAGCAGCTTGAAAAAAGAAAAGTGGTTCTTCCTTTTTACAGCAGCTTTGGCAATACAGTTGAGGGATTGTGCATGTTATGTGTACAATTCCGCAATCACTGTGATTTATGACTTGTTAAAGGGGTGACTAGGAAGAGTACCAGCACAGCGACCAATAGTCTATTGCACTGAAACCCCTGCTGATCCATTAAAGACCGATTGCCGAAATAAATTTCAGCATGTACCTGATTGGAATGTTTGACAGTACCCAGGGTTCGATACAGTGGTATCCCAGATATTCAAATCATTGTGTAGAGTAATGGTCACATTCACATAGAACGTGTACAACTATCCTCTACCATCCGACAACCTCTACATAATGGGTCATCCCACCCATAATGTTTAGGTGTCTGGTCAGGATACAGTGGCCAGTTAGAAGGCCAATAGCTATCCTGATTTCTCTCCTGCTCAATTTCAACAGTTACCTCGACCTATCACAAGAAGATTGTGATTCGAGCTCTTTAGCTGGTCTTTGATCATTAGATTGAAGCCATGCAAAGTAGGACTCGGCAAGGAGCAAAACCCTTATAGTCCCTCTAACAACATTGTGAGGCAGACCCAAAACTGCTCTGGTCCAATAAATGGTGTTTCAGATCCATGTTTTGCTACTGGTCCCGCTGACCACCCAGATTTTAATCTCCTGGTCCGCGACTGTGAGTATAGTATTTAAAGCATTATCCTGTCAAACGTACTGCCAACACATGTATTCAGCGAGGTACGATTCATCAATCTGGGGGATGTTGAACCAAACCCTTCACATACACTTATTTCTAATTCAGCCATTTTGCCCCATCATCCATAATTGCTCTATTTTTCTCGGGTGCCATTTGTAGGATTACATATTTAAATGACAGAATCAGATTAATAAAATTAATCTTTATACTACGACCGTTACAGCAGTTGTACCTGGATCGTGCCAAGAAAGAATTTAGACTACTCCCAGTACAGCATTTGTACCTTAAAAGAGTTATAACAATCTCACGCCAGTTATATCTATGGCCAGTTACATCTCTAAATGGCAGAATTAGGCACAGTAAAATTAACCTCTAGACTATGACTGGTACAGCAGTTGTACCTGGATCGTAACAAGAAAGAATTTAGACTTTCCACGGTACAGCAGTTGTACCTTAAAATAGTTATGACAAGCACATCAGTTATATCTATAGCTGTAGTCAAACGATTAAACAAATACAGAAAATACAAAAACTTTCTTCAAATATGTCACTCAGTTCTAATTCAAAAATTAAGTAATAATTTAATAAATTATAGTTCATTTCTTCTTGGTTCTGTAATAATGCAAAGATAACTTATATTATACCATAGCTCTTTTCCAAATAGCAGCAAGTCACTGGAATCCTGTTTAGTTCTTTCAATTATCCTTTCAGCAATATCTTTTAATTGTTGAAAACCAGAGAACACTTGTTTCATTTGCTCCCTGACCACTGATAACTGATTGGCTGAATCGATAGGAACCAACTCCTAAAACAATCATAACCACAATTAATGAATTAGAGTTTGTTTTATTTTTGTTCTTGTAATTCAATTAAAATTTAATAGCATACCTCAGCATCCTTTGCTTGCTCATTTGAATTAAATTCATCTAAAACTCCCCGGAAATGATCCTTCATTTTGTGTTGAACGTCCTAAAAATCAGGGAAAAAAACACTTTGAATGATATTTCTTAGAATCCAAGAATATACCCAATAATGCACAAAGTTGAAACAAGAAATGAATAATATGTAAGTGACCTATAATGGAATAAAAATTCAATGTTTCTATCTTTAAAGTGACAATTTTTCTAGTTTTCTTCAAAAGATTAATAATTAGGTATAAAGCAGTACTACTACCTAAAAGGTATACAATATATAAGAAACTTTCGATGGAAATATTTATAGATGAAACATTCAATGCATCATAGAATAAAATGAACTTGAGATATAGTTTTGTGCTTAAACATAGTATAAAAAGTTGAAAAATTTGAACACAAAAATCTACTTACTGTGCCAGCAAAAGTAAGAAAAAAATGTAGAATTTTATCTTCTGATATCACAGGATGCCTTGAAAGCAAATTGAGGAACCTTTTTAAAGATTTTCTTCTGTCTTCTATAAACTGGTCATCAGCTAAATAATATTTAAGATAGATATACATAAAATTTAAAAAAAATCAAAGAAACATTTACAAATCAATAACTGCCTCAATTAACATATCACTATCACCACGTAAAAGACACCAATCTGCAAAACTGACGTTTTTACAAAAACGAGTTCAAAGTTTTGATGCATCAGGAAAAATCCCAGTTACGACACAAAGGTTCATTTCTCAAGAAAATCGGCATTTCCACTAAGAATCAAGAGGATTTGTGGCTTTGTCATAGTGTAAAACATGAAATGGTGACTTGAAATATACAGTTAGGTGAAACTCGCCAAAATGCAGATGGGTGCATTTAACGCGGTGGTAACGATATCATGCCTTTTCCCCCTAGCCACATGTGAAGTTAATCTTCCAGGAATGTATTTGAATTCACTTTATGACACATCTATACATTTAGACTTTAATTGCCTGTCTTGTGCCAAAGAAACACTTTTGCATAACTTTCTATTAATTTTAATAATTTCACATTCCTAGATTTTATACAGTAGTTATGAATACACAACTTTGGGTATATATTTAAAAAACTGCTACTTTAAAAATGCATTTTATAATGATGTTACCTTTAAAGTAAAATAATTAATGGAAAGGTTGATTATTCTTTCTTTAGATAACTATACTTAGAGAATTATACTTTGATCAATTATAAACCACTATTCATAACCTATAATCGCAGTCATCGTGATTTTGTTGGCTACAATGTTGGAGACACGGTGTCTGTTCTGTTGTAGCCCAGGTTTACTGGTGGCTTGGTTATTCAATGTGTTGGTTTAAATTTCATAACTTTTTAAAGTTTGAAGTCTGTTTTTAAAACTTTAAGTTAAACCTTGGAATTTTAGAGACAAAAACTAGTTTCCCAGAAATTATCATCTTGCAAACAAACACAGAATACTACACAACCCTCATTTCCTATTTACCATCCCAATTCACCTGTTTTTGTCTCAAGGAAATATAGCCAGACAATGTATACTACTAAATATGTAAACAAATTGTAAAGTTTTCTTAGCTTTAAAAGATCCTATGCATCTACATGTTGCTAAACCACAAATGTTCTTTTAAAAGTTTAATTGAATAGCATCTCTACCATCCTGAGCTGCAAACTAAAGGACTTGTTTAAACAGGTGAATCTGATAGAATATCCAGGTAAGACTTATCTGTCAGATATATAGGTTTCTGCGTGCATAGAGGATACAATTTCTTCCTCGTCTATTGCTCAGCGAATCGTTCATCACTTCGGTTAGGATAATAGTCGCTTGTTTAACCAACATTCGGATAATCAACATTCTACTGTACTTTTAAAAGAATGTATTACTTAATACTAAAAAGTTCTACTTACCACCCATTACTTTTTTAGGAGGTAGTTGTGGAATAAGACGATATGGAAATTTCTGCAACAAGAGCTCTTGTAAGGCCACAAAATCATTGTACCTTCTCTGTACAATGGATTTGTTTCGCTGTAAGAAAACGATGCAAAAATCAATCATTGACTGGGAAATTCAAATTAAATTCACAAAGTGTAACTCAAGTGAAACTTGTAAGCATGCCAGACAGAAAAAATTTTGAAATTCAATGTACTGTCTGTGTATTATAAAAGCAACTCCTAACAGCATGTATGGGTGGTGACTAGCTACAGATGGTTGATTGGTTTTGGGGGGTTTTATGGCAACAAGAGCCACATTTGGCCATGCTGCACAAGACATACAATATCAAGTCATAGACAGACGCACTGAAAGTTTTACTGACGCAGAAGAGAGAAACACCCAGGGAGGAATGCACTTGACAGGAATTGAACCTGCGCCACTTACAACTTCAAGGTTGCTAGTGCAGTGGGTATACCCACTGAGCCCCGACTATAGAAACAGGGCTTGATCATTTTGAGTAGGGTTGACACTCAGGAAAGATGTAATTTTATATTGTTTTCACAAATGTTGAGAAGGAAAGAAGTATTTTATTAGCATGGACTTCAATGCATTGTGTCAAGCAACCCCAATGGAAAATAGGATTAGGTCAGTTTCTATGGTAACAGACAAAATGTCTGGGCACTTCTCATGGTAAACAGACAATATTACTACACTTTGATTTCCTAAAAATATGTTCATATACAAGTTTTTGGCAAAATATCTCTATGCATAATTCTCTTATGCAGCACGCAAAAAAGACGTTATTTGTTATCGCGTTTTGGCAACATTGTACGATTGTTTGATTACCACGAAGCCTCGCGCCTCAATTGAATTTATAGCATTATCAGATGAAATTTTATTGAAAATAAACGAATTTTAGTCAAGCTTGCAGTTTATAATAGAAATCAAAGATAGCTGATCTTTTCCAAGGCCATTTAAAAAATGGTCCTTTTCAGGGCCAACAATTATAGTTCAACAAGACGCTTGCACTACAACTTTCGGCAACAAACTAAATGAAAAAGTGTTGGTGGCTCGAGTGCTGGGGAAATGTACACATAAACAACATGTTTGGCATTCAATTTCCAAAGAAGCGCTAACATTTTGAGTCAAAATTTGCTCAAAGTTTTCATTTGAATTCTGATTCTAGAGGAACTGTATATTTTCTGTAATACAGCAAATTTAGATTTGAAAAATATTTTTTTGGAATATCATATTTTGTAAACAATATCCCTTCTGCAAGGACACATGTCTTCATTGATACGAGCGATGCAGGCATAGGTTCAGGCAGTGAACCAATGAGGATTGCAAAGCAATCCTCCGGGGGTTGACAAGCTTTAGCGAGAAGGGGGCAGGCCCCCTAGTTCATACTAAAATGCAATTCAAAAAATCCATATGCATATTCTATTCTATAGTAAAATATTTTTAATAAAGTATTACCTGACTAGAAACTTCATATTCAACGTGTTTTAGGAACAAACCTTTCTTTTCAGGTACTAAAGAGATTTGTACAGTATCCAGTGCACATATTTCATGATAGGTCAATCCAAGGCGCATTGGATTTTTTTCACGCCTCAAACGTATGCTAAGGATTCGCAGATCTGTTAAATCTCCAAGGGAAGGTTTTGGCAGTTCTGAAAAAGAAAAATATTGTATGTTAAATAGCTAGAAGAGGTGTTCAGTCATACACATTGTGCTATAGTATCTTAATGTGCAGCTTGAGTCCACTGAGACACATTCCTACACCAGATAAAAGTATTTATAAATAAAATGTACCTTCCCCAGAGAAGTTCTGGATGAGTTTCTCACTGACAGGCTTGCCTTGTTGGGCAAATGCAACAAGAGCGAGGGATTTGTACAACCCAGAACGAGACAAGTAGCCTTGGCGAGTGTCAACAAGGTCCCAGATCTGCAAGAAAGGGCTTTTAATATATATTTACAATGACATAAATCAAAAGAAATGAGTAAGTTAAGTATGTAGTTGAATTTTCGTTGCACTGGAGCAACACAACAGGTTCTTCTCAATGGTCCTGGTACAAACCCGAAGGGAAAAATACAGGGACAACACCTTGTTATTTTGGCTCCACCAATTGGGCTACAGAAACCCTCAAAAGAAATAGTGTAATGAAACAACAAATACACAATATATCTGCCAGAAAAAGATACATGGATTCATTGAGATAGTTAGTATTCAAACTTTGATGATGTAATATCAGACAAAGTTTTAGTTTAGAAAATATAAAACACTGGGACAAAATATACTCTAGCCTTAAAACTTTAATAATAAAGGAATATATGGTACAAAATTTAGCTCTAAAGTTGTATTTCTCAACTTTTGGGTCACTGCCAAGTATGCATCATTACAGGACCATGTGAGATTCTCCTGGAATTTATCAAATTTGTATTTTAAGCATATTCATGATAAGAGATATTGGAATTCGTTGAAAAGCTCAGATCCAGAATTCCAAAATAACACCAGTAAAGCAAATGTCAGTGACAAATCAGCAAGAAAATACAGAAATTTTCAACTAAATTGAAGATCAATTCAGTCTTCCCATTTCCCACTACATCTGGTTCAAAAATCTTTTCCCTGAATACTGTTTCTTCACAAGTTTTACATTGCAATGTGAAGTGCTTGTTTTGATACTGAAGTAATGTAATTTTATATCAGTAAAAAGAATGCTTACACATTTTTATTTTAATATGAATAAAACACAACTTTTTTAATTTCGGCATTAAAAAATCTTATATATTGAAGGTGTTTGTGTCAAAAGAAATATAAATTTTCAGTGATCAGAATGTGGTATATCGATAAAAATTAGCACAGATTAACTTTAAACGTTGGCCAGGTGAAACTACAAAACATTACAAGATTTCAGAAGTGCAGAGTACTAGTCCATAACTGATTTAAATGTAATTTTACACTTGACAACATGCTACACTGAATGCACAAATGTGCTATATATTTAAAATATATTTTTATATATTTTATAAATTTTGAAAAATAAATTTTTTAAAAACTTTTATAAAAAGTAATAAGTTTAAACAGAAATTTTTTCACAAAAGAAAGTAATTAGTTTTAACGGAATAGAAGAAATAATACAATCTGATACGTCAGAACTGTACTGTGAAAAAAGTTATAAAAGAAAATTTCAGAACTGTTGAAAAACCATTAAATAAACCAATGCAATCAAAGAAAAAATTTTTTGCTAAGGGACCAATGCAAAGAATATTTTAAAATTAAAATAACCAATGGAATTCAAGAAAAATTTCAAACAAACCTATGAAATCAAACAACTTTAACGGATTTTGAAAGAACTTTCTAGAATAATCAAAATGAAAATTTTAACTTTCCATTTGCCGAGGTTGCCATGAAAACCGCATTAACCGTAATTACAAATGGGTTGTCTTAACGTACCATAACTGGCTACTAGAAGTGCTGCAAAAAAAATCGGCTAAGCCATTGGCACTGCTATAAATGTAGACTGCAGCTGTACCGTTATGGCACAATGGTCATATTTGGTCAAGCTGCACAAAATACAAGACAGCTGTCATGTAATGTGCACACACTGTTTTAGTTTACAAACACAAGGAAATAATACTTTTATGATAATGCCATCTCTACTATTATAAAAGGAAGAGTTTGTCTGTTTGTTTCCTGCACGCAAAGTCCTGATGAATCTATAGCACTTACAGTTATGGGATTTGGTACACAGTTAGTCCAAATTTTTTGCAATGCTTGGGTCGCGATGAATTTTAAAATTCAATTTAGAACATTTAAAATGAATATAATGTTGTTTAAAATTGTTTTTCATAAAAGATCACAGATTATAAATTTATTATTTTTGTTTTCATTTGGCACAGAGGAATAATTTTCCAGCAGACGATAAAAAACAAATAAACTTTTTAACTGGAGTTATTTAGTTTTTTTTTTTAATTTCCTAGACCGTTAAAGATAGAGTAAAAATTTCAAATTAGATCGATACCTAAAAACATGATTTTCTTTAAATAAATAATTTTTAAATTGAATAGATCTTTTATATTTTTTAAGAGATTGTGTCGTCATGCAAATTTTGCCTTCCAAAAATAAACAGATTACATTTCCTGAACTTTTAAGGTTTCAGAGAATGAAAGCATAACAAATAAAAAACATTTTGACTGGCATTGTTTAGTTCTTTTTTGTAAAATCGGGATTGTTAAAGATAAATTTTTCAATGGATTTCAAATCTGCAGAACATTTTACACCAGATTGTCACCTGATACAGTTGATTTCCTTTTAATAAATAATTTTGCAATTAAGAGATTGTGATGTCACACCGATTGGATCTCTTCTTAATTCCAAATTTGCCACATTTGACAGTGAGCGTTGCCAGAGGTGTTGGTTTGTGAACAGGCAACTCCATTATGGCTGTTATCCAATAGGCTTTTAATATAGAGATTTATTAGTTTTTCCTCCTTGAACCAATGTTTTCGACCTTTTTGGAATTGTCACGGCAACGCTGTGCTGGCCACACAGTGGCTAGTAATTAATAATTATGAAAATTTAATGTGTGAGCATAAAAAATGAAAAGGTATATACGATTCAATTTGTTGGGACCAGGTCCTTATCTCATTAAAAATACTTTACTAAGCTGCAGTCTCTCAAAGGTTTAGAACCAATGCTCTTGAGGATACTTGAAAGGTTATCGTCTTGTGTTAAATGAAGGTGTGCATTTTGAAATATACATAAAACAAAATTGATAAATAACACAATAAAAACTAATCAGAAGCCTTCACCTGAGAAAGGGTTTGTTTTGGCAGACTTGATTTGACAAGTAATTTTATAAACATATCTTGGTCCACTATGTTTTCTTGATTTGGACAAACAATATCATACATTTCCCTATAAAAAGCAGGAACAGTACCTACAAATAAAAATTCAAATTTTTAAAAATATGTTTCAACAATATGGCTCAGAATGATGTTACGAGAAAACAGAAAATCTGATTCCATGAAAATATGATTTATATTCATCTGATCAAAGTATAGTCTGATTCTCACAAATATGTGTTTAAGTCCAACCTGGCATCACCTAGTGCAGTCTGCATGACCTTTGCTTAGATCAGAGATGTCGACTTTACACTAGATTTACATAAATTGACTGATTTAAGAGAATTTTTGATATTTATTATTTCTATTGTTACAATAAAGAAATGTAATAAAAAGTAAATAAAAAATTTAATTTGATGCACAACATTGCATTGATTTAACAATTCCTTCAATATCTGGTTCGATTTTTGCAATAGCCAAGTGCAAAATTGATTCTAAATTTTCAACTGTTAAGCAGTTAAATTCTTTGCTTGTTAATATTCATGATCTATATTAATTATCATGCAACTTGTTAAAATACATCATGAAGCAGGCAACCAACAAATCAACAAAGGGTTGCAATCTGTGCATCCTAGGCTTACATTGTTAAATCCATAAAAATCAACATATTTTTAAAGGAAAATCTGTCTTATGAATTAAACATGAAGTGTAATTACAGCTGACAGTATATTTTACGCCAACAATGCAGATATCACAAATGCGCATAAACTCAGAAGTCAGCAATTGAAAAAGTGAAAAGAAAACAAAATTAAGTTATTTTGAACATAAATATGGTCTTGATTAAAAACTTGTGATAAGGACCTCCCATAACATTAAGTGCTTTTCAGTCATACATTAAATAACATTGTTTTTATTATTCCTGGTACATCCTGGAAACGGGTTTTATCAAGCAAATATTTCAACAAACATTGTAGCAATACATCCTGGAATAAGTAGATAAATATCATAAAGATATTTCACCTACCCTTAAAATCATCTATAAGTAATTGATAAGTGTTCAATCTCTTGAAAGATATTTTGATGAAATTGCTACTACCTTCAGCCAAATATTTGCTTATTATTGGAACATCCCAAAATATATGAGCAACTTGCTCCAGAAATAAAATGCTAAATAAGGTTTCTAAAAGATGAAACCCATATTATATTTTTTGGAGGAAACATGATGACGATTTTGAACTTTGAGTTTCGAATAAACATTCATCTTAAATGTATAAGTCAAAGGATTTACAAGAAAACACTGGCAGACTGACAAACTGAAAATGTTCAGTCAATTAAAGTATTGGAAAACGAATTTCCGGTTTGTGTTGTGGAACAATTGTTCTCCAGTTACATATTTTATGAAATTAATTTGACACAACTCTTTGGGAATCGAAACACGGTGTCTACGGTGTTCGGGCTTTCGTACGAAAAGCCCGAACGATTTCGAGATAAGAAAACACGAATAATATGTAGTCTGTTTCACATCAATATGCATACACATTGAAAGCATGAGAGAAACAACAAAGAGTTTCTAAAATATAAACTAGTTAATAAAACACGTTTATTTTCAACTACTGCGAACTTGACCTTATAAGATGCAAAGTTCGTACAAGAAAAATGATTTCGACCTCTGATTTTATGAAACACATTGTTTGAACTTTAAGATTTAGAAAAACGAGAATTGATGTGTTAAATTGGAAAATTTTAAATCAAAACAAACTTACCAAACGCCAAATCTGCTGCCATGGTCACAGACTGCATACGGTAACGCCTCCTCGTCCACCTTTTCTGAAAGTGAAAATATCAAAACAAACCGATACAAAAACAAAACTTTCAACACGAAACTATCACTCACAGGGAAGTAAAACTATAACTTATCTCACGATGAGTAGGTTTCGTTCTCAATCGGTACCAAGTAAACGAATAAAAATAGAATACTGACCGTATTTCGAAAATGTTTTAAATTATACAACAGTTATTTTCGATACTATTTGATCAGGAATTGAAAATTTATTAATATAATACCGCAAAATTGAGGCGAGATCTCTATGCGGAATTTTAAAGTTTAGAAAATAAAGTTTGGCAACACAGGTATGGCAATTTTCGCGCAAAAAAAATGAAAAAACATGTTTGAATTGCGATTAAAATTATTGAAAGTATGTTAACAATATTTGTTAGCTTAAATCCTCTTTCCCTGTTGAAATTGGAAGGAACAGGCAAAGCAGTGACATAGACAGCGAAAAAAACAGTAGTAAGTAAAGTTGCATGTTTTAACTTGATTGAAAACCTGTATACTTTATATTTAGTTTTGACAGCACAGTGTAACTATGGATTAAATATTTTAATCCATTTAACATTTTATTAGTGAAAGATATTAACCCAGGATTTTCTTAATTCTTTCTGATATTTCAATATGGCCTTGGGAAAAAATACCTACGAAGTGACTAAATGTACTGTTGAAAACATCTTGTATTGATTCAGCTGTGATGTATTTGGTTAAAATACTTTGGTTTTGAAACATTTTTAACAACAATTGCAACGAGTTATTTTTGCGAAATAGAATCTTTGTTTCTTTTATTTGATGCAAACGAATAACAATCTTTTATTCAATAGACCTTTAAAACATTTTACTTGTTCACAATTGCATATCAAGATATTTTCTCTTATAAATCAACACAAATATTTCTTAATAGGACAAAGAAAATTACACACGGAAATATTTTTTATTAAATTCTAACACTGATTTTTCTTGTAAGAAAGATGCTAATGGGACATAGAATACCCTAAAATTGGATAAAAACATTGAATTTTTTTTTTACCATCATCTATTAATTATACAACTTTAAAAAATACATGCAACATTTTATGACGGGCTACATTATTTAGCGAGTTATTCAAGTTTTTCTATAAAATATAAGGACCAAAAGCACATAAAACCTCAAAGTGCTTTTTCTCAGCCTTTTATTTTTCATGACAGCAGTGTGTTTAAAATGCTAATGTAGTTGTTGTATAAATTTGAAACTTTTTCTGTTTGTTATGTTATATTCGATAACTTTGTACGTGGAATAAGGATTTTGAAAGATAGTTATATTTTCAAAATTTGCTAAAATCATTGACTGGTTTTTTTTTTACTGTTTTTCACAGTATTTGTAACAAAAATATTTGTAAAAAAAATTAATAACTGGTACGTCTAATCCCATGCACAAAATTGTGAGGAATACTTCATAAAAGTTAAATATAAAAAATATTTGGAAAAAATTTAAAATTTGCAAATGGAGTAGGAATTTGAAAATATTGCAATATTTTTTTCAAAAATTAACTTATTTAATTATTTAGAAAAATACAAATATTATTTTTCTTTTGTAATGTATATTTAATGTGTATATTAGAATAAGGTACACTTCAACATTTTGTTCTGAATATGAAAACAAATTGTTCAAAGGGTACTGTGTCCCTTTAAGTTGTACTTACAGTACAAAGGGAAACACACCTCTAGTACTCTGACATTCTTTCCTGTATTGGAATGAGACTTTAAAACTTAATACTGATAACAATTTCTTTGAGTATGAATAACTTGTTGAACTCGGTCTTGCTGATAGCTGGGTCAAGAGAAATAACCAATAACTTTTACATGCTTCTTCAACCCCTATCAAATTCATCATTTGACTCTTCATTGGAAAATTGAGTGCAGTTGCCACATGAAGTCTCCTTGAAGTCCGTCCACTAGTTAGGTCAAAGACCAGGGGAGACCATGAGCTGTGTCAGACTTCTTAGTGATTTTTGTTTTTGCAAAGCCATTCTGAGGAACAGTTTTGTGGCAAGAAATTAATAGACATCACCAAAGCTGCAAATGACACACTTGGGGCATCAGACTCAGAAATGGGCATGACAATAACAAACCCATAGCTTATGATTTAATGATATGGTTTTTCTGAGGCAAATATTTAAAAATTTAATCAAAACATTTAAAAATGTTTTTAATGGAATTTAATTATTATTGTTTTCCTTAGAATGGCAATACTATAAACAGATGACAGATTCTAAATTTATTTTTTCTGTGTTTCCATTTCATTTTCTGAGAAACAATTTTTCAGTGGACGAAAAAAAAAATAATAAACTTTTAACTGGAGTTATGTAGTTCTTTTTTCTATTTCCTAGATTGTTGAAGACAGAGTAAAAATTTCAACGGATTTGAAATTTGCGGAAAATTTCACCTTACATCCATACCTAAAAATATGATTTTTTAAATTGAATTATATATATTTTATATTTTTGCAAGAGATTGTGACGTCACGCCAACAAATAAAAAAAATTTAACTGGCATTGTTTAGTTCTTTTTTGTAAAATCGGGATCGTCAAAGACAGATTTAAAATTTCAACCGATTGGAAAACTGCGGAAAATTTTACACCAGAAGGATACCCTATATATTTAGTTTTATTTTAATAAATAATTTGTCAATTAAATATTTATATTTTCGCAAGAGATTGTGACGTCATGCCAATTGGATCTCTTCGCAATTTCAATTTGTCCGCATTTGACAATGACGAGGCCACCAAGGGCAACGTTGTGATGGCTGTTATCCAATACACTATGAATTCTCATTTTCTTTCCTTTGCAAACAAAAGCATGACAAGTTGAGCGTTACAAAACAAATGTTACAACTGTTTTGTCTTATTATTTCAGAACAAGAAGAACAGAACTATGACGCTGGGCAAACTTTGGTCCAGTGTAACTGAATTGTGTGGAGTGAGGATTGCATAAGTTGAGTCATTCAAAAACTACTGAACTGTGCTTCAATTAATATTAGACAACATTCATGCATGAGAACCTGGTGATAATTTGAGTAGAATTGAATTAAATATAAAAATTAATTTGCTTTCACTGGGGCCATTGTGGCTCAGGGGTATGCCCACTGCACCAGCAACCTCGAGTTGTAGACAGCACAAGTTCGATTCCTGTCAGGTGCATTCCACACTGGGTAAATTTCTCACTTCTGCATCAGTAAAAGTTACAATATGTGTGTCAATTACTTGATATTGTATGTCTTGTGTAACATGACTAAATATGGTCTGTACCATAAAACCACAAAATCATAATTTTAATCTACGGCAGTACAACAGTTGTACCATGAGATTTTCCTCTCTTTTGTTCCTCTTAAAGTGACTACTGGCATTGATCACCATATGCGAACTGCCAGCAAATGACCTTATAGAGGGTCTGTCCTTTGGTTCTAAGCCCTGCCCTATTGATCATTATGTGAACTCTGGGAAACGCAAAAGAGAGTCACACCAGTGATATCTCTAACCATAATCAAAAGGTTTATTCTAAAAACTGGAAATAAAGTAATTTTTCCTACTAAAATTTAAAAAAATATTTGGTATTGTGGACAGCTGCTAAATTTATTGATTTCCTCTTTTCTTTTAGTGTCTTCTTTACCACAAGGTTGGCATGGCATTCCAGTTCCATCTCGTAATAGTATAGCTTCCAATATGAATTCATCATCCACTGTGCCAACAACCATACGAAAGAAATGGAACTCGAATCTGTCTTCTGAAGTGCCTCGAAGCAAACTTCCATCGTACAAATCCTCAAACCTTCGATCTCAGAAAACTCCTAACAGTAATACAGTTTCATCTAAATCGGGTCCAAAATCATCTTCCTCTGATGCACAAAGTGAGCAATACTTAAAACTTGATTTGAAAATTTTTGGAAATGCATGAAATATATTTCCTATCTAATATTTTGAGGAATTTTAAACTGTTTGGAATGCATGGTGTAACCATAGGAGGTTCAAGCCTCCTCCCTAAAATGTGGGTTTCTGTTTTGAATACTACAACTAATGTTACTTAAAAATTTATGAAACCATGTTTTATTTTGTCTTAAGAAAACTTGTTATTTTATGGAAAAAATATTTCTAGTATTTATTACAGCACATACTTCCCTGTTTTGCAATGAAATGTGCAGAAATGTTAAAAGTTAATCTCCCAAAACATGTTTTGAATACTGTGTATCATAGGCACTGCTTCTGCTTCCACGACAAAGTCTTCCTTCCTGTTGCTATGGAAGCAGATCTTATCCCATTTCCCATAGGGATGCTGGAAGAAGGGCATTAAAGTTCTTCACATTGGCACATTTAAGGAAGAATTGGAAATGTATTTTAATTGATTTTTGCATGTAATGAGAAGATCTGCGCTTGCAAAATACCTCTTTCTACTACCAACATTTGGCAAAAATAAAATTAATACATTTACCAGTCATCCCTACTCAAAATAAACAAGCTCTGTGTTCCTATAGCAAGCGTTACCATCCTGACTGGAACAGTTCTTGTGATAGTTCAGTCTTCCCTGCCTGACTTCTAACTAGTTTTAACCTTACTGACCAATAGGTATAACTATTTAGTCCAAGGAATGACAATTTAGTCCAAGGGATGACAAAATAAAAAAAATTTAGGAGCCTGCCCAATTTTTTAGGAGCCAGGACCCTTGCAATACACATACAATACTAATATTTTTTTGAATGCTGAATATATCGCAGACCTCATTGCACACAGCATATAATATTTTGTTTATAGTATAACTGAGGCAGTAAAAAATAACATTTTTACTATCCACATTAGACATTTTGTTCCATTTTTTACCTTTTATGGCCTAAAAAATCAATTTTTCTTCCATGAAAAATAAACAGTTTTTACAGAAATAGAAAATTTAGGCACCAGACAAATTTTTTTTTGGTAACCTGGTGCCAGGGATTTGTTAAGCCCTGATTTTGTCATTAAATGTGTTCAAGGATGAAGGCAATGACAAACGTAGAAATCTCATGGTGCTAAGTATATAAGTATATAAAATTCTTTCGAATTCCTCTTCCAACATCATGAAGAGTCATGCAACTTGTATCGAATTGAAAAAGGTTTGTAGGCAATTAAATCATGTCTCAATTTCATTCTTCAATGTGTCACATTGATTTTTCATAAATAAAATATAAACTTTGAAATGAGTTGTAACCTGAAGGTTTGAGATCTGCAGAGAATGGACAATATCGAAGCTTTTTATCAGCTAAAGCTTGAAAAATTGGTGTTTTGATGACCCAAGATTCGTTTGGAAACTACAGTATAAAAAATGACATCACTTATAGTCTGAACTAATGTTTGATAAACTTTTTAATAGTGTTGTGCAAAAGATTATTTTGTTAAAATTTAATAAGTAACTAACATTTAATTGTTTTAGGTGATCAACAGTCATCTCTTACCAAATCATCTCCAAGTAAACAGTACAAAGCGGAAATTGCAAAGTTGAAAAAGGTACAAAATTTACAGACATTAATTCCTTAGAAAGATTTTTAGTAAAATCCTAGTTAACAATGTGATTGCCAAAGTTTGTCAAGTAGTCTTCTTGTCAGTTATACTTTAAGAGGAGATAGTAATGTTTGAGTTTGAAAAAAAAAAAAAAAATTGAACCTTCATATAATTCTTTATGTAATAGTATATTCACTAAAGATAATTTTAAAATAAATCAAGCACTTCCTACAAAAGTGCATGTATGAATATAATTACTCTAATTGAGCAATAAAATTTAATTACAAATATTCAAAACTTTATTGCTACCATGTAAATGTTTGTTTAATTTTTTTATTGATCTGATTTTGCTAGGTTAAAATTAAACATTTTCTAACCAAATTTCTGATACGTGAATAACTAAAACTTTGAGTTTATTTTCTAAAAGGAGCTGACTACAATGAAGACAGAGAACTCAATATTAAAAGTCAAGGTTAGAAGAGTAGATGATGAAAATATACAGAAATCCAAGCAAATTGAGAAATTAAGGGTTGAATTAAAAGCTGTGCAAAAGGTATTTAGCAGTTGTACATACTTGTATTTAATTTTTATTGAAAAATATATTTATTCTTTCATTGTGGTTTTATTTTTATCATTGAATTACTCATGTAACTTCAATACATTGCATAAATTAAATTGAGGGAATTGTATTTAGTTATTTAATTCTTAGAAATGTTTTGAATCATTCTATTGTTGTAGATGTATTTTAAAATGTTTCAGAATTGTATATATAAAAAGTATAGAAAAACTACACTGAAAATTTAAATATGAGGCTACATCATTTTATACAGTTTCAAAAAGATTGTTCAAGAAGGAAAAATTCTTCCAAAGATATCATTTAATGGTTCTGAGAATTATTTCTTGTCGCAAACACACTCAATGATTCTAAAGAGAGAATTTGCAAACTTTGGTTTTATCATTAATCAGAATTTGAAAATACAGAATTTTTATTAACATATCTGAAGTTATTTTAAGTTTTTTAACTGTATGCCTGCCACAAGAGGGCTAGTTACCAGAGGGTGGCTAGTCCATTTACTCCATGAGGGTTGCGAGTTCAAGTCCAACCATAGACCATCATGTAGAAAGGGGACTGGTGCACGTTAAATCTGTCATGGCCTCTAATGTCCTCACATAGGGGTGGGGTGCCTGCTCAGGTGTGACCTTGTCATCTGATGTTCAAAATTACATGGTGTTGTCCTCGGTTATTTCCCTTTGGTGGTTGATCTTGGGACCATCGCCAATTGTGTTGCTCCAGTGTGACCATTAATTAAAAATATCATACTTTATATGTACCACAAATTTCACACCTGTGCTGTTGTACAATTTGACCGTATCCCATTTTCCCCAGGGATGCTGGAAGAAATATATTCAAGTCTCATGTTAACACACTTAGTGAAAAGTTGGGGAAATGTTTGTTGTAATTTCTACTTGTTTCTGAAAAAATCTTACTACCTCTTTCTGCAACATTCGATAAAACCAAATAAAATTTAGTCATCCACCTGTCAGACCTACTCAAATTAAACAAGCTCTATTCTCATAGCAACCGCCACCATCCAATATTAGCAGTTGTAGCAATTCTCCTGGTAGATGCAGTTTAAAAACTATTATTTTTTAAATATATATTCTTCAATGGATGATTTTTATCATAACTCAAACCGTGTTTGTCCTCAGGGGAACATCTTTTTGTGTGTGGTATTGGTAGCCCAGTTGCAAGAACAACAGACTAGCAACCAAAGCAAAACTTGCAACCAAAGTGTTGCAAGTTCGAATCCAACCAAAGACCATCAAGGACAAAGGGGGGTAGTGCATGTTAAATCTGTCAGGGCTTCAAATGTCCATGTTGGGCGTTGGGTGGAAGTTTGATGCCAGCTCAGGTGTGACCTCGTCATCTAACCATGGTTCAAAATTAGGAGGTGTTGTCCTTCGGGGGTTGATCCTGAACCATCACCAATAGCTCATTGTGTTGCTCCAGTGTGATGTTAATTAAATACCTACCTTTTCGTGTGTACAGACTTCTGGTATCGGAGGTACTTTAGTAATCTTTTTTTTTTTTTAATTCTTATGGGGTTTTAGTAAATATGAGGTTGCACTCCTGAGATCAGCAAGCAATCTTTTTCTGCTTTCATACTCTATTCCTCAATCTATCTTCATTCCTTTCACAAAATTGTTTACTTTTATTTTTATTTTTTAATTACGACGGGCACTTGATTGCTAATCATAGGCCACTGCAAGGCCGGGAAGCGATGGTTATTTGTGAAGGGGCACCCAATGGGCGATCATCACTACCCCTAACTAACGACAGCACAAATACATCCATGCCCTGACCCCGGATTCGAACCAGGAACCTTCCGATCCAGAGGCCAACACCTTAACCACTAGACCAGTTGGTCAGCTTGTTTGTTTACTAGACTTTACTAAAATTGTTTACTAGACACTCTTATATTCGGAAAATCTTGGCCAGATATGGCGCTTGTGCTAGAAAACATCAAACCATGTTTAGAATAAAAAATTGTCATTGCTCCATCAATTAAAATATTCATTTTGTATGATGCATTTTTAGTAAATCTAAAATTAGTATTTTAATTTCATTTTTGTTAGGTGGAGTCTGCTAATAGCAAGAAGAGTAAAGAATCAGTAAGTTTCATTAATTTAAGCGCTGTTCTCTTTTCAACTTTTATTTCTACTTAATTTAATGAATGACTCTTTCATTAGGAGCTTCTTCTGCTGCGCCAAAAGTGTCTACGACTAGAAGGAGCACTCAAAGAAAAAGATCTTGCTCTTAGGTATTTTTACATGTTTGCTTACTTATATTTGTGACTTCATTAACATCAGAAAAGTATTTTTAAACCTTAAAAGACAACCTTAAACCATGGCATTTCCTATGTTGTTTTACATTAGAATATTTATGTATAAGGTATAGTTTGTAATAGCTAAAATAAGTGTGTAAAAGATAATAATTTCCAATTCAGTTTTTTATTATTAATCAAATATTGTAGGACTTTTTTCTATTTTAGGAGGCTTGATAACGAAACATCCTTACGAGTCGAAGGAAATGGAGCCAAAAACCAATCAAAGTCTTCCGAGGTTTGTGGATAATTTTATCTTGATATTGATCTGTTCTTTCTTGGTTTCTATCATTGTCTGCATTTTATCAAATTATGTTCTTATTGAATCACGTTTATTTTAAACTCCAATGATATTTAGGGAGGAGATACTGATGATTCCAAACAGGCTAAATTAAAGGATACAAAATGCTCTGGACGACCATCCTCTACAGGTATTGTAGACTTTCTTAAATCTCATGGCTACTCCCTGTCTATGACAAGAACTGATCCACACAGAAAGTCTACCCGTCTGTTGACATAGAAATGAGACTTAACCCATAAGACCCACTCATTATAGGGCATGTCTGAAGCATTTGAGAATTTCTGAAGCATTGAGCATTTAATGAAGAAGACATTGCCACACAGCGACAGTTGTCTTGAGATGTTTGCGAGATAAAGGAATATTATATATACCCACGGTCACTAAACCATCCACTCTCATTGCCTCAGTCTCCACTCAAAATGTGTTAGATATGTTTCCATAATAACAGCCTATACTTTATGTCTGGAGCAGTTCTCATTGTAGACAGACATAAACTTCCCATTTAACTTTGTGCGTATTTTATGTATTTTGCACTTCAAAGAAATTCTCATGTTAATAGAGTTTGGATTAATTTTTTTGTTTTCATTTCAGCTCTAACTAGTCTATCTAGATCTAGTCAATCCATAAAAACTGAAGTCACAAAGCTGAGAGAAATGATACATAAATTGGAGAATGCAAACCAAGAATTGCAGCAACAAGTTAAAGACAAAGGGTATTGATTTTACATCTCTGTAATCTAGACTTTATGTAGCAGATTCTTTAAATAGCTAGACTACTTGTTAAGTAATAGCTTAAGTCAGCAGCTTATTGATTATTTGTAAATCACTTGTGCATGTGACTGCAACATTAGAAATCTGTTACTGGCATTTAACTACCAGCCAATCATTTGACACATTTGAGCCAAACTGCTGTAAATGGGTTGTCATATTATGTGGCTATGACTTTAAATTGGCAACTGATTTAGTTTTGATCATTTGTTGATCATGAACTATCTGAATTCTGGTCTAACCCAAGATCTGACTAATCTAAAAAGCTTGTCTAAATTTGAGCAATGCACCATGCTAGCCATATCCTCTGGATAAAAACATCAAGTCATACATTTACATTACCAGCTTTTTTCTTGTGAAGAAAGTGGGGTACAGCTACCGTCTATGTTTATAGCGGTGGCGACGACCTTGTCGATTTTTCTGCCGCACTTCTAGTAGTGAGTTACCGTAGGTTAAGGCAACACATCTGTAATTACGGTTATTGTTGTTCTCATGGCAACCTCGGCAAACGGAAAGTTGAAGTTTTCATTTAGATTATTCTAGAAAGTTCTTTCAAAATCCATTTAAGTCGTTGGATTTCATTGGTTTGTTTTTATATTTTTTCTTTGATTCCATTGGTTCTCCAGTTGTGGAATTTTTTTTTATTATAATTTTTTTCACGGTAGAGTTCTGAAATTTATTGTTCTTTTGCCATTTGTGGAATTTTCTTTCTTAATAATTTTTTTTCCGGAAAAGTTCTGACATACCGAGTTGTATTATTTCTTGCTTTTTTTTCTTTTTAAAATCTTTTTCTTCAGAATGCCCACTGTATTTAGTGTAATTGATAAGTTACTGGGTATTCTTACCTAACATTTGCAGCTTCGGTTTTCTGCTGGTTCACAATTGTTTTTTTAAATGTGTTTAAGCTTATTACTTTTTGTGAAAGTTTTTAAAACTGATGTTATAGAACCTCGTTTATGTTTCTCACAGAAATATTGTACTTGTTTTTGTTACGTTCCTCTGAATTTAACTTCATTGCCATGGTAGCACGGTCGGAAGAATAACGGATTAGCAATCGGAGGGTTGCGAGTTCGAATCCAACCACAGAACGTTGTGTACGTTAAATCTGTCATGGCCTCAAGCTGTGGTGTGGAAGTTTGGAGAGTGAGGTGCCAGCTCAGGTGTTGCCTCGTCATTTGACTAGTTCAACATTACGTGTTGTTGTCCTTGGATCTTTCCCTTGGGGGATTGGTTCCGTACCGTCAATAGCTCGTTATGTTGTTTCAGTCTGACATTAATTAAAATACCTACCTAATGAAATTTATCTTTACCTTTATTTTGCAGGGAAGAGATAAGGCGCCTGAAATTGCATGTGAGAAGTCAAACATATACCAAGCCTCCTCAAACTTCAATTCTTAAATCTGTTCCCACATTTCCCAAATCTGTTCCCACCATTCCCAAATCTGATCCCACTATTCCCAAATCTGTTCCCACCATTCCCAAATCTGTTCCCACCATTCCCAAATCTGTTTCCACCATTCCCAAATCTGTTCCCACCATTCCCAAATCTGTTCCCACCATTCCCAAATCTGTTCCCACCATTCCCAAATCTGTTCCTACCATCCCCAAATCTATTTCCAAAGTCAACAGTTGTGCCAAGCTAGAGACCCCTGTGCCAAATCGACTGCAAAACAGGAAGTCAGTTGAGAGACAAAGCTCAACAAAGTCAAACAGCTCTGCCTCAAGTGCTAAAAAAGTTCCTGTGAGCCAAGTGAAGAAAGCTGTTGCTACTAGGAGTGCAGCCAAGGTTCTTCCCAAAGAGCAAAACATACCTTTGAAAATTAACGGAAATGCCCTGAAAAGTAAAAAGAATGGTTCTGTTTCCAATGAAGTACAAAAACAAGCTCTGTCTACCAAACAGGTAATTTATTATACTCTACTATTTGTTAATTTTGTCATATCTGTGATTGTTCTCTAATTTTCGGGTTTTTTCAAGAAGGAATTATCTAGGGGGAAACACTTTCCAGTTTAAATTGCATAAAGTTCTTTTAATTTATTTTGTTAATACAGTAGAACTTTAATAACTGATATAATGTGTGAACCATAGTCACCTTGGATTACCAAAAACCTGAATAATACAAATGTTTTTGTTTTTTTATACTTGGTCCAGCTCAAGGCCTTTCAGCCATACGCTGTCTTGCCGTCCAATATAGCGAAGAAAGTCCTTGGGGAGAAGTATCCTTGATGTCAATGTCCTGTAAATTAGAGCACTCCACAAAATGTTGTCTGTTCATTAGACCATCGCAACAAAGTGGACAGATCGGGGAGGTAACCACACCAATCCTATGTAGGTGCTGTTGGAGATAGTCATGTCCGGTTAACAAGCGGAAACAGGCCACCCCCATCCCTCTTGGTAGATCAGTAGGGATTCTTCCCTTATTACTCAATAGGCAATCCCAAACTCAATAGCAAATGTAGTACAGTAAAAAAATCCCAAACCCGGACGTTTTGCTAAGTGGAGTTTTTTTGTTTTTCTCACTTTATTCCATCTTTTCGACAATTTCTAAAGAACAAGAAGTTAAACCTGGACCTAACTGATGAAACAACACAAAATAATGGACATGTTCAGAGTAAATACCACACAGAAAAATTAGAAGATTTGCAAGTAAAATTTGTTGCATTGTATTAAAAAAGGTTTTTTTTTTTTCCATTTTTTAAAAATCATTCCTATTTATATGCATCTGCTATTTTACTATTGAAAACGCAAAATTCACAAGAGGGATTAGATTAAGGTTTTTATGACAAAAAATGCAAACAATCCGATATCTGGAAAAGTACAAAATTCGGAATGGCAGAGGTCCGGAGGATTTTGGACTTTGTACTGTAACACTAAACTTGATCCAACCATAGACCATCTTGTATGTGTGAGCTGGTGCACGTTAAATCTGTTGGGCCTCAAATGTCCTCATGTTTGCGTGGTGTGATAGCTTGGAGAATGGTGTGCTATCTCTGATATTGACCTCATTATCTGACTGTGGCTAAAAATTACAAGGTGTTGTCCTCAGCCTTTCCATTCGGGTTTGATCCCAGATCGTCGCCAATATCCTCCGGAGGATTTTTGACTTTGTACTGTAACACAAAACTTGATCCGATCAAAGACCATCTTGTATGTGTGAGCTGGTGCATGTTAAATCTGTAGGGCCTCAAATGTCCTCATATTTACGTGGTATGGAAGCTTGGAGAATGGGGTGCTAGCTCTGATGTTGACCTCATTATCTGACTGGCTAAAAATTACAAGGTGTTATCCTCAGTCTTTCCATTCAGAATTGATCCCAGACTGTCGCCAATATCCCGTTGTATTTCTCAAATTCGATGGTAAATCAACTACCCACCTTCATATACAAAATATTTAAGAAATATACTCTATTACTTGTTACTATTACTGCTGCTGTAAGGTTAACAAAATCTAGGAGAATCAGATTAATCTATAACCGGATTTTTATCGCAATATTTATTTTTATAATTCCAATAAATCAGGATGTAAGTCGGGTGCATTTTGAACTTTTGAAAAGTCGTTTACTGTCTTCTGTTTCACACCACTTTCTTGATTTGGATAAAGTGTGCACTCTCATCCTCGAAGCTTAATTTAAAGTTTAAATAATATTAACTCTTACATTTGTTTGAGATAACATGGGCACTCAGTAATTCGATCTTGGATAATCAAAATTCTACTATAGTACTTTTGAGTTCAATTATAATTGTGTTTAACCGAGCATCAAGAATATATCACTAGGCTCAAATTGAAATTGGATTTCTATCGGATGAATTTAATGAATTCCACAATTTGCCTGTGTTGTGGAATTGTTTAGGAAAATGGGCGTTTCATAATTTCACGTTTCTATTTGAGAGATGTTTCATCAGGGTGTCTACTGGTCCTGGATAAGTCCCGAAATCATAAATTTTGTTCCGTAAATTTATCATCTCTTTATTATCAGAAAAAAGTCCATTTACGGATGGAAGAAAAAAAATTACGACATAAACAAAAAGTGGCTGCAGTTGAACTTAAACAAATGAGAAAAAGAAAAAATTGCAAATAATGCAAACTGAAAATGATGAAATGGAACAATTAGACAAAGAAATTATGCAAACTGAAAAGAAAATGAAAATGGTGTAACTCTTTCAATCCAACCACATTCGGACATAGTTTTTTAAGCACACAAATTGATATCTAAATTTTTTTACAAACTTCATTTGATGCATAAAATAAAAAATTTACGTTACAAAATGTTTTAATATATATATATATATATATATATATATATATATATAAGTATTTAGAAAACAAAAATAAAGAATATAATATAGAGTATTTGTAAATGTGTTAATCTATTTTAACATGATTTATGGCTTGTCATTATTTTAAAAATTTTATTTAGAACACGGCTTATTAAAGCTGAAATTCGATACTAGAGTGCTCTTTTCTCGAAATTAGACTGTAAGTAAAAAAAGTGTGATTTTAAAGTATAATTACATCTAACTGACCCACATAATCATGTAAAATCATATGCATTTATTTTAGAAAGTCCCTAAATGGACCTACAGAAATTTAGTAGACACCCTGTTTATACAATTTTTTAGCTGTATTTTCCCTTGATGCACTGAATATAGGTTATACTTAAACCTAATTAAAATCCAGATTGGTATCACAGTACATGTTTGTTTTTAAAATTTTAGTATAAATCTGAAAGTGAGTTACATACTGTAAACTCTTGAAAAAGTCCTTTGTGGGCTTCTGTATTGCTGCATTTCTTTGGATGTAATGTGCACAACTGCTCAAAGCTATTTAAAGCTTTAAACCAATCAAATTTGACTTGAATAACAGGTATTCACTTATTCAGAGCTCAGATAATCAAAGTTCTACTCCAGGTTTTCCCCAGTAGGTTTTTGTGTTACATGATAATTTAAATTTCACTACATGTTCTGGTGTTGTCCTGACTCAATGTTTTTGACCACTGCACTGGCAACCTGTGAGTTGTAGGTTGTGCAGGTTCAATTACTCCCTGGGTGTTCTGTGTCTAAAACTTTCCTTGTGTGTATGTCCATTAACTTGATATTGCCTGTTGTGTTGGGCTCAGCTTAGCCAAATATGATTCTTCTGTCAAAACCTGAAGCCAACCATTTACTTGATGTTGTTTATCTCATCTTGCCCGTGTAAGGCCCTTGTGCCATAAAGTCCCAAAATGACATTCATTTGATAAGTCACTATGTCTGATGTTGCTTCATAATTTATGAAATTGTACTACCTCAAAAAGCAATATTTACATTGTTCATGAAATTTTCCTTACTGCTAATTTACCCGTAATACTAAAAACATTATTTTGCAGTACAATAAAAATATTTTTATATGTATACTGTTACATTAATTTTTTAGAATTTTTTTCCCATTGTAGCCTTTTAGCCTAAAAAACCCAAATAACCAGAATTACCAGAGATTTAAATCTATACAATTTTTTCATCTTAGATTTATGGAGGACGCTCCAAGTTACCCATCACACAGAATGGAGCAACTTTTGTTGTAACAAGCCCAATATCATTAGATCCTGAAGCAGCTAATGCTGCAGAAAGTAGCATAGAAAACAAAGTACAAACAATGAGGGAGAACATTGCGGCCAAGAGGATACAGAGAAGTTGGAGGGATCATCAGAAACGAGTGAGTGCCTTTACAGATGTAAATGTGTGATGCATATATTTCATGTTACATTTAGCCGTTGTACAAATATACAGCCTTCTCAATCCCAAGTGGTTAGATGACTTGTTCAGAGACCAGTTGGTTATGAGTTCGATCCTCACATGTGTCTGCCTAGCTGATTTTTGAGTCTTGGTTTCTTCATATGTATACATATATATAGCACTGGACAAAACCTCCAGTGCCATATGTATCTATACTACTATTGTTCCTTTCCTGAATAGAATCCTTTAGATGGGTCCTAATGGCTTTTTCCCTAGGAAAGATTCTATTGGTCAAGAAAGTCAAAACTGGTTAAAGCCCATAGGGGCCATATCTCATTAATGTGTGTACAGGCTTCGCAGACCCGATTTACTCAGGATTTTTTCCCACTGGGGTACTGTCATTAGTAAGCATGGGAGTTGCAATCAAAGGATACTCAAAAAATCTATTTTGCTTTCATTCCACAATTTCTTTTTTTCCCCCTTTCATTGCATTCTTATTTTATGTTTTTTGGCTCAGCTTGGCCCAAAACCTAAAAACCAACCATAACTGGTTCGAAGTCATGCAGGTTGTAAAGTGTAATTGTACATATAAACCCCTTAAAAAGGAGTTAAAGACATTAAACCATTAACTTTTTTTTATCGTTTGTAAATTAAATAAATGGTTCTAATAATTTCTCAGCTCAATAATGCTCTTTTAAAGCTCTGAATAACATTTCCTAATTTCCCTCTAAATTACTTCCTTTTCAGCACCTTCACAAAGATGAGCACTCCCAGGAGAATAAAGGCTTGGAAAAGGTGAGTTCAACAACATTATCATGCTTAATATTTTCTTTGAAATTCTCATTTATGTAAGGGTGAGTCAGTAATTATCCACAGTGCAGCCATAAGCTTTATTTCAAAGTAACTTCATTTTTAACAGTCCCTTAACTTTTCATTCTTACTCAAACTCAATCCAACTGAAGACCATCGTGTACATGGGAGCTGGTCACGTTAAATCTGTTATGGCTTCAAATTTACATTGGTGTAGTATGTAGGTTTGGAGAGTAGGGTACCAGTTCAGGTATGATCTGTCCATTTGATAGTGGTTCAAAATAATGAGGTGTTGTCATCGAATATTTCCCTTTGGATCCTGTTTTGTTGCTCCAGTATGATGTTAATGCAACTATTTACCTACCCACAGCGCTGAGGACAAGGTCAAATGCAGCATCCGAAACCCTGACCATTGTTCAGTCTTTAGATCGGAGATCATAGCAATTGGTGCAGCCCTTAATTATGCACAGTCCACTGATAAAAATTGTATTTGGATTTTGACTGATAGTAGGAGTGCTATACAGTATTTCAAAAATTGGCCACAAATTTTTGACATCCCAGACCAGGATATTCTGAAGCTTCTCTGCGAGATTGGCCTGAAAACACCAATAAGCCTCCAATGGATTCCATCGCATATCAGGGTGTATGGCAACGAGACAGCCGATGTACTCGCCAAGAATGGCTGTGATCTCCCTGTGGACTGTTTGAATCGCCTCACTCCCACTGAGGTCCACTCCCTGGGAAAACAACGTTTGCTTTCTTTGTGGTGCCGTACGCCATCCCACCATTGGTATGCTGGCAATCACCCTGGACTCTCAATCACATGCTGTGGCCCTCGGCCTTTTCAATCGGCCATGGCCAGATTTCGAAGTGGCCATCTTAAAAGTATCAAATTTCAGAACGGGGAGAGAATTTTCCCTCCTTGTTCCTGTTCCCTACCTGCCAGTCCTGATCACCTTCTTCTCTGTCTTGGCGCTTCGTATAAGCAGCTGTTGGTTGATCAGGACTTTTTGCAAGTATATGGGGATCTGGCACGACGGGGCCTTCTGGACCTGGTGTAGGCTTTCCTACACCAGGGGGATGTGCAACAACAACAATTTACCTACCTTTCTATTGTTATTCGTTGTTTCCATCATTTTTCCATAGGGGTTGACAAGTATGAATACGTGGCCTGTAGACTTTCAGGTATCAAAATATTGCAGATAATAATTCACTCACTCTTACAGGCACTTACTGTGGACTTAAACTCTGGTTAATTTATAACACCATTAATGATAAATGTTTCAGGCAATGACCTTCATAGTAACTTCACTGAAGCATCACAAGCTGCGGAAGTCGAAACTGAATTTGTTAAGCAAATGCAAAAATGCCAAGCAAACATCCCCACGACTGAGGGTAGATAGGGAAAACGCCATCGTGGTGGCCATTCAAGCTGCTACAAAAAATCTCTGGGAGAAAGAGCTGGCCATTAAGGATTCAATGTAAATGTGTTATGTGAATATAAATGTTGAATTATATACTTTAATGTATTAATGGTAATATCAATACACATTTAGTGTTTATATTAATGTTTTATAGTTTTGCAACTTGGTGAGGCTTTTGTACATCTATTACAACTCTTCACTTATCTATGAGCTACATTAATGTGCCATGAAACAGAATACAGCTGTTCTGTGTTAGAGAATATTTGGAATATACTTTTTGATTAATTTATTTTAACATGTTTTTACTTTTTAAATGTTGTGTTATATATTTATGTGTTCTAGTGCATACTGACAAGTGTTTGAAGTATTATATATTTGTTTATGTGAATTAATTTTATAAAATATCATTTTAACATTTTACATGACTGATTTACTATTGTAATATCTAACTTTTCCTAGTAATTTGTTATTTTATGTATAACTGTAGATAGTTTATATGATGCAAAATAGCAGCTGACAAATATATGTGAAAGGGTCTAATTCTTAATTACAAAATGTGAAACATTTTGATTGAGTGATTTGTTTAAAATTACCATGTTGAAATCTAATAGTGAAGGATATAAGTGAATATTTTATCTTATGCATAGTTATTTTAAGATACAAGGAAATCTTTGTCAAGACTGCAGCATTATTCAACCTTATTTTAAGAGTTAATATATTCATTAGTTTTCTAAAAAAAATTTGTGTCTATTCGAATGCATGTGAGTAGGTATGTATGAATAGTATTTAAATATGAGTGCATGCATATATGAGGGCATCTGAGTGAAAAATGCATGTGCATGGAACTGTGCACATATGCAGGCCTTTTCACAAAGAACAACAAAAAATTATAATACCCAGCCAATTAAATATTTCTCATTATGGCACACAAATATGGCCATTGTGCCATAAAACCCTCAAACAACCAAACCAGCACTCTGACCACTAAACCAATGTGTTAGTGTTAATAAAACTTTAAAAAAATTTCTGTCGCACAGTTCCGCAAAAATTTTTTCTCTTGACTAAACTGCATGTGACAAAACAGTTAAAGCAATCTTTAAACTGTTCTGATAAAAAAATATTCTGCACATGAGTATACGGAGCTCTTCACTTAGAAGTCAATTCAATTGGCCAGGGATCAAAGTTGAACAAAAGATGAAATAACTTTTAAAGTAAAAGAGCACTGGGATCAAAATTTATTGGGAAAACTAATTTCTTTGAGCATCTTATTAGATAAATGCATGCCACAAACATATGTATATATGATTCAGCCTATGCCACAAAAACATTTCATTTCCCATAGAAAAATACCCACCTTGTTTTAATTTAGTACCAGTACTAATTTATTATAAAATAATTTTAAGTCAGCACAAAGACAAGTAGCATAAACTAAATGCGAGAAGGAAACTAGATAATACATGAACTAAAAACAGTTTGGTGATTTTCACAAGCATCGAACATAAGCAAAAGTAGGGTTTGTTTAGAATACTGGTATACAGACGCTCTTCACACTTTATGACCAAATTCTATACCTAAAACTAGATTGTTAACGGAGGGGAGCTTAATCGTTTTTATTGATTTTGAGTGAAGAAAATATTTAAAGGGGAAAAGAGGTGTCAATAAGTTTGTTTCGGGTGACTGTTCAGAACTTCAAGCACTGCTGAGTAACCAGAACAGGAAATGACAGGTACAGGGTAAGCAAGGCGTGCAATATCATCAACAGAACATGTTATGAGAACGTTCTGGCATCTGTGTTGAAGCTTGGCCCTTTCGCCATAAAACCTATCAATTTGTCGAGTTCAATGTGGGCTGCATTTGTTTATGTCGGTTCATGTGAAATCATGCATTATATTGCACTGCATCTAAGCTTGCATCATTACCATCTCCGATTTTGATGCTGGTTCATTTTTCCAACAGAATGTGTTACAAGAATGTCATGGCATCCAATTTATTAAGTCTGGACCAAATATAGCTCTTCTGCCATAAAACCAACGATTAGTTGAGTTGAACGCCGGTTACATATGTTGGTGGCTGAACCGAGCTACACGTAAAATCCTGCATTTTATTACATTGCTTTCAGGACAGCATTAGCATCGCTCCGGTTATGATAGAGTGCCAAATCACCAACAACATGTTATAAGAACGTTGTGGCATCCGATTTATTAAGTCTGGACCAAATATAGCTCTTCTGCCCTAAAACCAACGATTAGTTGAGTTTAACGCCGGTTACATATGTTGGTGGCTGAACCGAGCTACACGTAAAATCCTGCATTTTATTACATTGCTTTCAGGACAGCATTAGCATCGCTCCGGTTATGATAGAGTGCCAAATCACCAACAACATGTTATAAGAACGTTGTGGCATCTGATTTGTCGAGGCTTGACCAAATGTGGCCCTTGTGTCACATAAAACCTAAAAATAACTAACTGATAAGTCGAGTTCAACACCGGCTGCATTTGCCAGTGTCGGTGGCTGAACAGTTTCATGGCTACATGTGAAATCCTGTATACATTGCTTCCATACCGGCATTGGCACCAGCTCAGATTCTGATGGTGCACAAAATGATTCTATAAACCTTGGGTGAAATTGGCCTAAAAAAGGGGGATTCCACATGCTGGAGAGTAACTCACATGTCTGAGTTGAAGCATGTAGGTCAAATTGTGTGAGGAGTACCTGTATTTAAATTTAAATTGTATTCTATGGTTGTGTTTTCCAACTCCTGTTGTGTTTTATTTCTCTAATGTTCTAAAAAAAATATTAAGAGACCACACATCGCTATCATTATTTGTGGTCAATTTTATAATTTTCTTTAAAAAATTATTTGATTATGTTTGTTTTAACTTCAAAGTTGGTGTTCTAAAAAAACTTTTGCGAAAGAGTAACTTCCTTATAAAAATTCCAGACATCAAATTTGCGCACATGTTTTTAGCATTTTTCAATGTTTATATCACATTTTTATGGTAATTTCACTTCACAAGTTTGACAGTTTATTTTGTATATACCCTTTTATATTTATGTTTTTAAGGAATGTGTTTTTAGAATAGGTTAAATTAATGTTCTAATTTTTGTTTACATCCAACATTGCTTAACACTAGAAAGTTGCGAGTTTGAATCCAACCAAAGGGGATTGGTGCACATTGAATCTGTCAAGGCTTCAAGTTGGCAGCATAGTGTGTGAGTTTGGAGGGTGCCAGTTCAGGTGTTGACTTGTCATCTGTGGTTAAAAATTATGTGGTGTTGTCCCATATAGTTGCCAATAGCCCGTTGTGTTGTTCCAATGCGACGTTAATTAAAATACCTACCTTTCATTCAATATATTTTTTTTATTACGGACACTTGATCACGTATCATTTGTCACTACAAGGCCAGAATTGATGAGCCAATTGTAAAGGGGCACCCAATGTGTGGCCATCACTACCCCTAACTAGGACATCACATTTACGTCCATGCCCTGACCCCAGGTTCGAACCAGGAACCTTCCAATCCAAAGGCCAAGACCTTAACCACTAGACCAGTTGGTCAGCTCATTCAATATTTACCAAGCAAACCAAATTTGGTATTACATTTTGGTTGCTTGTTTGTGTGGACACCATATCTATCCTTTAATGAATTTCCTCCTTAGATCAAGCTGTGCATGAAAATTTCATGTGTCTCCTGAAGTTTATTTGAGAAAAGGTAGAAACATATCCACAAATAACCGTTTTACCTCCTTAAAATTGTGTGGACAGTTGAAATTAAAATGCACCAGCCTTTGTAGGTACACTGAAAAAAACTACAGAAGTGCGACCAACAGCCAAGTTGGGAAAACAACTTAATCATTCCACAATATTGTTAAGAAAAGTCTCAGATGTAATGCTTTCTGCTTATCAGGGAAATATGAATAATAATGTTTTTAAGTTTTTTTCATCCTACGGTTACCATCAATAATAAAGAGAAGACTCCAGAAAATAAATTTTTACAACACGCCAAACTAAGTACATGGTTGTTATGCAGTGCAATAAAGGTATGCCTGTTACCTAAAAAAATCTGGATCTCGTTGCTGCTCTGTGCAAGTATTTTTTAATATTTTAGACATGTGTGCAGTAAATGCTTGGGGGTTTAAAGCAACTTCCAATCTTTCTAGTGTTAAGCACATTTGCATCATGATTATTTCATTTGATGTGAATTATAATATTAATATGGTCATGATGGTATAGCAAACCTATATTTCTTTTTAAATGTTTAGAATTGAATTCCCAGTTTTAATGTGAAGAGATGGCTTCTATAATAGAAGTTAGTATATCTCTTGAACTTGCCTTTCAAATTTTTGTTGTTGTTGCCATTGCTTTTATTGGAAGTCAATTGTGCCATGAACTAGTATTTTTTTATATTGTTTTCAGTTCTATAAACCCTACTTGTAAAATCCTAGTTGAATATATTTATGTGCCAAATTGTTAAAGTATAATATATGTATAACTTGTTTGATTTTCAGAATCTGTTACAAATAATATATTTCGTATGCTTTACAATAAAACTAAAACGTACATATTTTAGACACTATTTCTTCCAATGGTCAGAAAATTATAGTAATTTGAATGATAGCTATGAGTACCTGCATTTGACAAAAGAACTCAAAATGAAAAGTGGTGCTGCATGTGAGGAATATTAGATAAATTTCCTTAATATGCTCTTTTGCGCCATTTGTAAACTTCAAGCGGCATACCCTTGTTCACTTCAGAGGGGTTTCTGTGCACCAGCCCCCCCCCATGTACACTGGTCTTTGGTTGGATCAAGTTTAGAACTCGCTACTCTCCTGTTGCAAATCTGCTTTCTTCCAATCAGGCTACCCTGACCCTCTTTAAAAAGCTTGATATTATCTACATTAACACCAAATCATTCACAAGAAAACAAAGGTGTTTATCTTTTTAAGCATAATTATTTTCTGTAGTACAGAAAGAAACATTCTCATTAAAAAAGTATCAAGGTGAAAGGAATCGACGAATTTGTTTTGCACGAAATTGTGATAACAGATCATTTTAATCATGAAGCACAGATAATAGGCGAAGTAAAAAATTTGAAAAAGGCATAAAATGTTATGGTACAAGAATAAAAGTTAGCTGTTTCAGAGGCAGTAAGTCGATACATGTTCCATTATAGTCTAAAAATGTTCCAAAAATCATTGCCAAAAATTGTGAAGTGTGACAATTAAAATTTTACTTGCATTTTTTTAATGTTGTATGTGCGTATCTTTTGACTTATATCTATGAAATTGTACTTACCCTGATGAATCTATTTCTGCTGTTTCTTATAAGCCAAGTGCGATCAATTTGATCTCAATATAAAATTTACTTCCTTTGAAACAGTTTAAATATATTTTACATAATCACCAAACACGGAATTATGTATTTCTGTAGTAATACATTTTTTAATCTGTCAAATACTCAACTGAAGAATATTTCAATGTGTCAACTTAAGTATAGGTTTACAAGAAACGAAAATTATTTATTGACCTGATTAAATGTTTGATTTCAAATATAATTGCCTGAATAAAAAGGAAACATTTTCAAAACAGCATGAAATTTGCTTTGATTACAGAAGCATCTTTCAACATAAGATGTAGCAAATTGAAATATATATATAGTACTTTTAAGTGTTGTGGACTTTAGAAATATCATTATCTCTAAATGGGAATTCAGTGAAATTAAAACAATTTGCTTATGCATTTCTTAGAAATTTGAAATTCTATACTGACCCTATTCCTATGTGATATGTTTTATACAATTTATCAGTTGTCTTGTCCCTTGGTACAGTTAATATTTGCATATGTATAAAATCTAACAAGCAATTGATGTAGGAAAACTGATTGATTTTCATATCCTTCACTTTTAATTCAAATAACTTATTCTGTATCCGATTTACAATTGCATGTTTTTATTTTCAAGTCAACTTAAATTCCCACCAGTGTCAAATTGTTATATATTTATCGTTAGGAATGCCAAATTTATGTCCAAGCTCAAATACATTAAGTATGGCACATTTGTTAAAATACTGTATGTGATTTATATTTGGGTGTCATTTTATGGTAATTATTTTTCTCATGTTTGATACTTATTACCTTTCGTTGTTGAAATATTGTTAAAACTACTAGTCTTTCCATTGTGATGGTTTAATGAAAGAATTTTAAATAAAATTATTTGATTGGAAATAGTTTGTGTTGCACTGTTTAATATAAAAAATTAGATTTTAGAAAGCAAATATTCAATGCTTATACTGTTTCTATTTAAATTGAATCAATAGTTAGCATTGATACCATGAAGACATGTGAAAAGTAGTAAGGCAACTAGATTTATTCTATGAAATTCTGCAATTTTTCTATTTAGTGTTAAAATTATATATCGAGAAATCAATGGGGAAGCAATTAATCCAAATATTAATGTAAGCATATGTAATTTGTTCCAGAAATTTTTACTGATAAGCAGCACTAAAATAGATCTTTTAGATGAAACATTGTTTCCACTGATACACAGTTCAATGCTGTAGCAACATAATTTAGCAAGTTAGTTTTTCCCTCGAATGTGCAGAGTGGATCCCGACCTTTTCGTGACTAAAATGTATTTAAAGTTACCATTTTTGGTCTAGAAGAATATTATTTTTTAATTGATCTAATCAATTGACTTGCTTTTGTACAAAAATGTTTTTAACATATGCTGAAAAAAACGTATGTCATGGAAAAATTTTATACACTGTTAGTTGGCAACCCCAGTTAAACACGTTCGACAGACTGGTCCAATATCAACCAGTCTTTATCAGTGGGTGATGGTGCTTGCAGTAGTTCTCTGATAAGAGCGATCAACTGCTGGCTTTCAGGCTGAATGCCAGTACTTTGCTCTCTGATATACACTACCCTACAATAATGGACCAGATAGCAAGACATGATGGTATAAGGGGGAAATACATGCTACAATTACACTAGCAACCTTTCTGGGCATACTTTCAACAAGGTTTTAATACACAGCTATGGGTAATTTGTCGCAATTCCTACTGCTAGAATGTCGGCAGCTCAGCTGTAGATTTTGGACGTGGTTCCTTGGTTCGTAAGCATCGCTCTTACTTGTCCCACTCCATGTTCTGTGGGGTTTAGGTCTGACATGGAGCGTTGTCGTCTTGGATGTAGTTCATGTAGGCGTCAGCATTCAATTGACCAGAAACAACATGCAGAGGTCCCAAGCCATACCATGAAAAACACCCCCTCAAACTAGTCGAATTTTATGCAAATCCGCTGGCGTCCAGTCCATTATTGTAGGGTAGTGTACATACCTGCAACCACTGGATTTTATCACTATTGATGTCAACATTGGTGAGGTATCTGCTACGACAGAAGAATGACGTAATTTAATTAACTTTGCACTGGAGCAATGCAACAGGTTATTGGTGACATTTCAGGATCAATCACTAAGAATACAGATCTAGGGTCACATAATTTTGAACCAGTTGGATAATGCAGTTAACACCCGAGCTGGAACCCTACTCTTTAAACTTCAATGTGGACATTTGAAACCAATAAAATTTAACATGCACCAACCACCATATACACGATGGTCTCAAGTTGCATTGTGTCATGAACTCGTAAACTTCCAGTTGGTAATCTGCAACTACCAACAGCAGCCACCCACAATAGTTTAGATAACCCAATTTAACAAACTAACACAAAAAACCAACAGTTCTTTTAACTCTTTATTTCATTAATACATGTTATTAGCATACAAAAACTGAAGTCAGTGCTGAGTTATTTCTGAGAAGAAATCCCTTGCACTGCAGTAAATTTCTTAGCACAGAATTTTCATTATTCACAATAAAGGATGATTACAGATATTGGCATTGGAATTTTCTATCAGTGGAAGCTTCCAAGTTTTTTTTTTCCTGGCAAAGAATCACAGACGCTTACCATTTAGGTTTCGTATTCGAAACCTAATCAGTTCTCCCTTTTGTTATTTTTTCCAAGACTAAGGCACCTCAGTATGAGCAATGAATTCACTCAAGACAGAAAGCTAATTTACCACAACAATCAAGAAATAACTTAATTGCATAATAAAAACAAAATTTGTGAATGTACATTTTAGCAATGCTCTTCAGATTTTAGTTATAGTAAATTCCTGCGTATTAAATTCGAACTACCTACTTTTAACAGGGTTCGCACACTTTTGGGAAAAGCAAATTCCAGGTTCTGGAATTCAATTTAAACTACAGCTCCATCCTAACTGCAGAGCAACTAAAATCAGCACAGGCCTTCCTGTTTCACAGGCAAATCAAAGAATAAAAAAATTTTATTTATAAGATAGATATCTGGATTTTAAGTATCATTGATACTTGAGATTTCTTCATGGTGCCATCTGGGAAGCACTTTATAAACTTATTTTCCTTTTTTCACCTCAAATTAGTTTGGAAGAATAAAAAATTTCAGAACTATATTTAAATTCTATTTAAACAAAAACAGCTCTAAATTTAAAAATTAGGTAACCATAAAGCAATCAAAATAAACTTTTCCACAAACTCACACTTAAGAGTTATGCGAGTCATAATTTCTAGTTATAAACTATGCACGAACTGGTTTCAAGAAAAGGAAAAATTATATATAATATATGTCTAAGTCAAAAGATAATTTAGGACCAACCTTCAGAGAATGTAACAAAATTTTATTTCATAAAATATATTTGCGAAGGTGACTAATAAAAATTCCTTTTGGAGTAAAACTTAATAAATAAGAACCCATAGTGACCCTGTTCATGCATTGATTTACACCCACTTTCTGATGTACAATACATTTGTATAAAATTTACAATTTTTTTCAGTGATTTTAGTTTTCTTAAACAGGTTTGAAATAAAAAGTTACCATCAAGAGTTAGATGTTCAGTTTGTGAAAAATTGTGTTCAGAACATACCCTAAAACGTCCAAGTACTAATTTTATTTGAAACTTAGTATTAATAATTTGAAAACCTATGAACTGCAATACGCAAACCATAAAATCTAAAGTAAGGTCTCTTTTGGTAGAAAATTGGCAGGATATAGTATATTATAGTATTGAAATTCAAATATTCTATTCTTGTTTTAAAAACTTATTCCTAAACTAAATTCCACAATAACCAATCTCGCTATTAAAAACAAAACCTCTATGGATAAAAATATTTGAATGCTGTATTTTAATGGTGGTACAGCTCCAGCTTTTGTAAATTCCATCTGCCATTGTTTTTTTTTCCAAACTCCTAAATATCCTTTTCATTAACTTTAATACCCAAAACCTCAGTCAAAATAAAGCTGTATTATTAAATTAGTGCTTTCATTCAAGGATACATTTTTAAACAAAAGGCTTCATTTGATCTTACGACACAGATTAAATAAAAATCGATTTTAAACAAAATTATTCGATTTTGCTTAATAAAAAAAAATACTCTTTTTTAAACCCTGATTTAGGTTTTAAACTAGATTTTCCAAAATAAATCCCATACACCCGTCTAAAATCAAGAGGCGTGTGGTTTTGAGATTATTTTAAAACTTTTTATTTAGAAGATAGATAACTGGATTTCAAGTATAATTGATACTGGAGATTTCTTTGTGGTACCATTTGTGTGTGTGTGTGTGTGTGGGAAGCATTTTATAAACTTATTTTCTCCTCAAATTAGTTTGGAAGAATAAAAACTATAATAAACTATATAGTGCAACAACCACAAGACTACAGCAAGCCTCTTCCTAGTTTGAGTTCAATTCACTCCAGGTAGTTCCTCTAGAACTGCTAATGAGAACTTCACAACCATTATTCCTTTTCTTTTAGACCTTTTATATCAACAATTATTCTTTATTCAAGACTAAAATTCGATGTAAAAATTGGGAATGGGACTATCTATTTCACTAAAGCCTGGTTGACACACATTTCAAGCAGCGATTTTCAACCTTTCTCACGCAAACTAATTACTAAAATTCTGTGGCAAACCGAAAATATTTGCCAAAAAAAATAGGTATAATGTTGATAGATTTACAAAAAGTAATAGTAATTTGCTGACATTTTTTGCTCAAAAATTGTTTTTTGAAGCTATTTATACCTGGTAATAAAAAAATACCTAAAATTATTTATATATGCATTAACAGTACAGATATAGGAATTATTTGTGAACACTCTTCTGAAGTGTTCCAAACTAAACAATCGTAAATAAATCTCACGCAATTTAAAGCATTTCACCAACTGTAAGGCACACCAGTGGCATTCTTGTAGCACACAGGTTGAAAATCGCTGGTTTAAAGTAAATTGTACATGGTTATCTAGGAGGGGCCATGTCTCTTGTGGTGGGCACACTTTACCGCTGATTCAAATATCATTGAAGTATTCAGATTTCTAGCATAGAACTGATTTTTTAAATATTTCAAATTGCACTTAGTTCTAAAATACTGAGTTAATTTTACTACATTTTAGCATATACACATTTAAGAACATTGCCAGTTAAAAACAAAAAATAACAGATGGATAAAAGTAAAATGATACATTAGGACTATATTATCATTGGAACTAGAGTAAAATCAAATGTACAGAAGCATTAAATCACTACCGTCCATATGCATGGAAACATTTACAACAAATATATATTTTCAGACACTTCACTAAATACAAAAAATCCTTACAATATTGAATGTCCAAGATTAATTTACTGCATGAAATGAAGGAATGGTATGCCTGCCATACTTAAAAACGAAAAAGGGATGTTGGTCTCCAACCAGCAGGCCAACTAAGTAATGATAACAATGACAGTAGTGAACTTTCCAGTACAAAATCCATTGGTATGTTGGAAAAACACTGTGAAAGTCTAACCAAAATGAGTGAAAAATCTACTCTTCACAGCACCAAGTCAAACTGTCTCTTCAACAGCGAGATGAAAGATCCCCGTTATAATCCGACGTTTCTGCCCCCTTTTAGGCGAACTCAATCAACTACATTCTTAAGCAAAATTTCTATATATTTAAGTCAAAATCTATTACTAACTTGCATATTTGGCACCCATAGAAAGGAGTAGAAAGAATGTTTCAGTTAACTAATTATCTTACTCAAGCCTATTTACATAGTTGGTGTTTATAATTTTGGGAAATAACTCGTTAGGAAAGTTATAATGAACGACATTACTGCAAGCAATCATCTCGCAAAATTACGTAGGTATATACATAATTTGCAATCTAATTACAATTTCATATGGGGACAAGATATACTTGAAGGATAATAAAATAGGGGTATAAGATATATATTTAAAGATACTACAATTCTACAGTAAAACCTTGATTATCAGACTGATAAACCAAGCTTCTTTTTTTTTATGTGTTATTCGGAATTGGAACCAAATTTGTTTTAGTTTTAAGTAAAGCTTTGAGCACAGGTGTGCATACTTTATCCAAAGGGGTGAGAAAGCACAGCAAAACAAGACTGTTTTGGGACTTTCTCAAGAGTTTAAAAAGTACACAACTCTTGTCCATATTTGTTGTAAACGTAGCTCAATAAATCTGAGTAGATTATTTAATTTGCTTTATGAATCGTTTGTTACAATTTTTTCTGTATTGGCTGTTTAGTGTTACTACGTTTATCTGAGAGGCATATTATGTATATCCTACATACTCAGTATTAGCCAAGTTTTGGGTTATCTGAAGTGGTATGTGACCACATTACCTTGGTTGGTTGTTTTTGGGTTTGATAGCACAAGAGCTATATTAGGGCAAGCTAAATCAAGCCCACAGTACCTAAAATAATCAAGGTTCTACTGTATATTAAGAAATATCCCACATAAGTTATCAAGTCACATTTAAATTGTAAAGGGATAGAGATGTTGGGTAAAGTTAGACAAGAATGCAAACAAATGTATTTGACAAAAATCGAATTAATTATAAAACTGATAACATTAATTCTTTTTAGTTAGGCAATTTGTATTCTTGTGGACAATTTTATAAACTCAGAATACATTAGATTCTTGTAAATTTTTATACCTTTAAATATACACTTTATACAAAAAACAAATTAAGTTATTACCTTCCAAAGCTGTAAGATTGTACAAAATACTTTTCCATTATACACATAGCAAGCCTTTTTTTTTAATTCTTCCTAGTAAATTGAAAACCTGCCTTAAAAGCTCTGTCCACCATTGCTATACATATAAATATTTTAAAGGTAGAAATTGGAAACACATAGCAGTAGTCTCTTTTAAATTTTCACATTGACATTTGCCTTTTATCTTATAGTATTCCTTTCAAACTGTTTGTACACTAGCACCCAAACATAAGAATCAAGAAAAGGAAACAATAACTTTTAAAATGTTAAGACTTTGGTGTACATAAAAACAGGTAGGTTGACTTTAATTATTGAAACTTTAAATTAACATTAAATACTTTTTGAGCATAAATTATTTTCACACAAAGATAGCTAAAATGTTAATATTTTCAAATTTAAAACCATCAAATTTCTTGTTTAGAAACTGTAAAAATACGAGCAAATTACCCTTAAATTTAAAAAAACAATAACTTGTCCATTATCTCAAAAGCAACAAATTCAAGTAGTTAAGTACTAATTTTAAACATAAAATGAGATAATTTTTTTATTAATGTAGTGCAAAATTCATTTATTCTCCAAAAATTTGAAATCTATTTAAAACTGTAAACTAACTAGTTTTCTTTGGGTAGCAAAATCCTAAAGGGAACAGAAAAGCTTTGAGCATTTATTTTTTACCAATTGATGATTGTTCACAATTTATGACCCACCTTAATCCACAATGTTAAGGATCGAGTTTACGTAGATCAATAGCATCAGTCTCCAAAGTGACTAAATTGCCATATTCTATGAAATAATCACGTATTTACATTTTGAAGCATTTCAAAATGAGCTCCCTTCAAAAATTAAAAACAAACCTCTAATCATAAGGCTGGTAAAAAACAAACATGTTGGAAAATAAATCAAAGCAATAGCACTATTTAAATATTTCCAGCAAAAATGTTTTCAAAGAAAATTGTCACATGATCAATTTTTTTGGGGGCTGAAAAAATAAAGTGTTTAATGACAACTCTCACAGTATGACTGCATCGGTCATTCTTATCAAAACACATTAATATACAAGATTTTATACAACTGCTGTTTCCATCACAAATGTTTTTAACCCATCATTAAACATGCAGCTGAAAAGAGGAATGATATCACAATATTGCTTCAGCAGCACCAAAACTTTCCTAAACTTGTACGAAATATTAAAACCTTAAAATCCACGCTGTTATTAGTTTAATTCAACTTACTATGCCGCAATAACTGTCAAAACAAGCTATCGGAAAGTTTGCTAGAATCCAAATGAAAGTAAAGCAGTTAGAAGTGTAGCACAACTAAGCAGTCATACATGGAGATAACTGCACAATTTATCCGCTCAGAAAATAAAAAGCAGGTCGAGAGAATTTATAATCAAAGTGGAAATTCTATTGCAATACATCCTGCAAAGTCAAATGTACTTGATTGCGATTTCAACATATTTTGACAAAACAAACTCGCCAAAATAGGTAACAGGAATACAAGAAACAAACAACACAACCTAGAAAAATGCTATTTCTGTGTTTGATATGTAGCTTGTATTACTTACATGCAGCTATATTAAACAAGGCTTTCAGATACCAAACAGCAAAATCAATTATCCTGCAAACCCAGTCTTACTAAAGATCAGTTCAAAACTTTGCTTCAAAGTATTCAAACTTTATGGGAGGAATCGCAAGGTGAATCATTAATTGTAAACAATAAACCACTCCTACAATACACATCTCAGTGCACACTGTATCACAACAGTCAGCTACAGTCATGCAGCATAATCTACCTTATCCCAATTCAGTAAGTTTGAGTCTGTAGGCATCCTGAATTCCAGGTTATCCATCGAAAACACATCCAACGTCTCTTGGTTGTTCTCCATGCTGGGGAGCAAAGGATCACTATTATAGCCTGAGTATCGAGGCGCATTGGCATTCGCCATTGTATTGTTATTGGTCAGTATTTCCAGCCAGTCAGAGAGCTCCACATCCATGTCTAAGTCATTATAGGATGGGGCAGAGTTGCTTTGAGTGTTATGGGGATGCAGCCCGTCTGTTTTGTTCGACGACGACTGGGACACATTATCAGACACGTCGCTGTGGTCGAGGACACCCAGGTCCATGGCTTCAAGGTCTTGGAGCTCCAGCTGTAGGTCAAACACGATGCCTTGGTTTGGATCGGAAACTCCGTCTTGGAGGGAAGCAGAGGGCTCAGAATTCACTGGAAGACCGAGAGTCTGCTCAGGGGCCTTGATGCCAGTTGGATTTTCAGCAGGCAAAGTAGGGTTTATTGGAATCACACTGGGGAACGTAGGAGCCAAGCCCACTGTAAGAATAAATAACACATCATGTAGTCATATAATGCAATATACAAGTAGACAAAAAGAGTAGTGTAAAAAAGTTAGTCTATTTAGAATTGGTAATTCAGTCACAGCCCAAATTTATATACCTCTTCACTTCAGGACAGGGAAGGGCAATCTATTTTCCTAGGCAGCCAAAGTGGAGCAAAACTCCTCATATCATGTAAAAACAGAAATATGATTGCTCAATCAAACATTTCAAGCAATAGCTGTGCAAACATGTGCATGCTTGTTGGATTGCTATTTGTCTACCATATTGATTGGTTAAGAATTTGGTTTTATGCCACACTAGCTGAATAACCTGGCATTGCTCTGGTTTCAAATATGACTGCGACAGCTAAAATCTGATCTCAACATTTTCCTGTGTTAACTCAAATACAGATACCCTATAGCAGGGCTCGAAATACCCGGGTGCACAGGTGCACATGAAAATAAAATTGTGCACCTCATTTTTTCCCGCTAGGTGCACCTATGCACCTAATTTAAAAACTTAGGTGCACAAGGTGCACCTGTATTAAAAAATATATTTCGAGGCCTGCCCTATAGAACGTGTTTCCTACTGCAACATTTCCCTATGTTAACTCAAATACACAAACCCTGTAGAACAAGTTTCCTTGTCCATGTCCATTTATTGAAGAAAAACAAACTTTGGATTTTAAAATTTGGGCTTTGAGGGGCACTTTTAGGTTTACCTGTGTGTCAATTTTCATGGCTACAGATTGGTCAGAAAACAAGAAAGAAATAGCCTATGTTTTCCGCAGTGTTTTCAAGTAAAAGTGTACCAAATTTGGTGTGGATTCAAACCTGTGCCACCTACAACTTGCAACAGGATTAGTGAAAAAAGTACACACAAAACCAAGTCACAGTAACTCGAAATTAAATAACGTAGCACTGTACCTTTTTGGGTCTCTGGAGTCGAAGGTGTTACTGGGTCTTGTGCAGCACTTGGGGGTAATTCTAAAAAAAAAAAACATTAAATTTCACATTTAGAATTTAATTTCATAAAAATATACCATGATCAGATTACCAAATGCTAATGCAGTCAGCACCTGCTATGATTTTATGATCTTTCACATCCAAATTTTCAAAGGATCGTGTCTATCGTATTTTGAAACAATTTAATTGGAAAATTTACATACTGACATTAGTACACAATCTCAATGAACACTATACTGCCAGTTGTAACGCTGTAAACGCGGCTTCTTTGATCAAGCAGACACAAAGCAGATGTATTCCAGAATTCCCTAACTGGAGATCATAAAACTCCTTTCAAGTGATCAACTCTCCATAACTAACCCTAGAAGTACTATTCCAGCACTCCATTTGACATTACATTGGTCATAAATTTCTGGGCCCTTGAAACAAACCCTCTTTATCTGACGTTACACTGACAACCCGATCTCATCAATCTCAAGCCCCTTGAGAACACTCGAAATTCCATAGACATCTGGTTTTTTCCATTTAAAGGCATCCTGCAAGACGTTAGAATTTTCCACCGAGACTACCGAGACCTGATAGCGAGAACAAGCTCGCTTACTTACCATACCCTTCTTGTCCCAAAAACATCTGTAATTTTGCTGTACATATCTGCTAAGCTGTAGAATGCTTTAATAAATGTTGTAGTGGTGAAACCAAAAATCTTATTCCTTTACGCTACCATTTCATTTCTCTGTCACCACACCATTTCATCCAGTACAACACCAACATTTTTTAACACCCTAGTCGTAACATTTTTTTTTTGCAACATTTTAGTCTGAAATATGTAATTAAAACACAATCAGCATTTTAAAAACTTTCACAACAGTATTTCAGTAGAGGGGACTTGGAGGATTGAGTTTGAAAATTTTATGGAAATATTCCAAGCACGTAAAGTTTCACTGACATCGGAAAAGCATAAAGGATTTAAGTTAAACACAGATTTCCTTACATTCTGGGGGAAAAAATTACTAAACATGTTTAAACACTAAACATTTCTAAAACCTTTAATTTTACCTCCATGGCTTATAAGCACATCTAGTACATCATCTACTTCCTGGCTTTTGACCGATTTTCTGCCACTCTTTTTAGAACTGGATTTCTCCTAAAACAAGAGAACGGTTAAGAGTTGTTACTGCAAATCTTGTTGACCTAACATAGAGTAGCTGTTTTCATGAAAAGCACTTGAAAGCAGCAAAACATATATACCTGTTTTACTTTCACCTGCGGCTTAACAGCTTCACTGTAATCAGGAGGAGCTTTCTGTATTACAAACTTTGCATCTGTTCCCATTGTCAATTTAGGCAAGATAACATTGGAAAAATTGGGCACAGAGGATGACCTGCATAATAAGAAATAAAAATTGAAGGGAAGTGACTATTAAGCTAGCACTATCACAAATTCCTTTATACAGTATCATAAGACACAATCATTGACAGGGTTCCTACTCTATTTCAGAAATAAAATTCCCCGACTTTACCAGGTTTTCCAGAAAAATTTTTACAAAATTCCAGGTAATATTCAAGTAATTAACAACATTTTAAAGGTGAAAAACCAAGATATAATTTAGCATTCAATAGCTAATAATCAAAAACCAGTTTAAGAATTATGCACTGTAAAAATTAATACACAAAGCACAAGTAATTTTGCATTAAAATAACTTCTTCCAAAATATATTTGACTTAAAAATCAATTTGTGAATTAATGTATCATAAGCATGAAATTCTTCAATTTAAACCAGTGTACTAAAAAAAAAAATTCTTTACCTGTTAAACATTAGCTGTTTCTTTTAAAATCAGTTGAAAAATTATATTCATAAAATAAAGTGATGCAAAACTGTACAAATCTTATTGGCTACGTTTCTCCAAAGCGTCTGTAAAGCCATGATCAATCATTTTCCAGGTTTTAGACGAAAATGCATAATTTCCCCGATTTTTATGGACAAAATTAAATTTCCTGACAATTCCAGGTTTTCTCAGACCCAAGATAACCCTGATTGAACATCAAAAGTCTGAATAAGAAGTAAACACTATTCAAGGCATCAATTCCTAGGCTATATTCCAGGCCTTTAATATAAAACAATAAATTAATACCGATTGGCTTTAGTTTTATTGCACAAGATCCTAAAATGGACAAACTGCACCAAATCCAAGACAAAATGGAATTAATTAAAATATATACATAAAAGTAATAAAATATCTGAACAACCATAACAGCATTAATAGGGTTAATAAAAACATAGGTAAACATGAAAGCAAATTACTTTTTAAGCGAAAAATACGAAAATATACTGGTTCACTCCTCAAATAATAAATTTAGTTAATAGTGTGTTAATTCATGGCACAAAATTTCCCACTTCCCATAGGCGAGCGAAATTTTTACTTTAGCAAATGAAAATTCGGTCAAATTGTGGATATATATTTTGATCAGCTTCGAGTCTCTAAGGAATTCCACTTAGCCCACTTTCAGAAATCAGACACACATGCCATCACAAAAGAACAAAGTGTGATAAACCACATGGTCAAGTAAGCACTAAGGATGCGACATCGATGTCAATGTTTTCAAAACATCGATGTATTGTAGTCGATGTTTTTGTAACGTGGATGTTTAAACTTGTCGATTTTTTATTTTTAAATGAAAAAAGTACCGTTATAAAAATTTTAATAACCAAGTAGTGTAATTTTTATAAACAGCAAATTGTACATACCTTTAGACCAAAGTGGCCAAGGGTGAAGGGTTGGAAAAGTAGGAATGCGACATCGATGTCAATGTTTTCAAAACATTGATGTTTTATAAAAAGACATCAATGTATTGGAGCCGATGTCGCATAACTACTTGCTAAATAAGTTTTAAGAAATGAGGGGAAAAGTTTAAATACACTGAATTTTAAAAACATCGATGTTTTTGGGGCGATGTATTATCAACATCGATGTTTTAATTTTGAACATCGATGTTTCGAAACATTGATGTTTTGCTGTCGATGTCGCATCTCCAGTAAGCACTCCCATCTCTCTCATATAACGAGACCAGAAATGCTCTCCAGCACATTTTCTTTTGGGACATGCTGATCATCAATGGCCAATGATTCAATGGACGCCGATTATTGTGTTTGCAATTTGGAGGCAGAAACCAGAAACGACTCCAGTTGACACTGATACAAACTTCCAAATTCTTGATAACGTGACCGAAATAAATTTTAAAAGTTTGCCAAAAGTAAGGCTAGGGAGTTTGAAGCTTATTTCAAAAGAAAACGCATGCAAACTCGCTTTCTCATTATAGCTACTGGTCCCACTGACATATGACTTGTTGAAGGGGTGACTCCGAAGAATGCCAGCTACCGATAGTCTTGTACCAAGACCCCTGCTGATCCACTGAAGACCAATTGACGAAATAAATTTCAGCAAATACCCGGTTGGAATGTTTGACAGTTTCCGGAGTTCGATACAGTGGTATCCCAGATATTCAAAACGTTGTGCTGAGTAATAGTCACACTCACACAGAACATGCATAGAGCTCTCCTCTACCATCCGACATCCTCTACATTAGAGGTGCACAACCTGCGGCCCGCGAATCATCAATTTGCGTCCCGCAAGCCAATTTTGACTATAAACTTCCAAGAGGATTTAAGTTAAGAAGCAAATTGCCTGACAAACATTTAGAATCAGTCTTAAGAGTTTATACTAGCAGTATTGAACCTAACATACCTAAATTAGTTAGTAAAACTCAGTATCAGCCATCCTATTAGCAAGCTGTAACATAATTATTGTTTAAAGCTTTAGAAATTTTAATATTAAATATATTTGATGCTGTACTTTTTATTTCCAAACATAATTATTGTTTAAAGCTTTAGAAATTTTAATATTAAATATATTTGATGCTGTACTTTTTTTTTCCAATTTTACTGATATCATTAAAATTTCTGATACTCATCTTTATTGCTCATTGTACTATTACTGTTATTAAATCTATAACCAAAATAATTTGCTGAAAGTACATACAACATTCTTAAAAGTAATTCTAAATGATTGATCATTGCAAATGTTTGTTAACTTCTTTTTTTAAACTATTCACAATATCATTCATTTAACTCTGTAACCATCTCCTAGATTTTTTTTAAAGAAAACAATCCAACAATGGTCCAATAAATGGCGTTTCAGATCCATGTTTTGCTACTGGTTCCTCTGATCTGATCGAACTTTTAGTAGCAGTGGACAAGCAGGCCACCAATGATTTTGAACACTGATAGATGAATAAAATTAAACATGCCTAAGCCCTTCAAGTGGTGGTGACAAGATAATTCATCCATAAAGATTTGACTAATTTCGTTAATGATAATTGTTGAGAAGTGAAGTAATCTTTAAAATGTAACTGACCAATGAGCAGCGCTTCCAAAGTGACGTCATCTTTCTGATTAACTTGTATAAATACTTTAAGCGAAAAGCTCGATGTCAGATTGTTGTGAGGTATGAGAGTTTCTGTAGATTGATCTTGCATCAATAAATTTATGTTTGTTGCATCAAGGCGTTGGTTTCGCTTGATTGATAAGCACCCAGCAAAGGTAGATGCAGCCCTGCAGACTTTTGGTGATTTATTTTCTAACAATAATATACATCATCACGATACTGCTGATATGTTAAGGATGAGGCGATCAAGATCTGTGTCGTTTTTTTATAATGCTGAGACATCTTGTCCATCAAGATCTGGTCTTTCCTAATGACAAGATACCTTGTCGACACAACCACCAGGACAATAAGTAGAAAATATATTATCCTCACTACTTTAAATTGTAGTGTACAGAAAACCATGAAGGAAATCTTTGAATTAAATGAATTATTTAAAATGCATACCAGACCATCTTCTGTTGCCCCAATCCATTAGGGAGTGAATTTGCCCTGGGTTTCTCTAAAAGAGCTGGAACTGTTTGAGCTGAACACAGCACAAGGGGCTTCATGGCATACTGAGAGACATTCTGCTGATTCAATGTGGTCAAGCCGTTCTTTAGACGAACATTGTTGGCTTGTTGATTGTGAATGAAGGCAGCCAGACTTGCTTTGACGAAAGCGGATTGATGTTCTGGGGATCCAGGAAGAAATTTAGCTACAAAACAAAATTATAACATTAGTGGTTTTGAAGTGATCATGACGACATTGGCAGACATTTATTTTGTTTCCGACTTGAGTTTTACATATTTAAAAAGTACAGCACGTTTGACAGTTAATTTAATCCAAACTAACTATACACATGGTTCCCACCCTATTTCAGAAATAAAATTCCTCGACTTTTTCAGGTTTAACCGACAATTCTCTCTATATTTAAAAAAAGTTACCGCCGTCGCAGGATTGAAACATTTGTTGTTTAGCTCGATTCTTATACAGTCTCCCTATAAAGTTTGGATCAGAAAAATATGAAATTAACATGGTTTGTTCTTTATTGTGTGCCCTGGACAATTGTGAATATCTTTTTTCAATGCAGTTATCAGTTTTGGGTTTATTAAGAGTCAAAGTTGAAAAAGCGAAATTTCTTCTGCGAGTGAGCAAAACACATAAAAATTTTCAGTCTTAAGCAGTGAGTTTTTTTTTAAGTATACCTCTCAAACTTAACATTTTTGCAGCTCGTTGACTTTTTTTAGAAATTTCAATTTGGTTCTTGATAGTATTTTTTTTTTAATTCGGGACATTTTTGTTATTTTTTTAAAAATTGTCTTATATATATCTTATTACTATTAGTTTTTAATTTTGAAAATATCGCAGTATACCTCAGAATGTACTTTCTTACGGTACAATTATTTTTGAAATTGGTTCATAAATAAATTCGATGCAATCAAAAGTTGGTCACACAAATTTCGTATTTTTTATATCTCTGTGTGTTTCTCACGGAAATGAGGGTTGCATTTTTTACTATCAGGTTTGCCAGATATCAAATTTATCGTAGCAGCAATTGCCATAAAAACGATTTCATTTCAAATTGGCGAGGAAAAAGGCTTTTTTTTTTTTCACTCTGTTCTCAGACATGTTACCGAGAAAGTACAGATAATAAAGTTAGGACATTAACATAGTTTATTTAAAATTGTACATAGAACAAGATACAGAAGGTTTTTTTTACTGATGCAGCTATTAAGTTTAGTGTGCATTAAGTGTTAAAGTAAAAAAAAGTGAAATCACTTGTGAAAGGAGTCTTGGTTTGGGAAGCAAACCAAATGGGATTGCATTGGAATCCCGGGAGTCAGCGAGCATAAGCGAGCAGGGGGCAAAGCCCTCGCTGTGACGTCATGGACCAGGAAGTCAAATCAGGATTATATGAATTATTCAGATAGTTTTGCTGGCCAGAAGATTCACTCTGCGAAAGGAATGTGAGTTTGCGAAGCAAACCAAATGGGATTTATGAAAGGAGTGTTGGTTTCCGAAGCAAACCAAATGGGATTGCGCAGCAATCTCCTGGGGTTGTCGAGCGTAAGCGAGCATGGGGCTGAGCCCCTTGTTTTTTTCACAAAATTCCAGGTCATACTTAAGAAATTCATGACATTTTAAAGGTGAAAAACCAAGAAATAATTTAGCATTCAGAGCCAATAATAAAAACTTATTTAAGAATTATACACTGTAAAAATTAATATACAAAGCACAAGTAATTTTGCAATAAAATAACTCAAATAATACAACATATTTGACTTAAATCAATTAGTGATTTAATGTATCATAAGCATGAAATTATTTAATTTAAGCAACTGGACGTAGCAAATTCTTTACCTTTTAAATATTAGATGTTTCTTTTCAAATCAATTGAAAAATTCATTAAAACAAAGTTATACGAAACTGTGCACGCATCTTATTGGCAACTTTTCTCCAAAACGTCTGAGAAGCAATGATCAATCATTTTCCAGGTCATTGAGGCAATTTTCCAGGTTTTAGACAAAAATTCGTAATTTCTCGACTTTTCCCCAATTTTTTGGACAAATTAAAATTTTACTGATAATTTTAGGTTTTTCCTGACCCGTGGGAATCCCATATACAATACATTTTGAGGTGTATTGCTAACAATACCTTACATATCACTGATGGTAGATATACAGAACAGCCAAAACACTAAAGAAATAAGCATAAATTTATAGTAGTTATGCATTATAGTAGCAACATTTTTTTAAGTAGCAAAAAGACTCTTCTTAAATATTATTTTATTAACAATTTCAGTTTCTCAGCTATCAAATTAATTGGCCAAAACACAATGTGCTAATTAAGTACGAAACAGACAATGAAGATCTCGCTTGAGTCAGTTCTTTCGAATTTGAGATCCAGTTGCGATCTAGGTTTTTGTGGCAATGTTTTTGGCATGTTTTTCATGCTGTCAAGTACGAATTTCTTAGAAAACTAGGATTTAGGCTTAGCGGAAAATAATTTAAAAAATCAACGATGATAATTTTAAGTAGGGCAAAAATCCACACAGCTGATTAGTCAAAATTGTTGGGTAATATTTACTTTAATGAAAAAACATAACTTTTTTAAAATATTGATACAAAAGTTTGTCCAAGAAAAATAATTGACACGTTTGAGGAATCAATCAAACTGTATAGTATAAATGTCATTAAAAATCAATTTAATTTCAAAATGCTTCTTAGTACAAATAAAATCAAAGATAATGATTTACAAAAATTAATAAAACAGATTCAAATATTATCGCAAGGTTCCCATAAGCCTAATACAAAAGTTTGTCCAAGAAAAATAATTGACACATTTGAGGAATCAATCAAACTGTATAGTATGAATGTCATTAAAAATCAATTTAATTTCAAAATGCTTCTTAATGCAAATAAAAGCAAAGATAATGATTTACAAAAATTAATAAAACAGATTCAAATATTATCCAAGGTTCCCATAAGCCTAATAAAGTGAGATTACCTTTGCCTGCCAGAATTCGCCAAGTATGCCAAAACCATATTCATCACCAAAAAGCTTTTATATCAATGCTATACCAACTGATTCATGCAAGAATCCGAGTTTAAAACCACCTGTACTACATTAAAACAAGATTAAAAATGGGCCATACGGAAAGTTCTGCGCGTTTTCAAATCGAAGCTAGCTTTGTCATTATTTTGCTATCGCTGATAGGAAGTGACCTTAATTGAAGCAAATACTTATATTCAGTCTTTTCTGCTTACACTGCATAATTATAGCATGTGTTGTGTTTTATATAATTTTTGTTTCGCTGCTGAGCTAAGAATGGAGAATCAGAAAGTTCATCTTCGTCATATTATGCTCTTTTATTTTAAGAAAGAAAAAATGCTAGTCAGAATGCTCGTAAAATGTTTGCTGTATATGAACATAGTGCTGTTTCTGAGGCCACAGTTCAAAGGTGGTTTGATAAATTTAAGCGTGGAAGTTTCAGCCTCGAAGATGATGCCCGCTCTGGATGACCATCCTCTGTAAACGGATTTCTGTATGGTGAGACTACAAAGGGATTGTTTATTATGAAATGTTGCCACAAAATCAGACAATAAATTCGAAGAAAAAAAAACAGTTATCAAATGGCAATATTAAAAGCAAAAATCGAAGCAAAGCAGCCAGAACTGACCAATTGTCAAGGTGTTTCCTTCCAGCATGACAATGCGTGGCCACACATTTCACTGAATGTCAAACAGACTTATTGAGTATGGCTGAGATGTTTTGTGTGACCCCCATATTCACCAGACCTCAGATTTTCACCTCTTCAGGTCACTTAAAATTCTCTGAACAGACTGGAGTTCCGGTTCTTTGGAGACTGTCAAATAGCACCTCGACAACTTCTTTACAAATAAGAATAATGTGTGTGCATGGTTCCCACACCTTTATCCAAAAAAAATTCAAGGACTTTTCAAAACCAAAAAAATATTTTTCAAGGACCTAAAATTTTTTATAACGACCTAAAACAAGGCATACACAAAAGTTGTCAATTAAAAAGAAAAATATAAAAATAATAATAATAATTTTTTTATACAACTGTTAGTCAAAAAAGGGAAAGGTTATTGTCAATTTTGGGAACAATTTGGATTTTCTTTTCTCACAGAACCGGATTTTTTTTTTTTTTGCAGAGTGGGCTTCTTGTTTCAATGCTAACTTTCAGGCTACTTGCACACATATCGATTTCCGTCGTGCGATAAATTCTTTTGGTGGCATGAAGAAGAGTATGAGAAGCGGCCGCCTTAATGAAGACCGGAAGTGTCAACTTAGACGGATAGCCATACTGTGGAGATCTAGACCTAGTATTATAAGTATATCACACAGTGTCAAAGCGTGAAACACCGGTTTCATTCCGAATGAGGCTCGAATGGCACACATGCTGTGGAGGAAACTAGTCTGGACAATTTCCAATGCAAGACGAAATTACACAATTATGTACTTGTTAAAAAAATCAAGTACTTTCATGGACTTTTCACCAAGTTCTGTAATTTTCAAGGACTTTTAAGGGCCCCTAGTTAGGAAAAAAAAAATTCAAGGACTTTTAAGGACTTTTCAAGGACCGTGGGAACCCTGGTGTGGGTTTTTTTTAATAGTATTTTCCAGCTGCAGGAAAGATGGCAAAAAGTCGTAGAACAAAATTGTGCTTATGCGATTCAATAAAAAAATTTTATGTTTTTATACTGCTTTGTTCAAATTTATCTTTAAAAAAGCGCAGAACTTTCCAGATTACCCAATACTTACAGGCTTGTTGTATCAACTGTTGTGTCGTGTTGAGTTGTGGTTTCTGCTGCAACAGACGTTGTTGGATCAAGGTCTGGGTCAGGGGGCCATTTTGCGATAATGTGGCATTGGATGGAGGTGCTGGTGCAATAGGAACAGGATGGGATGCCAGCAGAACCTGCTGCTGGGCTTGTTGTTGTGCTTGTTGCTGCTGCTGCAGCCATTGATGCTGCTGCAATTGCCTCTGGGACCTTTCAAATAGAACACTTTTGTTTAAAAAAATATTTCACAAAAAATATATTAAATTTTAAAACTATATCACCAGTTTGCAATAGCCAAGTCGAAAAACAATGTTCTCGGAAAAAGAAGGTGGAAACACTCAACTTCATATACTTTACTCACTAAGTCTCATGAACACATGCAACAAAAATAGTAACTTAATGGAACTTCACTTGTCTAAAGATCATGACATTTCGATCTAGAAAAGCTAAAATAAACCATATCTTGAAATTTTTCATTGATCAAATGCACATACATTTTATCTTGCTTTCATTTAGAACGCAAGTACTCAAAATATTAATATAGCCCTGCTTTAAAGACAATTGGAAAATTACAGTGCAAAAGCAATTTTTTCAATTTAATTATCAAATACACATTTGAAAAACTACAGAGAAAGTAATCATTACAATTAAATTTAATTAGAAACTAATGTAAATTTAATTTTTATAATAAATTTTTAATAAGCAGCTTTTGAATCCAATGCTATTGAAAGTTTTACAAACTAATAAAATAATTACTCGATTACATAATTTACATGCTCTTTTCGACTTCCTCAAAGTTATACCTAAAACCAAAGGGATTAATAGCATTTTTAATTTAATTTATTTAATCTTGATAATCAGTTCTATAATATAACCAATTAAAGTAAAAGCTACATCCTTTTAAGATTGAAAGCAGGCATCTTACTGCTCACTCTTGGTACTCAATACTCCCTTATTTGGCCCTGGGCCAGAATTGCCCTGCAATATTCCTTGGGCAGCAACAGGGGGATGGTAGTCCCCACTTTAGATTGGTTGGATTTTAATGGCACAAAAGCCCTATTTGTCCAAGCTATGCCAAACACCAGACAGACAACATAAAGTAATTTTTAAAAGATAGGATGGAGAGGAGAAAGATCACTTGGACATCCTAGTGTTGCAACCCTTCGGTTCAGACAGCTAACTCCAAACGAAAAGAATAGATCACTACATCATCTCGGGTGTTTGAGCCCTTGCACAACTAGAGATGTGCTCAAAGGGGGCCACCTTATCAGGGTTGCCAACCTTTTCTGAGCAGCTTCAGAAGCATTCTCATAAAATTTCAGGAGTTTTGAGGTTGCTTCAGGAGCAACGCAAAAATAAGGACAAAAATGATAGACCGGCATATTTTTCTTACAAAGCAATCATAAAATTCCCTATTACAAGTATTTTTTTAAAGGATAAAAAGGTTCTGCCCTTAAATGATAGAAACAAAAATCTAATACACAATTTCCAAATAAGTGAAAATTTTTCCCTTCTCATAAGAAAAATATCACATTCCTGATGAAAGAAGTTGGAGGAAATTTCCCCATAAGTGGAAAATTTCCCTTTTTCGTATATCAATGCGATTTCCGGAGTGAACCATACATTACGCCGAGTAGCAAATTTTTGATGCTTTGGCGAAGAAACTCCGGAAGTTCCGGAGCACTTGGCAACTCTGCTTTTGGTAGATAGGAATTCAATTAACGCCACACTGGAACAACACATCTGGCGATTGATGACGATCAGAGAACCACCTCTGAAGGGAAAGATAGAGGACAGCACTGCATAATTTTCAACCACGATCAGATGACGAGATCAAACCTGAGCTGACACCACACTCTCCTAACTTCCACACCATGACAATGCGAGAACATTAGAAGCCACAGCAGATTCAACGTGCTTCAGCCCAATTTATACAAGGCGGTCTTTATTTGGATTTGAACTCGCAACCCTTTGGCTGCTAATCCGTTACTCATACAACTGGTCTATCGCGTCACAAGTCACTTTAGAAAACAACGCTTTGAAGCTTTCAAAGACAAATTAATCTCAACTGAAAATTCAGAGATTGTAAGCATAACACCCAATGCAATTCTCAATTAACCGAAACCATACCTTTCCAGTTCTCTTTCCAACTGAAGAATCTTTTGCTGTTGCCTCTTCACAATCTCTTCATTCACTGCATTCGCATTATCTGTACAGTCCATGGCATCCGAACCATGCAACTCCACATCCATCGGGGCAGCAGAAGCCGGCCTTGATTGCACAATCTGCCCCTGAACGGGAACCGTGTTGTAAACCATGAGGGCTGCGTCTTCCCCGAGAGAAATCTGGGATGTCCGATTGTTCATGGGTGCCTCGACGGTCACAACAGAAGTCACGGGTTCCTGTTGTGTCACCAGTGTCGGCATTGTGTCCAGGATGATCCCGTTCACGTTTATCGGTACACTGGTGGGTTCAACAGTACTTTTGTCAAAAGTTTGTTTATTGCTGTTGTTGTTGGATGCTTCTAGATGATTCCTTAGGCGCTCAAGGAGCTGGTTTTTTGAACCAGACACGGGAAGATTTCTCTTTTTCAATTCAGCTTTTAAACCATTCACTGAAATTGGAAAATAGTTAAATCAGTTTAACATTAGTTTCAACATGTTGGTCATGACTCTTACAAATGTTTTCCAAGTATATAAATATGTCACAATACAACTTAAAGAATTTAACAGACAAATTATTTTAAACAATTAAAAGGCAAGGTGGTAAATATCCTTTTCAATTTTTTCTCCATACCCATTTTAGACTTGATAACAAAACTCATTCTCCAGTGGATAATCATTGTACCTTTTGGCAAATAATGCAAAATTAAATTTAATCATGCATTTAAAATTAATTTATATAAGCTTAAAATGTATTAAGTATTATAACTCAATTTAAACTAATCCAAAAACTAAAAATAAAGGTGATAAAATAAAAAGTTAAAAAATAAAAAGTTAAAAGAAACACAAAAAAGTCATGTATAATTCACATACTTTGATGTATAAAATCAGAAAAATGAGTTTGTTAAAATAATGTGCAAAACAATTTACTTAAATTAAGAAATTAAACCTTTTTTTTTTCCATTTCAAAATAGCAAAACAAATTTTAAACTACAATTGTTTCAATTTTCAATTTGCTGCAACAGGTGAAAAAATCCCTTCTTTTACAATCTGTACAGATTCAAAAAAAAATTATGCATATAGTTCAAAAAAAATTAAATTATGATTCAAACTATTTAAATTATATTAAGAACTCAAAACTTAGTATTTACTGATTTTAAAACTATACACAAATTTAATGAAGGAAATAAATTTGAAACAGCAAATTCAACAAATCACTTTCTAAAAACCGTAAAGTAGTAAAACCAAAGTACCTTTCATGTCCTCAAAATTTTTAATAATTTGAGATGGGGTTGGAGACGTATTTTGAGACCTTTCAATTGCTAAATTTTGTACAGAGTTCAGTTGTTTCAATTGGTCCCCAGTAGGCTGCTAGAAAAAAGTTTAATGATATTAGTTTAAATTCACATACAAAAATATGTTAATAAAAAAAACCTAAATTCACACACGCACCACTACATAAAAATGCAAATTCAAACAAATTATAATAAAATAAATAATACAGATAAATATACAGGGTCCATAATGTCTCTTTACAATTTCAAAAATTTAATACAAAGGCAAATGTAAAGACAGTTAAGTGGAAATAATTAATATAGTATTCAATTTTTTACCTCATTTAATACACCTCTAAATGGGCACCATTAGTTGCACGAAGCACATCAAGATGGTACTCGATTTCTTCCCATATTTGCTGCAGCATATCGTAATCAATGGTGGCAATGGCATCAGTTATCGTCTGCTTTAGATTAGTGTACCTTTGTTCGATACACCACCACATTGTGGACTGCTTGTTAGTGGGCTCCTAAATGAAACATTTCTAGACCAGTGGATTGGAAGGAGTGACCCAATTCCCTGGTCACCTCATTCACCAGATATAACTCCCCTCAACTTTTTTTCTATGGGGTCATGTTTTAAAGGTATCGTTCACTCCATTGCCAACATTGATTACGGTATGCTACAGCGAATATGGCAAGAAACAAAGTACCGTCTTGATGTATTTCATGCAGGCATGAGAATGCAAAATTTCAAAAAAGAGGAAAATTTATCGCTGCCGCCGGATTAAAAACTCCTTTTTTTAGCTTGATGCTTATACATACGAAACTAACATGGTTTGTTGTTGGGGGCAAACCCCCTATTAGATCTGATGATGTTAAAATTTTTACAATGCAATACATCAGCATTCTAACATCACGATATATCGTGATGTTAACCATGCATTTTATACATAGTAAAAGCAAAACCTTGTTCCAAATCACCGTATATAATTTTTTAAAGTTCTTTTTTTCTTTGGTATAAAAAATCCTGGTAGGAAAAAAATAACAAATAAAGATCTGCATTGTGCATTAAAGAAATAATATGGCGTAAAATGTTCCGCAAATTTCAAATCCATTGAAGATATATTTAAAAAAAATATATTTATTTAAAGAAAATCGTATTTTAGGTACCAATCTAAACTGAAATTTTCAGCAGATTTCAAATCCGTTGAAATTTTTACTCTGTCTCTAACAATCTAGGAGATAGAAAAAAGAACTGACCCCAGTTTAAAGATTTATTGTCTGGCTGGAAAATCATTCCTTCAAGCACAATCAAAGTGGAAACGGAAAAAAAAAATTTATCAGCGTTCTGTCGGATGAAAAAAAACTTGTCATGGTTCCAAGGCCTGACTGCAAGGTCACATGGGTAGAAAGAGTGCGTTTGAAGAACCAGGAAGAGAATACAACTATTAAATTCATTTAAAAATCTTCTAGATTAAATTTTCAAAATTCGCCGTGACCCAAAAATTACAAAAATTGTGGACTGCCTGTGTGCCAAATCTCATTGCTATAAATGCCATAGAATCGTCAGGATTTTGCGGCCGTGGAAAAAACAAACTAATACTACCTTTTATAATAGCAGAGACAAGGATGATTTAAAACAAGATTTTGCATACATATGTATGTGTGTTCCACACACCATATTTGCTAAAGAAGAGATTAAAAAATTAGCTTATTCAAAAGGAGAAAAACTTCAGCATAAGTAGAAATAAAGGGGCATTTGATTCTTCTAAGTAATGATATATGACGGCATATATGACCTAGATTGCCACAGAAGTTTGCAACAAAAAAGGATGCAAACTGATTGATTGTAACATCAAGAAACAATAATGGGGTTTTGGAATTCAACTTAAAATTGAAAAAAATCACTTTTGTTTTAAAATTTTTAAATTATACTGAATTTCAATTTCGCTAAAAAAAGAATTGCAAAGTCATCTTTAGGATACAAATAGAATTCCTCATTTATTAAAAAGAAATGAAAACAGCCCATTAAAATCCCAGATTTTGCAAAACTATTTTGTTATTAAATACTATTAAAGAAAAAAATATATTAACTAATTAAAAAATTGTAATATAAAAATCTAGATAAATTCAGCAAGTAGAGAAGAATTATTCGCTCCCTCGCAGTTTGAAACTTTAATTTTCAATCTTTATATGTGTGAACTGTAACTTTAACAATTTGAAATGTGCGGAAAATTTTACATCAGATCAATACCTTAATTGTGATTTTATTTAAATAAATAATTCAATATTTTACAAATGGTAAATAATTGAAAGAAAAATCTGTTTTTGGTATTGACCTGCAGTAGAATTTTACGCTGATTTGAAATCCGTTGAAATTTTCACACCATCTTCAACGATCCCGAAGTTAGAAACTTGGACTAGAGAATAAAAAAGCTTTAATTTGTTTACCACGCAAACCGTCTGTATTGCCCAATTCTCTACCGTATTTTGTTGACACCTCTGTTCTGTTAAGACGGCCGCCTAGTTATGCCTACGGCATCATGACCAATAACAGCTGCTAGATAATGGCTCCGCTTTCATAGGAAACCGTAGCTTTAAGGATGGCTGTGTAAGATCGGAAAAAATCGCGATGTCACGATGACCGCGAGACTTGGACTAGCTAAGGGATGGCACGATGCATCGCCATCATGAAAATGTGCCGATGTCGACATCACACCGGTTTTTCACGATGTATCGATGCATGGACCAGGCCTACCCCTTAGTACATAAAAACGTCTAGGACATTCTTTTCTTCAAAGCTTGAAATATACTCTCATTGACTAGAAACTCTGATGACGTCATATTTTTAAAAACGGCTAAAATCACGTTAGAAAAACGCGGAAAATTACTGAAAAGGGGAAAAAACATGGGGAAAAAACACAAAAAGCGGAAATCTGGAAGATTCTCATGCCTGAGCCTGCATTGAAGCGATTTCTTGAGTGAACCATACATGACGCGGAGTTGCGGATTTTCGATGCTTTCGCAGAGAAATTCCGGAGCACTTGGCAAACGTCTCAAGAACATCCGATTTTCAAAGCTTGAAATATGCTGTTGATGTCATATTCTTAAAAACAACCAAAATCACGTTAAAAAAACAGCAAAAAATTACTGAAAGCGGAAAAAACATGGAAAAAAACACAAAAAGCGGAAATCCGCGTAAACGCGGAAGATTCTCATGCAACTAATGCTGTCCATATAGAGGTGTATTAAACGAGACAAGAAACTTAAATCTATACATCTAATTTTGTAAAAAATTCCACTTATTTGTCTTTTCATTTGCCTTTGTAATAAATTTTTGAAACTGTAAACAGAATTTGTGGGCACCCTGTAGATATGTCATATACTCGACCCCCCCCCCCCCAATCCACCTGTACAGAGGCGACACTCGTAGCGATGCCAGCACCACAGAGTACTAAAGTCAGAGCGAAGTCACCAGCTGCTAAGCTCTCATCGACACGTTCCTTTTGATGTCTCCTTCAGTTAGGCTCAACAGCCTAAAGCTGTATATGCAATCGTAAAATATATTGTCATTGCTTTAAAACCGAGTTATTCTGTTATCTTCATTCATTAACACCCCTAGACTTACCCAACCAGAACATATATAATATATACAGATAGTAATAGTATCCTCAGCTTACAAGTGTATACTTACAATTAGTCAAAATTTTCAAGATGTGTCAAGACCAGAATGTGGTGATTGATGGTGAAGTCCACAAATTCATTTTTATTATACATTCAGATTATTATTCATTCATTATGGATATTTTTAGAGAAACACTTAGTGTTTAGCTAGTAAGTAAAATCTTTCCCTTATGTTTTCTGATACCTGTTTTCGACTTAGTGCTTCACCTTGTAAGTTAATATACAACAGTGATCAAAAAGTACAAGGAATGCTGTCATAAAGCAAAAGGTATCAATTGGTCTAAATCGATTTCATCTCCTTCAAAGTAATCTCCTCTGACTTCATTGTACTTCTGCCAACGTTTTTCCCAATCTTCAAAACATGCCTGAAAGTTGTTTTTGTGAAACCACTTCAGGGTTTGTATTGAATTCTCTTTTATTGCATCAATGGACTCAAAACGGTAACTACAAAGATGGAGTTTCACCCGTGGAAATAAGAAAAAATCACAGTGCTATATCAGGTAAATACGAAGCTTGGAGCCATATTTGTTGAATGCTTTGTCAAAAAGTCCTGAATAATAACGACTTTGTGAGAAGGCACATTATCGTGATGCAAAACCCATGAGTTGTCTCGCCACAGTTCAGGTCATTTTTGAAGAAATGATATAGAAACTTGCTAATGTCTTTTTTTGTTAAACAACGATCACTAAGCATCAATTCTGGCCTGATTGACTTGTTGATTATTAGCTGAAGTGGATGATCTACCAGATCGCGAATCACCTACAATGGATTCCCTACCTTCTTTGAACTTTTTATACCAATCAAATACCGTTGTTTTTGATCTGGCATCTGTAAAAGCTTTTTGCAAAATTTCAAATGTGTCTGTAGCAGAAATTCCATTGCGGAAAGAAAATTTAATGCAAGTTCTTTGCTCAATTACTTTCGACATTTTGTAAAATCAATGAAATGAAGATTCTTCTCTTATTAAAAACAAGTTTATTTTCAGACTATAAAACAAATCTGTGATTGTTGCCACATGTTTACAAACATCGTAGAATTATTTGATAAAAGTTTGTAGACGATTTCTATACGTATTTTAAAAGAATTCCGGATACTTTTGGATCACAGTAGTACACACTTAAAGTTATTAATAAACTTTGTGGATCTCAATGAATCAGTGACTCCAATTAATAAGACTTAATAATAATGTATTTAAAAATTAGCAATATTAACTATACTCTTTTACAAAAAACTGAACAATTACAGGAAGTGTCTATTTCTCACGACAATTATTTCAATTAATTTCTTAGGCAATAAATTTCACAAAGGTCACCATATTGTTGTAAGCCTCTACAAAATAATGTAGGTTTTTTTGAAAATTTGAAGCCTTTAGCAAAAGAAAATGCACTTTGCTCTTACTTAATTTTCTTCGATGGTTCAAATTTTATAACAAATCTCAAATGGACGAATATAGTCAGGACTCTAATAATAACAGAAAAATGTGCTTCAACGCAAAATATTTTACAAAAGGTAAAAAGTGTAATGTAATAGGGGAAATACAAAATGCAAGCCTTACTTGAGGGAGTATCACTTGAGGATATTTTTGTTGCATCTTCAGCTGCCACTGAAGAAAAAGCGTTTGCTGATGGAGTAAAAGTTCATAAGATGTTTCATCCTGGGATAGTGTTGCTTGACTTTTTTGTGCACTTGGTGGACCCTTTAAAAGGAAGCATGCGTTAAAGATACTCAATATAGCTGCTTAAAAAGGAAATACTAAAAATGATAAACAATGTTTAACAAAGAGAATCTTTTTTTCTTTTGTTTTTGGATTCTTATTTATCCGATACAAGGATTCTTATGGATTGTATAGACTCAATACGCACATAAGTACCTAAGGTATTTTTATTCCTTCCTTCGAAGTTCAATGATACTATTATTAAATAATTATCAGTACTAGTCAACAATTAAAGCTAATCAGATTTCCCCATCATTTCCATGGCCTTTGTTTTCAAATTCAAGTGACCATAGTCAAATTTCAACAGTGCACTTTCCTTAAAGAAACTATTTTATTAAAAGGAAAAATTCTAGTACAAATTAGGAACTTTTAATATTGATGCTAATGCATTTAATATTTTTTTTTTTCTAAAACAAAATATTTTTCTTTTACATTTATTTAAATAAATTCACCTCCTTAAGCATTCATTTAGTTCACATGATCTATACTTATAGCTATTGTCTGCATGCTATATATTATCAGTGAAGAGTAACTAAAAACAAGAGTTTAATATCAAATTCAAAATAATCAATGTCACGACCAAATTGTTTCTTGCATAGGTTTTTTTAAAATTTATACGCTTAACTGTACAGATCTATGATCCTAATATACGGCACATTTAAAAACTTCACACACAATTAAAAAGCACAATTTAAAAAATTCATTTTCTTTATTGATAGAATAGACATGGATATATTTACCAGCAAAATAGTTTTTCTAGGGGAATCAACCTAAGGTAAAGGGAATTCCTAAATACAATGTTCGGAGAAAGTATTTAATTTTCTGCTCCTTTAAATCATACATTAACATTTCATAGGTTTATGCAGCACAGATATCAAACTTTTTTTTTTTAATTTAGAGAATGGCAACAGATATAAACATAAAATCAGCCACTACTGAATTCAATTTGCCAATTTAGCAGCTTTGCATAGATATGCTGGATTTGAGATATGGAGTTATATGAAAGAGCTCGCCACTTCAATAAAATTCTTCAGCAGTCTGATTTCAGAAGACATTGAGAAATTCGAAAGAAATCAGCACAACAGGAAATGTGAGTAAATGCAAAAACAATTTTAGATGTCAGAAAATACAGAATCGCATTGGTGAATGGAAGAAATGGACAGATGAATGGGATGCACTTGAAGTGAACATATCAGAAGCTAATTGAGACTAAGATCAGAAGCTAATAATCAGAAGCTAATAAGTAACTAAGATTCTGAGAAACAACCTTGACGGACGTCACATACGTAACTCATCGCTCCAGTTAAATCGTCATTTTTCTTCAATTCCACCCAGCTCTTGTAGGACAGCAATGTAATCAAACCCTTGTTTACTCATCACAAATTCAAATACTACCTCAGATAACTTGTCACTATAGAGAGGTTTTAACCATGGACAGTGGCTGATATGGCAAACGAAATAAAGTTGATATTGAGGAGACTAAAAATTTACTCGAAATCAAAAATGAAAGTGGATGTACTATGTATTTTTGATATGAATATATAGATTTCAATAACTGCAGTACATTCTCAAACAACCATAAAGTTTTAATGCATGTTTAGTTGAAAAGTGTGAACAATGATAGAGAATATGAGGAAGTTCTTACACCACTTAAAACAAGTCCTCGAAGCTTTACAAACATTTTGACAGTACCTAAAGTCAGTTCAAGGAACACAAGTGGAATTCAAAGAAATGTGTCATTGACAGCTGTTCATCAAAAAATTAGACAAGTATTTGGCATTTTAATAAGCATAGTAGTAAAAGTGCTCAAATAAAGCTCCAAGTGCTTGTGTCGACGAGGTATCTTACGAAGCAAAACTGACTAAACCCTTATAGATGAGGTATCTGATCATTAGAAGAAAACTGACCTGATCTTGATATTGTCATCATAAAATATTGTCAATATCTCAATGGCAAGATACATTGTCAGTAGCAAAACTGGCAAGATCTTGATGGAGACATCTCGTCAATACCACTTGAAGGGCTAAAGGAGTTTACTTTTTATCATTTATGTAGTCTTTAGTAATTTAATCATTTGTACTATTGTTTACAATTACTGTGCTACATTTAAAGTTTAAATGATAACTACAGAAATAAACACTGGTTACTCTGCTGAAGCCGTCATCCTGCTTAGTTAGTCACAATTTCTTGGTCCTTTAACTGACAACTCATCATACTTTTTACTGTATCATAATTCATAAATTAAACATTAATAGAAATAAATGTTCAGTAAAAGATCGAGGGAGAAAGACATTACCTTATATTCATGGAACTTTATAGTTCTGGTTCTGGGTTGTGCTTTTGGCTTGGACTTTTTTCTGCGTGTTGTAGACACAATTTCTTTTGGGGGAGCTTCACTTTGAGAGGTACTTCCAGTTTGGCTGGAGGCAGGTGATGGTTGTGAACTAGGTGGAGTGGCTGTAGTGATTCGCAATTCCCCCATACTATTGCTAGGGGAATCGTGATTGGGGTAAGGTGACAGAACCATCGATTCCACTGATGGCATGCTGAAAAGTTCACAGTATGTAAATAGACAAGAAAACTGTAGATAAAGTTTTTTTTTTCCTATGGCAAACATTGTGATCTAATGACAAATTTGTTTACAAGTTTCAAGAGTTTCTTGGCTTTTTATCAACTTTTCTATTTTTTATTGCATAAATATTAAAGGACAAGCAAAAAAACACTTATTTGGTTTTTAGATTGTTTATTTTATAGTTGGTGTTTATTGTATGTATAATACAATATATTATTACATTAGTTTAACGTCAAAGATACATTTTTGTTTTTGATATCCTTCTTAACATTACAAATTTGATAAGAGGGATAAATAATATATAAAATACAAATTTAATTTGATAACCTTACATGTACAATGACGAGTTATATTTTTCTATCGACCCACAATAGACCCTTGAGCTTGAATTGACCTGTAACAATGTTATATCAACCCCTGGGGGTCAATATCGACCACTGGTCTAGAGACGAAAGTACTTTAATTTTAATCATTTTAAGAGCTTTTGAGAAAATTTTGCTTTAAAAAGATACCTCCAGTCACCAAGATTGAAAAATAGTTGAAAAAAGTCACATTTTAGTTACCTGTAACTAGAAACAAAAACAAATGTAAAGTGCAGCATACTTTTAAAAACGAGTGTTAAGAAACATCTTAAAGATTCATATTACAAACAGAATAAACACCTTACAGGTCCTTTTGAAAAAATTTAATGTGCAACATTTATGTTTAATAAATAATTTCCTCAACACTTCCCTTCTTTAATCTTATACACAAAATCTGCTTTCTTCAATCTATTCTGTAGCACTAAAAAGTTGTATCACTCTTATATTGATATTACCTGCCAAGACTCTGGTCCAACAGATCCTGTGGTGGTGATAGTGCAACATCGCTACCACTATCATCTTCAAAGGTGAAACTTGGTGCTGGATGTCTTAACGCTTGCCCCTCGCAGGTTCGTTTGAATGGAATCTGTCCCTCTGGGAAAGACAAAAATAAAATGAAATACACACAAAAGTGACTAGATTTCTGAGAGGAAGGAAATAGTACAAATTATACAGGTTGAAATTTCTAAAAAAATGCTCTATATACATCATTTAGTGAAAGTAGATCTGCATTGAAGAGAATCGTGCTATTGTTTTTTAAAGAGCATTGAAATATTTTTGAATAAATTAAGTTATGGCATGTGTAAAGCAAAATATTACTTTAAAAGAACAAATGAACAAGAAATAAATTAATCAAATAAAACAAGTCAAACCAAAATTAATTTCTGGAATCAAAATAATGTTTTGTAAACAAGTTTATTTTATAATTGCTTATGAATTTTAGTTAAAATTTAGACATGCACTTTAAAACAATTCTACACAAAATCTCTAATGTATATATCACTATTGTGTTGCACAAAATATGAAATTTTTTGTATTTTGCAGGCATGAGAATGCAAAATTTCAAAAAAGAGGAAAACCAAAATGTGAAATTAAATACATACGAGTCAGGTCTGTGTGCACAGGATTTCGCAACAGTAAAAATTAAAATTAACAACTCGAACATGCTCGAGGAACAATTTGTACACTATGGAGTTGGTGAGCAGTGGGCGGACCCCCTAGTAAACCTGGGCGATGTTCAAATTTTGACATTGCGATACATCGACATTCTAACATTGCAATATCGTGATGCTAACCATGCATTTTATATATAGTAAGAGCAAAACCTTGTTCCTATATCACCATATATATAATTATTATAAATTTCTTTTTCTCTTGGTTATTAAAAATCGCGGTAGGAAAAAAAAATAATAACAAGTATAGATCTACGTTGTACATTTAAGAAACACGCATGATTTAAAACAAGATTTTGCATATATATCTGTTAGGGTGTGTGTGCATCAAATGCCCCATCTTTTTAAAAAATTCATGGAAATGGTCTGTCATTGTTATTTTTGTTCGAAATGCAAAAAAAAATATTATACATAAAAGTTTTGAAAAATAGTATAACATCCATGTGGTCCACCTGTACTAGGAATGTACAATAAAAGTGGAAATTCTGATACACAAAGCATCGTGAGTAAAACAAATTTTTTCAACATATATTCTCATGAAATAATGCAATTAAGATTGTTTTGTGATATAATAAATTTTTTTTAATCCTATGCTATTAATTTTCTAATTTCATTTTAAATTCATACAAGTACACTCAATTTAAGAATCAGTCAATTTTGGTAGTTTTCGCAGATTTCTCTGTTTTTGTCGATCTTGTTCGACAACCTGCAGAATATTTTGGTAACGATTTTCACATTTTGCTGACTGTATGAAATCAGTACTTAGCTTGATCCCTCTTTCTGCAGTCATTGACAACATTCAATGCTTGTAACTTTGTGAATAATGTGGTATAGGATGCAGAATTTGACCATTCTGAAACATCTTCTATTTAAAAATTTGAGTCTAGTTCAAGCAGATAAAATAAAAACCAATAATATGATCCAAGTAAATCAGAAAGAGTTGTATTTAGAGTGAGATTTTTTAGGAAATTTGGGTTTTCCAAAATCCATGCCATATCTACCTTGCAATTTAAAAGCAGTATTGATGGAATTTGGTTTTGTAGCTAGCATAGCATTAGCGATGGCTCATTTTTTAAAGGGGTATTCCTCTTAATTTTACGCTGTCATCAAGAAGTTTTTCACAAGCTTTTCGTTCACTGATTATTGGGATATTTGCTTTTTCATGAAACAGCTTTGCTTGGGAAAGGACTAGTTTTGCAGACTCCCATTTAGTCCTATTTTCTTGGACACCTTCTTTAATATGATACATCATACACCTGAAAACTTGCAAATTAGCTGGAAGTTTGGAGCCATTTATTTGTGAATCATCACAAGTTATCATCCAAGACCAAAAATATTTTAAGTCAGTCTGGTTTCCATAGGGAAATCAGAACAAAAAGTTCAGTTAAAGTTAGGCCAGTGTACACTGTCCAAATCAGAATCAAACTAGCAATAAACAAAAGTTGAAAATCAGTTCATAATGAAAACCACAAGTTGAAATTAACAGGAAATGTATTGTAAACAAAGTTAAAGCTGCAGTCACTAGCCTAGTCAGTGTTACCACATGGTTTTGGCAACAACTTCATCTTGGTTGTAATTGATGATGCTGATACAGAAAATCTAAAATTTCAAAGTTGTCGTGGACCCCTTAAAACTGTTTGAAACAGAAAGAATTGGTATGGTAACTTTTTATGGGAAATGGAACATTCGAGATTGGGGACAAACCCTAATATATGTGTGCGTGTGCATGTGTGTCCCTCCACACACCATATATGCTCAAGTAGATTCAAAATTAGCTTTTACAAAAAACTTCAGCATAAATAGAAATAAAGGGGCATTTGATTCCTCTAAGTAATGACGACGGCATATGTGACCTAAATTGCCACAGAAATTCGCAACAAAAAAGGATGCAAACGGATTGATTGTAACATCAAGAAACAAGAATGGGTTTTTGGAATTCAACTTCATTGTGTAAAATCATTTTTGTTTAAATTATACTGAATTACAATTTCGCTAAAAAAAGTAATTTGGAATCGAAAGTCATCTTTAGGACTCAAATGACTTTGAGAAATTCCTTATTAATTTGGCGCTGAGCGATAACATCGCGACACCGGAAAACCGTGAGATCGGGGAAAATCGCGATGTCACGATGACCGCGAGATCTGCGCTAGCTAAGGGATGACTGAATAAGATCGGAAAAAATAGCGATTTAACGATGACCGCGAGATTTGCGCTAGTTAAGGGATGCCCGTGTAAGATCGGAAAAAATCGCGATGTCACGATGACCGCGAGATCTGCGCTAGCTAAGGGATGCCTGTGTAAGAACGGAAAAAATCGCGATTTAACGATGACCGCGAGATCTGCGCTAGCTAAAGATGGCTGAGTAAGATCGGAAAAAATCGCGATGTCACGATGACCGCGAGATCTGCGCTAGCTAAGGGATGACTGAGTAAGATCGGAAAAAATCGCGATGTCACGATGCATCGCCATCGTGAAACTGATGTGGTTGTCGTCCTCACACCGGTTTTTCACGATATATCGATACATCGCCCAGACATACCCACTAGTACATAGAAACGTCACTAGGACATCCGGTTCTTCAAAGCTTGAAATATACTCTCATTGGCTAGGAAATCACGTTAGAAAACGCGAAAAATTACTAAAAAGCGGAAAAACATGAAAAAATCTAAAAAAGCGGAAATCCGCGGAAACGCGGAAGATTCTCATGCCTGATTTTGACAAATGGCAACAGATATAATCAATTACAATCAACTACTGGATTTTCCCACTTGAGGTTTTAACAAGCTTGATTTCAGCTAGAGCAAGCTGCATAATACTGCTAAAATTCTACTTAGGAACTCACCACTCAAATGAAATTATCTAGTAGTCTGATAACAGAAGGCAATGCGAGAAAACAGGATAGAAAACGCACAAACCTAAACACAGGTTTAGATGTTAAAAAGTACCAAAACAAAGTGGAGAATGGGATGCAATTGAAGTTGATATTTAGAAGCTAACTGTCGTAATGACTTAGATTTGTACATTAAACCATTCACTTTATTGGAAGTTGGAATTAGCACCAGTAAGAAGAATATGAAATTCAGTTTTATATCTTACAATTTTATTCCATTTGGAAGATAATGTGCTTATTACCAATGTATTTAAAAGATGTATATGAGTAATGACACATCCATCAATTGCTATGAACAATTTAGAACCTCTAGAGTAGATGCTATACAGTTTTGCTAATTCTAATATAAAACCAAATAATTTGTTCTTTAAGTGATAAGAATTAATGTAAACATTTAAACCAATTTTCTAGGCTTTTTTAAATAAAACTATTAAGCACTATTTCATGCAAAATATAATCGTTAATAAAAAGTACCTTTCACTGCTTGTGCAAATGTTTCATCAGCATGCAAAATATTGCCCTTAACTAATTCTAAAGGTCCAGGTCGATGCGATAATCTATCATTCAGATCATCAGCTAATCGAGCTTTTTTCAATTGTCTCTGCTTATCTTGCAAGCTCGGATCAATCGTAGTATCTGAAAGAAGTTTAAAGAGAATTAAATAACTTCAAAATATATTAAAATGTAAAAGGTAGATGTCAATCCTCAAAAATTGAGCAACATAATAACAATTACCTTCTAAAATATGATGGTCAATAAGCGCTTGTCTATCTGGTCTGGTTTTCATTAAATTTTTCAAAATGTGTTCGGTCTGTAAAAGAGGAACAGAACATTAAAACAAAATTAGTAAGATAATATTCGCAATGAATCTCAATGAAAAGGACATCTTAACCCTCTGAGCATCATAAGATTTCCACACCTATTAGTTGAAAGATTGCGTGGATTCTTTCAAACTTTGGAGATATTATAATTCCTTCCCAAAGAATTCTATTCAAAAGAAAATTCTATTATCCTTTCATTATAAAAGAAATCACTGAAAAGATATTGATGATGATTCCTTAGAATATAAGTACTTTGGAAACTCATTGTTGATCCTTTCCTTAGAATCCTTTGGAAAGACACAATAAGTCTCCTTTCCTTAGAATAGGATCCTTTGGGAAATTTTGTCCGTGCTTTCCTTAGAATAGAATCTTTTTGAAAGATGTTGGTCTCCTTTCCTTAGAATAGAATCCTTTAGACAGATGATGTTGATCCCTTGCTTAGAATAGAATCCTTTGGAAAGAAACTGTATGTCCTTAGAATAGAATCCTTCAGAAAGAGATTCGTGTCTGGAGCAGCATGGCAGAATGTGACCCTTGCTCCATAAAAACACAACAAACCAAGAACCAAGTTACCATGAGGACATTGGAGACCATGATTTAACATGCACCAGCCCCCTTTGTACACAATGGTCTATAGTTTAGAATCCTTTGGAAAGATACTGTTGGTACTTTCCTTAAAATAGAATCCTTTGGAAAGATTCTATTAGTCAGAAAGGTCAAACTATTGGACGTCATGCAGGGAAGACTACAAGGACTGCAATGTAGAAAAATACATGTGAACTCCTCAGAGGGTTAAATACCTATTTAGAGTGAAAGAATCAGATACAGGTACAATAGTGGCTTTTTCAACGTAAAATTACCGATTTCCAAGGAATTAATGCACTATAATTTTATTGTAAGACTACCAGCTTTCAGAGTTTTAGAGATCAAAATAAAGCCAAGATTTAAATGTGAATGTTACTTTGTTCATTAAAGCTTATTGGGGAAAGCAGATACCTAAACTTTTTGCATTATTAGATTGGTTTGTCACTATCAGTTAAAGCTTTGTAAAAATATGATGAGTGATAAGGGTTTTCGTGTGTCACACATCTTGCAGACATAAACCTAAATTAAGTTTTCAAAACTGATTAGTTTTTTCATTCATAATTACTTAATAAGATCTGTTCCATCTATATATATATTTCTCTTACGTGGCACGCAAAAAAGACGTTATTTGTTACCGCGTTTCGGCAACATTGTGCGATTGTTTGTTTACTAGGAACCTCGCGCCTCATTTGAATCTATAGCGTTATCGGATGAAATTTTATTGAAAAAAAATAATTTTAGACAAGCTGTTGCGGTATGTAATAGAAATCTAAGAAAGCGGAGGATCTTTTCAGGGCTATTTAAAAAACCGTCCTTTTCAAGGCTAACAATTATAGTACAACAAGACGCATGCACTACCACTTTCGACAACAAACTCAGTCAAAAAGTGTATGGGTGGCTCGAGTACTGGGGAAATGTACACACAAACAACATGCTGGGTATTCAATTTCCAAAGCAGCGCTCACATTGCGAGTAAAAATTTGCTCAAAGTTTTCATTTAAATTATGATTCCAGAGATACTGTATATATCTTTTATGTAATACAAAAAATTCAGATTTGAAAAATATTTTTTTGGAATATATTTTGTAATCAATCCCTTCTGCTAGGACACGTGTCTTCATTGATGCGAGCGAAGCGAGCATAGGTTCGCGCGGCGAACCAATGAGAATTGCGAAGCAATCCTCCGAGGGTTGGCGAGCGTTAGCGAGCAGGGGGCGGCCCCCTAGTTATCTTTATAACATTCATCATAAGACCATAAATTAGTAAAACCTAAGAGTAATTTTCACGGCAGGTATTAAAATAAATTTTCTTGCTTGTTTATTTTCAATTTTAAAGAAACTTTAAATACGTTTAGAATTTATTTTACCAAACTTTTTAAATATTCAAAACAAAAAAATGTTAGAAAACGCAATTTCCAAAGATTCAAATAAGGATGCATCGCAGTGATGTTGAGCAAGATTTGTATAGGAATTTTTAGTTTTTCAAGGATCAATGAAACACACATATATGCTGAATTTTGTGCATAGAACCTGTGGACTATCCTTTTGATTCTTTAAAATAACAGGTTGGATTACAAAACCCTTATTCCATTCAAAAGAAACCTGTCTAACTTTTTGCCTTTGGAATTCTTTCTAAATTTAGCACTTTAGGTGGTGGGTTATTTTATGATTCAAACCTTAACAAGCTATAGAATTGCTGCTGAGATATACAAATAAAAATCCAAAATAATAATTTTTAACAATTATCTACCAAATACAAATTAATATTACCTTAGCCCTCTCTAGCTTCTGGCACTGTTCCAGGTACTGAAGAGGCTTTTTTGGTGCTAAACAATAAAAGATAAGTATTAGGTATAAAAATATGTAATAAAAAAAAGAGAAATCTAAACAATCACTCTGAAAAATACTCACATGGCATGATTCCTTGCTCTACAAGTTGATTAATAGGCCTCCTCATCATCAATTTTACTTTCAAGGCTATGAATAAAAATTAGGCATAAATTACAAAGTTACAACTAATTTTGCAGCTCAACAATAAAGTAGACCATAATTAATTTTACCCAGAAAACATATTTGATTTTCTTCAAGTGTCTTGATTGCTTAAGAACTAAGATTAGGATGATTTGGTTTTATGGTGCATGATCCAAACATGGATAAAACCTTTATCGATACATTAATCCAAAGTATGATCAGTTATGCATTTACAATGTAAAAAGAAAAATATAGAATTAAAATGCAGATATTATCGGGGACAATGAAATGGTAGTTTAAAACACATAAAAGGTTTGAAAAAACAATGAGGTGAATAAAAAACATGCATGAAATAAAGTGATACCAAACTGTGTACGAATCTTATTGCCTATTTTTCTCCAAAGCGTCTGAGAAGCCATGATCTATCATTTTCCAGGTCACTGCGACAATCTTCCAGGTTTAAGACGAAAATCTCTAAGTTTCCCCAATTGTTTTGGGCAAAATTAAATTCTGACAATTTCAGGTTTATCCTGACCCACGTCTGTATGTAATTATATAATTTGGTTTCTCCTCTAACAAAAATAGAGTTTTGGGATCTTCTATCAATCAGTCCAATTGATTCTACTGGTCAGGGTACTGGATTCAGGATTGAAAAGATCCTGGTTCAAATCTGGGGTTGGTTCGATAGTTTTAGGTTTGGTAGAGCAAGCATACGACTTGACTTTAAGCTGCGCCAAACACAACACAGATAATGGCAAGCATTAAAAAATATGAAAAGATCACTTGGCCATCCTGGAATCGTCAGCCCCATGTTTACCACATGCAGTAAACCCCATGGGAAAAGAATAGATCACTGTGGTACTTGGGGTTCATGAAGCCTGTGCACACGAATGTGTCCCTGAGGGGTAGTACTCGTGGTAAGGTATGGATGTTTCTTGTATGAATGTGGCATTTCTAAAAACAGGTCATCTCACATATGTGCTGTGTAGTGAATCTCCATGGTGGAGCAGGATGATGCCAAGGGGTTCGCAATTCCGCCCTTGTAGATCAAAAATGAATTGTTGAATTTGCCGGTCATTAGGGTAAGGATGTATTGTAATGTATGTATAACCCCAAAAATTTCTATCTTGGTGCAAAGCAATTATTGAGTTTTCAACAATGTGAATTTTGGATTTGCACTTACATTCCTTGTTTTTATCCATGGCTTTCTGAAGAGACGCCTCGTCCACTTGAGCTTTAGGTGGGGACTTAGAATCTCTTATGCCCAGGTAAGAGTTGATCATGTTTTGAAAGTTGATGCAATCCTGGTCATCATGCTCAGTCATGACTAGAAGTCTAACATAACAAAAGCAGGGTGTTCAGGACAGATGATCTTAATGATTTGCCACAAAAACTAATGTTGTCTCACAATGTTTCTCCATGCACTGAAATACGCAAAACAAGCACATTAGAAACTATCATTTTAACACTGGCACATCGGCAGTTTTATTATGAATGGTCTGTTAGACAACAAAGTAGTAACCCTCAACACTCAAATATAAACAACCTAGGTTAAAGTTTGCATGCATTGATTAATATAAACATCAGTTTTATGCATCATTGTTATCAATTTACGATGCCATTAAATGTTGTGGATCAAGAAGTTATTTAATTAACAAAAGACCACACTGTATGCAATTCAGGATTGTCCATTGTTAAAATAGAAAATTGCTACCAAACTATTCAAAAAACTTTGTGCAGTTAAGTATTGTGTTGCTAGTAATGGTACTTAACTGGACAAAATTGTTTGATTAGCTTTGTATGCCGGGTATAAACTGTATCAGATCTTTTAAAGAAAATGCAAGATTTATATCCTATTCATACTGTTTTCCGATGTTCATTGTATGCATATTGCTTAGCTGGTTTATAGATGACAAATGTTGATACATCATACTTGTATATCAAGATGTAATGTCATTGATTGCATCAGTACCTATTTATTGGTAATAAGAAACTGAAATGCAAACAAATATTTTTGTAGTATTATGATGAATGATTTGACACCAGTCAATGCAGAAAACATAACAGCAATATGTGTTTGCTACACAAAATAATCTTTGTTCAATTGAATAAAAAATTGAAAAGAAATGAAACTTCATAAATAAAAGTACAAATGAGACCATGTGAAAATAATTTGATTAATTTCATTTACTCTATTTTGAGAGAAAGATTAGCAATTTTCAATGAATCAACAAATAAATACATGTAGCAATTTATTTCTCCAACCTTTAATTTTTTCGTTTGTCAAAATATCAAATGTTTGATGAAAAAGTACTAGCATTTAAGACAAAATCTATTCAGGATTTGTAACCTATGAATCATAAGTATTGTTAGCTATGAATCGAAAGTACTGTTAATAATAGAGAACCAAAGTTCCTCACTGAAACAATCTAATATACATTAGTTTTCTTTTTCAAAAGCACATTTTCCACAAGAAAAATCTTTTTGAATGAATTTAGAAGTATTAAAAACACTCTATTTTTTTAAGATTAAAATATTCTGATTAGAAATTAAGGTTGCATTTCTCTTTCAGCAGATTATCAACTACAAAAATAAAAGAAAATATCTGTGCAACCCTTTATAGAACTTCAAAAGTCGAGCATATTACATAATTATGCATAAGAAAGTCAAAGTTGCCTGTGTGTGATGCCTTTTATATGCAGTTTAGTTGATTTAGAAAATACTATATGTTGATAATTTTTCACATTAACTTAGCTTACATGAGCAATTTATGTTGCAAAACATGCTTACAAATGTGCAATAATACAAAAATTCAGTTTTAAAGACTCATTATTTCAGTTTTAGTTAAACATTTTTCACTCAAACCATTCTCATTAGCACATATTATATACTCACAGTAGAGGCAAAAATCACCATATCTTAGACTACTTTCAGTGCTCATACATTGCAAGTGACTTTGCATTTTGGAACCTCCTAACACAAGTTAGTTGTACAAAATTCTAAACATTAGCCTTCACAAATTGTTTTTAGTAATCTAACAAAACTGCCTAATGAAGACACAAGTTCATTGAGATAATTAAAAAAAAAAACTTTCCCAATGGAAAAAATAACCTTGAGAAACTTTGAAAGAGCAAACTCATCATTTTAATAAGCTGAACTATATTACAGCACTGATACAGTTACTTCAGATTATTCCGACACATCCATTTGCAATGAAATATAAAAAAGAAAAATCTACTATAGCAAACCTCCACAACATGTGGGATAAATATTACAAATATACCGATAATATTAGTAATGAATTATGTAAACATAATAAAGTTCCGAAACACTCTTAGTATATGAAGCAATTGGCGTTTGACTTAAGCCACTCAATAATTTTTCGAAGTTGGTGTGAGCATCCCATTCAATACTGCCTCTAGTGTCTTTGAAGTCATTATTTAAAGTTAAAAAAGTCTGTCTTTAGGTGTTATTGTGTGGAAGCAAATAACATGTATTCTGCCCGAAGTAATTTCATTTTCAAAATTTAAAAAAAACTTTTAAGATTTTTTTTCTTAATTGAAAACTTTGATTCATATCATATTTAATATAAAAACCACTTGATTTAAAACAAGTTGATTTAAAGCGGCATACCCAGGGTATCAAAATCCAAAATTATCACCAGATGGTGATGGAAAATTATTACCATTTGAAAATGGTTCATGTTCTTGATTTTTAATTAACTGTTAATTAAGGGTAACTAATTAAGTGTAAAAAATTAAAATACCACAGGTCCCTTCTCACCACTGCAAAGGCCTCGGTAGGGTTTTGTTCCAATAAATCTAATCATTTGTTGGCTTGGCAATCATGCTGTTAATTCAAAAGTTCTAACGTTGGTTGGTTGCTTTGGGTTTTATGGCGCAGGTTCAAAGACCAAATTACGTCGAACGTAACTAAAAAACAATTTAATAAAAACTGATTCAAATTTAAATAGCAACCAACATTGAAAACGAAAGTTCTGAAAATTTGAAACAATTTCTGGATATAATAGTTTAAAAGTTTTTCCTATGACACATCGGCAGACATGATCAAAGCATTACGTACGATAATTCCGCATAACAATTATCAGTCAAATCTTTCAAAATTCATTCAAGAAGCTTGACCAGTTATTTTAATGATGATGGGAATTTTAAGTATATTCAGTGTGTTCCGTGTTTACCATCTGTCCTTTCAATGAAGATGGAACTATGTCGAAAGAGTAAACATTGCAAACGCAAACTACTTTGAGCTATACCCCGCAGGTGATATAAGGTTCTCACATTTTGAAATTTATTATGCAACTAGCCTGGTGTCTTTCCGAAATGGTGACTCATGCTAACATTTCATTAAACAGCAGGCGCTGTCAAGGACTGCGGTGTCGGGAAGAAAAAGAGATCCTGATTTGAATATGTTCAAGCAATAGTGCGATTCAAACAAGGGTTGATAGGGGGGGGGGGAGGGGGGGGTCTTAATTTTATAAACACGATCAGAATATAATCGTTTAGGAATTGGAACTTGTGTTGTGAGGTTCAAATTATTTGGTTCTTTTAGTTTGACGCACACCGAGATAGCATACCATGTCATGTTTGAAATTCAAGCTTTTTTTTATCTCTAAGCGAAATAAAGGTACGGTACAGGATTTGATTTATAATTGGTTATTTAGTTTTCATGTCTTTTCAATCAATAGCTGTCCTACAGCTTCAAAACTTAAGACTTATGAAAGTTAATAGAGTCCAAAATCCGGAATCCTCCGGACCTCGGCCATTTCTTACTTCGGACTTTTCCGGATTTTGGATTATTTGCATTTTTTGTCAAAAAAAAACCTTTATCTAACCTCCCGGGCGAATTTTGCGTTTGCAATAGTAAAATAGCAGTTGTATAAATAAGAAATTTTTTTAAAGAAAAAAAAACTTAATGCAATGCAACAAATTTTAATTGTAAATATTCTAATTTTTCTGTGTGGTATTTGCTCTGAATATGTCCGTTATTTTGGGTTGTTTCATCAATTAGGTTCAGGTTTACAACTTATTCTTTAAAAATTGTCTAACAAATGGAGTAAAGTGAGAAAAACTAAAACACAAAAAAAAAAAACGCCGGTGGCAAAAGTCCGGATTTGGGACTTTGGAGCTCCAGGAGCTATTATGGCTACAGAAGGATAAAAGTATATTAACTCTCTCTCTCTCTCTCTCTCTCTCTCTCTCTCTCTCTCTCTCTCTCTCTCTCTCTCTCTCTCTCTCTATTGAACTAACAAAAAAATCTGTAACGCAACCTAAAAGAATAGAACTTGATTTCATCTATATAAATAAGAATGGAGTGTTTGTTTGTACATTCAATATTTTCGACCCATTTCAAGTTTTCTATCCGTTTTGAACCCTTCTGATGCCGAATCCGCCTTTTTCTCGTTTGGTGTCTGTCTGTCTGTATGTTGTGCCCTATACACGTCCACGCGGTTTAAGATATTTTCATGAAAATTTGCATACGGTGAGTACTTATCTTCATTTAGTGAGTGGCATTGGTTGCGAAAGTCTGTCTGTCCGTCTTTCTGTTCTATGCTCGATTTTGTGTTTGTGTGTTTGTGTAGACATCACATGAATTGTATTCCAGATATTTGATTGCAGTGTATTTTATTTTATACATTATCTATTAGTTTAGTGAATGCAGTATTAAACATTTCTTTATTGTTATATTTAGTTGAGTTTCATGCTAAAACACCTGAGTAAGTATACTTAAATCAACCATAATTTGGTAGTTTTGGAAAAATTGGAATGTCTATTGAATATTACGATTACTTCGATTGCTTTACCAGTACTGCTGAAAAAGTAATTATTCTTCAAAAAATTATATTTTTTTTATGGAATTTCATCTCTGATACTTCATTTATTTCGAGTCTTATTTTTATTCTTTCCGCAATGAAAACGATTTCCGAATATTTGGGACAGACGATATTTTTCAATGGAACGAGAATGAACAAGATCGCGCGAGCAGTGATATTTTTTTTCTGGTTCTTTCGCTCTGAATTAATTTCACATTTCTAAATTTTGTACACTTTTAGTTGTAAGTTGTGGCAACTGTGCGAGATCAAGAGATAAAATTGAATCACAAATTAATATCTTTGGAACAATTTTTTGCGACATCTTTTATTTTGTTTTACTTTGCTGTTTCCTGTTTTAAATATTTATTATTTTAATAAATGTGTTTTCCTTCTCATCACACGCAACAGCACCACAAAGTATTAGACTTAAAAATGTTAGGTAAGTCAGTATAAATTTTCAGTAAATTTTAAGTGTAGTTATGCCATTATTGAAAGAATAATGCCGTTATTGAAAGAATAATAATGTTTATTAATTCAAACTGGAACTTTTTCCATTAAAAAATTCGTTGTAATAATGACAGGAGAAGATTGCAAAATTTCACAATGTCGCATACCGGAGGCAAGAGTGCCACAAGTAAAAAAATATTGTTTTGTTGACTATGAGTGCGAGAGCACTCGCCGTAAATCGTAATTTTAATTAATTGAGTTGAACATGAAAAGAACTTAAGGGAATTCAAAATCTTCCTATAAATCGTCTTTTATAGTAGTAACCTTAGTATCACCTTTCGTCATTTTGTAGCTTTGTCATACAGCAATTGTGCGATGTATGTGAAATGTATTACATGAATGGATATGCATGTGTAGGATTTGTGTCCAAAGTAAGTTGTAGAAAATATAAAGATGGCGAAAGATGTTAAAATAATTTTTTATTCTACAAAAAACGTAAGTCATTATGTATTTTGCTAGTTATTAATATAGTTGAAAGGTCTAACAAGTCTGTGCTAGTTTGTAAAAAGCACGGTCTAAAGAAAAAATTTTTTTCTTGGAAACGAGTGAATTCCTATTGAAATAGAACACGTCACGAACCATTAAGAATCAAGACTGATATTGAACACTTGTTAGCCATCCTAATATTCTAAAAATATTCTCAAAAAAATATTTTCTGTAAAAAAAAATTGTAAGTAGGAATTCTCTAAAAAGTTTTTTGTTTAGAATATTTTAATTGATTGATTGCAGAAGTGAACCTGAATCTTATTTTGTGTATCATTCACAACATATATATTTTACAACAATCTATAATTGTAGGTCTTTATCGAAAAACATACATTTTTCAAAATTACTGCTGTTGCTATGGTAAAGTAGATTCCATTTCTGGATAAAGTTATGCAGTGCACACATTAAACTTAATGGCTGGGGATATATTGAAAACGAAATCTTTGGGTACACTCGAAAATAACTGCAGATTGTCTCAAAATAATTCATACTCGAACAGAATTTTTTAAAAAGAGCAAAGTACAAAAATAACTGAAATGTTTACTTTTACTGTCAGCCCCAGAAGTTCTGAATTTTTAAACTTATGATTATTTTCATTTATGAATTTATTCAGCGATTTAAATATGCTACAATATTTTTTATGCTACATTATTCTGCTCTTGGAAAATACTCTCTAAAAGAATATAACCGAGAAATTCACATCTCTACAGAAGAGTTTAGAATTGATGGTTTCAAAAATAAGAGTTTTTTGAAACCCAAACAATTGTCCGGTAAAAACTAGCAGTAATAAAAAAGAAACTGGTCTTTATCAGAAAGATTATCTATGTTTTACCCGGCTTTTCAGTGGCAATTTCCATCCAGACAGGAAAATAAATCTTAATGCTAACCAAGGACATTGGCGTTAGCTTCAAATCAAACAACAACGCGAAACTTGAACAAGATTGCTGGCACACACATGCAAACCAAAATTAATCTACTATTTCTTATCACCATTGATGATACTCATGGAAATGAAGAGGATCTTTTTCGCGTGTTACAGTATCGAATGTCTGGAAACAAGAATGCCAGGAATTCACGGAATATAATATCCGGGTGAGAGAAAAAAAAAGTATTTTTTCAAGTGCGTTATTAAGTGTTGTGTCGCCTTACAATAAACCGACCAGGCGGATGATTCTGGATGCTGAATCATAACGCTGCAAATGATTCTTTCATTGAACAATCCCAAGATAAAAACAAATCTAGTTCCCTCAAGATGTTTCTTCCTTTACACATGGAATAAGTGACAGCTAACCCCGGATGATTACGACTTCTGTCTTGATAATCAAATCTTACGGGTTCAGGCTCGTCCATTTTCTAACACAGGAAAAAGAACGACTAAGACATTTCAACAAGTTATTTTCAATTCTTGATTCGATCTATGTGATAATTAATTTTATCAGTCAGACGTCTTGTCACTGAAATAGTTCGGAATCCGCTTAAAATCAGTAGGTTTTAAACAATGGTAACCCGACTCTGTTTAAAACCGTAATTGCCAGGCAATTTGCCCGTGTAATAGAAAACAATCGCAGAACACACCACGAAAGATTACGACTTCGTTTTGGACTGCATGACTCTTTTCAATGGTATTTGTGATTTTGAGCAGTAAGAAACCGAAAGATCAGACTTATAAGAAAGCCATAGATAAAAACTCATTGGGCCAGAAAATATGTACTTCTCCTGTATCATCAACAAAATATATTCCAAAGTCGATCGCTGCATATTTTCATGACCATGTAATTCCGATTTTTCATAATTTCTTGAGACTGAAGTAATATTCCTGTGATTGAACATTGTCAGAGGACCTTTTTGTAAGGAAATCATTGAATTTCCTTGAAAGTAGCATTGAGCACCCAATTTTATCTCGCCCGGTAAGTTTTTGAAGTAATTTCTTCAGTTAAAGAACATCGAAATTTCTTAATCAGGATAGTATGCGCATCAAATTTGGTTCGGTAGTTATTTCCATCAGAGCTCCAAACACACTACGTGTTTTGCAAATCCACACAACATACGCGTTTTATCAAGTTATCAAATCTAATTTAAAAGTGAATTCGGGGGGGGGGAAACATTCTTGGTGTTCAATGCGAAATTAATTAGATATAAGCAGCTAAAAACAATTCAGCAGAGAAGATTAGAAAATTTCGCGATCGCGAGCGAAACAAAAATTTATCTCCACGAATATGAAAACCAGGCCAAAATAAAACTACAAAATATTACACAAACTAACACTTTAGCTTCTAGAAACCAAAGAACCATAGAAAGTTCTTCAAGCTCAAACGGATCATTTCCCTTTCCCAAAGGTTACATACACAGAGGATAACTAATGGGTGCGAAAAACTGTCACGATGTAAAGTTTCACTTTACTGATGAACGATTATGGCTTTCATCCAATCTAAGGTAAAGAAGGTTGCAGGAAGTCAGTTAAGTAGCTCAAAAGCTCTCTTTTATGCTGGACCAAAACTTAGAGGCACAAGTCAACTCTGCTTGTTTAAAATAGCACCTAGTCCCTTAATGGCCCCCACGCCACAATGAGAACACGGTCAATGGCAATGTCGTGGGGGATAGACAGCAAAAATGGAAAACTAGTTGAAGTTTTGTTAAATTTAGGTTCTGTGCATGTCCTAATTTGAAAATTTGATGTCAAATTTCATCACGCTAGGACTTCAAAAGAGCCATACGCAATTTTTTTTTCACGAGTGCTTCTCTCTCACGAGAATTCTAAGCCAGTGAAGCAAATTTTGCAAAGAATATCGGTTAAGCGAACTGCGTTGATCGCAGATGCGTTGAACAGAACATGATGAAATTGTATCATCTGTGTTCACAGACACATGCATATCTGACAGATGAGTGCAGCACAGATGGTGAATCTAATCCGGATACTCCAACTCATTCTGAAGTATTTACATACCTGTATAGACATAACACTGCTGTGGTTTGAAGCACGGATGCGATTCTATTCAACTTTTAAAAGAAAATACGGGATTTCGTAAGACGTAAACGCATAGGCGCGCGCTCTTTAAAGTTTTTAAAAAATACTTATGTTTTGTTGGGATGCATATGGTGTATAAACTTCTAATGACCAATTATGTGATCAAATCGGTTTTATGTACATCTCACAATTAGTTCCGATAATTGACGTTCTACGGTAGGGATGGGCAAACTACGGCCCCCCCAGAAGGTTTTATCCGGCCCGCGGATAGAATTTCGAGATTTTCTTCAGTCCGTGCAATCTGAATACTCTGATGTACTGTATTACACGAAAGTAAGGTGGCTTAGTGCAGGATGTGTTTTCGAGCGACTTTGGCAGCTGAAAGACGACATTGAGTCGTTCTTCCATGAGAAACAGTGTTCTGCGGAGTGCGAAATGTTAGAAGATACAGAATGGCTTTCGGACTTTGCATTTTACACAGATCTTCTTTGTCATATGAGCAACTTGAATGTCAAGATGCAAGGGAAAAAACAATTTATCGACGATATCTGTGCCCATCTCAAAGCTTTTAAACTAAAACTTAATCTGTTTGCTGAGCAGCTAGCGAAGAACGACTTGTCTCATTTCTCGAGGTTAATTCAATACCCTCAGTAAATGAAGAGAAGCTGAAGAATTATGAAGATGGCTTGAAAAAACTGCATTTTGAGTTCGAACGCAGATTTGAAGATTTCAGTGCCATTAAAAAAAATTGGATATTTTTACCATGCCTTTCAACGTAAATTGTGAAGCAGTGAGGTCAGATTTGCAGCTTGAAGTAATTGAGTTGCAATCTAACAATCATCTCAAGCAGTTGTTTCTAAATATGTCAAAGTTAGAGTTTTACAAATCATTATCGAAAGTAAGTTTCCCAAATTTAATAACTCACGCCTAGAAAATCAGTGCTATGTTTGCTTCATCTTAAATATGTGAACAAGTGTTTTCAACTATGAACCTTAGAAAGAATTATTTCAGAAATAGACTGACAGATGAGCATTTAGCCTCGTTCCTTAGAATCAGTACATCTCACTTCGAATCTTAATGTAGGGAACTTTTAAAAATGAAATCGCAATTTCATTCATCTCATTTACATATTTAAATTGTAATACTTGTATATTGTTTTTAAAATTTTAGAAAAATTTATCTTGGCCCGCCATTTTTTTTTTCTTCCGATTTTTGGCCCGCGACCGAAAAAGTTTACCCATCCCTATTCTACGGTATCGCTCACGTATTGATTATATGAATTCATGAAAAGCTGCGATTGCTTTGAGTACATGCTTTGAATCGGGTCCCTTTGTTAAAATATAAGGGAATTTAACTAGGCCAAAATGAATGAAAATATACGATACTTGACAGTACGTGAAATTGGGGTGCGTTAAAACAAGCACCGAAAATGTTTCAAAACACCACAAATAAAAAAAATACACACAAAAACATTTTTTTTTATTCCTTTCATAACACAGGTCTTAGTGAGTAAACCTACTGCGCTAGAAACATGCGAGATGCAGCTGGCACAGGTTCGATTCCTCCCTGAAGTGTATTTCTCTCTTCTGTCAGTAAAACTTTCTTTGAGTATGTCTACTACTTGACGGTCGTCTGCACTGTGTTTGTTAATATGGTCTATGGCGCCATAAAACCCAACCAACCTTTCATACCACGAGGAATCGTTAAAGAATATGTGGCACATTGATACACAAGTTTCAAATGCTACAAAATGAGCGCAATTAGAAACAGCAACGCGGCTTTCTTTTTCAACAAAAAGCACACACACCTCTATAATAAAAAAATTATGCGGAAAGTGTCATTTAACATTCGCAACCTATAATTCCCACATCAGAGATCGGTGTTTGATAAGAAATGACAAATTCATAACATCCACCATGTTAATTACAACTCGAAGCGCCGGCGGAATCGGCTCATCAGCTTCAAATTCAAGGCCAGGTTTCGGAAAACTCAAAACTTTCCCTCCCTTAATCGCAGATTAGTCACCCTTGTTAATTAGTCAAACACTTCACAAGACAGGACCGTTTCTAAGGTCAAGTCACATTTATTTAGCTTCAGCTACGCCCACCAAGCACACATGTCGCACTATTGGGAAAATTAGACACAGCATGGGATTTTTATTCTGCAGTTTTTTGCTAGTGTTCGAATCAACGCGGTGTTGCTTTGCGCCATACGATTACAACAGGCACACCTTCGTAGCTATCATTTCTCCGCACAAAAGAGTGCTGAAATCTATAATCTTAAGATAAATTTCATGGGGTCAGGATCGTAATCACACATTATTGATAATGACATTGTGGGCAAGGCCCAGCATTGAGGGAGAACTTCAGCAGGAAAACGGGCTCAAATAAATATTTTGATGGACAATTGCGGTTGTGAATTTGTACATATTTATAAGCGTTGAAAGGGTGGGGCGAATAAGCTCGAGGCTAAGGTACATACAGGGAAGGAGTACCATTTTTTCGACTGAACTCTTTTCAATCATCGATAAAATATGAGCGATAAATAGGATCATGCAGTTTTTGGGCTGGCATGTATATGAAAAAATTACAATCCACAGCGCAATAATTCGTATGTATAATTTAGATTCTGCTGGATATGGCAGATATAAATCACCTGACTTCAGGCCTACAGCAGTAGGAACTTGTGAAATAGTCGCTTAAATTTTAGCAAAAGTCTTCTCTTAAACCTTAATTTAGAAGCAATTTTAGTAGCTGCGATAAAGTACTTCATAATGGAAAAAGGTCAGGCTAAAAAAGAAAGGAATAAATCTATTCATGAACATTAGATTGTGAAAATTGAGGTTATCACCTGTGATGAACTAAGCACGATAATAAAATTTGTTAGCAAGCTGTAATTGTGCTTTGCATTTCAGCAATGCAAAACCCACATATGCGAGAAGCGAGAGAAATTTTTATTTTGCAACATCGCTGACAATAAGTACCAATGGAATAAACCTTCCCCCTCTCGCCCTGCCGTACACATGACCTTTACATACTGTCAAACTTTTCAAGATCAAGTTCTGATGATATTGCTACGAGAATGTATGTTGATATTAGATGTCAATAGAACAGACAATTATTTTCAAATTTTACTTGTCATTAAAAGTTTGGTAAGAGGAAATATTTCAACGACATAACAATGAACCATATAACCTAAACGAACTTAAAATATATACGAGTTCTACACACGTACACTTCCAAAAGACAAACTATACGGCAAGAAAAGGCCGTGGGCAACAAACCAACCCATAAATTCAACCACAGCACCATTCCTGGATTATAATTTAGATTGGTAGGTTTGGGGTTTTATGGCGCAAAAGCCATATCTAGCCAAGTTGCATCAAATATATAAAAATATACAGTTTATCTCTCACTTGGAAAAATCTAAATTTACTCCGAAAGGCCAAACAGACACCAATTAGATAAAACAAACCGTTGGCGACAACATTACTTAGATTACCTTGGCGTTACTTCCATTTGAAAAAAAAATTGCATAAACATATTGAAATTGGAAAAATGGTTTATGACCCATTCGAGTTTCCAAGACAGGTTTTGCTCTGTGGAACTGATGGGCCATAAAATAGATGAATACATTCTGAACAAAAGCATACATTTGCATAAAAATAAACCCCCGAGCTGGAAAAAAAATTACTTTTGCCCGTTAACTTATTCTGGTTTTAGTGCTTTCGAGCCGCAGTTAATGAACCATTCAATGAAAATTTTGTTCTTATTAAACCAGAATCTAAATTCTGAAAACCTCCAAGCGCTGCTCTTCCATTCGAGCACGTCTTCCCGCGGTTATCGAGAATTCGCAACCTTACCCAGAGCAATTGATGTTAAATACCGATTTACGGCTTCCAGACGATTCTGGCGTCGCCGAAACACTCCAATCCCCAGACGTGAAGCAAATACAAACGGTCAACAATAACGTAAGCGCAGACAGTTGGGAAACCAATGGAGGATGAAAGCAAAAGCAAGGTATTACACACGTCCAGTGGCATAGCCACCTTTACCCCTTTAAATCTTCAATGTCATCCTTGCAAGAAAAAGTGGCCATCCTTATATCACAACATAACCTCGTGACGTTATCGTGAAAAACAAACTTTCAGCCCTGCAGGAGCATAAAGTCTACGTGCAGACAAAACCCATAAGAATAGTCAGTGAAAGAAGGTTCCTCGATGCGAGTGGAATACAAAAATGAATATTGTTGACTTATCTTCTTTTCGCTTGTACCAAATAGAAAAAAAGTGAACATAAAATTGAAACATTTGCTACATAAATAAGACTTGAAGGACCTGCAAATGTATTGACCTGCTGGCTTATGTCTTGGTGGAAAATAATAAATTTTGTATGTAAAGGATCGTGGCATACATAGTCTTCTTACATCGTAATCGTACCCTTTGAAAAACTACGCTCTTGTTTCAAGCACATATGTGTTCCGTATTTAGCTTCATTTTTTTCTGTTCGGTGGTCTGTCCAGATATTAACTATGTTTTGGTTTTTGTAATTAAAAATGTGTCTTTGTTTAAAACTTTTAAATACTTTTTAGAAATTAATCTTGTTCAGTTTGTTGGTAACATTTTAAACACGAAATTACGATACAATATCGTCGGGTTACAAGTGAAACACTGAGTAAAAATTTTGACGATGAGCTTTTTTAGTATGACTATACCAGAATATGGTGGTGTGTGTCTACTAAGTTAATTTTCTTCACATGATGGTTAGATTTCTTCTTAGGTAGCTGAATTTACGTTGAATTGGAAGCAATAGAGCGAGCTATTGCCGACGTGTCCGGGATCAATCCCGAAGTGTTAAATCCAAGGACAAGACCTCGTAATTTTGAACCACGGTCAGATAACGAGGTCAACACCTGAGCTGGTATTCCAATCTCCAAACTTCCACATCAAGCCAATGTGATGACATTATAGGCCACGACAGTTTTAACGTGGACCAGCCTCCGTGCAAGGTCTTTGGTTGGATCCCGTCTCAAAGTCACAACCTGTTGGTAATCTGTGACTCTTCCAAATGGGCTATCGCAACTCCGATTTCTTCACAAGAAACACACTTAATGAGAAAAGCTAGGGAGTAGAATCTTCCCCCTTCGTTTTCTCAAAACCGTTTTGACTTAGTGTGCTTAATTAACTAGTAGGATGACGTTATGGTCAACTTTTACGCGTTTGTTCTCTAGAAAACAGAACCGTTGAATATGCTTCTGTTGAGTTCAATCATATTACAAATCTTCAACGAATACTTAACTATTTTGCAAAATTATCTCTCAATAACAAAAGGTCTATGAAAATAAGCCACTTCGAAAATTAAACAATGAGAGAAATACAAGAATTGGGGAGAAAATTTCTATTTTTTTTTCCGAATCTATATCAATACAAGCAATATTTGAAAAAAAAAAAGATTAAACAGGAATATACTCTAAGAATTGGACTGGACCAGTTTTTACTTCGGGTAACTAGAAGCCACATTCACAAAATGATGCAACACAGATAAGCATACTCTCATGCAAAAACACTTTCTTGTTTTTTCCTTAAACTTCAAGCAGGTTTTGTTTTCTCGAAACATCTTCAAACGCTAATAGTAGAATCATAAATTTGTCACCGTATCCCTTGAAATTTAATCTAATCTTATCGCAATGCTCCCCAGACTAGTTTAGCCAAGTCTTGCAATGCATTTCGAATCGGTTCCAGGCGACAGCAATGTCCGAGATACAGGTTACGCGCAAGAAATACGTTAATTAACAAACCTTGCAAGAAACTGCACTTCCCACGCGAATCTGGTCCGCAAATTGAGCAACAATGGACCACACACGCTCGCTTTTTAGAGTGGGAAAATAAATCTAGAAGGTTAATCGCATTTAGAAAGATTCCATCTTGTTCAAAAACATTAACATTGATGCGGATGGTAGGGAAAAGATCAACGCTGTAAAAATACATGCAAAGGCTCATTTTTGTTTCAATTCTCAAGAATTCTAATAAACTAGGGGGCCTGCCCCCTGCTCGCTAACGCTCGCCAACCCCCGGAGGATTGCTTCGCAATCCTCATTGGTTCGCTGAACGAACCTATGCTCGCCTCAATGAAGACACGTGTCCTAGCAGAAGGGATTGTTTACAAAATATGTTACCAAAAATTTTTTTTTCAAATCTAAATTTGCTGTATTACAGAAAAAATATATACAGTATCTCTAAAATCAGAATTCAAATGAAAACTTTGTGCAAATTTTGACTCGAAATGTGAGCGTTGCTTTGGAAATTGAATACCCAGCATGTTGTTTGTGTGTACATTTTCCCAGCACTCAAACGACCCACACTTTTTCATTGAGTTTGTTGCCGAAAGTTGTAGTGCAAGCGTCTTGTTGAACTATAATTGTTGGCCCTGAAAAGGACCGTTTTTTAAATGGCCCTGAAAAGAACCTCCGCTTTCTTTGATTTCTATTATAAACTAACTGCAACAGCTCATTAAAATTTCCTTTTTTTTTTCAATAAAATTTCATCAGAAAACGCTATAAATTCAATCGATGCGCGAGACTTCGCGATAAACAAACAATCGTACAGTGTTGCCAAAACGCGATTACAAATAACGTCTTTTTCGTGAGCCACGTAAGAGAATTATATATATAGATTTGAGTTTCTGGTTTTAATTGTGAACGTGCGAGATGCTACTTGTACTCTAATCTGCTTAATATACAGGGTGTCTCAAAAAGATCAGTACAACTTCAAAAATTTATTTTAAAACACAGAATAGGCCTACAGTAAAACTAGTTACAACAATCGATACAATAACTCACAATTTTTTTTTCTACTGTATGTTTCTGATTATAGATAGCGCTGCTCAACACGTAAACGATTATTAAAGAATTCAGTTATTAAAAATGGCGGATCCCGTGAAGAAAGCTCAATGTGTCGAGTGGATGGCCCCATAGCATGACCGCCCCGGTCTCCTGATATTGCTCCACTCGACTTTTTCTTTTGGGGGCTATGTAAAAGATGCTGTGTACCGAACAAAAGTTAACAGTGTCGTGGAATTGAAACAAAAGATCCAAACAGATGTAGCATGCTGAAACGTTCGTGGATTGAGTTGGAAAATCGTCTTGATATTCTTCGTGCTACGAAAGGATCTCATGAGGAAATTTACTAAGGTAGTAGATAAAAACTTTTTGAGTTGTTCTATCTATTGTTGTAACTAGTTTTGGTGTAGGCCTATTATTTTTTTGAAAATCAATTTTTGAAGTTGTACTGATTTTTTGGGACACTCTGGATTTTAATTTATTATTTTACTGTACATATATTTATGATGTATCTAGAATATTACATGTAGAACATACCATGTAGAATATTCTATGAAGAATTATGCGATTGTCAAAATAAAGAGCACCACTAGTGTGTACAACTTTCACTACTTTTTTTTCTAAACTCTTAAAATCACCGACAAATTAATTCCATTAAACGCACTCCAAAGAAATGCAAATTTCAAGAGGAAATGCTTCATTCCAATTCATTGCGTTGAATTGCAACATGGCTATTGCAATTCAGGATTGAAATGTTTGGAAGATTTCCTTTGGACGCTATTCCTCCACTAAATATATCGTTCACACTTGTACTTCAAGTTGTGAAGCCATTTTTCTAAAAGTGTGGAATGATAAAATGAACATTATATTCTAGGAGAACCATGGACCATCTAAGGTCAATTGTATTTATAGCAAGTTAAAGTGAGTTTTATGTCGCAAGAGCAATATTTACAAAGCTGTGCCAAACACGAGACAAACAACGTCAAGTAATATACACACACAAAAGGGAGATTTACTGACACGATAGAAATACACCCAGGTTGTTAGAAGAATCGAACTCGCACCTCCTACAACTGCTGAGATAAGAATAAACGAGATGGATTTTTAGTACAAATAAACCAGACGGTGAGATTTTGATTCCGCTACTCAAATGCTTTCGTATGACAAAGTTGATCGACGTTGTAGCGTTTAATCTAATTGGCGTTGACCAATCAACCATCATTTTTCATATAGGAACTCATTCTTTGGGATTTTTATTGGCGAAGTTCTGAAATCGTATTCGAAAAACGAGCCAAGTGAAGTCATGTTAAAATATGGTATAGGCATTTTGACTACTTTACAGCAAGAACCTTTTATCTTGAAAGTTATAAGAATCGCGCTTGTTGCATCTATATCCGTAGTCAAAAGGATAACGTCACACTGGAGCAACACAGTGGGCTATTGGCGAGGGTCCGGGATCAAACCCGAAGGGACCACTACTACCAGGACCCGAGGACACCACGTAATTTTAAACTATGGTCAGATGACGAGAAAACACCTGAGCTGGCATCCCTCTCCAAACTTTCACACCACGACAACGTGAGGACATTTGAGGTTTAACGTACACAATCCCCTTTGCACACGACGGTGTTTGGTTGGATTCGAACTCGCAACCCTCCGATTTCTAACCCGTTACCTTCCAACCGGGGTACCGCGGACCATTCAAGTTTTGAATACGTCAGCTTCAGAAACAACCTCCACCTACATTTAGCAAGAGAAACGTGACAACTGAAACAAATATATTTTTACGACATGTGCTTTGAACATGGGAGGTGTAGAATATTTCGCAACAATCCAAACTAAACAGAAAGTTTATTACAATCCTAGTCAAATCCCAGGAAACAGTTGAAATTACCAACATCCCACGGAAGAAATTTTCCAGCAATTGCTTTGAGTACAATTAGCCAAAAAGGATGCTTCACAAATCACTTATTCCCGTCACCTATCTCCCGTCTCTTATAATCCACATGACGGGTGGATCATCCGATTGAGGGACCCTCAGAAATGCCAAAGGCGACAATACCGCAATGGCAGCAGTGAGTTTTTCTATTGCAATCAAGGAGCGCAAGGTGCCACAAGAAAACAAAACAGCACTCGGTCTTCAAAAAATACCGCAGACTTCCGCAAACGGGAGTTATTTAGAGAGTCGGAAGTTTTTGCAACCATTCCCAGTTGCTACAAAGGCGACTTTCTAGTGACACTAAAAAATGTCTTGAAATCGGAGTTTGACTCCGAATTCTTCTCAGAACCTCCAATAAGCGGAGACAGGAGTATCGAGAAAAATATGGTCTTGCTAGTCCATGTTGGACCATTCACACTCCGAAGTGGGCCTAAATTTTTCATGGCCTAGGTGCTTTATAAGGTTACTCTGATTCAGGGTTCGAAATTAGAGGTCATTCATCGTATTTCGCACCCAAGAAAGGCTTTTCCTGGCAAGCTTATAAGGTGTCAGCAATGTTTCTGCGAATGAATGCGTTTCGTGTGCATATTTCGAAGTAAAGTCGCTTCGCTTGGTTTTTCGATTATGATTTCAGCACTTCCCAAATAAAAATTCTGATTGATCAATTTCAATTGGAAAGACGCCAAACGTCGCCGAATCGGCAATTTTGTACATTTTAAGGTTAGCATGCCCCCTACCCCCATTTGGGTGGCAGAAGTAAAATCTTCGTTTTCCTCCTGGTTGTTTTAACTTCAAATTCTTATAAAAAAAATTGCGCTTTGACCACCGAGTTTTGGGACGAGGTAGTCATTTTTGACACCGTAATTTAAATTTGTTTCGTTCGTGTGTGTTTGGCGCAAATGTCGATCGATTCTTCTTTTCTTTAATCTTTTGACTACGGCTATGAAGAGATTCGCGTTCATGGCGCGATTCTTATAACTTTCAAGGTACAAGTGATGTGCCGGTCGTCCGGGATCAATTCCGAATGGAAAATACCAACCGATGACAACACGTAATTTTGAACCACGGTCAGATGCCCTCACCCCACTCTCCAAACTTCCCCGCCAGGCCAACGTGAGGATATTTGGAGTGTCACGGCAGATTTAACCCTTCTTTACGTGATTTTTTCTTTATTGGTGAAATAAATCAAGGTGATATAATTCATGTTCAAAATTGAAGGAAAAATGGTTTAAAAAAATCTTAGTACATATTTATAGTACAAATTTAGCAAAAAAACAACATGATGGTATCATGTGGTATTTTTTAAATTAAATGCAAACTTTTTCAAAAATTGCTCTAAAAATAACAGAAACACATGTTACAAACCTTTCTTCCACTCATTTTCACTTTTTTTAGCAATAGAAACTCAAATATAATAAAACAAAATTAAAAACGAAATCATACGTTTATTGCAACTATAACACACAGCGGAATGACAACTTCAAGCTCGTTTTACTGATAGTGACACTTGCTTATTTTTGACAGCTATGTTTTTTTTTATGCAATGGACATTAAAAAGGTATCCAGACACGATCAACTTAAAGTGAACTTGTTCTTTTATATAATTTTTGGGCATTCAATGTTATGATGGAAATTTCCACCATTATGCAAAGGGTTAACGTGCACCAGACCCCGTGTACACGACGCTTTTTGGTTGTTTCGAACTCGCATCCGTCCTGTTGTTAAAACGTTGTTCTTCCAACTGGGCTACCTCGGCCCTTTGAAATCACCCTGAATGGAGTGTGCAACCACCGACCGCAGAGAAACAAATACTAGAATTGCCAACTCGTTACCTCAATCAAGAGGCCCGATAAATGAGAAAAGATGAAACAAATCGTACATTTTCCCCCTGAATACGTGACAGCTGATTCAAACGGACGTTAGAAAAGGATAAAATGGTTATCAAATTCTGAAGAGCTGATGAAAAAAGAAGGAAGCACCACTTCCTACTTCGGATAAAGATCGAAGACATACAAGATGTCACTTCATCACGTTTTTGGTTCTTTTTTCCTAACACGCTCTTGGATTTGAAAGATAAAGAATTGAACAAAAAGAACATCAATAGCAGCGGCCGGTATTACTGATTACCATTTCTTAAGACCTCATAATGTAAACATCTTGATAAGAAAAAGCATTAAAATAGTTTAAGAAAGCGTGTCGCTCTATGTGGCCATCTTTTGTTATACGCGGGCAGACGGGAACCTACGACTTATATAAAGTGGATTCCGAACCACTGCAAACTTTCATGCTAAGACCGGGATTCGAACCCAGAGCCTGCTGAACAGAGAGCTACCAGGCGCAGCGCGTATAAATTCCAAGCTTATCTTTCAATTTGTTATCAAAAGACAAAGAATATAAATAACCAATTTTTTTTCACACCATATGAACACTCCCTTTTGGACAAAAGCATCCAGATACATCATTCACAAAGGTAGGTAGTTGAATTTACATCGCACGGACCCACCACAATGGTCTATTTAGCGGACAGCTGAAATGCCAACGGTTTCGGATTTCTAACCTTTGTTTACGACCTTTTGGCGAATCGTGGAATTATCAAAAAATTCCACTTTATTACATTGACTTACTTTAAAAAGGAAAAACTTCGGCACTTCGACAACAAAACTGAAACACTATTGAAATTATGTGCAAACTTTATTACGATTCTTAATATTTTCAACTGTTGTTAATCTTTAAGGGTTTTTGCAGACATTTCCGAATACAACTCAATATGAAGCGTGCGATCGCACTTTCAAGTTGATAGTAAAATTCCTTTTGATGCATTGATAAATTTCATTCCATGTTTACAGATGAGTCCAACAGATTAAGTTTATAAACGCAGAGAAAAACTGGAAATATTCGGAGGAAAGCTGGCAAACTTCCCAGAATTAGTGATGCGATTTGCAGAATCACTGACAGAAGAGATAACATTACAAAAAAGATTATCCATGGGTTAGGTAATAGCGATACATTTTTCACGAAGTTACACGAAAGATAATATCGCATTCCTGTAACAAATACAATACGAAAAATTCCAAATCACTTTTAAGTGGAAATCGATTTTCAAAAGTAGGTGAAGGCATAAACAGTAAATGCTTCCATCCACTAGGGGAAAAAAATTCAACTTTTCATATTCATGAAGCTACATCAAGACAAATCGCACCCCGGCAAGAAAAGTGACAACTCAAAATTACAGAATTTGAGAAAAACATCCAACTTAAAGGATACTATAAAACTTATATTGAAATAGTATAAACTTCTTTTAAATTTTAGGTAAGTATTCATGGTGGTAACTTTTACAATATTCTATAGAATAGTAATATAACACGCTGGGGCACTTCATACATATTTTTCAATGACATAACATCAAAATTTGTATTTTTTGACTTGTGTCACTTTTCTTGCCGTGGTGCGAAATACTTCGTGAATATTTGCGTCTTCGATCGGACATTGGAATTTAAATAGTTCAAGAGTTCGCAATTGAAAAAAAAAATAGAATTTTTATCAAAAAGGAAGAAAAAAGAATAATTTCCTTTCAAATTGTTTCTTTACGTCACATGCATTGTCTATTGGAATCGAACGTATCAATAAAATGGTGTAAAAGTATCTTGACGAAACGCCAATCAAAAGTTTAAATATTGGACGTCTATGAATTGGATTGAAGAAAACCTTGTGCACACTGCCTTGGATCATTGATATAGTCTACAAAATATCTAGATTTTCACCAACTAAACAAGAACCTTTCCAGAACCCATACTATCCATACAAAACAGTCGTGCTTGGGAACAAGGAATAAAAAAAAAATGCACAGGTAAGGACGCCCCGAGTGCAAGAGTGAAAAAAATATAATGAAAAAAGGCCAACGTGCAAACGATAAAAACCTACTGGCTTCCAGCCGTAAGACCTTGACATCCAGTTGGTTGTTCCGTGATTTAAAACCGAGAGAAGAGTAAATACACACAATTAAAAAAAATGGCGGCATGTACGATTCGAAGGATTTAAGTGACGCAAAATAAAGAAAAAGTAACCACTGCAAGAACGCTTCAACAGCTGTTTTCTGCAGACGCGGAACTTTATTTTTCAAATATTTATTAGCATGTAGTTTTGGGTTGAAGAAAGACAGAAAAAATGAAAGTAAACGTCTGCGCTCCGAGAGAAGCGTAACCATCAACACAAAAACAGAAAATAGCCTCGGTGGTGCATGTCTTCTAGCGACTAGATTTAAAAAACTTTGTGCATAAAAATTAGATGCTTTTGATTGGATACTAGATTCGCATGACGAAGAAGCAATGACAAAAAAAGAATTATTCGAAGATATACTGGAGAAGGACGAGCTATCGTATTAAAAAATTGGCCTTCTACCCTTGCGAAAGCATTCGAATTCCTGATCAAGAGATTTCTTCTCGAAATAAAATTTCATTTTTATAGAAAACAATTATAAAGCTTTCTAGAGAAAACGAGCTTAGATTCTATTGAAATCTATTTCTAGAGAAGTTCTATATAGTAAAGCAAAGTCGTGGGCTTCTTATAGATGTTTCTAGACATTCTATCTATATAAATAAGAATGGAGTGTTTGTTTGTACATTCAATATTTTCGACGCATTTCAAGTTTTCTATCCGTTTTGGACCCTTCTGATGCCGAATCCGCCTTTTTCTCGTTTGGTGTCTGTCTGTCTGTCTGTCTGTCTGTATGTTGTGCCCTATACACGTCCACGCGGTTTAAGATATTTTCATGGAAATTTGCATACAGAGAGTACTTATCTTGATTTAGTGAGTGGAATTGGTTGCGAAAGTCTGTCTGTCCGTCTTTCTGTTCTATGCTCGATTTTGTGTTTGTGTGTTTGTGTAGGCATCACATGAATTGTATTCCAGATATTTGATTGCATTGTATTTTATTTTATACATTATCTAATAATTTAGTGAATGCAATATTAAACATTTCTTTATTGTTATATTTAGACGAGTTTCATGCTAAAACACCTGAGTAAGTATACTTAAATCAACCATAATTTGGTAGTTTTGGAAAAATTGGAATGTCTATTGAATATTACGATTAATTCGATTGCTTTACCAGTACTGCTGAAAAAGTAATTATTCTTCAAAAAATAATTTTTTTATGGAATTTCATTTCTGATACGTCATTTATTTCGAGTCTTATTTTTATTCTTTGCGCAATGGAAACTATTTCCGAAAATTTGGGACAGACGATATTTTTCAATGAAACGAGAATGAACACGATCGCGCGAGCAGTGATATTTTTTCTGGTTCTTTCGCTCTGAATTAATTTTACATTTCTAAATTTTGTACACTTTTAGTTGTAAGTTGTGGCAACTGTGCGAGATCAAGAGATAAAATTGAATCACAAATTAATATCTTTGGAACAATTTTTTACGACATCTTTTATTTTGTTTTACTTCGCTGTTTCCTGTTTTAAATATTTATTATTTTAATAAATGTGTTTTCCTTCTCATCACACCCAACAGCACCACAAAGTATTAGACTTGAAAATTTTAGGTAAGTCAGTATAAATTTTCAGTAAATTTAAAGTGTAGTTATGCCGTTATTTAAAGAATAATGCCGTTATTTAAAGAATAATGCCGTTATTTAAAGAATAATGCCGTTATTTAAAGAATAATGTCGTTATTGAAATAAAAATAATGTTTAAAAATCCAAACTAGAACTTTTTCCAACATTAAAAAATTCGTTGTAGTAATGACAGGAGAAGATTGCAAAATTTCACAATGTCGCATACCGGAGGCAAGAGTGCCACAAGTAAAAAAATATTGTTTTGTTGACTATGAGTGCGAGAGCACTCGCCGTAAATCGTAATTTTAATTAATTGAGTTGCACATGAAAACAACTTAAGAAAGGGAATTCCAAATCTTCCTATAAATCGTCTTTTATAGTAGTAACCTTAGTATCACCTTTCGTCTTTTTGAGCTTTGTCATACAGCAATTGTGCGATGTATGTGAAATGTATTACATGAATGGATATGCATGTGTAGGATTTGTGTCCAAAGTAAGTTGTAGAAAATATAAAGATGGCGAAAGGTGTTAAAATAAATTTTTACTCTACAAAAAACGTAAGTCATTATATATTTTGATTATCTCTTCAATCTAGAGTAAACGAATTCAAACCGAGTAAGGTCGGGTATTTTGCTAGTACTCTATAGAACTGATCGAAAAGGAGCCGTATTAGAATTCAAAGAACTTTTTCGAAAGGCATAGATGCCAGAGGAAAACAAATTCGCCATAATTTTAAACATGGGAAGATAAAAAAGTTTTTAAAATTTTGAATCTAAAAGCTTGCAATTTTTTTTTTCAGTCGTGATCTGTAGTTTTTTCAGACAATGCCTCACCGGTGTCAATTCACCCAGAATTTCATAAAACAGCAAATTTTTTTGTTTTCGTTGAAATGGCAAAGCATAAAAAGTTTTTGGAGCCAGAAGCTAGCAAATGAGTCTTTTAGGTTTATTAGTAAAAACAAAACTTGGATATTACAGATTTTGATTTTTTCAAAATTTGATTTTAAAACCCAATAAAAACTTAAACTCGAAATGTCCCAAAATCTCGAAAATTACAACCAAAAGAAATAAAAAAATACCCAACAATAACAACAAATCTGCAGGTCTGGGACTAGGAGGTAGCAAACGGAATTTTCATTTCAAATGAGATATTCAAAGCAGAAAAACAAATTAGACATCAGATATTTCTGCTGTTTAAATGCTCTTTACATACATATCTAGGAGAGTTATCAAAAACGGCAATTCATTGCCGTTTTTTAAACGTTTGGCATTTAATCTAATTGATGTTGACCAATCAACTATCAACAATCAGGAATTTATTCTTTAGAATTTCTATTGGTGGAATTGATGAAAAAGTATTTGAAAACTAGCCAATTGACGTCACTTGAAAACGTACAGCAAACACGTATTCCCACCAAAACATTACCGCCACCAATACTTAGCTAAACACAAAACATATCTCATACGGTCATGTCTATGAAAAAATGACGTCAACAAAATCTGGGCCCAGCAATAAGTTTATGAAATTGCATTCCTAAGAAAAATTAATTTCTTTCAAAGCAAAATAAATTATTTTGCACATGTTTGAACAAGGACTAGTAATTTCGACCACAATGTTTATACCACATCAAATGTTGCAGCTTAAACATTCTATCTGAAGATCGGGAAACTTTAAATTCACTAGATTTAGGGTACAGCACAACTGTAACATCTAATTTAAAGACCTTGGTGAAACAATTCAAGCCAATGATGATAAACAAATTTGAATTTTTTGATGGTAAGAACAGAATGACAAAACAGCTGGTAAAAGAAATAAAGAAATTCAAATTATCTATCAATTAAGCAGAGCAGGATGGGAGTGTTTGTAAAATAGAAAACAAAAAATATTTTCCGAAACAAGATTATTCGTAACATCGTTCACTTCCTGGTTTGCAGAGGTCTGTTTCCATTATCAGAAATTTCAAGAAACAGAAACGTCTAATTCAGAGCGATTGTTTCTATTTCCTCTTTTGACATTCCTTTTCGCAATAAGTTTAACAGAATAAATCACCATACATAATTTTAATGGACAGTTTTGACTGAGTAATTGGCGATAAACAACAGGAGATCGTTTGCGAAAGTTCGTCACACGCGCTCTGTATTAATTAGTTAAAATAGAAAGCAAGTACAACCGCATATATCCATCTTCATAAAAATGTACTATTTCCTGTGAAACACTCACTTCATTCGTCAAAATCTAGTTTTATAATTTTTAATTAATTTTATACTATCCCATTTCCACTAAAATATATGAGGAATTTTCAGTGTAAACAAACCAGACGGAAAATGGAAATTTTACTTCCTGTTGCACAAATACTCTCGCATGTACATATCGGTATTGTCTAAAAATGTAGTTTTCGCCATTTTGAACATGTTAGGTTACAGTTAATATCTTATTGTAGTTGAATCGATGAACTGTCATATCAATTCGGAATTATCATTGGAATTTCTATTGGAAGCGGGCTGAAATTTTAATCGAAAATATGCCAAATGAGGTCATGTCTGTAATATGCACCGGAAGTACATTCACTCACAAAAATTCATTTAATAAAGCAAGTCTTACCAAATGTTTTTTTTTTATCAGAATATTTTTGTGATGAAAGAAAACACTTTCACACAACATGTCTCAATAGTATTTTCTTGTGCCGAGAAATCGATTTTATAATAGTTTGATCAACCTACTTGACACTGAGGCGACAGTGGTAAAAAATGGCTCGGACAATCTACAATTTCATAAACGCAAGTTAATTCAGAAATGTTATGCGTTTTTCAGAAAGCTTTTACAGAATATGCAAATAAGAATAGACGTTACCTCTTAAAGTTAAAAAAGAGGAAACTGGTTAAACCCAGAAGCAAAATACTCCTAAAGCAGTGTACAACGAAGTAAATGCAAAAAAAAAAGTTAATTGGAAAATAAAAATGGCAGGAATAAATCGAGAGCAAAAGGAAGAATACATCCAAAACAAATCAATTCATATTGAGGATATTTACAATGACATTACTGTGCTGCAGAATATTATAAATATAACTGTCGGAAAAGTTAGGTTTGACAGGTCTAGTGCCATTTTTTGCACATGCAGCTGTAAGTGGATTCCGAATCAAAACCTCCTAAGTTAAATCAGTGCAGTCCTTTGTTACGAAACCCATTTAAAGACTGAAAACTAAAATCTGAGGCAATTGTCCCTTAACTATACGGTTAAGGAATGAAGTATGTACTTAAGAATGAGTCAAAAAATATGCAACTTTATTTTTTTTAAACAAGATTACATAAAAACATTTTTAGAACCGCAAAAAAAAACACGAATACAAAGAGTTTTAAACCCCTGCGTCGCTTAAAATTGGTACAATGGTTGTGGTTGTTTATATGGATGAAGAGAATCGTGCATGTCAAAATGACAAGTAGACTTGCAAAAAAAGCTTATACTCAACATTCACACTGATTGTGAAATTTGTTCAATAAACATTCTGAGGCAGAGGTTCTTCAACCTTTCTTTTCCCATAACAAAATCCATTCCTGTACTCGTTGACGCGACTAGTGAATTATATAGTTTTGAAAGTTGCAAGTTTGAAACAGACAATATTTTCTTTCTATGATTACAAGATTTATAATTTCCTATGTAAAAATTTTTGAATACAATGCCATTTTTATTAATTATTAGAACTATTATAAAGTAACAAGCATTCTAAGAACGCATCAAGGTTATAGGCGAATGACTGTCTGCCTACCATGAGAACTGCTACAGACACCAAGTCTACTCTCTCCGTTGCCATAGAAACATACCTAATACCATTTTGTTTAGGAAATGCTTGGAAGATAGTCCCATTGACACACTTCATGACAATTTGGAAATATATTTTTGCCTTTTCTTGTTGCCAAGATTTTGTAAACAACCTCTCCGCCGCCCCACATTCGCAGAAAAGAAATTATCATGCCGATAGTCACCCCTATTCAAAATGAACGAGCCCCGTTTCTTTTGCGACCGCTATCCTCCAGACGTGCTGTCAGAAGCAGTTGTCGTGTTAGACTTATTTGCTAAAGCATGAATGGCAATAGCAGTGGATGGTTTTCCCCTGTGCCAACTCGTTGTGGAAGCTCTTTGTTTCCGTTTCACCACTCAACCTGAATACTTATTCAAACCCACGTGTCTAGACAACTCGCGGAAGCCGGTCTACACCAACAATCACGTGTCGTTTGATTTGTTTTTCCGTCAGTTATGGAGGTGCCAACTCTTAAAGGCCTGAATCCCTTGAGCCGACCATTACTTTAAAATTTGGGCCTTGTGCTCTGCTTCATAAGGTTAGGTAGGTAGGTAGTCGAATTATCGTTGCACTGGAGCAACACAGCGGATCATGGGCGACGTTCTGGGGTTTTACCCACGAAGGGAAAGATCGAAGCTATCAGGGAACGGGGATGTTAACTTCAATGGGCCTAAGACATCGTCCCTCCCTTAAAATTCCATAAAGAATGTGGTTGGGCTCAGCAAGATAAAAAAAAAGTGCAGGTAATCAAACTCTTCCGGGATGCAGAAAATACCTATAAATTTGAGTTTAGCACCAGTCACCAGATCTAGCTAATAATGGCGATAATAAGTTTTGGGGGGTAAGAAGCTAAAACTATTATTTTGTCCACTGACTTCACGAGTTTAGTTTCTGCACTAGGGGTGCAGAATATGTCCGAACGCGCGAACGAGGTTCAGGGGAAATTCAAACAGCTGCGTGGGGTAATTTCACGGGGTTTTCTTCAGCATCTCGTCTTAAGGTGTATATGACGTCAAGGGTGATTAACAACCTTCACAAGAGAAGGAAGGCTGACATTTCTTGGTGACAACTATTATATATAATACATTAATGTAAAATTATTTTATTGGAATAAATATGAGTTTTTTAAATTTGTAAGAAATAGTCTTAAGGAGAGTTCTTAATCATCAACATTGTACTTTAATAGTCGCTTAAACTAGAATGAAAATACGGAGACGTTTTCGGGGAAATTTCGGACAAAACAAATTGTGTTCTGGGGAAATATTGGGCCCTGAAACATTTTCTGCACCCCTGCTTAACAAAATGTAGAATTAAATATAAATTAAACACCAAATTTTCTTAACTGTCAGTAAACTACAAGCAGTGCTTCTGTTGGTTACTTTTTAAGTTGAACTTCAGTGAAAAGCTACAACTTTAAGTGTGGGCTGTCTCCATACTCTTATACCCCCTGTATAATCTGATCCAAGTCAAGATACCAAAATAAAACTCTTGAGGTGCTGGAGGAGAGTGAAAACGTAGTAATTTAGTATGTTTGTTACTTGGCCTTTTTTAATATTTAAATTTTTAGTTTCCGAAATTTTCAAAAATAAAAAAAATCGAAGTTACTATAAAGAAAGTATCTGGCAACAAATTCAAGAGTTTGCGTTTTTCAGGCATGTTATAACTTATAAAGTGTTTCTTCATGAACTTTTAACGAATTTGCAATAAAAAAAATAATACATTTACTCACAGCAAAAACAAGAAATTTTCTCGAAATTCAGCTTGAAAATTTTAAAAGAAAAAAGTATTGAATAATTCTAGTTAAGGAGTGAGCAAATGGCCTACAACCTTTTCATCCTGATTTAATAGGAAAGGGATAGATATAAAATCTTTACAAGGTTAGATTTAAACTCAACTGGGAATGCTCCAAATTCAGGGATTGAATTAGTAAAACTACAGGACATAAATTCAAATCTGCCCAGAAAAAGCATCAAGATGGCTAAATTTCAATGAACTCAGACAATTTTTCGTAATAAATTACTTTTAAGGGATACATGGCTCATATTTGCTGCTAGGAGAGAATTCAAATTCAGACAGTCAACCCGATCAAAGCAGCAATGGACAAATTTGCCAACCTAGCACTCTGGTCTATCAGTCATCAATAAATGCTGCTTTTAGCAGACTTGGACATCATTAATGACATCTACCCTTCTAATGCAAAAATAATCACAATTTTAAAAGCAATTGCAAAAACAAGGCAATTTTAATTACTTAATAAATCATCACATTATCAGTCTGAAATGAAATTTATGAAGTCAATTTAAAAAGTGACTAAGGAATTTTTGTAGAGGGAAATGTGCACTTGTCACAATCCAACTGGATGAAAAATATAACACAACTCAAGTTTGGATAGCATACATGCCCATATTAAAGCTAGCAGGAATTTCAAACGTGCAAAATAATTGAACAGCCAAGTAAACATCAGTCAAAGGTTGCAGTTGAACACAGACTTAGCAAACTAGCATATACTAAATGTGAAAATTAAGAAATTTGTAAGTGGCCAGCGGCCACTGAACTTGTTTCATTCAGTAACCACTTACAAGCGTTCACTTATTTTGTAGAATACACGCCTCACCCTCGCAAAATACCAGCACTAAGAAAATACCCAGGTCACTTGCACTCACAAGTACTAATCTTCAGCCTTCTTTCCCAAGATTACTTTGCATTTTCCCACTCCAAATTCTACATTTTTCCCTACATTCCAAATACTATGTTCTGTGTTCATGTCACAGTGCTTTTTTCTTTTCTCTCTCTCTTTTTTTTTTTTTTTTTAATTTTTAATACGGTCCTCAGAAAAAAGGTAAAATTGGAGGTTCTATCATATAAATTCATGTTTTTAAGAAAGTGTGGCAACTAGCAAAAGTTTTCAGTCTCCACTTTCAAATATTCAGTCACCACATGGCAAGTAGTTAATTTATACTTTAACTAACACACAAAAAGGGCCCATTATTTTCTATACTAATATGTATATTATAGCACATACCTAGGATAAGAATGATTAATTTTATCTCTGGTCTATGAATACAATTTTATTCTTAATCCAGAATTGACAGCTAATATTAATGTTCATATTTAAATAAGTAAAATGCTCCCATCACATGCAAGACAGCAGGCTACTTGAAACATTCAACAAAATTATGGTACAATAGAGGCCTTAGGAAATACTATAAACTGACACAAAAAGTAATATAATTCTATTCGAATTTATAATTCCTGATGAGAAAAAAGAATAATAATCTACATGCAACATCAAATAGTTCTCTGAAAATGGACAATTGGTCTTTTTTGGAAAAAGAGTAAGAACCAAACTGAACCAAGGAAATTTTGCCATGGTTTTACATGGTCTAAAAAGTTTCAGAACTTTTTCAGTTTAAATTCAAATTTTGATCCAATATTACAAATTAGTGTGTAACAAAACAGACACCTGCTCAATTAACCATTCCCAGTATAAACTTGAAAATTATTAACATATACATCATGTGCTAGTATTCCCAGATTTTCAAGTAGATTCAGGTCAGAACATGCTGTGATTCCATCACAGTGAATTTATTTCACCAGTCATGCTCAACTGTTCAAAAGATGAGTAAATCAAAATATTGTCATTGTTAAAATTTCTACTGTTGGCCTGATTGCTTCTACAATTGGGAGAAAATGACTGCACTGCTTGATGCTTACCTCATAAGAAAGCAATATTAATCGTACAATTACACCCAAAAGCTAACGAAGTGGTAGAGAACCTTTTCTTGCCAGCTTACTGAAGAACACAATTCCCATCTTATTTCATATCAGTGAAGGATTCCCTTTTACAAAAGAAAAATTTAGGTCCTTTTAAGTTAAATTTGTACATTTTCATACCCAAGTATATATTTAACAAAGACGGAAATAGACTAACCCATGAATGCAAAGATGAAAAAGTATTAACGGGTGTTATGGTTGGATATCATATTTACTTGTCTAAGGTCAAGTGTCAATGACATTGGTTTAGAGGGTGGAAAAAAAAATCTGTATTAAATGGGACTTCTTTAAATTGTTGCATTCCTGGTCCGAGATCATGTCATCTATCATTGATTTTGAATGCAGGCAAAATGAAATATTTAGTGCTTTTGTAAAAAAATAATGTTTTTAATTTTTAGACATTTAGAGCAAATATTAAAAATCAGGCCTATAAATAACCCTACAGTAGCAAATTTACACACAAGGACATCATGATTAACCAGATTTCTCATGGTTAAAAAGCACCGTTAACCATTTGCCATTCCACAGCCCACTTTTTAACAAAATTTAGCTGTTGATAAAGGACAATATTTAAAATACTGCCTTCTTGACTAGCATTGTTGGTTAGGGGTGCATGAGGCAGATAGGTAGTACAGGTGAAAAATAACAGTTGCCACGTAGTGATTGAATGTTTGAAAGTGGAGACTGATAAATTTTGTTGCAGTCGCCACACTTTCTTAAAACATTAGTTTATAGGGTGGAATCTCCGATTTTAAGTATTTTTTTGTGGACTGTAATTTTTTTTAATAAAGAAAAAAAGCATGGGAACATAAACATGGAAAATAGTATTTGGAATTTAAGAAAAAAAAACGCAGACACTTTGAGTGGAGCGACTGAATGAAACACGTTCAGTGGCCACTGCCCACTTACAAAATTTCTTATTTTTCACCTTTAATAGGTAGTCAAATAACTGGAGCAACATAAGTCAATGTTTGACGGTCTTGAATTAATCCAGAGGGGAAAGATCTGAGGACAAGCCCTCGTAATTTTGAACCATTGTCAGATGATGAATCAACTCCCGAGCTAGCCCCCCATTCTCCATACTTTCACAGCATGACAATGTGATCACCTGAGCTGGCACTTTAATGGCATGCTTCATATCCATGTAATCACACATACAAGAAAACTTACCGACACTTAAGGTTAAGTTAAAAGAGAATCAGCAATGTTCAAAAAGAGGCAATTAAATGTAATGCAAATTTATACATAGTAGTTGAGTTAACGTCTCATTGGAGCAACACAACAGGCTATTGGCGACCATCTAGGATCAATCCGGATGGGAAAGATTAAAGACAACATCATGAAACTTTGAATGAGCAGATCACAAGGTCAACGCCTGAGCTGGCACTCCTTCAAATTTGTACATCACTCCAACCTGAGGCCACAAGAGTTTCAACAAGCACCAGCTACACACACAACAGTCTTTGGTTGGACCAAGATTCGAACTCACAAGCCTAGAGTTTCAGTTCTGGTATTCTACTAACTGGGATACTGCAGCTCCCATTTATGGTGCAGAATAAGGATAGCAGGTCTAAGGGCAGCAAAAAGATTAGTCTGGTCCTGTTTACTGCATTCTAATGTTCAATTCATTTCTTGAGGTTGGTACTCTGTCAAGACTTTCATATACTACAATTTAAATTAGAATTTGTTTGTCTACGATTATATAGGAAATATATTAACCCTCTTCCCAGAGGCAATTTTTCTTGCAGGCAAATAATAAAATTCTCAGTTAATCCATGCACAATCAGCACCAATTTAATCATTCTAAAAAAATGCCCCTTTATGTCAATGATTTAAAATTGCCAGAGTAATCAACCAAAACCAATCAAATATGTTATTGCAAGACAAAACCTTGCATTAAATGCTCATGTTTAACTCGTGTAATATTATAAACTATTTATTTTCACTTTGGAATTTTTTTTATGAAAAACCTTTCATATTCAGAAATTAACTTGCACATCAATTTCAGAACTAAGAGTAGAGTATCAAATTCATAACTCAATTTGCAGTTATGTGCACAATCAATAAAACCATTACATATCTTGAACAAAATGATATAAGACTGAATTCAAACTAACAGATAGATGAAAGGTATCTCAGGGCTTATCAAGAAATGCTTTCCAAAAGCAAAATGTTCTCTAAATTATGATTGTTTAACCTATTAAAATTCTTCAAATTCTTTTAGACATGAATTTCATCTGTAATGAAATGCAACAAGTTAAAATTCAGATCTGTGCTTGTTTACATTTATACATTCACTATCACCATTGTTCTTATTTCACCAATTTTTTGTCACAGTGCAAAACTGAAGAAAAACAATGAGATACTTTTATCTTTATTACTTCAATATTGATATGAATTGCACTGGATGAATCAATTGACATCTATTTAACAATAAGGTATAGGAATCAGAAGAATAAAATTTTAACTGAAAAACTTTTCAGATTGGTTGTCAATATCATATCGTAAACTACAAAACATATTCTTATTCAGAACTAAAAAACACAACGATACCACGAAGTCAGCATATACACTACAATAAAGTTAACCTATGTCTAAATGTCAAGTGTTTACAACAATCGATGTTAATGACAATCAAAATATAATTTAGTATTTAGAAATTTTAAATCATGATTTCCACGCGGCCTTCTCACTTTCAATTGTCAATGAATTCTATGCTTTTTTCCCCAAGTGTCATCTTTACTTGTCAACAATTTAACGGCCAACTCGCAAACTCATTAATTCAGAATAGAGAAATTAAATCTTAACAACTTTCTACTTCAAATGATAACAAATTAGACACTGAACGGCACTTAATATACAATTGTTTGAGGAATTCTAAGGAACTTTATAATGAGTAAATATAATTCACGAGTTTGACACTTATGAAAATATATGCATTCCAAAGACATGACCTTTACCCAGTTATACATTAAATGAAACACGTCTTACCTTTCTTTGGTAATCCAAAACTATTCAACTATTTCAGAAATTCCATTGACATTTGCAGGAACTTGAACAACCTAAACATAGCAGAAACTTCAAAACACCACTTAAGAATACAAATATTCACGTTTGGTAAATAAAAGTTGAAATTTTAGCAAAAACTACCAACGTGTGAGATATTTTTGCAGTACTGTACATATTTTTTCGGTGCACGTATTTTTAACTGCTCTTTAGCTCACATAATAACGAAAAATATTCACATTTTGATCTTGATCCATCCGCATCACTTATGAAGGCGGCCATTACAAATGCCCGGACGTAATGTGCAATGACGTCATATTTAAATAGCCGATACTTGAGAAAGGTATCACTGCTTGTTTTGTTTTTCAATAAACAGAAACTGCCGGTTTTAATTGTCCTACAAATCTATTTGAAATATGTTTTTATTGACATAAAAAACGGCTAATTTCACCTTTATGATGAAAACGAGTTTTTCCCAACCTAGTTTTAATTTTATTAAATCCTTGAGTTATTTTACAGGCCACATGAAGCTAGTGTTAGATGTTTTCCATTTTTGATGTGATTTGACCCTTGTTTGCTGCCCATCTTAACAAAATCATACATGAAATGTTTTCTATCTCATTCGTAACTATTTGTAGTAACTATTGATAGTTATCAAGTCTTTTCCAGCATTTCTTTGGAATTGTTCAGTATTTTACCATCGAAAGGTTGACGTGGTCATGTACTCAATAAAGGTTGTACAATTTAGTTTCGTTTTCTTCGTCCAAATGGACATCCTATCGACTATCGTCTATATCCTGAAACAAAACATAGCCTGTTGTGTTGATCTAGTACAACGTTAATTAAAACACCTACCTACCCGAAACAAAACTTATACTGTATTATTTGAAACCAGTTCAAGTTGAGAGATTTCCACGTACTTTTAATAACATATCTGATCAAAACCGTGAAGCCCTGTTTCTCATACCTCTTATGACAAGTTCAATTGAAATTACTCCAGCAGGAAATTGATGCTTCAATGCCAGTTATAGGGCAGAGGGAAAAATTGGTCGCAAAAATATTTTCAATTTGTTTCAATAATCTTTTTTAGCAATGTCATTTTTATACTTCATCATTTCTCTGACACTAACAAACAAAGTAACAACTGTCATAGTTGGTAAGTAGTTAAAAAAACGTCGCAGTGGAGCAATAGAATGGGGTATTGTCGACTCCGAAGGAAAAGATACAAGGACACCTCGTAATTTTAAACCACGGTCGGATGACGAGAATAACACCTGAGCTGTAACCCCACACTCCAAACCTCCACACCACAACAACGTGAGGACGTTTGAAGCCACGACAGATTATACGTGTACCCCGTGTACACGACGGTCTTCGGCTGAACCTAGTTTCGAACTAGCAACCCCCCGGTTGCTAATCGGTTGCTCTTAAAACTAGGTTCCGCGGCCTACAAGTGTCATGAATCAATTGTATTTTTAAATTTAATTCGAACTACGTGGGCTCTCCATCACGTTATGGTGCTTTTTGAATATTCTAATAGAAATAACAAAATGTGTCAATTTCGAAGTAATTTTTATTACAAATTGGTTTGCTTCGCAAACCATATGGGAATTCGTAGCCTATTGGATAACAGCCATCATGGCGTTTGTTTTGTTACATCGTTTTGTTTTGTACATTGTTTTGTTTTTCGTCGCTGTGGAATGGTTTGAGCGAAGGAAATGAAATCTGTGATTTCTCGAATCAAACGAAGGTCATTTTTCACAGTGGCTGATCGTATTGAACAAAATATAAAAGTTTCAATTAAAAAATTATTTATTTAAAGAAAATCTGATTTTTAGGTATCGATCTGTTGTGAAATTTTCTGCAGATTTCAAATCCGTTGAAATTTTTACTCAATCTGTAACGATCTAGGAGATAGAAAAAAGAACTTCATAACTAAAGTTAAAACTTCATTTGGTTTTTTTAGTCTCCTGACAAATCGTTCCTCCGCAAAATGAAAACGGAAGCGAAAAAAAAATTTAGAATCTGCCATCTCTTTATGTTGTTGCCATTCCAAAGAAAACAAAAAAATTAAATTCTTTTAAATTCATTTTAAAATGTTTTAGATTAAATTTTTAAATTCGGGTTCGACACAAAAATTTCAAAAAATTCGGACTACTTGTGTGCCAAATTTCAATATTGTAAGTGCCATAGATTCGTCAGGACACTGCTTAGTGGAGGGCAAGCACTTCCTTTTATAATAGTAGAGATGAAAAAAAGATTTGATAAAAAAAATAAATAAATAAATTGTATAAAATTAATAAAATACTGAGAAAACAGAGGCTTATCTGTTTATTTAAAAGTGAAGGAATACAACCCCAGTCATTGGGCCTCCTCTATTTTTAATGACAAAATGTGCACGCTCTGCACACCATTCAAGTTACGTTTGTGCAAGTTAGGTATAGCAATCCCAATCCCAAATGTTTCAAAATATTTCATTAGAATTTCGGACTTGTCATTTAATCCTGGTACTACAACCCATCATCAAACTTAATGCTTATTTGGAGGGCAAATAAGGGGGATAGGAACTGGCTATCCTGGTTTTGTTATTTGAAATTATCAAAAACTTAACTTGTTCTTCTCAAAAACAAACCTACGCTAAAAAGACAGTTGACCCCTTGGGTTAGTTGATTTTTGAAGTAAGTGTGAAAATTCCTTAGGAGGAGACTTTTTTTTATCCTTAGAATGTTTTCTCTCGCCATCTCATTATCACCCCTTTTGCTTACGATACCGAACTATAAATGTAAAACCAGAATTCATGCTTTAGGCAACCCATCTGTATTACGGTTATTGCGGTTTTTATGGCAAGCGGAAAGTTTACATTTTCATTTTGAATATTCTAGTAAATTCTTTCAAAATCCGTTAAACTGTGTTTCATTTCATTGGTTCATTAGAAGTAATTATTTCCTTGGCGACTTTAGAAGTGCGCCAAAAAAAAGTATACCAAGGCCGTTGCCGCCACTATAAACGTAGACAGAAGCTGTTCCAGTTGTTGTGTTTGTTCCAGTTCAGGTTACATTTTTTGTAATCTGATTGATTGTTTGTGCCCCCCCCCCCCTCCAACATAATTCAAGAATTCCTTCAACGAAAAAAACAGGCACCGTTTTCTATATCAACCCCAGCTCCTAACCAATTTTTCAGCCTTAAAGGAAGCCCTATCAGAACCGTATTAATGAGTAGCATACAACGGCACTGATATTATTTTGAGTGTGATCATTATACTTAGAAAGATTTTAACTTGATGAGATTGAATCTATGTTTAATGTTCAGCAACCAATTAACTATTGAATTTAAATATCAATTGTTATATCTTTCATTATTTCTTATGTCTGCAAAAATTAATACCTTACACTGTTGCGAATTTAACTGCTGGAATAATGAAAAGATGTATCAATTTGCCCACCCATAACAATGCTTTATCTCTTAACCAGTGTTATAAATCAGATGAGACATACAAATAATTTTTGTGATAACAAACATTGCGATTTCTTATGTGACTTTCTAAAACGAGTTAAACATGGATAAATCTGCTGTTATTGGATGGCTAGTCTTATGTCCTTGGTTTTGGGGGCTTTTTGAGATTATTATCGTCGGTAATGTAGCTGCAATTTTACCACTGTCAGCATACTTAATGTTGACCATGGCTTTCATCAGGGAAAAGGTAGAAGAGTATGATACAGACATAGCTAAAAATAGCAATATTGAAGTTATGGAGAAAGAAAAGAAGCAGATAAAACACTCCAACACAGGTTCAGTGGAAAATATCCTAAAAGTGGACGGGTCGATTCAAGTTGAGATCGAAAACTTCGGAATGGAACAATCGACCTCAAAAGTACTTGAAATGACAAATGAGAATGAGTACGCATCTAAAAAACAAAAAAATGACTGAAATTTTCGCTTGCGGAGATTCCTTTAATACTCCAATGAAATCTGTTGAAAGAGGAAAGTATGTGGATCCGCTTACAGAGCCTAAAAAAGTAAGCATATTTGCCATAGGAGATTCACCAAACTCTTATGTAGAACTAAACAAAATTCAAGCGACATTGGAAATTTTCAAAAGGCCGGAAAGGTTTGTTGGATTTGCAAGTGAAAATTCTCTGAATGCATCTGCGAAAATAAAAAGTGCGAAATATACTATGCCAAGAAGGATCACATCTGTGCCTGGATTAGAAGGCTTGTACAGGCGTAGACGCACAGAGCTGGAATATTTGTGGACCGCTGAGGGCGATGAAGTAATACCTGGCCCGGATTTCTTCTTGATGAACTGGCGCTTTTATGTTCAACAACGCAAGAAATGGCGCAAGAGGAAGAAAAAAATGCAGTACGTTCCTAGTTTGGCATGCATTGACGAAGAAAATGAAGATGAAGGGACACATTCTACCAACACTGAAAGCACTAGATGTGACTTGATTTTCCTGTCCAAAGCAGAAAACTTAATATCTCCACCAAGGAACGGAAAAGACAACATACTGAAAAAAGACAAACTGTTCAAAAGAATTAAGAAAAAACTTTTTAAAAACAAATACAATTGCTTTCGTTAGTAGTAACATATATAAACTTAACTATTAATGGGTAAAGTAAATATCCTCTGAAAACTTTATGTAAAAAACGGCCCTTTTCAGGGCAATCATGTAAAAAAAAGGCCCTTTTCAGGGCCATCAAATAGAAAGGGTCCATAATAATCAGGGCATAATAATTTAAAAAATAGAAATAATCGCATGCATATACATATAAAAACATATACACTTTAAAAATATGCATTCACTATTCATATATAATAACATACACTGACAAGCCAAAATATTATAACCATCCCCACATTTTTCAATGAACTCGTCTGGATGAGGTGGAGGGCACGTGATTAAGTGAGAATGGTATTTAACTGCTGCTAGAGAAGGTAAGTAATCATTCTTGCACTTACTTTTGCGAGTGATGGGAAAGGCTGCTGATCTAAGCAAATTTGATAGAGGGCAGATCGTAATGCCCCAAAGACTCGGAACGAGTATCACCGAAACTGCACGACTAATAGGTTGTTCACGATCTGCCGTTGGTAGTAATCATGCAGAGTGGGAAAATAACGGTGACACCAGCAGCAGATGCCAAGATGTTGGTCGTCAAAGAAAAAGGACGTCGGAGACTGTCCCCCTTGGTAAAGCAAAATCGGCGCGAGACAGTGGCTCAGCTGACAGACCATTACAAAATGCAGGTCCCAGTGCAATTGTTTAGGAACACACAGTTCAGCGAACACTGTTGGATATGGGACTGTGCAGCAGACGTCCCACTAGTGTGATCAAGCGTCATCGTCAACTACGCCTAGAGTGAGCCCGGGAACATCGAGACTGGACCATGGAAGAGTGGAAGAAAGTTGCCTGGTCAGATGAATCCCGGTTTCTCATTCATCACGTCGATGGTCGTGTCAGGGTACGCCGTCTGCCAGGCGAATAGCTGCTCCCCTATTGTACAGCAGGTCATACACAGGCTGGTGGTGGCGGTATTATACTTTGGGGGACTCTGGGATCCGTAGTTGTTGTAGAACAGATCCTGAACGCTGCGAACTATCTGAACATCATTGCGGATCAGTTGCACCCTTACATGGCGTTTGTCTTCCCAACTGGATATGGAATCTCCCAGCAGGACAACGCCCCATGTCACAAGGCTCGGATTGTGTTCGAGTGGTTCGATGAGTATACTGATGAATTCCACTTGATATCCTGGCCACCTAACTCGCCGGATCTAAAGCACATTTGGGGTGACATGGAGCGGAAGCTCAGAGCTCAAACACCACCATGTCCGAATATCTCTACTTTGCGTGATCGCTGCTTAGACATTTGGTACAACCTGTCTCCAGTCATGTTCCAAGAACCTGTGACATCTATGCCCAGGCGAGTTGCAGCTGTTTTGCAGGCCAAAGGAGGCGCAACTCGCTATTGAGTAGGTGGTCATAATGTCTTGGCCCTTCAGTGTACATGAGTGAGCATGTCCATGATAAAAATATAAGTTCAATCATTCTCGAACCCTTAGCGAAACTCTTTCAGAACCTTTGATTTTATCTCAACAGAATATCTTGATTAAAAGGATAAATTGTCAAGCAAAAACCTAACTGATTCTACTAGATAACTTGAATATGAAGAACAGCAGAACCCCCAACCCTCACTAATAAGAATTTGGAGATACGAGTAAGAATATCAAAGTAGAAAATAAAAACCCCAATCCAAGACTTAGTTCAATGCAAACACATTCCATGCTACCCTATGAACTGACAACTCTGAATTCTTTTCAGATATATAATTCCAACAAAGTACGAAAAAACAGTAACAACAAAACTAATTTTACTTAATAAAATTAAAATTTCAATCTGATTTCATATCTTTTGTCCTGTAATGTAAAGAACAGTTCTCAATGAGACGATGGGGGAAAAATACAAGTTCGAATAATGCAGGTGATCACAGTTCACAATGAGATGAGGGGGAAAAAATACAAATTTGAATAATGCAGGTGATCACAGTTCATAATGAGATGAGGGGAAAAAAATACAAATTCGAATAATGCAGGTGATCACAGTTCAACATTTCGACTATCGTTGATAATATAAACTGAATTAATGAAAAATTTAATGCGCTACTGTACACTGTACTGAAAACTTATGCAAATGGTTCTGAGGATGATGCAAGTGGAATTCATTCATTTATTCAGAAAAGAAAAATACAAATACCGATCATTGTTAATTCGAATTACACCAGATGAGAAATTTTGAGGGTTATTAAAGGTAGGGGTGCGAATAGGGCGTATTACGTTATTTGAAAGGAAACTGTGAACTTTCAACATCACCAAAATAGATGGAAAAATCATTTTTCTAATTTTAGTGTTAAATATTAATTGATATCAAACCAAATTACAAAAATAACTTTTCAATTGCGATCATATTTGAAGGAGTTTCGTGTATAATAACATTAATCATGATAAGTATAAGTGTAGTAAGTCAACTGCAAAAATGCTTTCGTATGAAAATTTTTTGACATTCTGAATTTGTTTAAAATTTTTGGATAATCCATGCAATCTGTGCAGTAAAAAAAATTATCATGCTTCATAATTTTGATTTAAAATCTTTTGCTTTTTAAGCAAAATTTTAAGTGTTTTAGTACATTTTTTGCTTTACAATTAAATGATACACCTAAAGGAACTTATGGTCCGGTGAGAAAAAAAATAGAGAAAGTGGTCGAATTCCACCTTACTGTACCCCTTTATGTCCAATACAGTAAATGTTTTCACAACGACAACGAGCGTTGTTTTCCAACACACGACACCGGTACACTTTGCACCGCCATGGTGGGTGCTTTATGAAATTTGTCATTTTGCATCTAACAGTGCTACACAAGTAGCATTCAAGAAAGTATCGATATATGATCCAGACCAGGGATGCACATACCACTACCCTAAATTGATTTGCTTTTGGCACACCTCATCTTGTGTTATTTTATCTTTAACTAGTCGACAGGTAATTTAGGTTAAAACTAGAGTAACTAGAAAGTTGTGGTTTCAGCAATTAATTTTATAAATTCTCGTGGCTTTAATCAACGATAAGCAATTAAAAAAAATTTCTTGAAGATAATGAAAGCGAAATACGGTGATTTAAAATTTTTTTCACTGAAGTAAGGTGGCTAAGTAGCGGTCAAACATTTGAGTGGTTTCTAAATTTAATTCACGAAATTGAAATGTTCTTGACTGAAAACAAAAACGTCCCTGATAGAATATAAGTATCGATAGATTTTGTAACATTACTAATTATTTAACTAATAATTATTAGTAATTTGGTTGACAATAATTTAAATATGTGACTTCAGGGAAAAGATAAATTTATATTACTTTACGGACATATTTGTCTTGCCAATTCAAGTTAAATCTATTTAAAACTCAATTCAAGTTGGGTAATTGCATCCATTTTGCTTATTACAAAAAAGTCTAGAAAGTTTAATGCTAACTTTAAGATTATATGTTGAAAAGATTGATAATTTGATTTCACCCTTCAAGGATCGTTTTTCTGATTTTCGAAAAGTAGAACCGTTGCTAGATTTATTTAGCGACCTTTTTGTCATTTTGTGCACCCGAATGAATACGTACAGCTGAAACTTATCATCGACTTGTAAAATGATGAGAACTTGCGAAATAATTTAATGAAGACAATTTATTAAACTTCTATCTTCGTGTCGGGCGATAAAAACAAGTGTAAATCGTTGCTAGGTAGTATCTAAAATGCACAAGTTTCTTTGGGTCAACATTTATCTGTGAACAAATTTTTTCAGTCATTAATATTAACCAATTTGTAGAAAGGAACCGCTTGACTAATGAAAATTTAGAATAAATTTTGCTCTTGCTTCTCCAAAAATCGAACAAAATATTAAATCAATGTAACGTTAGGGCGCCTTCACACGAAGGAGATCGATCGCTCACAACGGTCGCCTGTGATAGTCGTTTTGATTCATTTCCTGCAGACAAACGATTCGAGCGAAGAGAATCAAAACAAAATTTTTATCGGCCTTGTCTAGTTCTTTTTTGTAAAATATGCATCGTTAAAGATAGATTAAAAAATTTTGCGAATTTGAAATCTGCGGAAAATTTTAAGCGAGATAGATATTTTACATTTGATTTTCTTTAAATAAATAATTTTTCAATTGTAACTTTTGAATTTTTGCAATACGAATATAGGCAATGACGTCACGACTTTTACGTCCTTTGGAATCCTGCCTGCTTTCAGAATGAATGAGCTGGAAATGCTTGCAGTATGGTATTTTAATCATAAGAAAAACAAAAATGTCGAAAGGAAGTATTGGGTACACCCTATCAATAAATTTCGTTAGCAGAAAGGTTTATACCATGTTCTGTATCGCGAACGGGAAGACGACTCTACTAAATTTTTCAATTAGTTCCGGGTGTCAGTATCTTCTTTTAGAGAGAACTTCAGCAGGTACATTAAGGTCATGTTGGCAACATGAGGCGTTTCAACTCGCGTATCGAGGCTAGCGAGGTCCCGCCATTAAATTATGTTTATTTATTCCTCTAATTAAAGTATCTATCTTTGCGACCTTGAAGAGCGGGATCCTGATAGCCTCACCAAAAGCGCATTTTACGCGCCTCATGTGAACGGAGCCTAAGAAGCAGGACACAAATATGAGAGACAACATACCACCACGAGAAAGGTTGTCGTTAACATTGAGGATAGTATGATGGAAAAAATTTATCACAGAACAAAAAAATATTTAATTACCGTCTTTCTAGAGACCGCCAGTTCATTGAATGCTCTTTTGGTATTTTAACAAAAAATGGAGGATTTTCTATAGACCATTGAACGTTAATATTGATTTGCAATTGACATAATAAAAGCATGAGTAATTCTGCATAATTTCATACGAACGAGGGGTGTTTATTCGCACGAAGACACCTTAACGCACACCGGTTTGATGGAAAATGATAATAATGTTTTTAATGGTTACACTGGACCTGAGCCAACGGCTCTTCGAAATCATTTCCATCTGTATTTTGTAAGTGAAGGCGATTTGCCATGGCAGTATATGAAATTTTAATAAAATAATGTAACAGCTTTTTTAAAATATTATTAAGTTATCGTTTTGTCGCTTACTTTTTATTTCTCCGCATTCTTACTATTAGTTTAATAACATAAATTTATGTTAAATTACTATAAGAAATTAATGTAACTTATTTAAAATTTTATCCAGCTATCGTTTTGTCATTTACTTTTTTTATACCTCGTATTCTTACTATAGTTTGTCAACATAAATTAATGCTAAATTATTGTAATAAAAAATAAAGAACTTATTAAACATATTTTTCTTTTGTTTATCACATTCTAGCATTTCTTCGCCATAAATAAACACCATCACCGCTCTCCATGTGTTTTATTTTGTTCGCATAATCTTTGTGAGTTTTGTCCCACAATGCAGGCTGCATTTGCAAAGTAGTAATTAACTTATCAATATCTAAACTTTCCAAAACAAGAAAAGTATAATACAATGAAACAAGGAAAATAAATCCAGAACGGCAGGTGATATCGCTAGGAATCAAAAATCGACAGATGATAGTCTCTCTCGTGTGAATGACGCAATACCTCGCAATGTAACATCTGTCTTCTTCAAACAAAAAAAGTCGCCGACGACTGAACTTCCTTGGCGACTATTTTTTAGACTAGCGCCTCAGCGTACAGCGTAAGTGTCCGACAAGTTGACTCTGATTGGCTCCTCATATATATGTTGTATGGTTGTTGTTAGTAGTATTTCTCGCCAACTTATAATAAGGGGAGGCAAAAATGAACTCTTCTTTTAAAGAGCTCCTCTTGGTGAAGCAACGATGGCCAAATGGCTAAAGTCACTTACCATCAGATTGGCGTTAGCGGCGGAGGATGACTTCCCGAGTTCGAACCCAACTGGCGGTAATATTTTTAGATCATCCAAATTATTTAAAACAATTCCAATTTAATTCCTTTTGATTCTAAATTACTTTTCCTAATTTTTAATACCCTTTTTTTATTTTTCCAAACTTCCGTTGATTTTACATAAATAATCTAAAAACCACTCCTGAACTCACTACCAACTGATATTTTTCCGCCCCTCTGCCGTCCCCTTTGCTTTAGGATGATGGTGTCGTATCCATCCCTGGTTTAGGACCATTCTGATGTAACAAAAAGCATACATAAAACACTAACTTATATAATAAAAGGATACAATTTTCGGTTCAAAATGCAAAACCTTTCGAAAACCGTTCCTATCAGTCAAAGAGATCTGCGCCAAAACGTAGATAAATAGCCAAATGAAACACCTTTATGTCTCAGGCACATGATCATACCAGCCAATCAGAGTCAACTTGTCGGACACTTACGTTGTACGCTGAGGCGCTTGTATTTTTTAGTCTCTCAACCGGTCTCCTGATAGTCTTCCCGTGTGAAGTGCTCACTAGACCCTGCGTGACATTAAGGTGCTGATCGGTGGAGATCGTGATTGGATGAGAAATTTCCTTATCGTAACGATTGAGGAAGCATCTAGGCGATAATTTCTCGCCAACGGCTACCTTACCAATTATGATCTGCACCTAAATGTTGCGGTGCGGTTCTTTCCCAACTCACAAGCGGACGGAGAGAGAACGATCAGCAATGTTAAAAACTTAGAAAATTTCAGCGGTTCTCGTGAAGCACCTGGAATGATTAGTCGATAACGAGAGAACGATCATAGAGAACGATCATACGTGTTAAATTGGTTATTTTCTTTAAAATAGCTGTTCTTTTGGTGGAAATGGTTTTCTGTACAAAATAACATCCTTATTCACATGTAAACAATACAATCGCATTCATGATCGTTCTGTCTATTTTCCTTTCCATTTGGTAACAAGCATTGTAGATTATCTTGAAACTTTTAAAAAAGAGTGATTTCTTTGCAAATTTTCGAGAATTTAAAAACTAATTTGTTTTTGCTGTTAAACATTGCAGATTATCTTGGAACTTCTAAAAAAAGTTTGATACATTTGCCAAATTTTCTGAACGCTCTCGTGATAATTTCGAGAATTGAAACACCAATTTGTTTTTACTGTGATGAATCTCGCATCTTTTAATACCTAAGCATATAGAAATACAGGGTTTTATGTTTAAATTGAGAATTTTTTTTCTTTTTGTTTTACTTGTGTACCGATTGTTCTCAACTTTTTTCCCTGAACTCTTATTTGAAACTAAGTTTGAGTTAATTTTCGGCGCTTGCTCTCGCTCAATTTTTACCAGAACTTTAACTTGAAAACAAAACTTGAGTTTATTTTAGTGTGTATTTTTTGAAAATAAAATTTTTATCGGTGATTAATATAAAATGTCAATGACTTGTGTTGTGATATGATGAATGAATACCATATAATTCAGAAACACATTATTTGGGTTGTATGAAATGTCCTTTGCTTTTTATAACCTGCGGATATCAAACATGTTTTACATTTTCAAACGATTTAATTGTTGCATGGCCATGATTGATTTCTTTGTAATTCACTCAGGAAAAAAGAATCCAATCTGACTATGCTGAAGCACCTCTAGAAAATACAAGACATTTAAATTAGTTTACTTATTGATGCATAGATTTAATAATACATTAAATCCAGATTTTTAAAAATGTGAAATGCAGGAAGTTATAATTACCATTTTTTTTTAACTTAGGGTTTAGAAATACAACTATGCTTATTTAAAGTATTGAGTTTATTTGCAGATGCCTTTTTCATCAAATCCTTGTCATGGGCACCCTTACAGGGGTGCTCAAGCCCCCTCCCTACCCATTAGTATTGATAAATTTAAAACAATAAAATGGACAAACTTTTTTTTTTAATATGAAATATTGATGATATAATTGCCTTTATCAAATTTCTTTCCATTTAGAAAATAAATTTTAAACAAATCAGAAAAATATAATTGTACTATTGTAAATGTACTGTAACTTCTGCATTGAAAAAATTGCTAATATCTATGTGTATTTAGAGATGGATTTGAGTTAAAATTTCTTTTTCCTGTAGTATAGGCTTTAGTGACAATGGTCTTATGATTATTATAAAAGAAAATTTTATATTAAACTTAAAATTTTCAATAAAATGAAGGTCATTAGTAAAAATTTTTTTTTGTATACAAATTGATTAAAAACCAGTTTAATAATTTAACAATAGTTCAGTTTTCTAGCATTTATCAGGAACATTAATTCTGATTTATGTCTCCCTATTATAAGTTAGACTAGATGATTTCAGTTTGATTGGCTGTTAGTTGGAACACCAACATACGAAAGACATGTGTATTATGAAGGATGGCAGCACAAATAATTGAAATATGAATTTTTTAATTTAATTTTGCAAATGTAACAATATTTTATTTGCAATAAAATTATTTCAGGCATGCCCTCAACCACTGAAGTCTTGGAAAAAGTCTAAATAAAGTGGCTTATCACAAAATTTCTTTACTATTTACATGAAATAAAATATCAAATTCATTATTTCAATGAATTTTGTTGGTAAAATTACTAAAACCTAATTTTCTTTAATTTAACTTATTAAGTAGCTATGCAAGCTTTAAAGAAGCTAGCTGACTTTAAAAAAGTGCATTTTAGTTATTTTTATAAATACAGGGTGGTCCCGAATTCATGGTACAAACTTTAATGGTAGGTACAGGACATTGTAACAATGATTTATTGTATAGGAATGTATAGTCGCAAGTGACGCGGTGAGGCGTAAACAGGGGAAATAAAAGGAAAGAGAAATGGAGTGATCGGTTGGTATCATTGCCGGTAGAGGGCAGTAGATGTCTAGCCGCTGTTGAACATGATGCATCGCAGTAGGGAAAAGCGCCATTATCAATTGTGCTGCCGTAGACGATGGGTGACTTTACGTATGCAGAAAAAGCAGACATGCATTACATGTACGGCCGTGCAAATGGTAACGGCAGAGCTGCGTTACGAATGTATCGCGCGGAGTATCCTGATCGACGAATGCCGGATCATAGAATTTTTCAACGGTTACATCGTCAACTTTGTGAAACAGGTGCGTTCGACGTCAACAGACATGGCGCTGGTCGAGTAAGAGCTGTACGCACTCCAAGGCTGGAAGAAAGCATCTTGAACATTGTGGCTGATAGATCCGAGTCAAGCACAAGAACTGTTGCGCGTGACGTAGGTGTGAGTCATCAGACTGTATGCAGAGTGTTAAACGAAAATCGCTTACACCCCTTCCATTTTCAGAAAGTACAAGCATTGAATCCGGCAGATTATCCTCGCCGCGTGAACTTCTGCCTGTGGGTGATGCAGCAATGTGCGTTGCAGCCGGATTTCGTAGATTATGTGCTATTTACAGATGAAGCGACATTTTCACGCGAGGGTGTCTTTAATGCGCACAATTCCCATGTGTGGGCAACCGATAATCCACATGCAACGCGTCGACATGCGTTTCAACAACGTTTCAGTATTAATGTGTGGGCTGGTATTGTGAACGACTTTTTGATTGGCCCATACTTACTACCCACGCGGCTCACTGGCGGAAGCTATCTTATTTTTCTGAAAGAAGTGTTACCACAACTGCTGCATGATGTTCCGATCGCCATTCGTAACCGCATGTGGTTTCAGCACGATGGGGCGCCAGCACACTTCAGCATTGATGTACGGAATTACCTGAATGCCACGTTTGGTACTCGATGGATTGGGCGTGGTGGACCAGTCCCTTGGCCACCCCGATCTCCCGATTTATCGAGCCTCGATTACTTTTTATGGGGACATCTAAAGCATCTTGTTTATGAGACTCCAGTTGACTCAGATGAGGATCTCGTCGCTCGCTTATCTGTAGCTGCTGCAGGTGTGCGTGAAATACCAGGCATCTTTGAACGTGTACGCCAATCGCTCCACCGACGCTGTCAAGCATGTATCGATACTGGTGGACGCAATTTTGAACAATTACTGTAAACATGACACTTGTCAACTACGCTTTCAATAAAATCTTTGTTTTTCCTTTCGGCCGTTATTTCCCCTGTTTTCGCCTCACCGCGTCACTTGCGACTATACATTCCTATACAATAAATCATTGTTACAATGTCCTGTACCTACCATTAAAGTTTGTACCATGAATTCGGGACCACCCTGTATAAAGAATATATTTGTAGAAATGTTTATTAACACAGAATTTTAAATGTTGTAGACAGAAAATTTTTCAAATGACAATTAATCACACATAATTGAAGTTAAAAAAATAGGGGTCTAGTTCTAACCTCTTTACTACCAACCATATAAAAATTGTTTAAAAATCAGTTTTTTTCTACCAATAAATATGAAATACTTCAAAGTTCTCAAGCAAATTCATCTTTTAGATGGTGGCATTTTAGGCTAAACCTTTTAGGTACACATGCAAGTTCTTCGGGGCTCAATTATATTGGAAACCTAATAATTTTAAATGATAAGTTATTGCTTAAGAAACTAGTTTTTGTAGTCCTGTATTATTATCACTTTATAAGCCCAATAAAAATATTAGAATGTTAGAACCACAATATACAGGGTTATTCAAAAAGATGGACCCAATTTAAGTAATTTGTATTTCACAAAATATAAATTGGATGAGCAGTTTACATATCGAAGAAAAGATGAAATTCCGAAGTTTTATTTACCACCGCTTGGGCATTGATAGACACAATGTTCACATATGGGGTTCTGTGACAACATTGCAACACGAGAGATTCGGCGAAGCCTTATCACGGACAAAAGTTTAAGGACTATTCTTTTTTGCGGAAAGCACTGTAAGCGGAATAACGCACCTGGACATATTGGAACAGTGGCTTTTTCAGAGGCTCAGTAACACAAGACATGCTTTTTCGCGTGTGGGACGAGTTTGGCTACCGCTTCGATGTTTGCCATGCAGCAAAGGGGGACACATTGAACGTTTATAACCTGTATTAAAAAAACTTTGAAAGTTCCTCTTTTCATTAGTATGTAAAGCGTTCATGTCCAATTTATACTTCATTAAATAAAAATTGGATCCATCTTTTTGAATAACCCTGTATATTTTTTTCATGCTATATAGTATCTTGGGAAGTGCTTTTTCACATATATTCATGGCAAATGCAAAACATAGTGGGAAAAGGCCCCAGATAGTGAGTATCGTACACAGTTATTTTCTCAAAGATCCAGCACACAAAAATACTTTTGTACTAAAAAAAAATATTAATTTATTCACAACAGAAACGGATTACAAGGACTTGTAAAAACAATGATTACACATGCCTCTCCGACAACCAACCTAGCTCGCCGGAGTCAGACTTTAATCTCTTCCTATAGCGCACACTCTAGAGAGTAGGGCTAACGCTACACCCCCATGCAAGATTGACATATCACCTACGATACACAATCTGACAATCCCAGAAGGAATTGTACAGAAATATTGAAATTCAAATACACATTCCTATTAATAAAACCAAAAAATATTGCTCACATGTATACTACCCAACTCTAAACACAAAATAAGTCTAAACCTTCTTGTATGATATAGCAATACAGGTAAAAAATAATATGCACACTGATAATAAAAATAGAAATAAATGTACTGTACACAAATATTGTGGCTATGAAATTATTCCAATTATAAAAATTCCCATTTCATAAATTGAAAAAAAAAATCACTTATCAGAAATTTAAATAAATTTTAGAATAGAAAAAGTTCAGAACAAAATTCTCAACTAAGCATGTCACTGAAAATCGATCATTACAAAATGAAATTATTTTTCACTTCATCCAAATTTATAATTAAAATGTTTACACTTTTCACAAGAAGTGTAAGAGTGCATCAGCATGAGGCATATTTGCACCGGAGCAATGTTTTATAGTAATATTTTACTTTAGTAGTGCAAAAGTCCATCTTTGCAAACTCGAAGATTAAGAAGCACTTTTAAAGGAACCCTTTAAAATGGTAAAGGGTGTCAAATGCCACCCTTTACCGTCCCATTCAATCGTAGACCAGTCCAGGAGGATTTGAGAACTGAGAGCGGACCCCGAGCTTCTCTGCCATACAGAAGTTGAAAAGGTGAATCTCCTGTAGCCGTGTTAATCACTTCTGGATCAGTGAACAGGAGGTGTAGTTGCTGATCCCAACTTCTTGGATCGTTTAATTGCGAGATGAAGCATTTCCTTCAACACTATGTTCCATTGCTCCACCCAGACGTTGCTAGAAGAAAAACTTGGACTCTATCCAATTATTTTCAAAAACTCTTGTGTTAGGGACGATTTAAAGTTTGTTCTCTGGTCACTCGCGACAATTTTGGATATACCAGTTCTCGGGAATACTTGTAGCAAAGCGTTGCATGCTGCCTTGGCTGAAAGTAAACGAAGAGGTACTGCTTCAGACCAACGAGTGTGCTGGTCCATCATACAGAGAATGTCTTTGTGTCATCTACTGGATGGAGGCTCAATGGGTCCTACAATATCAATATTGACAACTTCAAAAGGCAGCTCTGGACGAACTATTGGAGTTCTTCCGACAAGCTTTTCCATTTTCTGAAGTTGACAACCCTTCCAAGTCGGGACAAATTTAGTAATATTTTTTTCCATGCCCGGCCAAGCAGTGAAATTCCATACCAATCAGGAGTTTGCAGTTTGCTTTATTTGGCAATGGGGACTCGACCAGATATTCTTTACGCAGTGAGTTTAGTGTGTCGTAAGTTGGACAACCCCACAGACACTGATAGGGAAATCGTGCAGACAATATTAAGATACCTTTGCAATACCATTGGCCATGGCATTGTGTAGAATAATGAAGATTACAGAAGTCTGGTGATGCAGATAACAGCTGTGCAGAAACACGCAGATGCTACACAGAGGCGTAGTTAATTTCTACTCTGGAAATGCAATTACATGGGGAAGCAAGCTACAGGATTATATCCAATTCAAAGACAAAGTTCATGGCATGCTGTCAGGTTTTGAAATGTAAACAGTTCTTGAAAAGCATGGATAAACTGAACATGTGATGCAGCAGATATATAACCAGTTCTTGAAAGGCATGATGGAGTGAAAGCAGGAATAAAATGTGACCATAAACATGTGATGCAGGCAGGTTTTGAACTGTAAAGAGTTTTTGAAAAGCATGGATAAACTGATAACATGTGATGCAGCAGATAAATAAAGAGTTCTTGGTACAGCTACACTCTACGTTTATGAGTGATGGCAACGACTTGGCGATATTTTTTGGCGAACTTCTAAAGTCGCCAAGGAAATAATTATTTCCTAACTCTTTTATTGACAAAACTTTTTTTCTTTTTACAACACACTTTTTAAACATTTTCAGAACGTTTTGAAAAGAATATTTAAAAAAAAACTTTCACAAAAAGTAGTAAACTTAAGCACATATCAAAACACGTTTGTGAACCAGCAGAGAAACTAAGCTACGAATGTTGGATAAAGAATACACTGAAACTTATCAATTACACTAGGCAAGTTGAAAAATAAAACGATTTTTAAAAGAAAAAAAGCAAGAAATAATACAACCTGATACATCAGAACGGTTCCGAGAAAAAAAAATTACGAAACAAGAATATTCCACAAATGCAAAAAACAATACATGTCAGAACTCTGTCGTGAAAAAAAATTATTATGAAATAAAAATTCCACAACTGTAGAAATACAAATAAATGAACCAATGGTATCAAAGAAAAAAAATTTAAAACGACCAATGCAATCAAAGGATATTTTAAAATCAAAATAACCAATGGGAGGAAAGAAAACATTTCAAACGAATCAATGAAATCAAACGACTTGAATGAATTTTGGAAGAACTTTCTAGAATATTCAAAATGAAAATTGAAAGTTTCCGTTTGCCGAGCTTGCCATGAAAACCATAACAACCGAAACGAAAGATGGGTTGCCTTAATTTATCGTAACTCGCTACTAAAAGTGCGCCAAAAAAAATCGCCAAGTCGTTGCCATCACTCATAAACGTAGAGTGTAGCTGTACCGAGTTCTTGAAAGGCATGATGGAGTGAAAGCAGGGATACTCTGTGATCAGGAACATGTGATGCTGGCAGGTTTTGAAATGTAAACAGTTCTTGAAAAGCATGGATGAAAATGAACATGTGAAGAAGGCAGGTTTTGAAAGGTAAACAGTTCTTGAGTAAACAGAGAGAATTTGTGGCTTGTTCCATTTCATTTTTTAAAGCAACAAATTCAGCCTCAGAATTAAATTGTATTTCATGCACATATACAAATGACTTTCCAACTGCTTTTTTGAAATTTGAGTCAGACTGCAAATTGGGCACGCTAGGCTATTTTTACCAGCATTAATGACTGCAGATGATACATCGTGAATTTTCCGTTGATGCGGAAACATTCCAGAACTTGTCTTGAAAGACTTGCAGCAAATCGAAAAAATGCGATCGGAATCCATCACAAAACGTTGTTTAGAAAAATCACCAACTAACAACACAATCGTGCTCGATACAAGTAATATTTAATTTGATAAAGCTAAATGTAAACAAAAGTTAAGATCTGACATATAAAGCCAATCGTATCAAACACGGTGAAAACTTTCAAACTGATATAAAATATAATAAATAACAGTTTGACTTAACCATAAAAGCATGTATTATCGGTTAACTGTGTCAGTCACTTCTGCGCAAGCGCAGAAGGATTGCAAAAAAGGCCGAAAAACGACTAAGTTTTAACATTGCTGATCGTTCTCTCTCCATCCGCTTGTCCCAACTCTACTGCAGTACTAAACTTGAGCTCAACTAAGTGGAAGATTTTATTGAATCGGCCTTTTATTTAATAGCGATTCAATGAGATCGACTTTTTGGTATGCAGCTAATTTATCCTCGAATGTTTTGATATTATTTTAACAATTTGTATTTGCTCTTGCCATTTTTATCGCGTATAGAATCATTCTGCTTTAAAATGACATATCTAAATGTTCTTTTTCTGCGCAATAAATATTGATGCTGTACATGAATTATTATTCCCTAAAGAAATTTGTTTTTAACAAACTAGGCGTTGTTTTCCCCCTGAACACATTAAATCTGCCCTTTACTCTAAAAACATGTGTTTTTATTCATGCATCATTCTCAAGCTACGTTTTCACTCTAAGCCTCACTGAATTCTATTTTCTCCTTTTATAACCCATTTTCACTGACATTATCTGAGCATTCTAATTGAAAAATATATTAGTCAGAATATCTTATTCAGTTCATTTATTTAGTGACTATTCATGAAATTTGCTTATTTGTATTTGCAATTATGAAATACTTTTTCATATTATCCTAAATAAAGTTTCAACTTCATTGAGGTCATGAAAATTGAAAATAGGCCATCCGGCTGCATGGAATTCCACCTTTTAGGATTTTTTGTCATAACTGCTTCAATTTTATAAAAGTTTACATACAAGAAAATTAATCGTATTTTCAATGCTATGAACTTATTTGGCCTCAAATGTTGGATTTGAATACACATGTTTATTGTTAGTATAAAATTTCAGACTATCTTTATACAATTGTGGTCAGGTATAGCTTTTCAGGACTTTTACTCACAAAAATAGAAAATCACTAGTATTTCCCAGGGTGTCAAGATTAAAATCATGATTTTAATCATTGATTTAAATCAAAACTATTCTTACATTTTTATAACTAAGTAAATACACCCTAGGAAAATCACAAAACTCGTCAAATGCTTTACACTTTCTGCACTTGGTGATTTCAGCACTAATGGCTACAGTACTGATCAGCTTTTGAAAAAATGTTTGGTATAAATAAATGGTTTTTTATAAAGAATTTTAAAATTTTGCACTACAAAATATTTTTTACTATACTAAATGAGTAGGCTGGGTGAGAAAATAATTAAAATTAGTTTTATTTCACATTTTTTAAATAAATATTATTTGCTAACATGATTTTTCAATATACAGGTTTGAATAAGTTATTTTCACATACTTTGAGATCGTACATTTGAATCATTCTTATGTCACTATCTATTGACACTTTCATTGAAAATACCTGTTTTTCTTTCCTTGTAAGAACTGCATTCTGTGAAATACATGTGTTAATCCTTTAAATGAGAAAAATCCTATTCAAGAAAATTTTAATCGATTTAAAAAAGGTCTTTTATTTGAATACTTGATTGGTTACTCATTACAGCACAATAAATTAAATCTTTTCATTTTAAAACATTTTCAAGTGCACATTGTGTTTAAAAATTGAAGTTGTTTTATTTAGTTTCTGCTTAGAACGACATTAATGTATATTCTAAATCTACTAACCGTTTCCTTTATACATTTTTTACACTCCTATGGCAAAAAATATATAAATGAAATCAATAATATTAACAGCAGCTGTGAAAATAAAGAATTTTTTCAACATTGATGCTTCTATTAAATTTCCTTTAGGTTGGTTTATTGGTGTAAAGGCCATGCACTTTTGGGAGTTTTGCAAAGTTAATCATCACTTCTAAAGATGTACAAGATTAAATTTACCACGACAAATTATTTTACACACATTAACATTTTATTACTTTTCTAGCCATAACACTCATGTTACACAAATTACTTTCTCTAAAGAGCCTCACTCCTGGAATCCAGATTTGTGTATTATATCTTACCTTGTACAGTACTCGAGCTATTTGAATATAATTTTAAAATTAAGAAAATCTTCAAAAATACAATAAATGTGCTTAATGATTAATAACTTCATCTATAGATCTTGCTTGGCAATTTTAAATTTATTTTAGTGTTGTGGTTTGGGGTTTTATGGTGCAAGGGCCAAATTGGACCATACTGCACAATGCGCAGGACATACAATGTCAAATAATTGACATACACACCCAAAGACAATTTTACTGACATACAAGTGAGAAATGCATTCAGGGAGGAATTGAATCTGCGCCACCTACAACTTGGAAGTTGATAGAGCAGTGAACATACCCACAACCTTAGTGTTGTGGGAATAAATTATTGAAATTTAAAAAAGTACTAGCATAAAGAAGAAAAGTTTAAAAATATCCCAAATATTCTCCAAAAATAAAAAGTATGTAGTATATAATATGTATTTCAGAGAACAAAATTTTTTTATATTTAAATGGTATCTACTGAAGTAACTTTTACCTTAAGAATAAATTAAAAATCCGGTTTTGAGTAATAAGGAATGTGATCAGACATACAGTTATCCTATCCTATATCAATTCAGTGACAAACAGATGGTTGGGAGTGGAGGCTAAAAATGGGACATACAGGTTTTTTCAAGAAAAATAAATTATTGAATTATTCTTTAACATTCTTAGTACAAAAGAAATTGAAAAATTAAAATTTTGATAATTCGTAAAATGTGTCAAGCCATTTGAGCTTGTATTTAGTCAAAACATTCTATTTTTCACCTAAAAAAACTTGCAATAAAGGAATTTAATGAGATACTTTAAACATATTTAACACAAATCAGCAGAACAATTTACTACAGCCAAAAAATTTTCATTTTGGTGGTTCTTGCAAAAAAATTGATGAAAGACACACATACACCACATCTATTAGAAAAAGGAATACTTTTTTAACACAAAATATTCTTAATTAATTTTGCTAGATAGCATTAAAAACAAGCTAACTCAATGGAGCTTGCAAATAATAAAGAAAGTGAACAATACTTATTAAGATTCAAATATGTGATTCAACAAAAATCTTCACTGTCCCCAAAAAGTGAATTTTGTTGAGTAGCATTTAAAAACAAGCAAACTCAACACGATTCACCATTTAGCATAGCAAGCGAACAATAAATTATGGAACATTCCATAAAAAGGAATTAAATATGTAGGCCTGCCGACTGGTCTAGTGGTTAAGGTGTTGGCATCTGGATTAGAAGGTTCCTGGTTTAAATCTGTGTCCAGGGCATGGATGTAAAATTATGCTGTCCTTTGTTACGAGCAAAGATGGTCCTTTTACTGGGTGCTCCTGCACAAGTGGTCATCACTTCTGGCATAATGATTGAGTTCATAAGTCCCTGCAATCGGAAGAAAAAATATATGCAGGCAGTTGAATTTACGCCACACCAGTCAACTCTTAACATGGTATTTATTACAACCTAGGATCAATCCTGAAGGGAAAGATTCCTGACGGGCTGACTTTTTATGGTGCAAGGGCAATATTTGGGTATTCTGCAACAAACACAAGTTATACAACAAGTAATAGACCTGCACACAGTGAAATTTTTACTGACACAGATGAGAGAAATACACCCAGGGAGGAATCACATCCACAGTGCCTACAACTCACAGGTTGATAGTGCAGTGGGCATGGGCACTCATTTTGTCACAACCCTAATGTCTAATGACAACTCTTTTTCCACATCTTTGAATACTGCAGGATTTCATAATTTTTTATGAATAGGAATTTTTGTTTTTAATCTATGACCACATAACAGTTGTGCAGGAGATAAATTGAATTCAGAGATAGGGGTAATCCTATACTCCATTAACCCTACAACTCACTCTATATTAATCGTCAAATGCTTTTTTTAAGTATTGCTTTGGCAATACCCACAGCTCTTTCAGGCATACCATTACTCTGAGATTATCGTGGAATTACAAAAATTCATTCAAAGTCCCATTCCATTGCAAAGTTCTTACTCAAAACTATTGAATGGAATGTTGTCACTAACAACTACCGAATAAATCCCAAACCTAGAATTGCAAGTCTTAAATTTTTAATTTCATTACTCCTCTCCACACCAAAGTGTCCCTCGTGTATTAAGACCAGCATTTCATTTCTGAGAGAAGGAGGTATGACAACTTTGAAATCTTTAAGCAATAACCCAAATTCTATATTCAAATCATTTCTGAACTTGAAGAAATGCTTTATATTAGCAGGAACCTTCTGGATCTGAGCAGGCCAGCCTTTATCACAATAATCATACACTATTTGTAACTCAGGATCATTTTGAATAGCATTTTTAAATTGAGTTACCCTTTGTTTACTTATTGGAAATTGCTTAACAGCATGAACACTTAACAACTCTGGGTCATCCTCATCACTGACCTTATCTTTAAGATATGTCCGAGACAGTGTTTCTGCAAGAAACATTTAAATACCTTTTACACACTCAATTTCATATTGAAATTTTAACAACACTTTTTGTAGTCACTATTACATATTGGCTTATTTACAATTGTAGTGAGTGGCTTATAATTTTGAATAAATTTTTTTTATGTGTACAGCAAACACAATCAATAGCATTTCTTTTTCAATTTGAGTATAATTTTCCTGTCTCAGTGAGACTTCTGGATACAATTATATAGGGTGATCCTCCTGAATCAGACAAGCTCCTAATCCATCTTTTGAGCTGTCACATTGAATTATATTTGTTTTGAACTATTTCACTTTAAACAGTTGCAGAGCTCAATGGGTTTCGTACTTTCTCAAATGCCTCCTTGTGCTCTTTACACCAACTAATAAAGTCCACACAATCTTTTATTAGATTTCTCAAGGGAGAGGTAATAGTGCAAACATTTGGTATGAACTTCATTTCTGTAACTGTCCTATTATGCTGTGGATCTGCTTTTATTCCTTCCTTAGATATCATTTGGCCCACATATTTAACTTCTGGTACTTTATATTGGAACATTTCAGGGTTAAACTTTATGTTGTTTTCTCTAGCTCTGTTAAATACTTTAGACAGAGTTTGGTCATGTTCACTTTCATTACTGCCATTAACAATTACATCAAAATACACTTCAACATTTTCTATTTCCTCAAATAAATATAGATTTCGCTTTCAAAAAAAAGCCCAGGAGCAGATGCTATGTCAAAAGGCAATCTCAAAAACTGGTATCTACCAAAAGGAGTATTAAAGCTTCACAAATCTGCACTCGGTTCATCGTACTTGCCAAAATCCTTTCTTCAAATCCAAGACAGAATACTTTTATCACAGGCTTAACTTCCGATTTTAGCTCAATGTAATATGGATCCCCCGGAAACATTCCTAAACCTATGAAAATCATTGTTCTTACTAATATTATTTTTACTGACAATGTCTTGAAATTTTGTCATTTTTTCTTTTGACAATCTACTAAACCTAACAGGGGTCTGGAAGACACATCAACAACAATTTAAATAACACTTTTTCATGAACTTTAACACTACAGTTCACTTTTTGGTTTTAGATATAAATATTCAAATATGTTGGTAGGAAGTTGAATTTCGTGCACATCTGCCCACCAAAAAGTAAATTTCGTTGGTTAGCATTAAAAAACAAGCTAACACAACGGGATTCACCATTTAGCGTAGCAAATGAACAATAAAACACACAAAGTGATAGGGATAAAGGAATGAAATAATTCAAAAAATATGCAACTGACCGTTAATTATGACCAACCCACCATAATTCCTTCCATCGATCCAAATCCAAATGGCAAATGCTGATGGTTCTCCAGGACTGCTAGAATCTTACATTAGATTGGCGACAAGATTGGCTTTGATGCTTCCTCAGTCATTACGATGAGGAAATTTCTCAGCCAATCACGATCATCAGCGATCAGCACCTTAATGTCACGCAGGGGCTAGTGAAGTGCTCCTAGGTAAGCCGCACACCGGAGAGACCGAAAAGAGACACGCGATACGAAGTCGATTTCAGGTTTCTAGTCCTCTGTGGATGTCTCTACGCGACGACAAATTATACGCACACCGCAGAAACAAGCGACCGGTTTCGACGCATGCGCATTTCAGGTGTTTACAAAAAAAACCTTCCAAAGTTTGTTGTTTATTCATACATTATGGCGGATTCCTCGGATGACGATGTGATGGAACAACTCTGTTCAACTGGAAACAAATATGCAAGAAAATTTTAAATGGGAGACTTTCACAATCATACCTTTTTATGTCATTACTAATCAGAGTATGTCGATTTAAATCCAAGTGATTTTTCGTTAAAAAATAACATTAATTTAAATCAAAATTTTACATTAATTTTTCTTATTGTTATGTTTAATATTTAAAATGAAATACTGAACACGATGTATGTTATTTTATTCAAATAAGTTTAAAACTTTGCTGATACTGAGTTCACCCCAGAATTATATAGAAAATCATCCTCCCTTTGAATAAATAACAGTACTTACTGATTGGGATCATAATTACTAGACAAATATTTTCATCTTGGGCCACTGACCAAAGATGTCCATCAGTGGTAATATTTTGTTTGAAACATTCTGTGTGACTAAAAATCGCACATGGCCAATTTAAACCATTCGCCATGTGTTGAGTGAAGATGCTCGAAATATATTCACTCAAATTATTACAATTATGGAAACGTGCTTTGTTCAAAGATGTTTATTTAGTATTGTAGTCTGTTCATAAAAAATTTAAAGAGACTCTCTCTCAATAGAACAATTTTCTATAGTATCACAAAGCATTCAAATTTTCCACATAAATTTTTATAATTAATTGCCCATTTTAATTTTTTCATTTTGTTATATTGATTCAATTCATATGGAGAAATTTTATACATTGATCCCTCAGAATTCTTTACATTATCTGGAATAAATATTCAATATTTATGAAATTGATATTTGGGATGTAAAAGTGAATTCACTCATCTGATAATTGATTATGTTGAGAAAAGATTATGGGAGATAATAAAAATAAATTGTTCTTTGAGCCAGATAATTTTCTTTAAAAAACCCTGTGCTACTCAGGGTATTTCAGCTAGTATAACAAATGAGGAAATTATTAATTTACACAGGAGAAAGGATAATTTAATAGGGTTACTTGAATCAAGTAAATTTATATTTCATATTAAAAAAGGAGTATTTACTCAAAACCCATATAAATCATCTCTACATTATGAAATTGAAAATATATAATAGGTTTACTGCGAGAGAAATTCAACAGAAAAACAAGCAAAATTGAAATCTAATTAATATTAATGAAGAAATTCAATGTGGTTAGTTGGAATATTAAAATGATATTTACCTGATCATTACACTGCCCATGTTCTTGACTTCAGTTTTCACGCGACGCGTAAGCGACTCGCCGAAAAATGCTGCACGCAACAAACGACAGGCGACAAGCGATACTAGAGGAAAGCGACCGGAAAGAGACTCTCTTACGTATCAGATAAAATTCTTTATTAACATTTTATTATCTTTCTTTGAAACTCTATAAATAAAATAAATAATTTAGCTAGATAACTTTCATGTTTCTTTTGGCCCTTCCATAAGTCATAGTGAATCTATGTGGTCCTTGGTCTTGCTATGTGGTTGGCTCCTGCACAAGTCGACAACTCCTGCTCTCGTTTTTAGGTAAATAGCCGATGCCGTGAGGAACATTAAATGTTTAATAAATGCATTAGTAAAAATATCCTTTCCGAGGGCATGAAGTATGCTTTTCTTGTAAAAAACAATGGTTTTTCTGTTCTTTGTAAATGATAGTTTTTTTTGGCAATTTTGACCAAAAAGCTAAGAGTATGCTCATTTACTTCTGTCTTACATTGTTGTTTATTACATGGGGTGGAATGATTCATCCATCGCTTGATTTTATTTTATTTTTGAAATTTTATTGATCGAAAAGAGTTTGGTGGCGTGTTCCAAAAAGAAGGATTAGTCGTTATATGAAAGAACGACTTTGTAAACAGTGTATAAAATTACATCTGCTAACAAAGGTCTTCTCTTTGACATGGTTCTCTGTAGCCTGTAAATATCTGCTACAAACCAGAATGCTATGTATTGATGAGGAGATGACTCAAAGAATTTTCAGAAATCAAAATTCAATTCGAATACGACAGCCCACTGAAATTTTTCGGCAAACTATTTTCCTCAACAAAGCCTTGCAAATTCAACAATTTCGAGCAATTGTTTTATTTAGTGAATTCAGATCGTCTAGAACTCTGTATAAGCGAGAGTTCTTTGGATGATCGTTGACATGTTTCTGAACGTCCAGTGTTTTGCTATTTGTTTGCCACTCCTAGTCAGGGTGTGTTTTCATATTTGTGATCAACTGTATTTCTTTTGTAATTCAGATGTGGTATATGTATCTCATTTTCTAGCGAAATATTTATTTCTTGAACTCCCTATCTTTTCTTAGAAATATTCTTAGTAAGACCACATCTAGAATATGCTGTACAATTCTGGACCCCATATATGAGAAAGGGTATAGAATTAATTGAAAGGGTTCAGCACAGAGGTACAAAAATAATAAAGGGGATAGCAAATCTCGACTATAACAAACGTTTAAGTAAGCTAAACATCTATAAACTGAAAAGAAGATGAAGGAGGGGGGGATTTGATTCAGCTTTTCAAGTTGGTAAAACAAGGGGACACAGAGGGCTTAAATTTCAATAGGGATAACAGAACAAGGGGCCATGGGTATAAATTGAATAAGACACATTTTAATCGGGATTTAAGGAAAAACTACTACTTTAATAGGGTAGTAGACAAATGAAACGCGTTGCCAGAAAATATAGTTCATTCAAAGGGAGTGTACGAATTTAAGATACAATTGAATAGTCAGTGGGAATTCATAAACAAAGGACCAGCCTTGTTGGGCTTGGGCCTGTAGCTGGTCGTCAATATTTGTATTTAAGGAACAAATACAAGAACAAATCTATATTTAATCTATGTTAATATATCTAGTTGACAGCTTTCATTTGAGTGAATTGTCTTATAACGCTCCTGAAAGTGGAATGATAACGTCAAATATATCTCCACACTTTGAAGTTCAATTCAATCTAGATTGTGAGTAACAATTTAATTTTTGAATTTTCCAATATTGATAAAAACTGGTAGCTCTTCAAAGTAATGAAACGGAAACAATTTCGATTTTCACTTGAAATGATTAAAAGTTGAAACACGGATATTTGATAATTTACTGAACATAAAGAACATACGATGCATATACATAATGATATTCCGGGGGTTGGCGAGCGCAAGCGAACAGGGAGCGGAGCCCCCTAGTTATGAAAAAAAAATACACATTTTGAGACATTGTTGAAAGCATAAAATTAACTTTACTTCAAAACGTACAGGTAAATATTTTTTCAAAAGATACTTCTACTCAACGTATACTATAAATAATATATAATTTCAAACAGAATTATATTAAAATTTATTTCAATTTATAAAAAAATAATCGAAATGTTGAAAGATTTTTGTGAACTGGTCCTCTTAATAATCCAATGGCAGAATATATCAATGATCAATTGATAGGTAATATCGCCGTGCAGATGATTAGGGACACATATATACATAGATATAAAAGTTCCCCTTTATTTCTCTCTCAAATCAAAAATATCCGTTTGCAAGAGAATGTCTATTTTTTTCTGAAAACATTAATAATAATCATTAGATGTTCAACTGGAAAAGTCAGCAGTGATTCTGTGCGCTTAAGAAACTGGTCAACTCCCAAGAGAGACCATTAAATGAGTAAATCCTCAAAACGTATTAGCACGGGGTGTTCTTAGGGAATGTGTTGTTCCAGTGAGACGTAAATTCAACTACCTACCTCGATGAAAAAATTAATATGCTTACAAAAATATTCACGGGAGGAATTTTCAGTGTAAACAAAGTAGACGGAATGCGAAGGTATGCATTTACTTTCGGAGCCCACATTCTTTCACATGATACATATCACAGTCAACTTTAAATATTGTTCATCATCATTTTGGTGAAGTTAGGCGTTCAATCTAATTGGCGTTGACCAATCAACTATCGTACACCAATTAGGAATTCATTCATTGGAAGTTTTATTGGCGACGTTCCTGAATCGTATTTGGAAAACAAGGCAAGTGACGTCACGATCTGAATACTTCCAAGACTTCCTTGTATCCTAAAATTTTGAATTCGAAATAAAACCCTACTGTAATGCCCTCAACATGGTTCCCACACCTTTATCCAAAAAAAATTCAAGGACTTTTCAAAACCAAAAAAATATTTTTTAAGGACCTAAAATTTTTTATAACGACCTAAAACAAGGCATACACAAAAGTTGTCAATTAAAAAAAAAATAATAATAATAAATAATTTTTTTTTATACTACTAATAGTCAAAAAAAGAAAGGTAATTGTCAATTTTGGGAACAATTTGGATTTTCTTTTCTCACAGAACCTGATTTTTTTTTGTAGAATGGGCTTCTTGTTTCAATGCTAACTTTCAGGATACTTGCACACATATCGATTTCCGTCGTGCGATAAGTCATCTGACCGTGGTTCAAAATTACGAGGTGTTGTCCTCGAATCTTTCCCTTAAGGGACTGATTCCGGACCGTCGTCAATAGCCCGTTGTGTTGCTCTAGTACGACGTTAACTAAAATTACCATTACCATTACCGTCGTGCGATAAATTCTTTTGGTGGCACGAAGAGTATGAGAAGCGGCCGTATTATATATATATATATAATGGAGACCAGAGGTGCCAACTTAGACGGATAGCCATACTGTGGAGATCTAGACCTAGCATTACAAGTATATCACATAGTGTCAAAGCGTGAAACACCAGTTTCAAACAGAATGAGGCTCAAATGGCACACATGCTGTGGAGGAAACAAGTCTGGACAATTTCCAATGCAAGACAAAATTACACAATTGTGTACTTGTTAAAAAAAATCAAGTACTTTCCACCAAGTTCCGTAATTTTCAAGGGCCCCTAGTTAGGAAAAAAAAATTCAAGGACCGTGGGAACCCTGCTCAATCCTTACATTTTTTTCGCAGCTTTTAGTAAACATATAGACTGTCTTGTATATATACGGGATATATTTGTCAATTCCGTCGCTTAGTTTAAAAATGCTTGATTTGAGCTATGGAACTACATAAAACTTAAAATGACTCGCTACTAATGCAATTTTTCATCAGTCTGATTACAGAAATCAATGAGAGAAATCTATCGAAATCAGCAGAGAAAAGGAAATACGACCAAAAATAGGATAAGCTTTAAATAATGCCGAATCGCCTTTAAACAAGTGAATGGATTGAAATTGAAAGCAAAATTTAACTGTGGTAACATTACTGCGATTCACTTTTTTCATGTATTTTATTGGAAATGAGAATTAACACCAGTATACGTTTACAAACCGCTGCTCTATAATATATATTTTTGAATAATTTTTTTTCGAGGTATGACATCCATTTATGGGAACATGGATGCTATATTCATCATAAATGGATGTTAAGGACATGACATGCAACTACACACTTTGACATCAATAGATGTAATCTAATTTAGCACAGATATTATGCACGGGTCTGTAAGTAATTATAAGTAACAAAAATATTCTGTCCTTAAGACGTCAGTTGTGAAAGCACTTTGTTAACACTCCAACCTATCACCTTATTTTAAAAGAATTCAAAATTGTTAATTTTTAATTAACGTCGTATCAGAGCAACACAAAAGCTATTGGCGATGTTTCAGGATCAAGCTCCTAAGGGAAAGATCCAAGGACAACACCGTAATTTTGAATCGCGGTCAGATGACAAGGAAACACCTGAGCTGGCACCCCACTCTCCAAACTTCCACACCAACCCAACATGAGGACTTTCGACCACAACAGATTAACGTGCACCAGCCGCCTCTACACCATACGCTTACAAACATCCATGCACTGACATGGATACGAATAAGGAACCTTCCGATATGAAATCATCCGAACGTGGCTCAAAATTATTTTATTCAAAAAATATTTTCTTTTGATATTGATCCTGGCCCATCGCCAATACTCTGTTGTGTTTCTCCAGTGTGTGATGTCCTTTCAATAGTTGGGTTGGTGTAAAAGTTTAAAAAAAAAAAAAAACACCGTTCTGTAATTCAAAAATAAAATAAGAACAGACAATTAGAAGTGTAAATATTTTTATTCAATGAACTGTTTAATGAGCTATATAATTTTTTATTTTTTTTGACAAAAGATAGTAAATCTATACCTGGAGAGTTTATATACACACATTCAGCATTCACCATATTTTCAGGTAAACAATAAATTACTGCCAATTATAATCTTAAGTAGAATGAGTTTTAACCACCAGCTAAAGAGAAATACATAACAAGAAATACCATGCAATTTTATTGTTAAAAGGAAAAACTCCTTAAAAATCTTTAACACCAAAAAGTATAACATATCGTAACAGCTCTAACAATAGTATGTGCCTGCTTTAAAAACAAAACGTCATGCAAAAATAAAAACATTTCTTTCGAAATCAACACTGGCATTTTTCAAGAATACACAATGCACTTTGTTTAACTGGGATCTTTATATAGAAACAAAATTATAAAAATGTTCAATACTTTAATGGAGGATATTTATTTGAGAAAATTTGAATAAATTAAATTTCATATACAAACAAAGCAAAGTGCAAGTTTTTCTGAAAACTCAAACACAGGGTGATCCTCATTCATAAATTCAGACATTTCATTCCAAATTTTGTAAGAAAATTGAAATGCATTCTATACCTTTATATTCAAAGCTACACAAAACTGAACATGTTATGAAACATAACATGAATATTTAATTTTTCTTTCTAGTTCAGAGCACTACAAAATCACCAAATTGAAATGGGGTGTTGGAAGTCCAAAATACTTTTCTGCTATACACAACATAACCAAACTTGCTTGAACTTTTTATCCAATGAAATTCGATTAAATGTAAAAACTGAAAATAAGGAAACTTATTAAAAATGTATCACAAGTGTTTCAATTTACCGATATGCACGTTTTCCTTTTAAACTGATTTGCCACATTTTGAAGGTTACCGAATTATACCTGCCAATCTTCAAGAAAAAAATATGGAAGATTTATTAAAAAAAACTAACCATGAGATTAAAAAATTGCCTGAAAATAATCATTAAAGTAAAAAGAAATTAAATGCGCCATATTAGCGACAACAGTGTCAAATTGGACTTCATGAAAGCAATTCAAAACTGAAAAATAACCCAATTCACAACTATTGTAATATGCTTGGTGGTAGTTTGAACTTGGCGAAATCGATAAGGTGACATTTTACACAAAATAACAAATGAACAATTAAACTATTCCTTTTTATGTGAGGCATATTTGTCAATTTCTCTTGAAAATTAGTGCCACAGGAGGTTTTAAGACAGTTAAGCAATCACCGATTTTGCCGTTTTTACTTCAGGGTTGCCATGCCCCATGGCTCCCAAACCTCCGGAAATTCATGAAAAAAATTTATCCCTAAAGAAAAACCTGGGAAACTAAATGTTTTTCTGGAAAAATTGGCAGGTATTTTTACAAAGCATAAATATAAATTAATTCTAAGTATATGGAGCATTTTATTACAGCTACGCTACTGTAAAAATCACGTAAAAATGACAAACATTTTTAATGGTCAAATAAAGTTTGAAAACTTCTCCAGAAAATACTGATATATATACTCCCAGTTTCTGCGATGTTTCTTACAGAATTTTACAGTTGAGGAAAACTGTTTAACTACTGAGAATACAAGAGAAATGAGTACTAGATAACATTAATAACTTATGAGTGCTAAGAAGGCACATAGCACTTCGATTTACTTAAAATCTATTTAATTTGATGGAACGAAAAAGCAAACATTATAAAAACATGAAACAAAACCAGAAAAAACGTAATACAAGGAATAGAGAGAATTTGATAAATTCTTAAATGAAACTATAACTAAGTTTTTGAAGAGTTGAATACATATTAAATTTAATAATTAGAATTAATAAAACTTTTGGTTGGTGATTTAGGTATTTTGTATCTCAAGACTCTAAATAAAAAAAAAATCATTCCAACTATAACAATTGGAAGATGGTTTTTAAACACACACTTGTGATTTAAAAAAGAAATTGTGCTACACTTTCAAATATTCCCCATACATTTTCTGGCTTAGCTTCATGATTTTTAAAGAAATAAAATATACATTAATATATGCTAAAACCACAGGTAATGCAGCACTAACAGAAGGTGACAACAAGATTGTTTTAATGCACACACTACAAAATATATACTACAAATGGAAGCATTTATAGCATATTGGAAAAGCATTGAAACTACAAATACATGAGTATCGTAGGGTTATATCCGACCAAATATAAAACACTAATAGTAAAATTCTACAGCAGAATAACATTAATGATACAATTGCAAACACAGAATAAAGTTTTTAATCATCATTGTACAACATACGTTTCTGGGCTTAAACAGCAGTGCATACAATAAAACCATTCAATACGCAATCAAAATTGGTATAAAACAAAATTGAGAATTTGAAAAATCCTTTCATCTCTACCTTTCAAACAAGGTGGTGTAGGCAATTTTTTCCTCCCATTTTGGCAGTGCAAAATGTAGGCTTCACAGCAAAATTCGTTGTAGAATTCATCAACAGTGGGAAAACAGTACTACAAAATGATTCACAATACAACTGAGAGGTAATATAAGACCCTAAAATAAATAAGAAATGAACAGAGTAATATGGAATAACAAATAGTAATCAATATACAGAATTATTACTCTCAGAGCACCAGCTCTATCAGCCATGCATTTGAAAAGATGAACATTTCAAAATTTTTCAATGGTGTTCTTCCAATATACAAAAGGTATTTGAGTGGAATTTCAAAATTTATTGCTATTTTAAATTTATGGTTAAGAGCTCTGTGCATAGGTTGCTTTACGGACTTCTTCAATGGCTCTGCACCATTTCAATGCATAGCCTTCTGGATCTTCTAAGTAGTATGTACGGTTAGGCTATAAAAATAAGAGAGTATTCAGTAAAAATAATACAAAATAGCCAAACATAAATATTAATAAAATCAGAAGTTTTCGCATTGCAAATTTATTATCAGTTAATGCTATAAATTTCTTAATTGAAATATCAGAGATTAAGGCTTTAAAACTAGTATTATTAAAAGCATTTCAAGTTTGATGTATCTTGAACAGCTAAAAATGACAGATATGAAACAGTAGGAAAGCAAACATAAACTTACTGTGTGGACAAAAAATATTTTAAAATTCTTTGGTTCAGCTCTAAGTTCCGGTGACCTATAATCAAACATGCCAATTAAAATAAAAATATCACGACAGTACAAATATGAAAAGTAAAGAGATTAAGAATACAAATCAGCTAGATCATGGTGCATGTTAGCCATTCATACGGATGTCTGTTTAACTAAACATTCAATTTTATGAACTACAATATCTTAAATACAAGGAAAGTATTTTAACAACATCAACGACAGGGAAGCCCTATAGCAAGTTTGCTCGCGGTTTCTATTCTGAATTAGAATTGAAAAGTAACATTTTCTCAGACAAATGATTTGCCAACACATTCTTGTACGTTTTAAAAGAATTTTTTATCACATTTTAAAGTGTAGTCTACTTAAAATACCACAATGCTAGATAAAATACCTACCTGGATGGAGAAATATCATAAAATGCATCTAGATCAAATAAGTACTCAAAATTTCATAATTATGAATACTGTGTCGAAACAAAAGTAGATTTCATACTTTAAAAAACTTTTACTAGTTTTTTTAAAACAAAAACTTGTAGACCTGCATACAGGACTTGGGCTACAGTCTCTTAATTATTCGTATCAACTGATTGTAGTTTACTCGCATTTCTCACCTTATTAAAATTCATTTAAATGAATATATGCAGAGATTGAATTTTCAGCATGTGCATCAGATAAAGGAAGGAAAAACAAACCTTCCACGAGAATGCCTCAAATGTAAATAAAATCCAATGCCACAAGCATTTAATTTGTTTTCAGCATGTAAAAATGAACACAAGTTAAATTTGTAATTTCAAATTAATTAGAATAAACAAACAAAATTATTGCATGTTGATTTTTGTTAGAGAAGATTTGAGTCTTCATCAGAAATGGGGTTGATTCTATTCAAACCCACAATATGCACACTTCAAAATGATATAAATTAATCGAAAACAAAGCAGTAATTCTAGCACTTTTAACTGGTCTTATTCTTTCTTCCAACAAAGTGCACATCTCAGTTATACTACAACAATTATCTACTGACATCTCTAATAAATTCGATTCCATTCTCCAAGGAGTAAGAGGTGATTAACGACACATTGGAGCAACACAACAGCTATTGGCACTAGTTCAAGATCAATACCAAAGAGAAACATCAGAGGACAACACTTCATAATTTCGAACCACTGTCATACATACGACGAGTTCACACCTGAGCTGGCACCTCACTCCCCAAACTTCCATACCATACCAACGTGAGGACATTAGAGGCCACTGCACATTTTACATGCACCCCACATTGTGATACTAGCGTCTCTCGCCTGCTTACCGATCCCTATGGGAAACAAGAAATCGTTCACTGCGCATGCCCATGGACTCTATTTCTCCAGTGCTTCAAAGTTTCTTTAAGGGGTGATGTAAATAGTGCAGAAGCTGGGGAAACGATTAGCGGATAGAGAACTATCAACAATGTTAAAAACTGAAAATTTTAGCAAATCCGGGTAGCACCCGGCATGACTTGTCGATAATGAGAGAACGATCATTACGTTTTATAATTGGCTGTTTTCTACAAATTAATCGTTCTTTTTGTGGTAATGGTCTTCTATGCAAAGTAACAGCTATATTCACATGTAAACAATACAATAACATTCCTGATCATTGTCATGCTTTACTCCTCATTTGATTCATTTGGTAACAAGCATTGCAGATTAATATCTTGGAACTTCTAAAAAAGTCTGATGTATGTTTGCAAAATTTTCTGAACGCTCTCAGGATAATTTCGACAATTGAAAAAACAAAATATTTTTACAGTGATGAATCTCTTGCATCTTTTATTAAGACTTTAGTTTATTTTAGTGTATTTTTGAAAATAAAATTTTTATCGGTGATTAATATAAAATTATAATTAATGAATACCATGTAATTCAGACCACATAGTTTTAATATGAAATCAAAATTAAAAAAAAACCTGAAAATGTGAAATGCTGCAAGTTTTAAAGACATATTTTTTAAAACTTGGGGTACAGTAATATGATTATGCATTTTAAATCCAGAGTGTAAAAAACATTGATTAAGAAAAATCAAGTAATCTTACATTAGTGTACGCTCACCACACAGAGCACAAAAATCTTCTGGATCCAGAAGCAGTATTCAAGTTTCCAGACATTCTCAGAAAATTGACGAAAAGCGTGTTAAAAAATTATATGTAAAAAAGTGTAAACAAAGAAAAAGCTTTGATCGATCACACAAGAGATCAGAACGAAATGACTTGCGTCTCTATATTCTGCTAGTCAATCCTAATCCGGCGCAATGCGCAACTTCTAAAATTTCAATATAACGTTTTCAACGACGTTTCCAAAATTTTGATACGACCCCTTACGAAATAGTGGGACTTGTCTGAAATCTAGGTCTTCGAGCATGCACAGTGAACGATTTCTTGTTTCCAATAGGGATCGGTGAGCAGGCTAGAGACGCTAGTCCACTGTGATCACCACAATAATCTTTGGTTGAACTTACAATTCTCCAGTTGTTGATCCGTTACACTTAAAACTTGGGTTACTGTGGCCCCATTCACCAAGGGGGGATTTGGTATTTTTCAATATCTAAACCTATTCTTGAGTTTGCCCACATTTTCTTTTCAACTCCGATTTCCATTTTCTAGATTTCATATTGTCTTCTCTAATCAGACACCTGGTGAATTTCATTAAAGTGGTGAATTCTTTCATACAGTTTTGGCAATATTTTGCAGCTATGTTGCTCAAATTAAGCATATTTAAACTGGCAGCAAATTTCTTGTTGTTGTCGATTCAACATTGTTGCCCATTCTTCAAGATACAAATACTTTTGATTTCATTGCCACACACATCATTAGTGAAATATATAGATTAGGTTTAAGGGAATATTTGCAGTATATTGAATAGGAGTGTGCCTCCAAATCCTTTTAAAGCATCAATATCAACTTTTTACAACAAAAGCATTTTACAAATTACTTAAACAGGTATTAAACTGGATCGTACTTTTAACAGTTCAAAATATACCCTAGCATATTTTTCATTTCACTAGCTTACAAAAGAATTAATTCCAACAAATCAGAATGCACATGTCTCATTCAGTATACATTTAGGCTAGTCCTCCACTTGCGATTTTTAGTCGCGGCGATCAAAAAAATGCTGACGCAGAAAATCTACCAGGTGCACACACTGTGATAGATAAATCGTTGGATTAGAACAATTTTCCAATGAATGTCATTGAAACAACTTGTGATATTGCTCTTTTTCTAGATAGCCAGCTCTTTTTTTAAATAGAGGAAGCATCGTTATTGGATACATTCAATAACAAGTCAAAGATTATTGAAAGCGTGGTTTTACAAGTTATTTGAAGATTTATGTGAGCATACTGCAATGTTTTCCTAGTATTATCGAATGACAAAAAGTAGTTTTGACGAATTGTTGGGTAAAAGCTAAGGTAATTTTAATTAAAGTTATACCAGAGCAACACAACAGGCTATTGATGACAGTCTGGGATCAATCCCCTAAAGGGAAGGATTGAGGATAACATGTAATTTTGGACCACGACAAATTGTTGGGAATAATTAGTCCATCAATAACAACCTTCAATTTCTTTTATGAGTAACTCAGTATCAATTACTGTTAATATTCGCTCATCATCACCTCTGGTAGATTTGTCGTCAGACATTTTAAACAGACACCAGAACAAAACTGCTTCAGAACTACGAATAAACTATCGTAAGTGGGTGCATGTCCAAGTGATTCATTGGATAGAGCAAAAGTCGTGTCACAGCAAAAATAGGACCAGTTGCAACTTTTTAATTGCTGCGATTGTTTAGTTGCAAGTTTGTGTACTTGTATCTAAAACAATGAGTTTTATTTTTGTAACTGAAAAATCACGCGACTAGAAATTGCACACGGAGGCCAAGCTTTAAAGCTTAGTTATACACCAATAAATAGTTTCAACTCTAAAAACTAACATGCAGAAATAACTTAAGCACTACAGGTACTTGAATGGCATATCTTATTCTGTTTTAAAAGATGGATGCATTCATACCATGGAATTTCTCCTTTAAGCACTAAGTTTTGAGGATCCACATAATATAAATGAGGTCCAGTAGTTAAGAGCAGCATACGGCGGCGAGCGAATAATCCCTGAGGAAAAAATGCAATTTAAGTGTTATTCGATGTAAGAGAAGGTAGGTTAGTTATAGACAGGAGAAAAGTATCGTACATATCTATCTTATCTCTAAGTCCACCCACACAAAGCAAAAATATCAATTATAATAGTCACTTGAAATATTTCATGCAAACATCTTATGTAATCTTTGGTCTAATGGAACAGTTAGAAAATTTGATTCTCCATAGCAGGTTTTCAAGTGGATCCAGCTGCCTTGAAGATGCTCTGGTTCAACTCTGCATTCCACAGGACAATCACTAAGAAAACTATCAAAAAACTTAGCATATTGCTATGAAACTCATTGATTGAGATCACTGTAGGATAATCTGAGGAAGAAAACAGTAAGGGACCAACTTTGAAAACAACAAAATATAAAAATTAGTTATATTAAGGATAACAAAATAAACTGTGTCATTTGTGGATTTTATACTTTCGAAAGTTGAAGATCTATGCTCAAGATTTACTGACACAAAAGAAAAATACACACAGGGAGAAATCAAACCAGACAATAAACACCTGTCAGATTTGAGACCAGCTCTCCAGCGTAGGTCTCAGTAATCCCCTTCTTAGTATCAGGCCATTTGCACAAACATACACGCAAAACTGGAGAACGTTACTATGTCAACCCTTGCAAATTAACCTGGAGAATTCCACTAGCCCAATCTGGCACATTTCCCAGATCGGTAAATACAGCTGGCATTGAACTCATGCATGGCAACAGAATGAGCAAATGTCTGCTCTGATATTTGCAATACTGGAGCTGATGGTAATGCTGGCCGAGGAAACAATGTAATAAAATGGTGGAATTCACATGTAGCCCAATCTGTCAGATTTGCCACAGATACAGGTAAATGCAGCTGGAACAGAACTCTACGGCAACAGTATGAGCAAGAGCCAGCTCGGATACTAGCAAAACTAGAACTGATGGCAATGTTGGTAGAAGAAACAATGTAATAAAATGGTGGAATTCACATGTAGCCCAATCTGTCAGATTTGCCACAGATACAGGTAAATGCAGCTGGAACAGAACTCTACGGCAACAGTATGAGCAAGAGCCAGCTCGGATACTAGCAAAACTAGAACTGATGGCAATGTTGGTCAAAGAAACAATGTAATAAAATGGTGGAATTCACACTAAGCCCAATCTGGCAGATTTGCCACAGATACAGGCAAATGCAGCTGGCATAGAACTCGACTGCAACAGTTTGAGCAAGAGCCAGCTCTGATACTAGCAAAACTAGAACTGATGGCAATGTTGGTAGAAGAAACAATGTAATAAAATGGTGGAATTCACATGTAGCCCAATCTGTCAGATTTGCCACAGATACAGGTAAATGCAGCTGGAACAGAACTCTACGGCAACAGTATGAGCAAGAGCCAGCTCGGATACTAGCAAAACTAGAACTGATGGCAATGTTGGTCAAAGAAACAATGTAATAAAATAGTGGAATTCACATTTAGCCCAATCTGGCAGATTTGGCACAGATACAGGCAAATGCAGCTGGCATAGAACTTGACGGCAACAGTATGAGCAAGAGCCAGCTCCGATACTAGCAAAACTAGAACTGATGGCAGTGTTGGTCGAAGGAACAATGTTATCAATCAAATTGTGGATTTCACATGTAGACTATTCTAGCAGATTTGCCAGATCTGTAAATGCAAAGGCATTGAACTAGACGACAACAGTAGATACTGACAAAACTGGTGCCAATGCTGGTCAAGGATACAATATAAATGAAACTGATGGTAATGTTGGTTGAAGGAACAATGTAATAAAATGGTGGACTTCACATGTAGCCAAATCTGGCAGATTGGTAAATGCAACCAGCACTGAACCTGGCGGCAACAGTAGATACTGGCAAAACCGGAGGAATTCAATGTTGGTAAAGGATACAATATAAATGGAGGATTTCACATTTAGCCCAATATGCTAGACTGGCCGCAGATATGGTCATTGAAATCGAAGGCAATGGTATGAATGTATGCTCCAATACAGGCAAAAGTGGAACTGATGCCAAAGTTGGCTGAGGATACAATGTAATCAAATGGACCATTTCAGAGCCTGGTCCTGTCACCAACACAGGCAAATCTGTAGGTGATTGGAGCATTTTGTTTACTCTAAACCTGTCATTCCGTGTTGTGACAACTCAGTAGCACCAAAGTTCTGGATAGTCCATTGAACCAACTAGTCAATAATTACCAGTCAATATTCAAACCAGGTTTAGGTAAGAGCAAAGTGTATTTTGCTGTGATGAAAAGACTTTACCTTTCTCTTATCTACAAGGCCTTGTTTTAAAATAAGGTGGCCCTGAACAAACTTATGCCAGCTGTTGTTCTTGGCCTGGTCATCAAGTCTCTGGGCCATTTCTTCAGGTGGTATGTCTATGATTGAGGTTTTTCTGGTAGGCTTTGAGATAATTTCTTCTTCATCTTCTTGGAGAGCCAAGCCCAAGAGCCTGGTCATCTGTTTGTCATCTAGACCGGGTTCTAAATGGTCTGGCACCTGTAGAGTGGAAATTATTTAAGAAATTTCAATCTGAATGAACAAGCCAAATCTTAAAAACAATGTACGAGGGAAATGAAGCTATAAAATTTTAAACACCAGTATGGAAATTGATTAAAAATTAATGATTCATTCAGAGTTATAATTTTCATGATATTCAATATTTGAAGGTCTCCATATACATTTGATGCATAGATATTTATAGATATACATTCCCTATTGTAGGGTAAATTGTATTTAAAAAATTGCACTATAATGAACAATGCTCGAATAAAGAGTGGTTTGATTTTTTCCATGTTGCTGTACTTCTTCCATAAAGCTTGCTATAAGCATAGCAAAAATATGGTATTTAAGACCTTTGTAACAATAAGATGAATTTCAATATATATTTGGCTACATACAAAGCTACAGATATTGACACAATTTCTACATTGATGAATGTCAACAGATATAAACAACTAGCCACTGTGTGGCCAGTATGCCATTGCCCGTGACAGTTCTTTTCATGGGGTCAGGTGTGACCACTGCTCGCTAACCCCCAGTGATTGCTATGAATTCTCATTTGTAGCCTATTGGATAATAGCAATAACAGAGTAGCCCGTGGTGTTGGCTTGCTTCGCAAACCAAATGGGAATTCGTAGCCTATTGGACAACAGCCATCATGGCATAGCCCAACACCACAGGCAATGCTCACTGTCAAATGCGGCCAAATTTGAATTGTGAAGAGATCAAATCGGCGTGACGTCACAATCTCTTGTGAAAATATAAATATTTAAGTGAAAAATTATTTTTTAAAAGAAAATTAATGTATAAGGTATCTATCTGGTGTAAACTTTTCCACAGATTTCAAATCCGTCAAAATTTTTAATCTATCTCCAACGATCCCGATTTTACAAAAAAAAAAAAAAAAAAAAGAGCTAAACAATGCTAGTCAAAATTTTGTTTATTTGTTTTGCTTTCCACAGCTGGAGGTATTTGAGCACAGGAAAGGGAATCTGATTCATCAATCGTGAAGGTCATATGGGGAAAAAATATAAAAGTTACAATTTAAAAATTATTTATTTAAAGAAAATTATATTTTTAGGTATCGATCAAATGTGAAATTTTCCGTAGATTTCAAATTCGGTGAAATGTTTACTCTATCTTTAACGATCTAGGAGATAGAGAAAATAACTACATAACTCCAGTTAAAAACTTTTTATTTGTTTTGTTTGTCCCCTGAAAAATTATTCATTGTAAAATGAATCGGAAACAGGAAAAATAAATCTAGAATCTGCTATCTCTTATGTGTTGCTATTCTAAAGAAAAAAATAATAATTAAATTCAATAAAAAAATGCTCCAGATTAAATTTTAAAGATCAACGTGACCCAAAAAGCGCAAAAAATTCGGACTACCTGTGAGCCAAATCTCATTATTGTAAGTGCCATAGATTTGTCAGGACACTGGATAGACACACAAATACTTCCTTTTTTTATAACTAGGGGGCTCCGCCCCCTGCTCGCCAACCCCCGGGGATTGCTGCGCAATCCCATTTGGTTTGCTTCGCAAACCAACACTCCTTTCACAGATGTCATTTGGTTTGCTTCGCAAACCAACATTCCTTTCACAGAGTGAAACTATCTGAATAATTCGTATTATGCTGATTTCACTTTCCGGTACATGACGTCACAGCGAGGGCTTCGCGCCCTGCTCGCTTACGCTCGCCGACCCCGGGGATTGCTACGCAATCCCGTTTGGTTTGCTTTCTCAAACCAATACTTCTTTCGCAATTGATTTCACTTTTTTTTGCTTTAACACTTAATGCACCCTAAACTAATAGCCGCATCAGTAAAAAATCTTCTGTATCTTGTTCCCTGTACAATTTTAAGTAAACAGTGTTAATATCAATACATTGTACTTTGTCGGTAAACTGTCTTGAGAACAGAGGGAAAAAAGCGAGCCTTTTTCCTCGCCAAATAAAAAGAAATCGTTTTTATGGCAATTGTTGCTACGATAAATTTGATATCTGGCAAACCCGATAGTAAAAAATGCAACCCACTGCTGTTTGCCGAACCAGCTATGCGAACTGAAAAATACGAAATTTGTGTCACCAACTTTTGATTGCATCGAATTTATTTATGAACCAATTTTAAAAATAATTTTACCGTAAGAAAGAGTACATTGTGAGGTATACTGCAATATTTTTAAAATTAAAAACTAACAGTAATACTATATAGATATGACCATTTTAGTTTTGTATCGGAAGTTACGATATGAAAGTTCCGAAAATTGTATGACCTACTTTTAATTGCATCGATTTTGTTTATTAACCAATTTGAAAAATAATTGTACCATAAGAAAGAGTGTAATGTAGTGTATTCAGTGATGTTCTCAAATTTAAAAAATAATGGTTTTTGCCGTAGACATAACGGTTTTAACAAAACGTAGCGAAAATATCCGAAGATTCCGAATTTTGTATCACGAACTTTTGATCGCATCCAATTTAATTATTAACCGATTTCAAAAATAATAGTACCGTAAGAAAGAGTATATTCTGAGGTATACTGCGATATTTTAAAAATTAAAAACTAATAGTAATTAGATATAGATACGGCAGTTTTAAAAAAAAGTAACAAAAATGTCCCGATTTTTCCCGAATTTCAAAAAAATATTATCAAGAACCACATTTAAATTTAAAAAAAAACTCGACAAGCTGCAAAAATTTACGTTGAGAGGTACTCTTAAAAAAAAACTCACGACTAAAGACTGAAATTTTGAATGTGTTTTGCTCACTCGCGGAAGAAATTTCACTTCTTCAACTTTAACACTTAATAAAACCTAAACTAATAACTGCATCGGAAAAAAATCTTAATAATTATCCAGGGAATACGATGAAGAACAAAGCATGTTAATTTCATATTTTTCCGATCAGTACTTTCTCGGGAAACCGTCTAAGAATGGAGCTAAACAACAAAAATTTCAATTCTTCGGCGGCGGCAACTTTTTTTTAATATAGAGAGATAGCACAAATGAAAAATCAATCACTATGGGATTTCGAAAACCTTTTACCTGATATTGACTTCTTAACTCTTCATTACTCGATGTACCAGGTAGGTAAGGAAGAATCCTGGGAGCTGTACAAGCATGCAGACGATCCCATGGAATATTAGTAAGAAACTGGTGATTTCTAATGGAAGGATAACCATTTGTATCATTTGAACCTAGACGTTGTGATGGTTCCAAGACCTATAAATGAAACATAAAGTTCATTCGTATAAACACCAACAACATTCAGCAAACAATTCTTTTATTTAGAAAGATTTTGAATATTGATACAAGTATGCTAAGGAAAGACAGGACCTTTGACCACTTTAATTTCACTAAAAGGAAGTTAAGTGTTCAATGTTCAGTAAAAAAATTTATTTTTCAGTGGATTTTTTTCAAAGTTAGAACTTTCATAAAAAGGATGTTATATTTAAAAGGAAATCACCTTCAATGCCTCAATCTTTTAAACTTTTCTATGTTTATGAACACAATTATAAGAACCAATTTTGACCAAGTGTTATCTTTATATTATTTGTGACAAATTATTTTCCTGATAATGATGTTGGCACTTTATTCAATCTGCAGTTAACCGATGCAACTTGAGTAATTCTTCTAGTTACCCTTTCTCGAAATCTATGCTTAAAATTTTCTACGTTTTTGCAATAGTATTATCATAGAAACACTTTAAACATTTCTAAAGTCATAACTTGAATAATTGTAAATTGATTATTATACTTATGGGTAATTTTATAGATAATGAGTCCTATTAGTATAATACAGAAGCACTTGGGCAAAATTGGTTCTTACGTTTTTGTTTATAAACAAAAAAGTTAAAATAATATGTATATTGAGAGAAACCTTAAAGTGATTTTCGTTTTCAATATAACACTCAAATGTCTAAATTTAATAACAATCCACAGAACTTTTTTTACAAAACTTTGAAACTTCTATCTGTTTTGAAATGAAATTAAGGCATTCAAAGGTCATTGTCACCCCTTAAAAAAGCTGCAAATTCTTATATTTAAATTTCCATTACCAGTAATTTTTGAACAAGGTCAATAGCTAAAACTAAAAAGCCATCTGGAAAATCATATTCTAGTTTAGTGATCTTTTGAAACATCAAATATTCATTCCTGTAAATAAATTAAAAAAAAATTAAAGTTTGCATAGAATTGCAAGTTAAAACAGTGCTAGTTAGAGAAAAATAGTACTTACGGTGCTCTGAAAGGAGGAAGACCAGAAACCATTTGATAAATTATACATCCTAAGGCCCACAAGTCAACACTAAAATGAAAACAAATATTTATTAACATCCACAACATCTCTACTATTATAAAAAGAAGTGTCTGTCTGTTTACATGTATGCAGTGTCCTGACGAAACTATGGCACCAACAGCCATATTCACAAGTCTCAAATTAACTCGAGGATCAGTTGATCAGCAGGTAGGAGTTAACTCACAGATTATCAAGAACGGTACTCTCAAACGGCGTGAAGGTGATTCAGGGATTAAAATGAGACGCACGCTGTGATTGGCTACTACTGTCTTCTCACGATCATGTGATATTGTTTACAGTGGTTATACACAATAATTTCACAAAAATCTATGTGTAATTCTATTGCTAATTGATTGAATACCTAAACTCTATGATCAGAAATCTTTTATCCACTCAGGAGCATTCTATTTGACCAATTTGAGTTATTCAAAAATCATATTTATGTTGCACCAGATCGAGTGGAAATTAAAACACTATGACGCTACTTTTTAGCAAAACAAATGACCCAACAGATGTTCACCAATTATGGTGAATCATTGTCTGGGGTTATATGTGTTAGCGGCAGGTTGTAATAACGAAAGATTGTATAGAAGCTGGTAAAATGAGGCCTTACTATGGTTTTTAATTTCTTGTTTTGAGTTTTTGCAGATGAAACTTGGAAGGAATGAATTGTTTGTCAAATTTACAGGATGGAGAAGCAGTTTTGAAGTGCCAGCTCAGGTGTTGCTTTGTCATCTGACAGTGGTTCAAAATTACAAGGTGTAGTCTTCAGATCTTTCCCTTAAAGGAACTGATCCTGGACCGTTGCTCTAGTACGACGTTAACTAAAATTACCATTATCAAGTTCAATTGTTTTATTTGTCAAGATAATATTTTTTATAGTGCCATCTAGGAAGTCCTGAAGGTGTAGTCTTCAGATCTTTCCCTTAAAGGAACTAATCCTGGACCGTTGCTCTAGTACGACGTTAACTAAAATTACCATTATCAAGTTCAATTGTTTTATTTGTCAAGATAATATTTTTATAGTGCCATCTAGGAAGTCCATACCAAACTAGCTTTTTTTCAGTTTATTTTTAATCTAAATCACTTTTAAAACCAATGAAAAAATTTCTGAATCACTTTTCTGGCATTGCAAATAATCAAAACTGAAATCAGAAAATGTCCAAATATATACAGGGTGTCCCAAAAAAATCAGTACAATTAAAAAAAAAAAAAAATATATATATATAAAGAATAGGCCTACAGCAAAGCAAAACTAGTTACAACAATAGATAGAATAACTCAAAAGTATTTTCTACAGTATATTTCTGAACATTTTCACAGTGTTGGGACTGGCAGGAATGGACCCATAGCATGGCCGTCCGAGTCTCCTGACATTACTCCACAAGACTTTCTTTTGGGGTTATGTAAAAGATGCTGTGTACTGAATAAAAATTAACAGCATCGTGGAATTGAAACAAAAGATCCAAACACAGCTGTACCTACTGTTGATGTTAGCATGCTGAAACATTCGATTCGTGAATTGAATTGGAATATCGTCTTAATATTCTGCGCGCTACGAAAGGATCGCATGTGGAACTTAACTGAGGTTGTAGAAAAAACTTTTTGAGTTATTCTATCTGTTGTTTTAACTAGTTTTGCTGTAGGCCTATTCTTTTTTTGAAAATAAAATTTTGAAGTTGTACTGATCTTTTTGGGACACCCTGTATTTCTTTTCTAGGACTACCTTGGGATAAGGAAAAATATAATTAAAAAGGAACAAATTCTTAAGGTTTCATACAGCAATTTTCAAGTCTGAAAAAATAATTTGTTTGAGTTTTGAAGGATTTCCTAAGTACAAACTAGTGTATTTATGTAAGAATTTTAAATTTGTAAAAGTGGGAAATAAAATTCTAATATATTGAAACAAAATAAAAATTCTGATAGCATATGCAGTTGTGATTGGACTGAGCACTTACCTAGGTGAAGCACTTTTATCACTAAGCATTTCAGGTGACACATATTGTGCAGTTCCTACAAATGAATTTTTTCTACTTGGTTCGTTACTAGATGCTGTAAAAGAAAACACAACAATCACATGCGGTATACGGCTCAAGAACAATATACAAAATATCTTTAACAAAATACTTACTATCAACAGTGTCAGTATTAATGACTTTAGCTGAACCAAAGTCTGTAATTTGAATATGCATATTTTCATCTAACAAGATGTTTTCAGGCTTCAAATCCCTAAAAACAACATATATTTGAATAAAACGCAAGCATGAACACTGAGAAAAATATATAAAACAAAATGACACCTTGACAGTTTAGGTTATTTTATGGATTGCTAATTCTTTTGGTAATGTGATTTAACAGGGTGTCAAGATTTAAATCAACGATTAAAATCATGATTTTAATCAAATGATTAAAAAAAAAAACACTGATTTAAATCAAAACTAATCTTACATTTTTATAACTAAGTAAATACATTATAGAAAAATCACAGAAGTTGTCAAATGCTTTAATTTTTCTGGACTCATGGTGATTTCAGCACTAATGGCTACACCAAGCTCAGAGGGAACTGGGTCAATTACACAGCAACTCTCTATATTAAAAAAAAGTTACCATCGCCGCAGGATTGAAAACTGTGCTGTTTAGCTCGATTCTTAAACAATTTTCCGAGAAAGTACTGGTCGGAAAAAAACGAAATTAACATGATTTGTTCTTCATCGTATTCCCTGGACAATTATTAAGATTTTTTTCCGATGCGGCTATTAGTTTAGGGTTTATTAAGTGTCAAAATTGAAGAAGCGAAATTTCTTCCGCAAGTGAGCAAAACACATACAAATTTTCAGTCTTCAGCCGCGAGTTTTTTTTAAAGAGTACCTCTCAACGTAAATTTTTGCAGCTCGTCGAGTTTTTTTTAAAATTTCAATTTGGTTCTTGATAATATTTTTTTGAAATTCGGGAAAAATCAGGACATTTTTGTTACTTTTTTTTAAAAACTGCTGTATCTATATTTTATTACTATTATTTTTTAATTTTTAAAATATCGCAGTATACCTCAGAATGTACTCTTTCTTATGGTACTATTATTTTTGAAATCGGTCAATAATTAAATTGGATGTAATCAAAAGTTGGTCATACAAAATTCGGAATCTTTGGATATTTTTGCTACTTTTTGTTACAACTGTTCACTAAAACTGTCATATCTATATTGTATTACTATTAGTTTTTTATTTTGAAAATAGGGCAGTATACCTCAGACTGTACTCTTTCTTACGGTACCATTATTTTAAAAATTGGTTCATAAATAAATTCGATGCAATCAAAAGTTGGTGACAAAAATTTCGTATTTTTTATTTCGTGGAGCATTGTATTCGCGGAGGGTTGTATATTTGACTATCGGGCTTGCCAGATATCAAATTTATCGTAGCAACAATTGCCATAAAAATGATTTCTTTTTATTTGGCGAGGAAAAAGGCTCGCTTTTTCCACTCTGTTCTCAGACGGTTTAGCGAGAAAGTACAAAGTACACATAGTAAAGTTTGGAGATTAACAGGGTTTACTTAAAATTGTACAGGGGACAAGATGCAGAAGATTTTTTACTCATGCGGCTATTAGTTTAGGGTGCATTAAGTGTTAAAGCAAAAAAGAGTGAAATCACTTGCGTAAGAGGTATCGGTTTGCGAAGCAAACAAAACGGGATTGATTAGCAATCTCCGGGGGTCGGCGAGCGTAAGCAAGCAGGGCCGAAGCCCTCGCTACGACGTGATGGACCGTAAAGTGAAATCAGGATAATACAAATTATTCAGATAGTTTCACTCTGCGAAAGGAATGTTGGTTTGCGAAGCAAACCAATTGCCATATGTAAAAGGAGTGTTGGTTTGCGAAGCAAACCAAATGGGGTTGTGTAGCAATCCCCGGGGGTTGGCGAGCGTAAGCGAGCAGGGGGCGGAGCCTTCTAGTATTATAAAAGATTGCAACAGCCAGTTGTAACTTATTAGAATATACTATATACTGGAAACAGTAATGTAAACACACATGACATAAATCTAAATGCCAGGAAGAGTAATGTATAAACATTCCTGATAAGTATCACTCATAATATAAACACTTAAAGGAAGTATACAACAGTTTGATTCAAAATAATAAACTAACGGGGTGACTGATTTTATTAGCTAAAAGTGGGAAGTAAAATTTTTGAGCCATTTGTCAGTTAGCTCAGGGTTTCCGAAGTGTGTACCGCAGCACCAATGGGGTGCCACGTGGAGAGATGAAAGGTGCTGTGAAGCGCCCATAACCTCTAATCTAATTTATTTCTAAGCAATAGGAAAAAAGGGTTAATGTCACTCATCAAAAATCAGTTCATTCCCCAACCAAGAGCATGATGAAGGCAATTTTATTTATATTTTCACCATCCTATGTTTTCTTATTAAGTAAAATTAAAGTGTGTGAATTTTAAATACTAGTTGTATTAATTATGTTTATGTACTTACTTCTCAAATTTCTTTATCAAAGTGGTACAAATATGAAACATGTATATAGATGTAATAATATACCACAGATAAATATTACATGATGACGAGGGTGTCATGAGAAAATTATAATTCTATTAAGGGTGCCACCACGTGGATAAGTTTGGGAACCCCTGTGTTAGCTTATTCTTGTGGTGTGCAATAGAGATTAAAGAGTAGAAAAATATATATTTTCACACACAGCCATTAAAATGTCAGCAGCAAAAACAAAGATCCAATATGAATTAAAACTAAGTGAAAATCTATTTAATATTGCTGCTCGGCAGTTTTATTATCAGAATCTAATATAGCCTGATTATTTTTGTCCTCTATTCTACTTCTCAGACTATAGTTTAGGTCTGTCACTTCCACTTACTGATAAATTTGTTATTATGATGATGTAATTTTCTCAAGAAAAACTATGTAGGATGTCAATTTGTGTTTTAACGTTAAACAAATGTTAAGTAAATATTGATTTACCATGTCACAAATTCATCAGAATTTGTGACATGTTTACTTAAAATAAATATTGTTTTACATGTCATGTCACAAACTCAATTTTTTATTTAACAAATTTATATATATTATATAAACAGTGTATAGCCCCCCCCCCACCCCCTGCAGAAATTAAAAAAAAAATCTGATTTAAATCTAAATAATCCGGTTAATTGATTTTTTTGAAAAAATCATGATTTTTTTTACACCTTGTGATTTAAACAAGACATCCTAGTGTTTCATGAAAGCAAATATAAAACCCAATGGATACATAATGTATAAAAAATATACAAATGAAATATTTATATATCGGTATAAAATATATTACCTGTGTATTATGGATAACTTGTGCAAATGCTCAATTGCAAGAACTAGTTCAGCAGTATAAAACCTTGTGCATTCTTCATCAAATGACCCAACTTTCACAATATAAGGCAGAAGCTCTCCATGTTTTGCATAATTCATTACAAAATCTTTTTTTTTAGAAATTAAGGAAGCTAAGTAGAAAATATCATTTACTACCATGTTTAATTAAAATACTATTGTGTCCTGACCACCAACTCAATAGTCATGTAAATAGTATTGTACAACAATAGTCAATAAAATAGTTTACAAATTCATACAATATTACAGAGTTGCCAACCTTTTCTGAGCAGCTTCAGGAGCATTCTCATAAATTTTCAGGAGTTTTGAGGCTGCTTCAGGAGCAACGCGAAAAAAAGCACAAAAATAAAAGATCGACATATTTTACTTTAAAACCAGTCAGAAAATTCCACATTAGTACAAATAATTTCTCTTAAGTCCCAAATGCAGACATTTTGTTAACTCAAGTTTTTTTTTTACTCGCTTTTTTCCATCTTTCTGACAATTTTTAAACAATAGTTAAACCTAGACCTAATTGATCAAACAACACCAAAATAACGGACATGTTCTGAGTAAATACCACACAGAAAAATTAGAAGATTTACAAGTAAAATTTCTTGCTTGGTAAAATAAAGTTTTTTTTTCCCCTTTAAAAAAATTATTCCTATTTTTATATCTGCCATTTTACTATTGTAAATGTAAAATTCGCGCAGGAGGTTAGGTTAAGGTTTTTATTGACAAAAAATGCAAATAATCCAAAATGGCTGAGGTCCCGAGGATTCCGGATTTTGGACTTTGTACTGTATAAAGGATAAAAAATTACATGAATACAGAAAGGTTTTATCCTTAAATTAAAGAAACAAAATTCAAACACACAATTTTCCCGAAAGTGGAAAATTTTTCCCTTTTTCATAGGGGAAATACCACTTTTCCATTCATCGACACGATTTCCGGAGTGAACAATAGATTACGCGGAGTTGCGGATTTTCGATGCTTTAGAGGAGAAACTCCGGAAGTTCCGGAGCACTTGGCAACTCTGAAATAGTAGTCAAAAATCGCCTGTGGCAGCTTTGGAATAAATAGAATCCCTAAATTAGTCTAATTGCCCTCAGGTAGTAAAAACTGACCATCACATAACAAACCTAACTTCTTTACTTTTAAAATATAAAGACAAATAACAAAGGATACATAGTCTATCTGTGTCTTGAAATGTACAGTATAACTTAATAAAAAACGGGCTGGGATGGTTATTTAAAATGTTCATTATTTGTTTTTCTCGCATAATAGCCTTTTGCTTCTTTTCTCGCAAAATGTGGCGCTTTTCACAAACTTTGACTGCAAAGAAATAACATACATTATACTTGTGAGGAAAAATAAATAAGTAAATAATCAATTAAAAGTATTCCGTTTAAGATGGTGCTTTCATTAATGATATACTATATTAAGACTTACAATATTTCATGTTAATTAAAATGGTATAACATTAAACAGAAACTTACTTGCATATTCCTTATTAGAGTGAATATCTTTGGCTAAGTATACCTAGAAACAGATTTCAATGTTTTTACAAATGAAATGAAGGATGTAAAAGTTCATACTTATCTAAAAGATAAATATGAACATTGAAACTTGAGCAATGAACATTGAAATGATTTTAAAAAATTAACTTTTTAAGCATACAATAAAGAGTTTAAAATTCTAAATAAATTTTTGTTAAAGCTTAGATGTTAAGCATGCTCAAAAGACAACCGAGATAATACAATACAATGCATCAACTACAGTAGAACAATACCTGCAATAAACAATGGAATCGTTTTAAAGTTAGCATTTAATTGTTTAAAGTTAGCACATATCCTTTTTTGCAGAGTCAATTATTTTGGTTCTCAGATGGATTTCTCAAACATTAAAGGGATAAAAAACGTAGAAGTCTATTAAGTCTTTCAGTCATATAAGTAAAAAAAAAAATTGACAGAATTTGTTGATTTTTATGGTACACAGGCCATATATTACCATGCTGCGTCAAACAGACAATATCAAGTAACAGACCATACACACACAAGAAAATTTCAAGACTTAAAAATACATCCAGGGAAGAATTGAACTGGTATTGCCAACAACTCATTGGTTTTTAGAGCAGTTTGAAAATTACCAACATTCTCACATTATTGATAAAATACCAACAGAAATTATCAAACCTATTTTTTTTTAACATGAGCCACTGGCTGTTCAATTGCTATCATTGCATCCTTCATGCTTGCACCTATCATGCAACAGAAAATTTGAACCAGCTGCTTTACCTTTACTCTTCGTGAGTACAATTCGCCATTAGTGGAGTGCTAATCTTCATATAATCCCAGATACGCCATCCCTTGATATAGACTTGTTGTGGTAATGCTTTTTATGTTTCCAAGGAAAAATTTCTAAGAAACTGTTTTAGGCTTAGTGTAAAATAATTAAAAAAAATAATTAATGAAAAGAATTAAAAAAAATTAATGAAACGATTTTTAAAAATATATATTAAAAAAAAACCCCATAACTGATAAGTTTTACTACTAGGTAAGTATTTTGAAGAAATAAAATCTTTATGCCTTTTCTGAAGTATTGTTACAGAAGTTAGTTCAAGTTCAGGTTATATGGGTGGTTCTCAAAAGGTGGGAACAAGACACATTTCATAACTTTAAGCTTTGACAGCAAGTAAATTTAATTTTTTTTCTCAATGCGTTTTTAGTTCTGTTCAGAGACAAGAACTAGTATGATTTATTACAACCCAGTTTGGTTTAAATATCCTTAAAATTAAATTCTTTAGTTACAAATGTCCGATTTTGGACATCTATAATGTTAACTGATACAGTAGATCACCAATAAAATAAATTCTAATACGTTTTCCAGAATTGCAGAAAAAAAATGAATAGAGTATAATGAGTTTGTTTACTATTTTGATTAATAGATGGCATCATTAGTTTAAAATTTTGAAGAATTAACAAAGAAACAATACTAAATCCATCTAGCATGTTTTGCGATGTCGAAAAGTAATGATTGAAATAGCTCTATACCTGAAGCAAAATATGCATTGAATAAGTACTTCAAACTGCATTTTCTTTGCCGCAAACATACTTTTTTTATTTTTAAAGATGCAATGTCAAAATCATGTAACAATCGAATTGCCGATTTAATTTATGTAACAAAGGTGCTGATGTCCCAAAACATTAAAAAAAAAAAATAAATTACAATCTTTCATCAGATTAATAGATTTTTTATTGAAAAATAAAGTGAATTTAGCAGATACAATATTAATACCATTACTAGGCACATGTACGAACGAATCAAATGGCGACGGCGTCGATCGTTACTTCATTTTGGAGGTGATGTAGCAACAATCTCAATAAGATTGTAAAGAATTTCGTTTTATTTTTTTAAATAATATTTTTCTTTTCTGCTAAATGGCTGAAAAGATCCTTTATGAAACTTAGATTTTTAGAACGTTTTTTTTTCTCCTGATTAATTCTATAGGAATTACAACTTTTCCAGGAGTTTTTCAAGGATAAAGTTATTTTTATTTTATGATCATGTTTTCCTTTTTGTATGACGTGTAAATATATGTTATTTAAAAGATCCCAAAAATCAATGAAACCCAAAATTCTTGGAATTAGTAATAAGACTTTACATAATTAAACAAATTCATGATTGAAAGTCTGGCAGGCATAACAATGCAAAATTTCAAAAAAGAGGAAAAAAAAATGAGAAATTAAATACACGCAAATCAGGTCTGTGCACAGGATTTTGCAATTGTAAAAATTAAAAATTTATAAATAATTAATAGTAGATCATAAATCGGGAAAAGCGATAAATCACGAGCACGTGCTAAATATGGGCCATCCGAAATAACAACAAGGTAGATGTCTGTCTATATTAAAAAGTTAATGCTGTTGCAAGATTGAAAACTCGCTTTTTTTGCTCGATTCTTAGACGGTTGCCCGTGAAAATAGATAGGAAAATTACGATTTTTTTAGAAATTTCAATTCGGTTCCCCGATAGTATTTTTTAAAATTCGGGACATTTTCGGTACTTTTTTTAAAAAACTGTCATATCTATATTTTATTATTATTAGATTTAAAACTTGAAAACATCACAGGAAACCTTATAATGTATTCTTTCTGATGGTACAATTATTTTTGAAATTGGTTCATAATTTGCGACAGTGCGTTTGTACGTGTTCCTCCCGCAGACGAGCGGAGATCCAACGTCAAACAGCTTTTATGAAACCGAGGCTCACAGGAATGAAAGCCTTGATGAGACGTCAATGAATGGAGGCAAGCAGGGGGCGGAGATTTCGCCGTCGCAGGAGATTGAATCTGCGAAAGGAGTATTGGTTTGCGAAGGTTTTGTCCCAAATAGTTTTGAGAAATTCCTCATTAATTAAAAAAAAAAATTAAAATAGACCGTTAAATTCCCAGATTTTCCAAAATTATTTTGTTCTTAAGTAAAAAAACAGTAACTAATTAAAAAATGTAATATAAAGACCTAGATAAATTCAGCATGTAGAGTAGAATTATTCACTCCCTCGCAGACTGAAACTTTAATTTTCAATCGTTATATGTGTAACCTGTCACCTTATTTCCGAAAAGAAAGCAGCGCAGAAATCGCTAAATTAGCTATCACGAAAGATTTTTATAAGTAGGCCTTTCATCGTAAAGCTAAGTACCGTGGGGGAAAAACGCACATGCGCATAAACATCAGAATCATTGTGTCGGTCTAAAACAAAACCAAAATTTTCCCCAAATGATGCTAAAAAACCCCCATGAAATTTCCACTGGAAATACTGATTAGGCAACTCAGATATCGTGCATGCGCTAATAAACGATTTCTTTCTAACGAGCAAATGGACTTTCGTTTTCTGGTTGCATACCACTGCTTTTTATTTTGCTTTTTCATATATCTGCTAATGCAAATGCAAAATTTACGCGGGGTGAGAGCAAAGTTCCTTTTGACAAAAAATGCAAATAATCCGAAATCTGGAATGGCCGAGGTCTGGAGGATTCCGAATTTTGGACTTGGTACTGTATACATATAAACGATAAAAAATTATAGGTATAGGTATATATTTCCCAATATAATAGCAATTTATCATATTCTTAATCTCTTTACATAAATGATTTAAAAATCAATTACACAGTGTCCAAAAATCATTAGTATTGTGAAACCTACATGCCAGCAAGGTCCAAAATCTGTAACCTACGGATCTTGAAATTAAATCTTTTGATTAGTAATTTTGGAGAACAATTCCTGTCTTAGAATGATTGTATATTGTATTCTAGGCCTATAAACAATACACTAAAAAAGTATTGATGTTAAGTTGTATTGATATAAATTTCAAAAATTACTCTTAATTAACATTTAGTGTTCCACATTTTGACAATCTCCCATATAATATGAATGTTATTAAAAATTAAATCTAGTATTCTTTAGGCACGGTAAAATAAAAAAGATAATGATTTGCAAAAAACTTAAAAGAAAAGATTAAATAGTGAGGTTGTCCTAATCCTAATAAAGCATAGTTGTCTTTGCTTGCCATAGCTCAAAAAGCAGTCACAAAAAGTATTTCTATCAAAGCTGTATTTAAGGTTGTTGGTAGGGTCTGTGATGCAAGGGATATATTTGGCCACGTTGTGTCTAACCATTTCATGTGACTGTGCAGACAAACATGGAACATTTTACTAAAAAAAAACAGTTAGGAGAAATCCACATAAGGAGGAATTGAACCTATGCCATCTATAACTAGCAGGTTGACAGCAGTCGTCTAAACCCACAGTAAATATAGATAAACATAAGATTCGCTTTCAGTTCAATCTTAACATCCTTCTTACCAATATTTGTCACACAGCGACTAATTCTATAGATTTTATTGGTAAATTCCTGTAGCAACATTATCAATAAAATAGTGATATGAGACTTTGATGTTGGACTATTCTCTTTTTTATGACAAGAATTTTCAGAGGAATACTATAATTGCATTTACCATAGAGAAAGAACCTTCTCCAATCAGTTTCCCAAATCGGAAGTCTTTAGCTGACTTTTTAAGTGGTTGTTTTGCTGTGCCAGATGAATTTGATTCTTCCAATGGAACACTAGACCCATTCCCTGTAGATCCTTCTATATCCTTGATGCGGCATTCTACAGACTGAAAAGAGAATTGGCTTACTGTTGGTTATTACAGTCAATCAACGCAAACAACAATAAAGGGAAATTTTTATAGTATAATACAGAGAAATTCCGATTTCGTGTTTTTCTTGGAACCAGCATTAAAAAGGTATTAGGAAAGCACACTTCAACCAGAAAATAATCGGAACTTGAGAAAAATGACGCAAAAAACAGGAAAATTACAAAACAGAAGTTTTAATGCAATCTATAAATTTTCTTCCCTGCTGAATGGGTTAAATTTGATAAGGTTATGTTTGATTTTGTAATCAGAATTTCAGTAAAATTAAAATGGAAGCTTGAAAAATTATTTCAAGCTAACTGTTCTGAAGCATTAAATATGAGAATAAAATGAAAGAGTAGGGTAAATCGTGTTCCAATGATTGTAAACTTTTTTAGGATATGTTTTGTGTACAAGATACCAGAAGGTAATAGGTTAGATGAAGGTATTTTCATGAAATACAAACATTATATCAAGTATTCAACTAACACAAATGAAATTAACATTTTTTCCCTTTGTCTATTGGTTAGAGGAATAATAAAATAACAACATTTTTAGCTTTAGAAATCAGACTGCTTGCTACAGTAAAAACTCTTCATTTCCAGGGTCTTTTCACCCTTAGTACCAAGGTACCATTGTGTAAGGAGCTTAATATAGTGTATTTCAAAAAAGAAACAAAAAAATTAAACTAAGTAAATCAATTACAAATATAAATCTTAACCAATCTGTTGGCAAGAAAAGAAACAAAATAATACTTCATTAATGTTTTGAAAATAGCAGTGATATAAACAAGGCAAATAAAAAATTCTCAAAATCCCGCTTGTCCGGTTAATTATTTATTACCCTTAAAAAACTACCGGCTTAAACACTTGAAAACAACGGATCACATTTAAAAATAATTGCAGAATTCTCTTCTTCAAAATTTTACTAAATTCATTCACATTTAAAACTTTTTGCGTCAGATATTTCAATACACACGATCAAAAAATCTTGTCCCAGGCTTTGAAATATTGATTTCTTATTTTTGTCGGATCAAAATAATTGATCAAAAATTAGAATTTAAATAAAAATGTGTACAAAGCAACAATTTATAGTGGAAAAGTAATTCAATTCCACGGAAACTTCAAAATACTAAATGAAATTTATTTCGGCGATACATTTTAGAAAGTAGATTTATGTTTCTGGTGACCAACTTACAACATCCCCGGCACTCATTGTGATGTTTTCTTGAGGTTACATTCACAATATTAATATTTTTATAAATTAATCTTGGATTTAAAAAACAACTAAAATTACACACGAATCAGATAAAACTAGAAAAAACAACTTTTCAGAAGTAAAACGCTCGCAACTTGTATAGTTGTAAGCCTCCTTCTTGTAATACTTTGATAAGGAATTCGAATATTATAATTTGTAAGAAAATAAGAAAGAAAAAATTTAAAGAAGCGTGTATGTATCTAAAAACAACAATTTCTTTATTTCATTATACACAGAGTAATTGGGTATTCAATGTTAATTTTCAATAACGTTAAATCGGCGCTGCCGCTGCATGACTCAGTTCTCAGCTGTCTGCAGCACAACTTACATTTTAACTGCAGTGCGAAATTTTTGTTTACTGAAATTTTTGATTATTGGGCTGGGCTGTCGTACTTCACTTTCCTGTGTACATTTTCATCTAACAATTTTTCCTTGTAAGTATTTGAGAACGAATATCAAAGGTATTGTGGATTTTAAAGACCCAAAACTTCTATTGTGACTGATGAAATTTCAGATATTTTGCTGTTTTTCTCTTTTATATTCAATTTTCAAAATGTGCGTCATTTTCAGCAATCGTGTTCATAATTTATCCATATTTTTGTTCCTAATAAAATTAACGAATATTTTTTGGTCAGCCTGTTTTATTTTTCTGATCTTTTGTTCGAATCACTGCTGGTTTATTCAAACTTGAATTCTAAGGGCAATAAAGAATTTAAATCTAAAATTTTATTTCTATCAATATGTAGTGCTTTAAAAGGTTTACGTGATTTTCGAAACATCTGAAAATATAGTTTTGGTTCATGAAAGGTTGAGTCTATTAGTTTTGCAAAATTATTTAAACCTCTTTCTGTTTTCAGACTGGTAGGTTGGGATTTACAAGAGCCAATTTGGCTAAGCTGTGTCTTCTGTTTTCAAAAAATGGTATTTGTGTCACAGTTGCTTTCTTGGTAGAATCAACCAGAAGGTCGCAAGGTTGAAACTTGATCGGTGCATGAAACTGGAGCATGATACATTTATTATGGCCTTAATGCTAGTATAGTTTGGAAAGTGGTATGCCATCTCAAGTGTTGATCTTGTTATCTGACTCTGCTTCAAAATTGCAAGGTGTTATCCTTGGAACTTTCCGTTTGGGACTGTACCCGTGCCATTGCCAATAGATTGTTGTGTTGCTCCACTGCAATGTTAATTCAACTACCTACCAGAAATGTGGTTCTTATGTAAATTAATCTAGAGGTTTGATAAATGGTTTCGTATACATGAAAGATTAAATTACTTGAAATATTGAAGATTAAATTGCTTTTATATTTGAAAAATCCCAGCTGTAAAACAAACCTGCAACTTAGGTATAGAAGTAAAATTTCCCACATATAGCTATTTAGACTTTTGACCTTAATCCTTTTTAAATACTTGAAGCATGCCATTATATTCTTAAAAACTTGAGAAACCAGCTGTGAGTAGCTACATTATTTTAAATTCGGCAATCTATTTCAATTTTTGTCATGAATTATTATCAATACAATAAAATATACAGCTAATGTTTGGTATTGTTTAGTTATCAACTAGAAATAAAATATTTCTGAATTTACCTTATAGTATAGTAGTTGTAATTTAATTAATTTTGCTTCTTGATAAAAATGAAAATTTTCATACTTTACTTAAATTGTATCTGGTTTTTTAATGGTAATGGGAATTATTGTCTTCTCATATGCTTTAAGGCATTTTTTATACGTCAGATTTTCTTAGTTATAAAATTTTTTTGTATTCTAACACTTTTGATTATGAGATACTTTATAAGGTTTCAGAACTTTCATGTACGAAACCAAATGGTACTTCTCAAGCACTTTTTGAAGAAATTTACAGTGCTTTAAGAAAGCCTGCATTTTTATTTTACTTTCTTTGCCTGATATTTGCTGAAAGTCCTAAAAAAAAAACCTTATTTTTTACTAGAACACTGCACAATTTTTTCACCTGCATTCCAAAACCAAGATTAAGGATGTTGTCCTAGGTCATGTGAGTTTTTACTATTTTTCAACCTTCGCTATTAGGGGTATCTGAAAAATTATTGTAAAAGTTCTTTTTTTCAAAATTGTTTCTATTTTTTTTTGAAAATTTACCAAAGGTCAACGAAATGCAAGTCGAATTTTTTAAAACCAATAGCAAACAGAAGAAATATTTTTCAAAGGGACCAGGCTGTGTTAACCTTAAGAAAACTCCAGTATCTGCTTACTAGATGGTCGGAAAAAATTTAGCTTTTGAATTCAAAAATATTAATTTCTTGGTGAGATCTTCAAAGTTTCTTCCATACTTGATTAGCACATTTTTTTACTTTAATCGAAGTCGATTCATTTCGTTCCTGAGCTATAAAAAATTACTACTCAAATCAATTTTAAAATTAGGCTTTTTTCAACTATTCAATTTATGCTACTATTTCACAAATTCTTGGACATAGATGGCCTTGAGGAGCACAAGAAGCCTCAATCCAGAGGGAGAAACACCGGTGATATGACATACCAAAGATAATCCTCTGTTTTAAAATGGAATATTTCACTTTCAATATTTCTTAATTCTCAACCTGAGGCTGGTAGATGGTTATATTTCCTGTGACAATCATCCTAGCTAAGTCTGCCATTACTAACAAATTAATCTATTGTAATATTGAAACATAATCTTAAAAAATTATAGGGGCCCTAATTTTTACTGAATGGGAAACCCAGGAATTAGATGTACACAACTTAAATATGTGTTTTAAGCATGACCTCTGATCTTGTCAACCTTCGATGCATCTCAAACATTGTTTCACATACTCTGAACTTCATTTTCTCTCATGAGAGTCTGTACTTGTGAATTTTTGAATGTCAGTCTACAACATATTCTCAAGTATGACTTTCATTTTTTTAAAATTAAAATACCAGTTGGCAGTGTTCTACGTATGAATCTAAAAACATTAATAGTTTCTTATTTTCAGATAGCAATACTATGGAAATTAAAAACACCAAGAGTGATTTGCATGGTATGGAGGCTACATTTTTCATGAAATCAATCCAGCAATCAGATTTTTGTGCAAAGCTCATTTCTTTATTTCAAAAAGTGGAAAAGAAAAGCTATTGCACTTATCCAACCTAGCATATTTGGTTATCCATAGCTGCTGCTTATTTCATTTGCACATTTGTTTTAGCTAGAGCAAGTTTTTATGAGGTAAGATTATGTTGCTTTGTTTATTTGCATTATTTATATGATTTGCCATTTTGCTTGAGCATTTATACTTGCATGAATGATTACTTTTGAAATTATTTTTCAGACCCCTTTTATTACAGCAATGAAAAATTTAGAAATTAAAAGTTTAATATATGAATTTCTCTTTAAAAATTTCTGCATAAGCACATCAATACTTGAATATAATATACAAACTTTGTAAGCTAAAACTCTTTTATTAACTTTTTTGGTTGTATCAAGCTTGGAAATTAGGTTCTTACTTACTGCAAAAGAAATAATTTAGCAGTGGAATTTTTACATTATTGGTAGCAGTCCATTGAAAGGGTATTAAAGAAAGAAATGTTAGAAAAACTTGCAGTATGATTTTCATTGAACAGCATATTACTTGCATGATACTGTTGAAGTCTTTTTATTTTTCATACTTATACTTTTGAGATTTCTAATATATTTTCTCTTATGTCATTTTCAGAAAAAAAATTTGCTGTATACTTCTAGCATATTTTTATTCTAGCTTTTTAAATGTGCAGCATGTTTTTAATAAAAAGAACTTTTATGCCTTCTTTTTTTAATGTTAATAGAACAAATTTATTTATTCTTTTCATGGGGTCAGGTGTGACCACTGCTCACTGACCCTCGCCAACCCCCTTGTGGTTGCTATGTATTCTCATTTGGTTTGCTTTGCAAATGAACTCCACATGCAATGCTGTGATGTCTTTGAAGTGGATAAAAATTTAAAACAAACATGTTAGAATCTGAAAACTTGACAATGTTCCAAAAGCTGGCGTCAGCGGTCGAAAATCGCAAAATTTATTTCTTCATTTGAGGTTCGGGTGACATTACATTCCGGAGAAAAGAAAAAATGGTGAAAAAACTAATAAATTAAATTTTAAATGTTCTAGATTAAATTTTAAAATTCAGGCTGGACTACCTGTGTACCAAATTTCATTATTGTAAGTGCCATAGTTTCATCAGGACACTGCATCATCATTGGTCAATCATTCTTTTCTGTTATTAAAATCTGCCCAAAGAATGATTGTAAATGGTCACAGTTTTCTGTCATGGAATATGGCTTCTTCAATACACAGTAATAATAGCATACTCTAAAATTGTGGGTCTCTACATACTCCCACTGAGCTAGATTTTGTTTAAAAAAATAGCATTCTTAGGATGCAAATAATTCGAAGAGCCTCATGATCCACTTCATAAAATGCTGCATACGCTTGAAAATTACAGGCAACGACGAACTGGGCATTTGAGAAATTCCTGAGAGGCATGTGTAAAAACTGGTCTACCCCCCAAAGAAGAATATATAAAATAGAATAGATTTTCACATAAACATTGTTTTAAATAGAAATTCAACTCATTACTAAGTGTAATAAATTTATTTTGTGAAACATTTGTTTCTAAAAATTCACACTTTTCTTTGAAATTGCTATCTTGTGGCCTTAAACTTTAAACAAGAAAATTTTCTCAGATGGTTTCAGTTTGCAGTTCACCATCTCTTTCAAAAACTGGCTTATGTCAACATCTCAAATTGCTGACGTTTTAACAGCTTTTAATTTTGGCACATTTATGAACCTCGTTGCAAAGAGCAAATGCACTCACTGCACTTGTCGTGGTTCTACACTTCTGGGCATTATTTTAAGAGAATAAGGTGGACACAGATAGACAACAGATGAAGTTAACTCGGTGGCGACAGAACCGGGAAATCAGGGATTTCTCAGGGAAGAATCATTTTCTGGAAAACTCAGGGATGTTTCGTGAAACTCAGGAAAAAAGTTGGAATTTCGTTTTGCAAATGACACCCATTTGGTACTTTTCCGTTAGCCATGCGGGCGCCACTTTGAACCAAAATGTCGTCAATTTTGTTTTCATTCCGAAAATGAGAAGTGTATTTTTTACGTAAACATCCAGAAAAAAGAGTTGTATATATTGTATACTGTTTTATTAAACCTGTAACGGCTGGAAATCCTGTAACCAAAGTCTACAGCTGTGCCACGTTCCCTAATGTCAATAATAGGAACGTAGTGCCTTGCGGCTTTGAAAAATACTAACGTCCGGAAAAACTTGCAAAAGTTAAACATCCGGTTCCAATTTAATCAACATTTAAAAAAAAATCATTTATTTCTAAAATACCTAGATTGACGATTTTGATTTTGGTCCAAAATTGCGCCCGGCTAACGGAAAAGTACTCATTTATATAGATTATGCATATGTTTTTTAATACATATGTGTTAGAAGTTATTAATTTTTCTCACTCTGAGGTTTATTTTGTTGTTGAAAAGTTTGCGTTGTCCGTTACACTTCTTTTCGTGATGGATTCAAAATCGTTTGTGAAGAGATCCAATCGGCGTAACGTCACAATCTCCTATGAAAATATAAATATTTAACTGAAAAATTATTTATTAAAAGTAAATCAAACGTATAAGGTATTTATCTAGTGTAAAATTTTCCGCAGTTTTGAAATCCGTTGATATTTTCATTTTATTTGAAACAATCGCTGATTTAGAAAAAAGAACTGAAGAACTCCAGTCATAACTTTAATTATTTCTTTTGCTTCACCCGAATCCGTTACTTTTCAAAATGAATGAATTTCGAATCAAACGAAGGTCATTCTTCTCAGCGGCGAAATTCGTATTGGAAAAAACATAAAAGTTACAATTTAAAAATTATTTATTTGAAGAAAATCATATCTTTAAGTATGAATCTGATGTGAAGTTTTCCGCAGATTTCAAATCCGTTGAAATTTTTATTCTATCTTTAACAATCGCAAAGATAGAAAAAAGCAACGAAAAACGCCAGTTCGAACCAGAACGAACAAACTCGAATCCGTTGCTCAAGGCATCAAAATGAATTAATCTGATTTTTTTAACCACGAAGGTAGAATTCTTCACGGCGCCGGCGGCCAAATTCGTATTGGAAAAAATATAAAAGTTACAATTTAAAAATTATAAATTTAAAGAAAATCATGTTTTTAGGTATCGATCTGATGTAAAATTTTCCGCAGATTTGAAAACCGTTGAAATTTTTCTTCTATCTTTAACGATCTAGGAGATAGAAAAAAGAACTACATAACTCCAGTTAAAACTTTATTTGTTTTGTTCGTCTGCTAAAATCGTTGCTGCGAAAATCTAAGGGAAACGGAAAAAATAAATTTAGAATGTCATGTCTTTATACCGTATGCCATTCTAAGGAAAATAATAATAATCAAATTCCAATTAATTAATTTTTAAATGTTTTAGATTAAATTTTAAAATTCGGGCGCGATAGAAAAATTGCAAAAAATTTGGACCACGTGTGTGCTAAATTTCATTATTGTAAGTGCCATCGATTCGTTAGCACACTGCGTACAGGACAGACAGACAAACACTTCCTTTTATAATAGTAGAGATGTACCGAGCGCTGGCGCCATTGATGGGTTCAGGGGCTGATGACTGCTTTTACAAACACATCAAAATAGTTAAAAATGTAAAATTAAATATTCTATCTATAACTTTATATTATTTGGTCTATTATGGAATACAGTAAAAATATATTTTACTGATCTTATTTTTATTCATCTATCAGTCTATAGAATTGTTCTGCGAACAAATGGAGAAACTCAGGGAATTTCATGAAAAATACTCTGGAAATCAGGGAAAACTCAGGGAACTTTTTACTTCAATTTTTGTAGCCACCCTGTTAACTACAATTAAATGAATTTATTACATTAAAAACAGGAGGGACAGTTACATGCAGACTATTTACTAAAAATGATTGAAACCATTTTATTGGTTTTGCATATTCTTCTGTTAGTTATTCAAATTTGTATCAAATGTCAGTTGTGAAACTGTCAAATTATTTTTCTCACAGCTTTCTAAACCCTGCTTTAATAGGATTAAGGCAACATTATGAAGTTAATATTTTGATTTGCGAATTTTTTCGTTTTTGAATATTTTGGAAAGTTTTCATTTTTGTTTTATTATCCTTTGGTCCTTAAAAATATTTTCCCAAGTTTTCCATGATAACATCTTCTACTTTCATTGATACTTTTGAATTTTTCTGGTTTTGAAGAATTAAAACTTTCAGTTTGTATTTTGAACATGGTAGAGTGGAGTCGTATCAGATTGTATTGTTTCTTTTTTTAATCTTATTAGGGGGCTCTGCCCCCTGCTCGCCAACCCACGGGGATTACTACACAATCCCATTTGGTTTGCTTCGCAAATCAACATTCTTTTCACAGAGTGAATCTCCTGGACAGCGAAACTATCTTAATAATTCGTATAATCCTGATTTGACTTTCCGGTCCATGACGTTACAGCGAGGGCTTCGCCCAATGCTCGCCGACCCCATGGGATTGCTACGTAATCTCGTTACGTAGCTACGAAATCACTTTCTTTTTTACTTTAACCCTTAATGCACCCTAAACTCATAGCCGCATCAGTAAAAAACCTTCTGCATCTTGTTCCCTGTACAATTTTAAGTAAACCGTGTTAATCTCCTAACTTTACGATCTGTACTTCGTACTTTCTCCGTAAACCGTCTGAGAACAGAGTGAAAAAAGCAAGCCTTTTCCCTTGCTAAATAAAAAGAAATCGTTTTTATGGCAATTGTTGCTACAATAAATTTGATATCTGGCAAACCTGATAGTCAAAAATACAACCCACAACTGTGTGTGTAACCTGCTCCACGAACTAAAAAATACAAAATTTGTGTGACCAACTTTTGATTGCATCAAATTTATTAATGAACCAGTTTAAAAAATAATTGTACCGTAAGGGAAAGAGTACATTCTGGGGTATATTTCGATATTTTCAAAATTAAAAACTAATAGTAATACAGTATAGATATGACAGTTTTAGTTTTGTATCGAAAATTACAATCTGAACGTTCTGAAAATTGTATGACCAACTTTTAATTGCATCGACTTTATTTATTAACCAATTTAAAAAATAATTGTACCATAAGAAAGAGGGTAATATAATGTATTCAGTGATGTTCCCAAATTTAGAAATCCCAATGTTAATGTTCCCAAAATTAGAATTAAGCTGAAGATATGACAGTTTTAACAAAAAGTAGCGAAAATATCTAAAGATTATGAATTTTGTATGACCAACTTTATATTGCATCAAATTTATTTATTAACCAATTTCAAAAATAACTGTACAGTAAGAAAGATTACATTCTGAGGTATACTGCAGTGTTATAAAAATTAAAAACTAACAGTAATAAGATATAGATACAACAGTTTTTTAATAAATAACAAAAATATCCCGAATTTCAAAAAAATACTATCAAGAACAACATTGAAATTTCTAAAAAAACTCGACTAGCTGCAAAAATTTATGTTGAGAGGTACTCTTTAAAAAAAATGGCTGAAGACTGAAAATTTGTATCTGTTTTGCTCACTTGCGGAAGAAATTTCACTTGTTCAATTTTGACTTTTTATAAACCCTAAACTAATAGTCGCATCAAAAAAAAAATCTTAACAATTCTCCAGTGAATTTAATAAAGAACAAACCATGTTAATTTCGTTTTATTCTGACCAGTACTTTCTCAGGAAACCGTCAAAGAATCGAGCGAAATAAAACAGTTCTCAATCCTGCGGTGGCGGCGGTAATTTTTTTTAATATAGAGATTAATTTGAGGAAAAAATACATTGTTTAAATAAATTTTTATAGTTGGATTCAGATTGGGAGGAGTAGCCCAAAACAACTTTATAAAGGTGTTTAATTAAATTGTGTTTTTTTTTTCTTTTTAAAATATTCAATTATTCCTTGATGACATAAAAAGCATACAAACAAATGCACCAAAAGTGTAACCACAAGTCTCAAAGCTGTACCAAAATTAGACTGTCTTAAATTCAAAATTTAATTTATGATCATTAGATAAATGGCTCAAAGTTCAACAAACTCCTGAACACTGTGTTAGACTGTGTCAATTTATTCAAAGTATGGTATAAAATTGATTTTTTTTTTGGGTTTTAGGAAACTTGACACGTTTGGCACCAATTACATTCCAAATATGTATCTGACTGATACTTGCATCTACGACCGTTTCAACCCTGAGGAGTATAATGATTTCAAGTTTTGGCGTGAACCAATTATGGAAATTTCCTTGGATGAGTTGAAAATCAGTGAAGTTGACGAAAAGAAGGAAGCTCCCGTTTTAAGTCAATTTGATTCGTTTCTCTACTGGAGAGACCCCATTCCATCTTTAGAGGAACTCTGAGCACATTCCCATTGGCAGAAAATAACTCCAAAGTAGATAATAATGTGTACCAGCAGCAATTTTTGAACTAGTTTCTTTTAAGTAGTGCAAAGTTTGTTGAGTTTAAATTTATCATGTTAGTTTGCTTACTGAGATTTATTCGCAAAGAATCTTTTTGTCGGACTAAATGCTAATACATGCTTCTTTGACTGCAATTATTCAAGTTCCATGGCTTAGTTCAATATTTGTCATTCTACAATACTACACGTTTATAAATTATGTCTTGAAAATAATGGATGCTGTCTGTACTATGTATAAATGCACTGTAAACTATTATACTGTTGTGAGAAATTTTATCCTTAAAATTTAAACTTTATTTTGTATAACATGTTTATATTTTATGTACATTTGTGCAGGTATTAATTTGTTTTAAATCTTACACAATATTATGTTTATATACATTAAGTGGAAATAATCAATGTTATATACTTTACATCCTTATTTTGTTAAATCATTTTTACATCATTATGTGAAATCAAAATATCATCTGAATATTAAATAATATATAAGATTATTTGAATATTGTATCAGATGAAATCTTTATCTTTGTTTATATACATCTTAAACGTCAAACTTTTCTAGATGGATTTGAAGTGAGATTGTACATATTTGTATGTTTGAAGTTATTTGTTTTTACTGTTCTATTTAAATTTGATTTAATAAAAGATTATGCATATTTATTGCTTATTTATTATAAAATATTATACTATTTAAATCGAGATTATATGGAATGCAGTATTTCACCCCATATAACTTGTTTTGATATCTATATTACAAAAATGGCGCTTAAATTTAAGATATGTGTATTCATTCAATACTTTACAGGGTTCTAATGGGTCTTAGAAAGTGCTTATTTTGACCTTCCTTTTCTAAAAGCCCTTAGTACTTATTTTTTTGTCAATAGTCCTTATTTTCCTTTGAAAACAAAATTCAGTTTTCAAATGACAATATTTTTTTATAATATTTCTGATCCCTTTTTAGCGTCTGATCGGCAATAAAACTGCTTACGAGTACGACATTTGCGATGATTCAGGAACTCGCCTGCTTGAATGGCAACCCTTGACACACAATATATAAATTATCAACCGACTCTTGATGACTAGACTTGAAAACCCATGAAAATCTGTCTGTTTTTGACTTGTGAGAGTCTTGCAACGCACCAAATAGTTGCCCTGCTTGACGAACCAGATTACAATCATCAAATGTTAATTTATTTTGTTTTGATCAGTCACACACGAGAGCAATGTTTTAAAAATTTATTATAATTATTTGGAAGTGTATTTTTAGCAGTTTGTGGGTGACACAAGAACAAAATAAAGACTATTTTAATTAATACTAGCTGAGTGGCAACCCAATGTGTTGCAATTTTTTTTTAAATCTAGTGTTTTTATGTTCCTTATTCTTAGTAAAAACTATCCCAGTAAAGTTAAATAAAGAAAATTTAAAGATTTTCAGGGGTGATTTTGCCAACAGAGAACTGGGAACAGTCTGAAAATTGTATAAATTGGGAAAAGTCGTTTGAAAACTGGAAATTTCACACTTGCATTGATTTGGCTGCTGACCGAAAACGAAAGTAATTTTTCAATGCTTTATGATTTTTTTCTCTTTGTATCCAGGTGACAGGTACTCAACGGTCATATGTGCTTAAATTTCGCTTTGTTTTTATCATGCCATGCACCATCTGTTTCCATTGTCAGCTTAAATGATTATTTAAAAATTAAAATGTTCTTTTATTGAAATGCTCTATATATCTATTCAATATTGTCGCTGCATGCCCTATGACGGGATGGCTTTCACCAGTCAAAATATCTTCAATACCGACCAACCGGTATAGTGGTTGAGGTGTTAGCCTCATCATCTGACCGTGGTTCAAAATTCTGTGGCGGTATACCGAATGGCTTAGGCTGGGATGGTGGTAACTAATTGAATATCTATTCAATAAAATTGCATTTTATTTTAACTGCTCATAAATTAAAAAAAAAAAAATACATAAATTTTACAATTTATCTTAGTTTTTGCATAGCTTTTATGATCAATTTCCCTTCACTGTGGAAAACGTTTTCTTCGAAACTCGTTCTGTCTCTGATCCAGTCTCAAATTTAACTCTGACTTATGCAACCTGCAATCCTTTTAGAAAAAGGAATAATTTGCCACTAATTTTATTTTATTGAAACCTCTGATGTGCCAATAAATAAATTTACTTATTTTTATTATGAAAGTATAGTATAATATCTTTACTGGGGTGAATAATTTCCATTTTATAGGCTTACTGAAGCTGTAGGCATAAAATAAGCAATATAATTTAAAAAATAAGGAAATAAATTTTTTTTTTTCGAAAATTTAAGTGTTGGTGGATCAGGGTGGAGCCTAACCCAGAAAGCACAAAAGAGAGTTTTCTACATATGAGCAGCAATATGCTAAAAAATTGCCCATACATTCCCCAAACAACATTAAAAAGCAAACATGCAAAACAAAATCAAACTGCAACAGCAAATCTTTGGGCTTGGTGCCAACGATACTCATCAATCTATCTTTTTGTTTCCCTTTTACAAGCAAATGCACTGCAATAAGATATAAAAGAAAAAAACATACGAAATTTTTTTCTTGCTGTCTCCATTCTATAATTTGTTTATATACTTGCATATTAGTAATACGTGTACACGAAAATGCCCATATATTAACTGCTGATATTTGTAAAAATCAGACGGCTTATTTTGAAAAATCTTTGTGTATGATTTTTAGAAAATAGACTTTAATATTAAATTTTTTACATACTACTGTTCTTATAAGATTAAGTAATGTGTAAGAACATCCCACTTGGTCGAAAGTTGCGTATTAAATTGTGTAATACGGTTTCTACAATGTTTTATTTAAGTCCTTATTTTTAGTTGAGAAAAAGAGTTGGAACCCAGTTTAAAGATTTTTAATGCATAGAAACAAATTATGAACTAAATTTATACCTACATTTTCAGTATGACACAATTTTTCATCCTACATTAAAACCTGGTGTTTTCTTATCACTATAATTTTACAAACTCGTGCCTTTTTTATGCAAACAATATGAAGTGGGATACTTGATTTTGTACTACTGTATGTAGTGTTTCTAAGTAATTTGACAAATTTGTTCATAAGCTAATATTATCTTCAAATAGAGCATTCCAAAATATATTTTTAATGAAATATAATTGGCTAGTAAATAATATTTACAAACAATATTCGAGATGGCAAGTATAGTGATAAAAAACGTCAAAAGATTTGAGGAAATTGTATTTCTTTTGTTCAGCAGTCTTCCCTACACTAAACATACTATCTAAAAATAACACTTGTAATCTAATATAAAGGTATTTTATGTAATAATAGAATATAAATTTAAAAAATGTAGTTATATGGTGCTAGTAACAGAATCCAACACCTTCATTGGATCAGTTTCTGGGAGGCATTGCACTTAAAGTACCTAGTTTGATGTATTTTACAAGTGGCACTGGCATTTGTTAATTCTATTTCAGCTCAATGTTACATTTAGTAAAATTTGAGAGGATTTAATTTAACTCAATGTTACGTTTGGTTAAATTTGAGAGAATTTAATTTAAACTGATATTAAGAATAAGTAAACCCAATTAAAGGAGTTCTCAAGTGTAAAGTTACTTTTAAAAATAATTAAATTCAAACAAAATACAACAATGTCCTTCCAAAGGAGGATAAATATTTTTGGTTTGTGTATCAAAGGTATGGATCAGTTGGTTTAACCTTTACGCTGCAGCAGGTAAACAATTATTACCACTAAAATTTCGTTTACACCAGTGGCATGGTATAGATCTGTGTACTGTGGATGTTATTCCTCTTTTAAGTGACCACTGGCAGAAATCATCATTTCTGAACTGTCAGCGACTGACCTGGAGGGTCCTTCCTTTTGTTCGATGCCACCTACCCTGCTTACTGTGAGGCGTGAATGCTTTGGGAAAAGCAGAAAGTCGCTCCTGTGATATCTCTTCTCACGAGAAATGATACACTGCACAATACTATGAAAGGAAAGCATCAGTCAGAAATGCCACTCATGGCCCTATTGCTCAAGTTTGGTAAGTAGGCTCGGAGAGTCAGGCCAAAGAGCCATTCAGTGAGACAATTGAAAATATCTTAGCGCGCAGCGTAAAGGATAAGAGCTATGAACAAAAAAAAAAGAAAAATTGTTTTTAGTCGGACTGGCTTGGGTGATAGGACAAGAAATGTGGCAAGGGTGGCTACAGGCGACTTCTAGTTTTCACCTTGGTGACTAAGGGTATCATTTTAAGCAAAATTGTCTAAGTTTTCATGGACTTGAAAATTTACCAAAGGGCAATGAAAATATAGTAACATTTTTAATTAATAGTGGAAAATAAATTTTTTTCTGGTTTTTCTTGAGTAAATTTTTTAAGAGATGCCATATTGGTGTGTAAGTTTGGAGAGTGGGGTGCCAGCTTAGGTGTTGCCACATCATTTGACTGTAGTTCAAAATTAGGTGGTGTCCTCGATCTTTCCCGTTGGGATTGATTCTGGACTTGTCTACAGCCCATTGTGTTGCTACAGTGTGACGTTAATTAAAATACCTTCCTACCAATGAATGCCAATTTCAAAGTTTAGCTGCCATAATGTGGCAACCATGAAAGAAAAAAACATAATTTGAGGTTGCAAAAATGTCTTGAAATCTTATAAAGTTTTTAAATTTTATGTTAAGAACTCATCTAGTAAAATTAGTTACTAATGACTTAGAGGCTACAAAAAATGTCATAACCCCTTCAACTGTGTGCATTATTTGGAAATCTTGCAATGCTTAAAGGGAAAATAATGTTGAGGCAAAAATTTTTGTAGCTAGTGTATTTTAGTATGTTATAGGAGAAATTTATTTTCAGCAATTATTTAATAAATATTTTTAGTTTAAACTCGGAGTGTAATAATAGTCAAATCTCAAAACGGAAGTCGACTAATATGAATTACTGTTGATATGAACTAAATTCCAATCCCTGTCAAAATGTTAATTCAAATAATGGTAACACATTTGTTTAAGAAATTCGGGTTACACTAATCTCTGGTAAAGATGAACAAAACTTCAAGAGCAAACAGATTTTTTCCTCTTGTTGATTTTAATGAAATGTTAATTTTAGATTTATTTTTAAAGTGAAGAATAGATGAAATTCTGAAGAAGGAATAAGCACATCTTCTTTACAAGAAGCTACTGCTGGTTTAGAAATTGTTCGCTGCTTTTTTGTAAGGCAGTGAAAATTCATCTGCTCAATTAAACAATGTTGACAGCATTAAAGATTTTCTTACAACAGGATGTCTAATAAATATCTGTAGGTCCATTTTAAGGGCTTTTTGAGTACTTTCTAAAATAAAAGCATGATCTGATTTTACATGATTATGTGGGTCAATTAGATAGAATTATACTTTAAGATCACACCTTTTTTATTGCTTACAGTCTAATCGTGAGAAACGAGGACTCTAGTATCAAATTTCAGCTTTAAAAAGCTGTTTTCTAATTAAAATTTAAAAAATAAAGACAAACCATAAATCATGTCAAATTAGATGAACATGTTAAACAAATACTGTATATTGTATTCATTATTTTTGTTTTCTGAATATTTGAAATTTTAATACAAATTGAAGACAAAAAAAATTAACAATTACTTTAAAAACATTTTGTAATGTAAATTTTTTTTTTATGCATCAAATGAAGTTGGAAAAAAAAATTATGTATCAATTTGTGTATTTAAAAAAACTGTCTCAGAATGTGGTTGGATTGGGGAGTTGCACCATTTTCATTTTCTTTTCAGCTTGTATTATTTGCAATTTTCTTTTCTTCATTTGTTTAAGTTCAAGCTACAGCTACCTTTTGTTTTCGCCTTAAAAAAATTTGATAAATTTTCAGGACAAAATTTATGATTTCGGGATAATCAGGACCAGTAGACACCTTGTACAAGATGTCATGAGTAAAACAAAACCAAAAAATTGATAATAGAACTTCAAGACAAAAATTGCATAATCAATAAATATCTACTCATGAATTATCTGCATAATCAAGACATCTGTGTAATCAAGAACCCTTTGTATAATATCGGAATATCACTTATCAGTGAACCAAGAATTGCACAGTAAATAATGCAAATTCATTAATATTTTATTTTGTTAAAATAATGCTTCTTCTGAATTCTGATAACATGAACTGCAGTTAGACAAAAATGCTTGGCCTAAAGCATAAATGATTTATTAACAATAGAAATAGGGAGTATAAGTTCATAAATACAATGGATTATCAGCTCTAAGACGTACTGCTACTGGTGCTACTGTCAGCTTCTGAGGCATTCTTCTCAGCTTCTAACTGTCTTTGACGTGCCCTCCATGCCAATGTGTATGAATGAGGATGAATAGGTCCAACACCAGCAGTTCCTAATGAAAATAAACATTACATTAAAGGTAAATGAAAAGATCACATACCAGTACATACCTGTATATCTGCCAACTTCACTGAGCCCTTTTTTTACCCAGATCTTTCAGGTGGGAAAACATTTGGATATTTCTTTTCAATGTGAGAATCCAATTTGGTAGTACAGGAGTTTATTTATGTATAAATAACAATGTCCAAAAAATATATATTTTAAATTCAATATTTTGAAGTTTTAGGTATTTTAAGGACTTGCAACTTTGAAAAGCAGTTGCGAAATTGCTTACTGTTGCACGCTTGAAGATCTGTTTTTAAAAACTACTAAACATAAGCAACAGTATTTTATGTATTTTAAATCGGTGAAAAATGTTCTTTTTATCTATTGGAAATAACAGTTCTATTCTAAAAATTAGTTTTAAAAAAATTGTCTATTTTGGTAGAAAAAAGGTTTTTAAGGGCTAAATGAATTTAAAGACTTCCTTAAAATTAATGCCAGTTGCGATGACAGGTATGATAAAATTATTGAAGTTTGGAAGTCAACTTTTATTTCCTTAAGAGAATTTACAAAAGGATCATTTTCTGCTCTAAATAGGCATATAAAATCAAATGAAGGATAGCTCTGACGAAAATGATATTTTAGTGAAATAGTTTTCTACTTGTAAAAAATTATTCAGGATTGCCTTTTGAGTTTTAAAGCAACAGTAACAAAAACATCGCCCAGTTGGTGACTGAAAGTTTCGCTTCCATGCTATTTGGATTATGAAAGACTAACCTATCCCAAAATTATCACCAGTACTTGTGATGGTTATTTTTGCCAAACAGCAAATTTGCTTCTCATTCAATACACATTACACATTTCAAAAGACAACAGTGAAATAAAACCTCAAATTGATAATGAAATACTCAAAACATTTGAACTAGTGGACACAAATTAACTACTAGTGATTGTGATAAATATAAAACAAAGATTCAGGAGTGATGTACACCATACTTAATTGTTTTTAGTTTCCTAATTCTTCCTTTTTTTGTTCCTTTGCTCTTACTTTAATCCTGTCATTTTAGCATTTGCTGTACAGTACCAACCGACTCATCTTGTGACTCCGCCTACCTAACCAGCCATTTCATTGGAGCACCGCCGACCAACCGGTATAGTGGTTAAGGTGTTAGCCTCTAGATCGGAAGATTCCTGGTTCGAATCCGGGTCCGGGCATGGATGTTTGTAAACGTATGGTGTAGAGGCGGCTGGTGCACCTTAAATCTGTCGTGGCCGAAAGTCCTCACGTTGGGTTGGCGTGGAAGTTTGGAGAGTGGGGTTCCAGCTCAGGTGTTGCTTCGTCATCTGACCGTGGTTCAAAATTACGAGGTGTTGTCCTCGGATATTTCCCTTAAGGGACTGATCCCGGACCGTCGTCAATAGCCCGTTGTGTTGCTCTAGTACGATGTTAACTAAAATTACCAATTACCATTGGAGCACCACCTCTCTACTTTGCTATTGTATAACTAGTTCTGTCAAACTAATTTTTTGTTCAGTTCCAGTCAAAATCTTGGGAGATAGAAGGCTTTCGGCCTGGTTCTCTGGCCCACACCTTATTTAATTTCAATTGGGAAATGGGATGTAACAATGATAATTATGTGTTCCCATAATAACTCCTGGCATTTCAGTAAAACTTTATCAAAGCAGACTCAATTTGAATAACATCAGTTGAAGGCACATAAAAGAACGTTATCTATTAAGCAATGGAAATCTTAATTTCTGTCTCACAAGTGAATTGTCAATTTCACCTAGGCTTACTTTCAAAACTGAAGCATATTAACTTTTGCAGTTGACAGAATTTTGTTTATTTTTCTTTTGCTATGCAATGCTTTCTTTGAGATAGACTGAGTTGATGGACTTTTTAAAATGATTTTTCCATTTTCTGCAGATTTATACTTTTTTAAATACAGCTTAACCATTTTAAAGAATATTATAATATAAAAATTTTAAATTTGTTCCCATTACTTAATGCAATATAGAGTTACACACAGACTACTTTTAGTGCTACAAAAATCTAAATGTGTCATTGAATTTTTAATGTCAATAAATGACAAAATATACAATTCTGAAACCTAAACATTTTAGTTGCTCATTAGTACTGTTATGTGACCTACTTTAAAACTCCTTTTTATTAAAATTGGTGATATATGACAACCTCAGATTTGCTAATTTTGCATGGAATGCACCAAGGAAGCAATGTTGAGTAACTGCAAGAGGCAGATGTAGCTGCCATGATTGTGGCCTGACAGTCATGGTTTAAAAATGACAGTATAGGCAAGCCTGTAAGTGTAATCTAGCTTTAGCAGAGCACAGCAGACCCTAATTCAGTACTGTAAACTCAGACCCTTGCCCAGACCAGTTTTATGTAGCTTTGACATATTTCTAGAGTACATACAGATAAAAAATTAACTTACCCAAAAGCATGGCAAGATTCGACCTAACCAAGGCGCCTTCAGAGACGTAATGTTTAAAACGGTCAATATTCAGGGCAAGAAGCCTTTCATCACGTTCATTTGGAAGTGGGTCATAAACTCCAAGCTGTTCAATGCCCTCACTTGTGCAACGGTCATCAGTTTTTACGGCTATTATATGGTAAAAAGGCCTGTTTGAACATCCTTTCCTGAGAAGGCGGATGGACAAAGGCTTAGGTAAGTATTTTCTGATTGACATGTATCTGAAAAAGAAGTAACATTTAGGACCATCTCAGTTAGGTGGGTGTCACAGAAGATGACTTGAATAACATAACATAATTTAAATAAATTTAAGTTTTTATGCAATAGAAGCTATACATCCTCTATGCACCAATGAATCAATTTGTAGCACTTTAATAAATATTTTGATTCTTTCTGTGCAACACTGTCATCTTTATGAGACTGAAAATCACCTGTTTTTTTTTTGTCATAAAAACTTTGTTTATGTTTATACATTTTCATTTATACATAAACAAGAACTACATATAACAAACATTACAGCATAACATTTTAATATATTGTGCAAAACTGTTACATTAATTGAAGTATTTCGAAGAGCACAACAGAGTATTCAGTTTAAAAGTTCCTAATTTCGCGTATTTATGCTATTAATTTTACCTATTTCACCGATTCTTTAGCTTTTTAATTTCGTCTTATTTATTTAATGATGATGATGCTCTTTCTTTGGAGAAAAAGCAGGTTTTTGAGGCTTGGCTGCTTTGCCTTGTGCCTCTAGAAGAAAAAATGATACTTCAAGAATGAAAAAGATTTAGAAACGAGGATTAGAGTTTAAAAATAAGCATATGGCATTACAAATACTAAGTGAGAAATTTGAAAAAATATCATATAAAGAGTGTGGAATTTTCAAAGCGGAGAGAGTTTGAATTAGGTTATTTCGACCTTTTTGGAAAGTTGGACAGTGGAAAAGAATATGTTCCAAATCTTCATAGGTGTGACATCTGAGGCAATTAGGAGCGTCTGTAAGATTAATTTTGTTTTTAATGGAATTTGTCATTAGGGTATTTGCTCGAAAGTTCTGAATGAGGGTTTCATCGTTTCTGTTTAGAGAGATTTTTTCGTACCAAAGATTTGTAGGATTGATATGTGGAAAATTATTGTTTCTATGGTAGCTTTTCCATAGGTTACATATTTTATTATGGTTGTCTTTTTTATAATGTTTTATGATGTCTTCAGGTGAAACACCTTCTGCAATGTTGAAAAGTTCAGCCTTCTTTGCTGCCTGATCAGCTTTTTCGTTAATTAGAATACCCTTATGTCCAGGGGTCCACACTAGTATGATGTTGTTGTATTGGCTTTTTTTACTTAGAATTTTATGAAGTTGCAGTATAATGCAGTTTGAGTTTTTGTTAATGTTTTCTAGGCTGGATAGAACGCTGTAACTGTCGCTTATTATAATGATATTTTGGTTTTTTTCAACCCAGTCTTGTATTGCTTTGAAAATTGCCATAGCTTCTATTGTGAAAATTGAGTTTAGGTTATTTACGGTGTAGCTTCGTTCTACGAATAATTTAGGAATGACAATTCCAAGTGAGCTATTAGAGTTGGTTTTTGACCCATCTGTCCCTAGTATAATGTGGTTTGGTAAAGTTTTTAAAAAGTTTTCAAAAGAGGTTTGCAGTATTTTATCAGGAAGATTTTTATTTTGGAAGAGGAAGTTTTGAAGATAAATTTTGTAATTAAAATTAGAAGTGGGTGGGCACCAAGGAATAATGTCACTTTTTGTGATGCAGAGATCTTCGAAGCAATTAATCATACTTGCAGATATTGTTTTTTTTTTATTGGTCCAAGAAGCGTAAATAATAGAGGGTGGGTTGTAAAAGAGATCGTAAATTGGAGACCATTCTCTCAGGCTGATATGTTTAATGTAGAAGGTAGTTTTTAGTAAGTTGTGTCGTTGTTGGAGAGATGAAGCTTGAGTCTCGGAGTGTAGAATTTCTATAGGAGTGTATTTTGGTAAGCCAGTTGCAATTCTGAGCATGGAGTTGAAAATAGGGTTGATTTTTTTGTAATGTGAGGTTGAAGCAGTACTGAGAATGGGAGCTCCAAAATCTAATTGGCTGCGGATAGTAGTATTGCCTATTTGCAAAAGATGTTTGGTGCAAGCACCCCATCTCTTAGACGCAATGAATTTGAAAGCATTTAGGGTACGAGAAGATTTGGATTGTAGGTATTGAGGATGGTATGTAGTATCCGATACGTTACAATTTTCGAGCGATGTATTGCCAAATGCGGTAACCTTCCCGTTTTCGTGTTTTTCTTAGTTTTAAGGCAACCCTAGATATTTTCTCCTGGCGATAAGAAACGGGTCTCATGATTGGTTAAGGAAGAAAATACGCTTTTCCACTTTTATTTTTAATGTAGAACGGAATTAAAATTTAGGCAGTCTTTGAAATTGTTGGGTGCATGTGAATTTTGCTCTTGATTTATAAAATCGACTTGCTTTATTTATTTTCAAAATTTTTAGGATAAGTTTGGAAAGCAGATTGTAAGTTACAATTTTTTAAATTTTGAAAAAAAATTTGGATTAAATTTGATTTTTGAAATTGCAGATTAGAATTTAGAATTTTTCCCCCCTTTTGGTTGCTTACTTCCCCTTAGTTGATTTGATATAACAATGGATAATGTTATTAAACATTTGAATTTTTTTTTTTTTGCAAACATGTGGCTTGATTGGGGAGAGGATGAAATGTCTTTCATGTGAGAATGATATGATTTTAACATTGAGAAAGGATGCTGGTGATAGGTAGGAGTGAAAATGTAGAAAGAATGGACAAAAGAAAGTATAACAGGAGTTAGAAATTGGAGGTTAAATGGGTGTTTGGAGGACTTGAACAAGGGACGGATAAATGTTTTATGATTGAGGTGAAAATATGCTGATATAAATACCCGAAGGACAAAGAGTTCAAGGGTTATCGATTCGAGCATAGGACTGTTAACCATAGTCAGAATTTCAAGGACCCGGCTATGAGGGTAAGTTTGATTTTCGTTTAGCTTTTGGTTATATTACAAACACTGGACTATGCTTGGGTGGGCACCCAATACGGTGACTTATACGCATGGAAGCCAACGTTGAAAGGTCCTCGCCGGCCCCGGAGGGGCGGCGAGGTAGCCGGCAGGCGGGGATCGCGCGTTATACGCTGTGACTTATCTACAAACAAATTTCTCCCGGTATACTGGTTTAAACGCATTGAAACCTTAAGCGCAATACGCTTTGACTTCTCTAAAAAACAATTTCCTTTTGTAAAGTCGTTACAATAAAAATATTTGTCTTGCTTTTCCATATATGGCTCTATAACCTGGAATATCCCCATTGAGTTGCTCACATAATGCTAATTGCTAGAAAAATTGTGAAAAAATATTTTTTCACACTTATGGATAGCAGAAGAATTTTGATTTTTTTTTTTCTCATCAAAAACCTTTGTGTGGATTATGGTCACAGAAAAGAACAACCTTATTAAAAAAAGATTTCTTGTTTTGAATTTTCTATGCATTGCAAAGTTTCTAATTCAAAATTGATAAAAATCCGGACGTTTGAAAAAAATCGCGTTTTTTTTTATTTAATTATTATTATTTTTTTTTAACAATTATAAATTTTTTTTTTTATTAAAATTTTTTTTTTAAGTGACAAAACTAGGATGAAATTGACGCAAAATTGCGTACATGTTTGGAGAAAACCAGACTGAAATATTAGAAAATTTTCAAGTGAAATTTATATTGCTTTTTTCTTAATTTTTAAACAAATTATTATTTTTATTTATGCACTGTATGCAAAGGTTCACGTTGTATATGGCGGCCATCTTGGAATTGCTTACATCGGCCGCCATCTTGATTTGGCGTAAAAAATCGCTTTGGCGGCCTAACGTATCGGATGCTACCACTCCACCGGTATTGAAAGTGGTTGTTCCAGGTCAGGTTCTTGTCAAAGATTAGGCCCAAGATTTTTAGTTTGTTTACTTCTGGAATGATAGTGTTATTTATTTTTATGTTGCATTTTTGGGAATTTTTATTCTGGGAAAAATTGATAATGTTGCATTTGTTTAAGCTGATGGTTAGTTTCCATTGGTTACACCAATTGTTAATGATTTTTATAGTTGTTTGGATTGCTTCTGTAGATTCAGTTAGAGATTTATTTTTGGTGTATATAAAAATATCGTCAGCATATATTAGGCATTTGACATGTGTAGGGATGTGTGCAAATAAATCATCAAGGAAAATAAGGAAGAGAAAAGGACTGAGAATGCAACCTTGAGGTAGGCCTCGAGAGGTTTGTCTAGTATTTGAAAAGGTGTTACGCCATCTTACCTGGCAAGTTCTATGATTAAGAAAATTGAAAATCCAAAGGGCTATTTTTCCTGTGATACCTTTTTTTTTGTAGTTTGGACATGAGCCCATCTATCCACACTGAATCATATGCTCCCTTTAAGTCGATGGAGGCGAAAACTATATGATTTTTTTGTTTTTTAGCAGTTAAGATGTCAGTGTGGATTTGGGTCAATAGAGTAATACAACTTCTATGTTGAAGAAAACCGTGATTGTTTTTATTTATGTATTTTTTACTGTAGTAAATGTCTTCTACGAGTCTATTGAGGATCATTCTTTCTAGGATTTTTGCAAAGGTGGAAGTTAGAGATATAGGCCTGTAAGAGGTTAAGTTTTGTGGATTTTTGTGTGGTTTAAGGATAGGAATGATGAGGGAGTGGGTCCAAGATATGGGGATCGAGCCAGTGTTAAAACTGGTGTTAAGAATTTTTAAAATATATTTCTGGATATTATCAGGAGATATTTTGATCATTGTAATGGTGACTTTGTCCATTCCAGGGGTTGATTTTCTTATTTGGGTGATGGCTTTAGCGAATTCGTTCCAAGTAAATATGTTGTTGATTGAATTATTGTGGTAGTCAACAAAACTAAGGGGAAGGGGATCTAAGTATTCATCAGCAGTGTAAAGTTTATTAAAAAGGTTAGCTTGTTCTTGTGGGCAATGTATTTTCGTATTGTTTATTTGAATAATATTAAAAGAATTTTTTTGTTGGTTGGAAGGATCTTTTAATCTTTGTAAGATTTTGTAAATATTTTTGTCTTGGGCAACTGTTTTGCATGTAGAAAACCAAAATTTTTTTTTAAGTTTCTGAATTAAATCTTTTAATTTGTTTTTATATTTTTTATATTGGTCCCAGTCAGATGTGCTTAAATTCGTTTTAGTTTTCGTAAGATGTCGTCTGGCTTTGGCTCTTAGATGGCTGCATCTAGAGTTCCACCAAGGGGCTCTAGGTGGGGGAAGTTTTTTTAGAGATTGAGAATTCTCAATGGCTTTCTGGAAAAGATCATTGAGAAAATATGGGTCATTTATATTTCTTTGGTTATCGTTTAGAGTTTTGATGAAGTAGTTCCAATTAAAATGAATCGAAAAATTTGGTCTATTGTTGTTTGGTTTATGATAGGAAAAATTTATAGGGAAATGGTCGCTCCCAAAATTATCTTGGTGAGCTTTCCAAGATGTTATTGGGGGACAGTTATTGGAAGTTAAAGTAAGGTCGATAGCAGATATGGTGCCACTGTTGCTGATATGAGTTGCAGTTTGGTGGTTGAGGATCATGAGATTTTGGTTATTAATCCATTTTATCAGATTCCTGCCACTGCTATTATCCTTGAAACCCCAATTATGGTGTGTTGAATTAAAGTCACCTGCAATAATATAAAGGTTGTTGGGATCCAATCTAAGGTTGTCAAGCATCCCTACGTTTTTTATTCCTTTGGGACAGTATATGTTAATGATGTGGAAAGTAATATTGTTGAGGTGGACTTTCACTTCCTGGGATTCAAAATCCCGATTTTGTTCTTCCTTTACGAGTTGTGCACTTATATTTTGATCGATGGCTATTAGTAGTCCTCCTCCTCTAAAAGGACCAGGTCTGTCAAAACGAAAAATGTTTTTTTTGAAGAGGGTGAATCGGATGTCCGGTTTTAAAAAGGTTTCTTGTAGGATTAAAATGTTAGCTTGGCTGAAATATTTATTATGATTGAGGTCAAATCGGCGTGCTCTGGCACCCTGGCAGTTCCATTGAATACAGTTGAGATCAAACATGGTTGTAAGAAAAATAAAGAAATGAAATTCAAGAAAGAAGGTTGTGGCTGGAACTATTGGTATTCCATTTTGCCGTCTGTGATTGATAGGTCGAGTTGTGATTGTGAATGAGAAGTTTTTGTTTGTTTATTTTGGGACTGCAAAGTTTTTATATCTTCTCTGAAACGTTTTATAGTAGAGGTAATTTTGTTAGGATTTGTATTTGTAGTGTTTGGTAATAGATTTTTTTTTTCCCACTCTAGTTTTTGTTGTTCTTTAGTTTGATCTTGAGTAGTTTGTTGTATTTTGTTATTTTCTGGTATAGTTGTTGCATTATTAATGGTAGTATTTTCTTTGGTTTCATAAATGATGTTTTCTTTTGGAATAATATTGTTTTCAACCATTTGTGACAGAATGTACACTTGGTTGATTTGAATTTGTTCGATAATGGTTAGGATTGGTTTCAAAGTTTCGAGTATTATTTCTTTTATGTCGCTATTTTTTAATGTTTCTTTTTGTTCCATTAATTGATTGTTTATTGGTTGGGTCACTGTTTTTGCATATGAGGTCTTTAGTTTGTTTTTTGCTTCAATGTAGGATACCAAGTTTTCATTTTTATATTTCAATATTTCGGTTTCTTCTTTTCTGGTTCTGCAGTTTTCGTCATCCGCAGTATGTGGTTGTTTGCAGTTTTTGCAGGATTTTTTATTTTGATTAGTACATATAGTTTCTGGGTGGTCTTCAGAGCAGATTCTACATTTTTGGTTGGATCTACAACCTTTGATTCCATGACCGAATACCCAGCAGTTTTTGCACTGTCTAGGTTTTTCTAAGTAGAGATTTAATTGATGGATCATCATGCCTATATGCAATTTGTTTCGGATTTTTATTCGAGGGGTAGGGGTGCCAAATTTTATAGTTTTTAGCGGGATTTTAGTTTGGTTAACAGTTTTTTCAAATCGGGTAATACTTGCTATCTTTATGTCTTGCTCTTCCAGGTCTTCAATGATGTCTTCTAAAGCTATTTCTGTATCTATTCCATTAATTATATATTGGGTAATTAGGTTGTCTTTCGTTAGTGTTGTGTGTACTGGTACATCTAAGATGTTTTTTATTTTAGAAGTTTCGTGGGCAGCTAGTTTACCATCTACTGTTATTATAAAAAGGTTATTACGCGTTCGTCTGCATTCTAGGATGTTTTGGTGAGATGAGAAATGCTTATAGATGTCTTTTTTAATTGTATATGGGTTTTTTTGTAGGATTGGTTGAGTAGGGCGAATAATGAAGGTGAAAGTATTTTTACCTTCATCACTACAATAGTTAATAAGGTCTGTATCCAATATAAGTTCAAATGTACCCGTTGGGTATGACGTATGGTCGTCACCCATTTGTGGAATTCTTTTCGTTTCAGAGGTTAGATAAGAGAAAATACTACTTACCCAAGTAGTAGAAAAAGAAAAATCAAAGCCCTAGGGAAATTTCACTAGGGAAATAATAATATCAAAAGACAAAAGAACTAAGCAGCCTAAAGCCTTGAAGTCGAATCCAAAATCTTGGAAAGCAAATTAAGTCGGAGCAGACAAGCAACCGACCTCACACCTCCAAAAAAACTTAAGACATTATATGATCTATGATGTAAACAAACTCGATGGTTGCAGTTAAGTACTTCAAGAATTACATTACGGGACGCACATACTCGGAAACCCTCACGCTTTCAGCACCTCTTGGCGAGTTGGCGATAGAAAGAGCTTTGAGAACCGAAGCCTGGGGAAATTGGCAATCCTTCTCAATTTCTCAAGCAACCCTACTACGTTGTAAAAAAGATCGCCATTTTTTTTATCGCTGAGTGCTATGATTTTCCGTATGATTTTTTTTTGTGGATATTCTAAATATATGTTGACATTCAATATTGTAATGTATAGATTTTTTTTTTGTAATTCGTTAACTGTCTGTATTGTAACTACTTTGAAGAATTGGTTGATGCAAGAAGCAGGCGGCAAAAACGTACCCCCATGTAAACAAATTATATATGTTTACAATTATTTGAAATTTAGTCAACAATTGCCTTTTGTTATGATTTTTACAATATAAAATGATCACTGACTCTAAAACTCGTCAAATAGAAAGAATTGATGAGAATGTATTTGTTTTTTGTGGAACTTATTCGTCCTTATAACCTACACAGTGTTTGTATTTTCATAATATAGTTTCTTATGAATCAAATCTCTTGTTTGATCGTCTACCTGATATAATCTCACCACTGTTTGTTGAGACAACTAGTAGTAAATATAAACTTAGTAAAAGCAGTTATCAATAATAAGTATTAAGATTTAAGCAAAGTAATTTTTTGTAAACAAATACACTTCTCGATTTGTTTCACTCATTTGAGCTCAAGATAACAACAAAATTTAAATTGAAAAAATATTCCATTTTGACTGTTTTCAATAGCTTTCTTTAAACAAAGTTTTTTCTATCTCATATCCTATAATTATAGCACTTGCATTTGGGCTGCTATGGAGGCAGAATTTTTTTACACGCATTACCATTTTAAGCCTTAACGGTCATTAGTCACCTCTCACATAACAACAGTACTATGTCTCTGTGGTCGTAAGTCACCTCTCACGTGACGACAACAGTGCTTTGTCTCTGAAGTCGTGTCTCACCTAACAACATTACTTTGTCGCTGCAGTCAATATGTCACATGGGTGGTGATAAGACTGATCCTGTCAAAATTCGCTGTCTGTGAAATGTGGGCACAATTGCCTTGTCAATTAAAATTCTCAAGATCCTTATGAAGTTGTGGGAACTACGATGGAGTAGAGATACAATATGTAGAAGAATGCACAAGTTTTTTCCCACACCAGATGTTACTCAATACGTGTACCACCCCATAAAATCCCAGCTGCTCGCAGGCCATAATTGCTTTCCGGAATACCTTTTTTAAAACTTTTTTTTCTTCAGAAACCAAGTTTCTGATCTGTGTCAGTGTGGAGAGATTGGCGACTCACCATTACATCTTCCACTGTAAACTCATGGAACACCTTAGGGGTGATCTCCTTTTCCTAAAAGAGGCTACCAAAACTTACTCGCAACACCCTCAGTGTCACCAGGCCCTCCTGGCCTTGGACAGATTTGTGACTGCCAAACTTATGCCTCGTTTACCCTAACTCTTCAAACCTCCCATTCTTCACAGCATAGGTAAGTTGGTAGGTATTTTGAGTAGTAGTGTGATGAACCGTTTACTGTTCATGGTTTTCACGCCTTTGTCCAAAAAAAATTCAAGGACTTTTCAGAACCAAAAATATTTTTTTCAAGGACCTAAAGTTTTTTATAGCGACCTAAAACAAAGCACGTGCAAAAATTGTCAATTAAAAAAAATGTGAAAAATATTTATTAAAAAAAAAACATTTTTTAATTCTTTTTTAAACTACTGACAGTCAAAGAAAAGAGGAAAGGTTGTCATCAATTTTGGTTATAGTTTGGATTTTCTTTTATCACAGAACCTGTGAACTTTTTTGCAAAGTGGGCTTCACGTCTCAATGCTAACTATCAGGCTATTTGCACACATATCAATTTCGGTCGTGAGGTAAAATATCGTACGATAAATTCTTTGGTGGCACGAAGAAGAGTATGGGAGCTTGCACATGGTTCGATCGACACAATCTCCGTTTTCATTTTGCTCTCGCCCACGGCCACTACAGCAGATGGCTGTCGTGGTTTATTTTGTTTGAGAAACAAAACAAATCCAAAGTTTTGACTGCAGTGTCAAAAGTTGTTCTCTGGTCACAATCGTTAAAGATAGTAAAAATTTCAACGGATTTGAAATCTGTAGAAAATTTTACAAGAATACCTTAAATGTGCTTTTCTGTAAATAAATAATTTTTCAATTGCAACTTTTATATTTTCTCAATATGAATTTGGCGTTTTACGAAAACGGATAATGCAGTGTCCTAAACTGTTAAGTTTTCATTCTTGAACGTACGACTTGACAGTTACCCCCTTCAAAAACCTTAATATTTTCTTTGTATTTCTTCATCAATCCCTGAGACAATTTTAAGAAATGTTCAAAGAGGCGGAACTCTTTCATGTTTGAATGCAAAAAAGCGATGGGATGACGCGTCAATGAAACATGGTGTATGACCTTGTGTGTTCATGTATACATCACCCATTATGGTTGTTCATATATATAAAACGTGGTGTCAAAACACGTAACACTTCAGAATGACGCTCAAATTGCGCACCTGCCGTGAAGGAAACTAGTTTGGACACAAATTCCAACGCAATTATGTACTAGTCCAAAAAAAAAAGCAAGGACTTTTTACCAAGTTTCGTAATTTTCAAGGGCCCCTAGTTAGGAAAACAAAATTCAAGGACCGTGGGAACCCTGCTGTTGGCTTGAGAAAGTCTTTGCTAGAGGCCCGCAAAGTAACGCGATGTATACTGTGCGGTTTCGGATGCAACAACGACAGCTAAACATCAATGTTGATAATACATCGATGTTCTTAAAATTCAGTGTATTTAAACTTTTTTACCCCATTTCATAACACTGGTTTAGCAACTAGTGATGCTACATCGGCTTCAATACATTAATGTTTTGAAAATATCGACATTGATGTCGCATCCCTACTTTTCAGACCCTTGGCCCCACTTTGGTCTAAAAGTAAGTTCAATTTGGCGATTATGAAAATTATGCTACTTGGTTATTTTTATAACCCCAAAGGGAAAAATTAAGACACAATATAATTTTGAATCATTTTTAAATAACGAGGCAACACCCAAGCTGGCACTCCAAACTTACACACCACGCTAATGTAAGAACACAATATATTTAACATGCACCAGCCCCCTTTCTACACGACGGTCTTTGGCAGGATTCGAACTCCCAACCCTCCGGTTGCTAGTCCATTACTCTTCCAACCATGGCACCTGTTATAGTTGTAGTTTTTTAGTTCATCAGATGTCAGTTTCGTATGCCAAAAAATACATAACCTATGATTAAATATATAATTTTTCACTGCTATGAGGCAAGATATATATAATTTTTCTTATTATGAACAGAAGAAAAGTAATATTTGTTTTATAATAAAATTACAATATTAATCTGAGCAATATTATTCGTTTAATTACTAAGTGTGCAATAATTTATTCACAAGACCTTTTAGGAGTTATAACATGCTACTGATTAGTCTAAAACCAACATTTTGATGAAATGTGGTATATCTAATGGTATTTTTATTTAACGTCTCTCTCCCCACTGGAGCAACACAATGGGCTTTTTGTGACGATCCTGGATCAACCCCAAAGGGAAAGATTAAGACAACATAATTTTGAATCATGGTCATATAGCGAGGCAACACAACAGATTTAACATGCACCAGCCCCCTTCTACATGACGGTCTTTGGCTGGATTCGAACTTCCAACCCTCTGGTTGCTCTTAAAACCACGGCACCTGTTATATTAGCATGATGCTGATTTAATTAATTTTTCAAAAGGTCTATTCAAAAATTATTTTATCTAAAATTTTCATGTCCTGATCAGGACAGATGTTGAGTGAGTTAAATATATGGAGATAGCATGAGCACATTTTTATAAGTTTCACAGAAGCCTACTTTGAACAAGTTTAGCTGACTCATGGTTCTAGATAAGCTTTGAATGCAAATCGGACTAAAGCCAATATTGCTAAAGTTGCAAGAATCAGAATGTATAGCTACAGAAAATTTTACGACTTGAAAATATTTACCAACCAAAATATTGGTTTACAATTTCTTCAGTTGTTATGCAGGATGTTTACATAGGACATCATTTTGTTTTGGAATAACTTTTAAATAAAACATTTCTAATTTCATTGTGCACTCAATGATTGACATTATTCATTGAATTTAATAACAGTCAAATGACTGCCAGCACTGCATATTTAGTCTTCCATCCACATGATTTCTTAAGACCATTTTGCTCTACAGCTTTTGATTGTCATTTATTTAGGAAGCTGATCTAGGTTAGTGAGTGTGAATCTCAGCACATTTTAGCAAAATATTTAATCAAAATGAATTCTCTATGATGGAGACTTCTAGAAAATTGTAAAATTACTTTGGGTTACATCGTGTGCCTTCAAAACAAATATGTGTAAAAAAAATTTCAAAACACTGTTCTCTGCAAGATACGAAAAAGTCTGACCGACTTCTTACAGAAAGTTCCCAAGAAAACATTGATACTGTATGATATATAGTGTTATTGAAAAACAAGAGACCTCTGTTGACATTACACACAAGTAGGCTTTCTCCAAACACAATATGGGAAAAATTTGGATTTTCATCGAAGCTCTAAATGTTATTATGCATGCAATTCTCTTGGTCCATATTATATTCCACATATAAGTATAATTATTTCAGTTCTAAAGTTCAATTTAAATTACATTCCAAAACAGTTCAATCCAGAAAAAAATTACTAGGTTAACAATACTTGCGTGTACCAGACAACATTGGCAATCTTGAATAATTATGAAAATCAGAACAAAATATAAATCTTTTAGTACAAACTGTAAGCAACATTTAATGTATTCAGAATGATTTATTGAGACTGATTCTGACATTGCAAGATATTTTTGTAAACAAACACATGAAGGTAAACAAAAAGAAGTGTTTCAGTTACAGTGAATATATGTACTTCAATTCATTATAGAAGGTATTTTTTAATTAATGTCTTACAAGAGAAACAAATGGTACATAAAAACTTTTATTTTCATTTCAATACACAATAAACTTTAAATATCAAGTAATTTAGTCATACATTACAAAAATTCATTTTTCTGTAAATGAAAATGAAATAATGGGTGAGCCGGAGAACTTAGGCCGAAGGCCTTCTATCTCCCACAGAAAGTAGTTGGGAACTGAGCAGGTTTTGAAGTTCACTGAAATATGTAAGGTAGAGTGAGTGCAGTTGGTTGTCCAATGAAAACAGGTGGCTTAGAAATTGGGCAGATCAAGGACGAGTCCAATTGGAACAGTACATAAGATGCAAGATGACAAGGAAGGCTTAAGAATTATTAAATTAAAGAAAAAATAAAAGCAGGAGATTTAAATAGTAAGAACATTAAGGATTAAGAATGACTGGGTCTTTTATTATATTCGGGTTGACGAGGGTCATATCTGGGATACACTGGATGGCAGGGTTATCAATTAATTCAAGATTAGCATAAAAATTAGTAGCAAGTTTACTGAAGTAAGTTTTAAGTTCGGTAATTTCAAGATCTTCGCAAATTTTAGCGTTTCGGTAGTATCAGGGGTAACCACTGATAATACGTAGAGTAGAATTTTGAAGAGATTCAAGTTTTCGCTGCGTATCCGAATTTTCTGTAAATATAATTAACCATACAAGACTCAAAAAGAAACTTTTTGCATGAAAATTTAACTTATGACCATTAAGTGTAGAATTATTCAAATTTAAGTATTTCCAATCTTAAATTTTTTTTTTTATCTTGAAACTTTTTTTTTTATAGAGAAAATGTTTATTTTTGTAAAAAATTGGGTAATTTAAAAAATTACTTAACATTTTGGCAATAACTGCTATCACAAAAACACCTGCTTCAAGAAATAAAAACAAAACCACATAGAAACACATTTTGATAATAGAAATTACAAAAACATAAATACAAGTAAGGGATAGTTAAAAATCTGAAGGATGAGGAACCTGAAAATATAAAGTGTGCACATCAGTACAATACAAATGAGATCACAAACTCACCTTTTCGAGTCAACACTAATGTACACCTAATTCTGTTTGGACGAGCATGAGTATCATCTTGTGCAAATGTTTCAACAGTTTTACGAACAAATTCAGTTATTAATTGTTGTGTTTTGGTTAGGCCATTATATAATTATCTGTAAGAGGCTACCAAGAACTTCAGTTCACGTTGAAATTTCCTAGCGCGTTTTTCATTAGTGTCATGTTTGACAAAATGATTACCCAATTTTCAGGTCAGTTCCAGACATTCTTTTACTAAACCTGCATTTAGAACAAGATCCTATTGTTCATTATCACTACATTCTGTGGGATTAGGAGTCTCAAAGCCAACCTCTTCTAATAATTCATCTTTGCTTACGGCTTTCTCGAATGATTCATGAATATCTTCAAATGATAGATCACTGAATCCTCCAGTTGCGTGTCATTGTAATGATGTTGGGAATACAGTCGTGTTAGTTACCAAATACAATTAGAAAATTGTAGATACATACATTGGTAAATGAAAACATGTATTCCAAAACGCATACACTACATGTTATGCAATCTATTTGTGGGTGCAATATAACTGACTAACCACTGCATTGCCCGTGATAGTTCTTTTCATGGGGTCAGGTGTGACCACTGCTTGCTAACCCCCAGTAATTGCTACGAATACCCATGTAGTTTAACAGATGATACTACTATGCCACAAATAGAAGAAAAACAAATTTCGTAAAATTTGGGCAAATAAATTCAAACTGACTGGAGTAAATAGAGAATGAAATATTTATTTTGAATCTGAGTAAAAAAAAAAGTTTGTGCAAAAACAGAATTAGGTGTGCGTATACAAACAGGAAATGTTCGACGCAAAAAAATAAATACGCTCAGGGTAGACACATGAATTGAACCTATGTCATCTACAGCTTGCAAGCTATTAACAATGAGAAACCCACTGAACCACCAGCAAGTTGCTTTCCCACTCCTTGTACTCAGTAATGATACTATTCCCTCTACACCTCACCTTTCCGCTTGTGTATCAATAGAATAGCACAAAATCATCAGTACTACCCAAATTTTGTTCAACAGAGGTTTTGGAAAACCAAATCGACATATTACATTGTTTATTTCAACATACCTATATGAGAATTTAAGTCTGTTAGCACAAATGCACTTGTGATGGGTAATGCCTTCTATGAGGTACTCTCGATACACCCTTGACAATGTGGAGCAAGGTCTCAACTATGTCCAAAATGTTAAGCTTATGCGTTTAGCTTTAACTATCCTTCCACGTTCAAACTCGGTTAATTCTTGGCAGGTCGACATTCAAGAGTTTAACAGAGCACTGATAACTATCTGACTCTTTATACTCTTTTAATGCAATGTGAGCACTAGTAAATTTGCATACTGCTATCCCATGACTTTTAGCACATCAGTGTACGGTGTATGGAAGTTATATAAAATTAATAATGCAAAAGTTTTGGTACAGGCATATGAGGGGTCAAAAAATAATACTTAATATAAGATTTTGCAAATGAAAGCACATAAAAAAATAGCTGCAGAGATTAGGAAAAAGCATGTGTTTCTAATTTGAATTAATGGGGTCGCACTGGCCCTGGAACTTTTTTAGGTATAATGCTTGAGTAAATATATTAAGTGAATCTTCACCCATCATATGAAGAAGAATGATTCAAAATTGCCCATTGGATTTATAGTCACAAGGAATGTTTTAAACAAAACCTATGCTGATGAACAGGCTTGTGAGTGACATATGTTCAATGGCCCAAAAGGGAAAGAGTTGTCTTGTAATTATGATCCCTATCAAAAAAGGTTATGTAGTGCTTCAAAGGAAGGCTGATTTAATATTCAACTAACTTGAATAAAATAGCATGTCTCTTCTTCATAGTTATTTCATTTTCAATATTATTACACATAAAACAGAAAGGAAATGAAATCAAAATTCTTATTTAAATCACTGATTTTTAAAAATAATCACTTAATTTTAAATTTGCATTCCCTGTAACAATCTGAAAATCGAAAGAAATGGTCCGTTTTGATAGAATCAGATGTATTCAATTTGTGGACTTTCATATAATGTAATCTCAAAAACTAGATTACATCTAATTATAAATCAAAAATTAAAACTACTGATCGCAGAAAGAACAATCTCACTGCCTCTACTAAAATTACACTTCACAAATATAATTAAACGCAATAGCATAAAACAATTCAAAATCAAAGCTGAAACAAATTTTTCTTGCATCTCTAAAGCATCAAATAAACACATTTGAAAATTGAAGGAGATTGGATGTATAACTGAAAAGTAAATACAATCTTTCAAAAGAATACGCCTAAAGACAAATTAACTTTTCCTAATCAAATTATTCCGCTTTCAATACAAAGACCGTTGAAAAACATGAGCTCCTCACACATTCTCATAAGCATAAACAAAACAGAATGCATTCAACATCAGAACAGCGCGCGATTTTTCAAACCGCCGACAGAACTAATACGCCTTCTAGCGGCAATTCCTCTAAGTTTTAACATTAGGATTATCGTAGTTGGCGATACAGGCATCTATCGCCAACTCGCCAAGAGGTGCTGAAAGCGTGAGGGTTTCCGAGTATGCTTACGGGACCTTATTAAAAAGTTTAGGTTAATACTCTTATTTATTTATATTTACATACGGTTACAATCAGTGAAAGTTACAGTTTTAAATACATTTTTCTTTGATGTTTTTTTTTTTAAAAGTGCAGAAATATTTTACTACACATCTAACAAATCATTGACCATTGAAAGCAGCAAAATAAGTTTTTATTGCTATTTAATATTTTCATATTATACCAAAATTCGTGATATGGTTGTTAAGCCTCAAATTTGAAATGCATACGTGGTGAAAGATTAACTCTTTTAAATGGCATCAAAACAGTAATAAAAAATCATTATCATTTACATTTTTTGAGGTGTTAATCAGTGTCAAAAGAACTAGCCGTGACAACACATAATCTGTCATGAAAAGGTGATTATACTTTGAATAATACAATGAATATTGCCATTTCTTTACAATTTTGAGTGTTTGCGATCATTGACCAAACAATTTTGTTTGTGCTTGTAACTTATCTTTTTCAGAAAAGCATAAGAATAACGAAACGAAAGATGACATCTGCGAGGGATGATTATAATCCTTTCGAGGTAACAATTAAAATTACTGCAGGTAGAGATCTTAATGTAGATTAGATGTCTTTGTTCTTGATTAATTTTCTGTTGGAGGAGCATCACACACAATTGGGTAACTTACGTAGCCGCTTTGCGATGATCTATCGGCGTTTTATAATCGTTTCGATATGACTTACTGAAGCATCTTATGTATTGATAACAGAAGTGGTCGTAAAAACTACTTTTCTACAAGGCGCACATGAAACACTGATTTCTTTCATGGATAAGATCGCATCAATATGCTGCAAGATTTGATGAAGTTTAATTAGTTCTTCGAGACATTCGGTAGATAGATACTGAAAATGAACCTTTGGTCAAACGATCTCCAGGATTTAATCTAAACAGCTGAAAACTGAATAATATTATGCTTTTCTTTTCGTTAAGTGGAAATAAATTCAAATCCGCCCACACAGAAATACAAGATTATGGGCTCAAAATTTATAAGGGTTAATTCGTTTCTCGTTAGTATTTAGTATTTGATAAACACTAGCTGCACTAAATATTCTAGGTTGCTACAATTGCGCAAATAATTTCGTCGAAATATTAGTTTGCAGCATATATTTGCATCTTTATGTCCACCTTAGCAAGGGATTTTGAAATCCATGTTTTGAAAGAAAAAGGGGCATTAATATTTTGTTGGTTATGTTTGACAAGTGAGTGAAAATGTGTAAGTTTGACCATTTTATTATTATTATTATTTTTTGTTCTCAACTTATGTACTGATCTGTTCAAAAAAATTTAAATGTACATAGGTAGAAAAAGGGCCACTGTTCATTTTGTAATTTAATAACAGCTCATTTAGTAAATTGTTTTAAATTTTTAATGCACCAATAAGAAATACTTTCCAATGTTTTGATATTTTCATAATGGAGGACATTGGTACATATTCTGTAATTTTTTCTATTCCATGAATGTGATTAGTGGACAAAACTCAATGTCATTGAATATGGACAGTTGCTGTTTTTCTACCAAGGTGCTCAGATTTGGTATTTGTTGCATACATCAAAACGAGAAAATATTTGTGAAAGATCTTTATTGAAATATTTCCCATCAAATAGAAAATTCTTTAGTTCTTAAATTTTCTTTTCCAAAAATATTTTCATATGAATCAAAGCTTTGCAAGCAATTTCATATTTATTTCATGCCTACAAACCATTGCTATTAGATCCACTAAAACCCAGAAAAAGAAAGGTTTCAATGATCTGCGCTGTGTTCATGCTCCCAGCTGAAAAGTGCCCCAATTTTTCTCTAGTTCATTGACATTACAACGGTGAAGGTTTAGGCTTCTATCTCTGTTACCTGTGCCTCAGAACTGAAAATGACTTAACTCTCCATTGCAAGCTACATATTTATTGACGGGTTGATTTTTTTGCTGCTTTATTAAACATTTGTAACATTTTGTGAAGGAAAAAAACTGATGAAAGTTTTTCTATAAAAAAAGTATTGAAACAAAGAGGCCTTAAAATAACTAGAAATGTGAAATCAAATCTTTTTGTCTGGTTGACAGATTATCATAAGTCTGTAGCGAGCTTAGCTACCACTCCAAAACTTAACTTACAAAGGGGTAGTATAAATACCAGTGTAACCCAACTCTACCATGAAGTACTTTTTGGTAGACACTAAGTTACGCTGGTTCATTCGCGCTTGCTAGATTGGTGACCAACGTACGTAATTTAAAACATGCTTAAAAATTTACAAAAAAAAAAAATTCGATGGATGGCACACAATGTCCAGTAGAATTCGCCATGGTTGATACTAATTACCTTTCTACCACTAGGGGGCGCTGTGATAGCAGAAACTGCTAATGTTATATCACATCCTCAATTGGTGCAATTGCCGCATGGATAAAATAACATGTAAAAGGCAGCACGGTAACTGTAATCTTAATACAGCTCTTACAGTCAAAAGCAAAAATGGCAATCATTCTACAAGTGACGTCAACTATCGAATTTCGGCGACTGCTAAAATTCTGGAGGGGGAGTACTGTAGCGAGCTTAGCTACCACTCCAAAACTTAACTTACAAAGGGGTAGTATAAATACCAGTGTAACCCAACTCTACCATGAAGTACTTTTTGGTAGACACTAAGTTACGCTGGTTCATTCGCGCTTGCTATAAGTCTAATAGGAAACATGGTAATCACTTGTTATATCATGCACTCTGTTATATTGTCTTCTTTGATCAGTCTTGTAGACAGCTGAAATGATGACTTTGAATTTTTCTAGATACATTTTAATGATGAGGAACCAACATTTTTCATTTTATAAGTGATAGAAATTATTGGTACTTTTCTATGAGGTTCAAATCTAAAACAAAGGGGACAAAAATTTTGCTACATAGCTCTGATGACTGAATCTGTGCAGTTGAAACAACACATGAAACTTTACTATTTAAAAAATAGAAGCATATGAAGTACATACCTTATGATGATTCAATTAAAAAAGTCTTCCCCTGCTTTGTATTTTCTTGAACGTTTTTACTGTTGATTTTGTGTCAAATATAGTTTTACACAATATTAAAATGAAAGTTTCTTTCTCATCATACTTGTATTCTTCTGAAACCTTGCTACATCATTTCTCGATGTAGCAAGCATCATATAGTTTTGTTTCAAATGCAATATACATTAAAGGGTCAATATATCATATTTTCATAACAATTTGGCAGTTATGCAGTTTTGTCTTGCATAATTAAATATCAATATCTACTTCAAAATAGATTAGGAATGACAACTAAATTACTTTCAATACTATGCTTTGCCTCCTGGAATTCGTAGTTACATATCATCATTCATTCTACAAATCCTTTATGAATATTTCAGATAAAGGTGTTGGCAAAACGTTTGAGATTTGATTATCACACTCAAAATCTACAATAAATTGCAAAGTTTTCACGTTTTCCTGCTCAACTAATTTATTTGTACACTGTATTGCAGATAGGCTTGCCAGAAGATAAAAATAAAACTGTGCATCTTACTTCGAAGGGGTTTAAAAAAAATATTTTTGAAACTGTTTGATACTTTGTTTTGTATTAAAAATAATTCTGAAAATTATTTATCAAGAGTTCTTTTGTGAACACACTTGTCAAAAGTTCAAAAACCATTGAAATAAAATAAGTTTTGCACAATTTAAACTGCCTCACTATCCATAAGGCACGCCAGTGCCATTCTTGTTGAAAATCTCTGTCCGTTATTCTGTAATATCTATTTAGGAAAATAGAAAACTTTCCTACATGTACTTGTCAGCCTATACCTTATGTTATTGGTTATACAAACTTTTGAATATCAAAAGTCCTCTCTTAATCATTGGAGAGTATGAGCCCCTACTAATACCTTTTAAGAAAATATTTAAATGATTTTCAAGATCACGAAAGGCAAGGGACTCAAGGCTTAGTGGGTATGCCCACTGTGCCTGTGATTTGTAGGCAGTGTATGTATGATTCCTGTCAGGATCGATTCCTCCCTGGGTATAAATTCTCTCTTTGGTGTCAGTAACCTTCCTTGTGTATGTCTATTACTTGATATTATCTGTGCCATAATAGTCAACCTATCATGTGAGCAAGGGAGATCTATGATCTTAATGTGTGATGCTAAAATTTAATTGAGCAGTCAGATACAAAATTCAAAAGATTAATACAATAGATAAGAGAAAACACATTGCTGCAGGAAAAGAATATTATTTCAACTTGCATAAGCACAGAAAAACTAAATAATCCATTTTTTTTTTCAATATATATATTTGATCTATTTAAAGCATTTTTTTAACCCCTTCACCTCTTTTTATTTCCAAAAAAGTTTTATTTTAATACAAATTCTGCTTTGTTTTTGTTTGAATGTAATGCTAGTATCAATATTACCTGCTTGCTGACTCAAGTTTCTTCATTTCAATTCAGTATGGAATTTTAAGTCATGATAAAATTTATTAAAGTTTTATTTTACTTATTTCAAGTACTCTTTTCATCCAAATATCGTGAAATAATTATGTGATGAAGATTTTTGGGTTCAATTAAAAGAAAATAGTGATTCTTTTACTCAAAATTACCCAATTTCTTTAATGCATGCTTTAAAGCTAAATTTAAACTCCATTTGAGCTATACATAACTTTACTACCTTCTGTATGTTTTAATGAACCATCAATACTAGGAAGATTTATGGCGATAACTGCATTGGCTATTTGCCAAGAGCAGCAGCATTAGAATGTTTTCTTAGTTTACACAGCTGATGTTAGAAAAGTCGGTATGTCCCTTTTCTCCACATTATGCTGTGCATCATATTCAGTTTTTATTTTGAAGAAAATTGTCATGTGTCTTAATCTCATTTTGATATTTTAGATTACTTTATTTTTTGAAGTTAAATGTTGGTATTTTGAATGTTTAGGATCCAAGTGTCAAAAATTTGACAAATCAACCAAATTCCAATCAAGATTCAATTGGAGCCTACAATCCATTTGACAGAAATACACCTAATAAACAGGTACTATTTTACCTAATAAATGTTAAAAGTGTTCCTTTCCAAATATTTATTTGCTGAATTAAGTAAGGGAATAAAATTTTGATGTGCAAATAAAAAAATATTTTCACAATTGATTTCCTTTTATTTAATTTTTTTCCAACTGTTATTTTCGTAGGCTCTCCACCTGTTAAATAATGACTAATGCAATTGAGGCTATCATAGTAAGAGTGGCTTAACCCACACCAACATACCCAATCGAGATTAATGCAGTTTTCTTGTCACTATTTTTATACATTATTATTTATCCACAATATGATTTGAGGTTCTAAAAATTTGTTTTTCAGTGATCAACAATAAATTAATTTGTAATTTTTAAGACTTGAACCTGCACATTAGAAAATTAAAGTTATTGTTAGTAAAATTTTCGTTTTTTAGGCCAGTATTGCTCTGATAGCTTGAATTATAAGCACTTCAACATCAACCCGTGAGGTTTTGATGTCCTTACGAAGGTTTAATTTTTCATGTAATAGTGAGCAGAATCAATTTAATATAGTGGCCAATACTATGATATCTATATATTTCACTTATGTACATTAGAGTGCATCAAAGGCCCTGTGTTTTTAAAAATTTCATGGAAATGGTCTGTCTCTGTTATTTTTGTTCTAAATGCTAAAAAAGTACTATATGTAAAAGTTTTGAAGAATTGAATAACATCTATGTGGTCCACCGGTCCTAGTAATGTATGATAAAAATAAAATTCTGAAAACAAAGCTGCATGAGTAAAAATTGTTTTAAACGTATATTTTTATGAAATAATGCAATTGAGATTGTTTTGTGATAAAAGAATATTTAATCATATCCTACTAATTTTGTAATTTCAATTTAATGCATACACAAGTACCCTAAATTTAAGATTCATTATATTTAGATTGTTTTTGCAGATTTCTCTGTTTTTGTCGATCTTGTTCATCGACCTGCTGAACATTTTGATAGTGATCTTCATGTTTTGCTGATTATATGAAATCAGTACTTAGCTTGACCCCTCGTTCTGCACAGTCATTGACAACATTCATTGCTTGCAACTTTGAATTATGTAGTTTAGGATGCAGAACTTGACCATTCTGAAACATCTATTAAAAAATTTGAGTCTAGTTCAAGCAGATAAAATAAAAACCAAGAATCTGATCCAACTAAATCAGAAAAAGTCGTATTTAGAGTGAGATTTTTTTGGAAATTTGGGTTTAACAAAATTCATGCCATATTTACCTTGCAATTTCAAACCAGTATTCTGGTGGAATTTGGTTTTGTAGCTAGCATTGCATTACCAATGGCTATTCTTTCTTGTGATGGAACTTTGATGCTCCAAAGGGCAAGTGGCACCATCTCTTTAGTAAGATACTAGTAGTGGTTTTCAAAGACACTGATTGCACCCTCAGATATAATAGGATGGACAGCCTTCTATGCTGTATGATAATGAAGCATTTGTAGGTCATTCTAAGGGGCATTCATGGCAGAATCGCAGATTTTACACCAGGTGCTGTAGATGATGCAGTTTGGCAACCTGTGTTAAAGTTATTGTGTCAGCAGGTAGTTGCTGTATTTGTATATTGATGAATGGCATCAAATGGATGTAAACAATGTAAAATCAACCACTACAGGATTTTGCCAGTTTAGTTTAATTTGCTTGAGCTTCAGAGCTGCTTATAGAATTGCTAAAACTACCTATATGAAAAGAACTTTTGAGAGAGCTGGCCACTCTTAATAAAATTCTCCAGCTGTCTGATTGTAGAACGCAATGAGAAATCTGGAAGATTGAAATCAGCATTTTAAACAATATGAATGTGAAAATAGGTTTAAATGTTAAAAAATATATCACCTTGTAGAATGGGATGCAATGAAGTGGTTAATTATGACAACTAGTGTGTACTTTTTGACATCTACTTTATTGGAAATTTGAATAAGAAAAAATAATGAAAAATACTGATTATATTTTTGATTAATTTGTTTTATTTAAGGGCTGAAATGTGTCTGTATACCTAATCATTGTCAATGGATTTAAGTAAGATAAGTGTGAGTAATAACATTGCCACATAAAAAAATATGAACAATTAAGGGAACAGCTTTGGTGTAAAGTCTTTTTGTGACTTAAAGCTAATAAATTATATAACTAGGATAAACTTCCAAACCAATATTTTAGAAAAAGTAAATATTTTTACTGAGTAGTAGCAAGATTTTTTCCATGTAAGAAATTCTTTTCTTAAATTTTGTAGTTATTTTCTGCAAAGCCTAGAACTTTTTTTCTAAGAAATTCTTCATTGGTGACATAAAAGGCATGCCAAAAAAATGCACCAAAAGCGTTTTCACAAAGTCTTGGATCAATTTATACTAAATTAGAAAAATTGTGATGATGCTATGCACAAGTCAGCTAGTGTGTTATAATCCTAAAGATGTGTAGAAAAAGGGTGTGGCTTCTTATCTTGAGTCACCTGTCAATGTCATATCATTGCAAAAATAAGTAGTAATCTCAAGAGATAAAGTGTTATCTAATTATAGAAATTGTATCTTAGCATTAGTTGTAAGTTAAAAAAATTCCAGTTACAGTTGTGGTCAAACAGTTTGATAAGATGGTTTAAAAGAAGTGTATGAGTTTATATTTTAGTTTTTCATGATCACAAGATTCTGTCTTGTGATAAAACTTTTGAATGTTATGGTGTACTTCAAAACTTCTTTTAGGGTTCTTCTATGTTTGGATTTGTGTGGAGTGTAGTAGTTTAGTTTCGAAATTACTACAAAGCAAACTTTATATTTTGGTGTATCAAAGGTGTTCAATAGTTTTGGCATTTTTGAAATGTGATTCACATCATGAGTAAAGATTAAAACTTGAATTTTGGAAATTTCAAATTCTAAACAATACCTGATCAGAAATATTTATAACTGGCAAATAAATTTTTGGAGCTATATTGTTTGACGATGTAAATTGAAAGTATGTATATACATACATATATACTATTTTATAATCAATCCATTTGTTTGCATTACTTCAATTTGTAAGAATCCTTAGTATTTTCTTCCATCCTGTTTTTATTATGCATTTGTTTATTAATTTGTATTGTACCCTTTTATTATGTTTGTGTTATTCCAGTACGGCATTTATTAATTACCTGCCTACCTTTTATTATGAATCCACTTATCATTATTGTATATACTCGTAAGCAGGGCGTAAAAAAATATCAAGTAATCAGATTTAAAAAAAAAAATTAAAGTAGATTTAAAACAAATTTTTAAATTTCTGTAGGCTCTATACACTGTTTTTAAGTTAATGTGTTAAATAAAAAATTGAGTTTTTGACATGACATGCAAACCAATATTTATTTTAAGTAAATAATCAGAATTTGTGACAAGGAAAATTGGTATTTATTTTGCTAAAAGTCATAGTTTGTTACATGGTAATACATTTAAAAATTAAAAACAAAAGGTAAAAATTGTTTAAAGTTTAAAATACAAGTTGACATTCTACATAGTTTTTCTTGAGTAAATTACATCATCATAACAAATTTATCATTAAATATAAGTGACAGACCTAAATTATAGCCTGATTAAAATAAAAACAGTACTGGTGGCCCGTGGAAGTTTAACTTGGCGTTGCCTGATTGTATTTTCTTTGGCTGTCTTGAAATTTAGAAGTATGCCTACTGGTCATTGACAATATTAATAGCAAAAGACCGTTTTAAGTATAACATTAATGCACTATATTTTCCCATGTTTCCCACACTTGAATGAACGAATGCTTTATTGTTCGTTACATATTATAAAATTATGTATGAACATTGTCAAAACTTTTCAAGTACATGTCAACTTGTTTTTTATACTTTACTGTTTGGCAGAATCCGATGCAACACTCAACAGATTACTTAGTCCATAGACACCTCAGATTATTTGCACGTGTCCAGTGCCAAACATTTTTTCAAAAGCTGATCAGTACTGTGTGTAGCCATCTGCTGAAATCATCATGAGTGCAGAAAGTTTAAAGCATTTGATGAGTTCTGTGATTTTTCTAGGGTGTATGTACTTAGTTATAAAAACTGTAAGATTTATTGTGATTTAAATCAATGATTTAAAAACTCAAGTGATTTAAATCTTGACACCCTGCTTGTTAAGTGTCAGAAAAACTAGTACTGATGAATCGGTAAAATAAATAGCAATGACCTATGCAATTCATTGGTTGCATCTACCAGTGCGTATATAAAGCAACATCTGTTATCTAAAATTTTTTCTGCTGTAAGAATGGTAAGTTATCACAATTGTAGTGACTTTCAACTCATTTTAATTGTCGAAGTTTGTGAGATGAAATCAACCAACATCTACAATACCAGTCATAAGGACTCCAAACATAGACTCCCAAATGTTTAAATCTTTAAAGTTGTAGAATTGTTAACTTTAAAAAATATTTTTTTTTTTTTTTTAAATGACACGTAAAGTGTTGTATTATTACTAGTCTCGTCTTTTTGATTATATACACGTGTATATAATTGAAACGTCCCTAATAATCTGACTGTTTTAAAAAGTTTTCTATTTTGACAGTTGTAAGTTGGTTTTTATGTCATAATAATCTTCTGGATTTTTTGTAGATTCTCCGGTATGATATATTGTCTTACTTTTATGCTAATTATTTTCCCACCCTTTCAGACTCTTGATTCTGGAGGGGATCAAAAAGCTCAATTCCCTTCTCCCAACTCAAATCCTGCAACCAAAGTAATAGAGATGCAACAACCTGTTGAAAGTCCTGCATATGAAGCCTCTGCAGCACAAACAGTGATGTCAAATGATTTGCAGAAAAGACAAGAGGTAAGTTTCAATATGCATGCTAACAATAGCCATTAGTATTAAGTAGCTCCAAGCATAGAAATATTAAGTTGGACCTACAGGAATCTATTCTGTCTTGCAAACTTTATTAAGAATTATTTTTGTCTAATTCTAAAACTTCTCAAACCAAGACTACTATAGTGATCTTTTCTTGTTCCATGTGGTTTACTGTCTTTAAACATTTGGCACTTTCCCAGGATACCCAAGCACTCTTTTTCTGCTTTGATTACACTATATTCCCCAATCCCACTCCCCCCCCCTTCACGTTTTTTTTTACCTGGGTACAGCTGCAGTCTGAGTTTTTAGCGGTGGCAACGGTCTTGACGATTTTTTTGGCACACTTCTAGTAACAAGTTATAGTAGGTTAAGGCAACCCATCTGTATTTATGGTTATCGCGGTTTTCATAGCAACATCGGCAAACTGAAGTTTTAAATTTTTATTTTTATTATTCTAGAAAGTTCTTTCAAAATCTGTTAAAGTCGTTTGATTCCATTGGCTCTTTTAAAATTTTTTCTTTGATTCCATTGGTCAAATTAATTTTAAAATATCCTTTGATTGCATTGGTCCTTTAAAAATTTTTTTCTTTTGTTTCATTGGTTCATTTAATGGTTTTTTACCAGTTGTGGAATTTTCTTTAAATTTTTTTTTTCATGGCTCAGTTCTGATGCATCACGTTGTATTATTTCTTGCATTCCGTTAAAACTAATAAACTTCTTTTGTAAAAAAGTTTTCAGTTTAAGCTTATTACTTTTTGTGGATGTTTTAAAAAATATATTTTTCAAAACATTCTCAAATGTGTTTTGAAGCATTTTGTGTTGTAAAAAGAATAATATTTGTGAAAGAAAAAGATTTTAAAAATAATTCTTTCCTTGGCGACTTTAGAAGTGCGCCAGAAAAAATCGCCAAGGCCGTTGCTACCACTATAAATGTAGACTGCTGCTGTACCTTTACTTGATATTATCTTGTGTGTGGCACAGCTTGTCCAAATATGGCTCATTTGCCATAAAACCTTAAAACAACCAACCTTTAGGTAATGGAGTATGCGATTAGGCCGAAAAAAAAAGGTTTGTTTCCTGTAACATGAGCACAAATATTAGGGTAGGTTGGTAGGAAAAATTGTTTTTTTTGCTAAATATTTTTAGCATATATACAAAAGGAAATATCTGAGTATTAATGTTAGATTAAAAATTGATCAGTGATGTAAAATACCAGGGTATATTTATTTTTGCAGGTGAATATCCTGGGTATATACTCGGGTATTTAACCAAATTGGGTAATTTAGTGGGTATTTATAATTTTTCTTTAGGTTTAACTGCTTATTTACACTTAAAGAGTTTATTTATGACATATAATGTCTGAACTGAATATGTAATAAAGAATTATTAATTGATTATAATTGCTGTGGCATAGTAATCAATTGTTTTAACAAACAAATTAAAAAAAAGTAAAAAACTTTTGGTCGGAATTTTGGTTTTGTAATTTTAAGGTCGGTTGGGTTACAGGAAACAAACCATTTTGTTTGTTTGGCCTTGTATATATCCCTTAATATTATTTCATTAGAATGTTTTATTATTCTGAATCGCTTTGTTTTGTTTCTTTAGGAACTAGAAAGAAAAGCCAATGAACTACAAGAGAGGGAAGCGAGACTAAATGCCGCTCCTGTTGGTAAGATCTCTTTCAGTGCAAAATACTAATTGATGTCTCCACTCTTTGTTTGCCCCAACACTTGAATACTGCTAAGCAATCTTCATTGCTCTAGCATGAAAACAGTTTGTTAAATTCCAAGGAATTCTTCTTGAAGACTTGGTTTGGAGAGAACAATTTGACCATGTATCCAAAAAGCTAGTCTAAGAGAAACCTATCAAAAGCAATTTTAAAAAGTTTACAAATTTTCAAACTGGCTAAATTACAAATTCAGAACAGTAATTGTTCCGGAAGGAATTTCCTGTTACCTCTGCACTTAGTGTAATTAATAAAAAATTCTGAAACTTTAGCACTGAATTTCACAGAAATCATGTTTTGAGTTTAACATTTCATACCTACCTATTCTTTATTTTTTGAGTCTTCCATTGAACCAATTTATTTCCCATCTTCCAAATGAAAAAAATTTCTGGACTTCTTTCAGTGTGGAAAATTTTTAATTGCACCTTGCCATGGCTATCCATGAATTTCAATACATTAAAATCAGGTTAGAACACTATTGGAATAAGGTTGGTGAGGTGCCAAAACAAATTTGTTAAAGGCACATTGAAAAAAAATGGATTTCCAACATATTCTGAAAAAAGGTCTGGTTTGTACCATTTTATTTTAAAAATTAGAGGACCAGTATTTGGATTCAGTTGATGGGTTGTCAGAAAAATTTGACTAGAACGGGGAACTTTTGCTTCTGTGAAAGAATTTTTCAATTGTATATACAGGGTGGTCCCGAATTCATGGTACAAACTTTAATGGTAGGTACAGGACATTGTAACAATGATTTATTGTATAGGAATGTATAGTCGCAAGTGACGCGGTGAGGCGTAAACAGGGGAAATAAAAGGAAAGAGAAATGGAGTGATCGGTTGGTATCATTGCCGGTAGAGGGCAGTAGATGTCTAGCCGCTGTTGAACATGATTGGCCCATACTTACATTTTGATTGGCCCATACTTACTACCCACGCGGCTCACTGGCGGAAGCTATCTTATTTTTCTGAAAGAAGTGTTACCACAACTGTTGCATGATGTTCCGATCGCCATTCGTAACCATTCGCCATTCAGCACGATGGGGCGCCAGCACACTTCAGCATTGATGTACGGAATTACCTGAATGCCACGTTTGGTACTCGATGGATTGGGCGTGGTGGACCAGTCCCTTGGCCACCCCGATCTCCCGATTTATCGAGCCTCGATTACTTTTTATGGGGACATCTAAAGCATCTTGTTTATGAGACTCCAGTTGACTCAGATGAGGATCTCGTCGCTCGCTTATCTGTAGCTGCTGCAGGTGTGCGTGAAATACCAGGCATCTTTGAACGTGTACGCCAATCGCTCCACCGACGCTGTCAAGCATGTATCGATACTGGTGGACGCAATTTTGAACAATTACTGTAAACATGACACTTGTCAACAACGCTTTCAATAAAATCTTTGTTTTTCCTTTCGGCCGTTATTTCCCCTGTTTTCGCCTCACCGCGTCACTTGCGACTATACATTCCTATACAATAAATCATTGTTACAATGTCCTGTACCTACCATTAAAGTTTGTACCATGAATTCGGGACCACCCTGTATACATAAAAGTAAGGTATCTATCTATTATAACCAATTTGTTGTTTTTGTTTTGAACTTTGTCATTGGTTTATGCAGTCATTGGTTTATTGTCAAATGCAGGTGCACCTTGCGCACCTACATTTTTAAAGTAGGTGCACAGATTATATTTTAGGTGCACATTTAAAAAAATGTATTTTAAGAAGATTTATGTAATGTAAACTACTTTATTAGTTGGGTATGTTTGGATACGTTACAAGTAGATAGTAAATGAAAATATTAAAAAAAATTTTTATCAGCAAAATTATTGCTTACAAATATTCAGTCATCATCAGACATTGGTGGGAAATCGGAAACGTCTACGTTTTTTGGCAGATCTTTACCCATAAAAGTTAGTGTTCATCCTTCTTTTTGTATTTTTCCTTCATTGCAACATAGCATTTTCTGGATTAAAGTTTTCGCATAGTGTGTATTTAGGAATTTTAATTACGTTCCTTCAGAGCGAGTGAGGTCGATACTAATATTTTGTTCAGACGTCAAAATAGCATAAAATACGTTTCACCCGCTTTTTTCAACGATAGGTGCAGTGCGTGCACCTACAGGGAAAAACTTAGGTGCACAATTTTATTTTCAGGTGCACCTGTGCACCCGGGTATTTCGAGCCCTGTCTTAGAGGGATGGCAGGTGTGATGTTTTTATTATTGTACTTGATGCACACAAATTGTCTTGTTAATGAGCATTTTTCTGTTTTGATTTTATGGATTCAGTATCTAATTTCTTGCACTTTTGTTATGAATGTAATATTTTAAAGTAACCTATATTTGTTTTAAAAATAAGAATTTAAAATCATTCACCCTATTTCTTTTGTTGTAAATCCATTGAAAATGTTTTTTTCATCTTCAAATTGGATTCATGACCAGAATTGTGAGATGGTAGATCGAATTGTGGCCCAAGTTACAGGTACAAATAAGGACCCATCAATCCTGCTCTAACTCTGGGAGAGGGTTCTGCACATACTAACTGTATATGGGCTGATCAGCAGTCTTTAATACACTATTTTGAAGGGGCGTTGGTGAAGCAGACTGAACTGTAACTCTAAGGGACATGCACATGCTAACTGCTTATGTTATGATCCATGTATTGAAATGCACTTTTTTAAGCAGTGTTATTGAAGCAGTCTGAAATTTAATCCGCATACACAGCATACTGGAAAGTTCAAAACATTTCTCTATTTCTTCTTCCACGCATCATCTTAAAATTTAGAGTTCTAAAGTGTTAATGAAAACGATTACTGTTTAAATTTTTTTGTATGGATTTAATTAACTTTTGTACTGAAAATCTGTATTTAGAAACTCATTTCAATGAAAAATAATGAAAATGTTGCTGAATGAATATCAATTGCAAAACAAGAACGTATGTACTGGAGATAGTAGCATGCAATGTTAAAAATGGTCCAAAGTATACCCTAGAACAGTGGTGCACAAACCGTAGGTCGAGACCCCTCTGGGGGTTGCATGAAAATTTTTGTGGGTCGCCAAATTTCAAGAAATTTATTTGACAAAAAATTTTATGCTTTTCTTCAACAAGTATCAGGTACCAATAAGATAGTGAAATAAGATAATATTATTTATAAAAAAAGAAATAAATTTTTTTATGAAAACAATCGTCTGATTAGTATGTAATACCTATACTTTGGAAACCCGCAGGCTAACAGACATAGTGATTAACAAGTTTCCCATGGGCCTTGAAAATCCTTGAAAAGTATGTAAATTTCATTTTCGTTTTCAAGGGCCCTGGAAAGTACTTGAATTTGGTGCAAAGTACTTGAAAGTCCTTGAATTAATTTTGAAAAATTTTAATCTGGAATTTTCTTGAGTTTGAATTGACTTGAAACGCATGTGCTTGACTGGCGTAGTTTTATTCTGATTCCGAAAAATACGGTAAATACGCTTGTTCATCTATAGGCATGTGTTTATTTTCCTTCCTCTAGGTCAGTGGGATTCTGTGTTAGTTTGAACATATAGAACATAAGTATAATAACTTAGCTACTTTACTTTTTCTTTTTGAGAATTTTTTCTTTCCCATAACATGTTTGGAATATTAACTAGAAATATGTTTGGAATTGTTAAGTATGTGAATGTTAGTAAAAAGGTTACATTACATGAGAGGTTCTTTAGAAAAGTTGTCTACTAAAATGGAGGGTTAAAGAGGGAATTTCTGCCTTTTTACGGTAGCCCTTGAAAAACTTCAAATGGGCCTTAGAAAGTACTGGAAAAGTATTTGAATTTTTTCCCCACCAGAGAGTGGGAACCATGATTAAATATAATTGTCAATTTGAGATGTTTTTTACCTGCTCTCTGGTGGGATTCATATGCAACTTGGGTTTCTCTGCCGTTTTGCAGTGGCGATTTTTACCTTAGCTTTTTCAATCTATCTAGAATCACATTGAATTCTTATGATGTAAAGTTTTTTTAAAAGTATTTTTCACTAAAAAAATATTTATACCCACATGCATAAATAAAACCACTGCTTCTTAAAATTATGTGTTTTATTCAGACCTCTAATAAGGTAGAAACATCAGTGGAAATCAATCCCCAAAATAAAATTAAACTTAAACTACTTTGACAGTTGAAAAAACCTTGATTGTCTATCCAGGGGCGCGACAAAATAGTACACAAATTGGGGGGGGGGGCAGAACTGGAAATAATTTTTGCACCACTACCCTAGAAGATCGACACAATCAGCGTTTTTAGCTCCTCGTATACACCAACTGAACGAAAATAATCGATATAGTGGATCGTAACCCAACAAGCAGTATGTGAGGCAGTAGTGGGTCCGAGCACGTAACCAGTTAGTCTATAAAACTAACTAAAAGAAGGATGACCAAACAAACTAAAATAAAATCAAGTTTTTTATTAAACTTTAAACTAAAAACATATTTAAATAAAGAACGTTATCCGCCTAACAGACTGGGATAACGTACAAGCAGTATCAACAAGATCGAATAGATCTGTTTCTCCAAAAACAGCCAGCAGATCCACTTGTCTGCATATATATAGGTTAAGTAATTTACATAACCATACATCTTCAACTTTCAATCAGTCAATCACAAAAATATATCTTGAATTAAAATAAAAGTGAATGAGTGAAAGTTGAAGTGTAGGCATATGATCGTATCGATGTCATGATCAATTGAAGAATATCAGGATACTTTTAAAGTATGGTTATTATAAATAAATGCTTAAAACTGCATACAGTTGCCAAGATATAAAAAGTTAAGAAAAGTGTCGAAAAATTAGCACTTTGCCATAAGTTGGCGCCAACTTCTAACACACTTTCCGGTGGACATAAGCACTATGCAGATCCTATTGAGTTACGGATCATGTTTGTAGTTCACTCTTTTTGCATGACATGTACAAGAAAAAGATTTAAATTATACGGCTCATAAAATTTGAAAAGTTACCATTTTTGCAGACTTGTTATTCATGTTTTAAACTTCACTTTGTATCACAGGTACAGCAAAAAATTGGCCACCTCTTCCAGCCCGGTGCTGTGTTGGACCTTGTTTTTACCAAGACATTTCTGTTGAAGTTCCTGATGCATATCAGAAAACTGTCCGTGTTATGTATTACTTGTGGATATGTAAGTTTATTTCAAATTGCAATATATTTTGAAAATAATTGTATGCCTAAATTGTTCATTTCAAATACAAATGGATGAAGACTGATTATATGTGTTTGACAATGTATCAAGTGGATGCCCACTATGCTAGCAAACTGCAAGTTGTAGGTGGCACAGGATCGATTCCTGTTGGGTACATTTCACCATGGGTGTTTTTCTCTCTTCTGTGTCAGTAAAGCTTACATTTTGCATGTTAATTACTTTATATTGTATGCAGCGTTCGAAATCATTGGTGGTTCAAGACAACTAAAAGTATGATCCGACCAGGAGATAAAAAAATCTGGGTGGTCTGTGGGACCAGTAGCTATAACGAGAAAGCGAGTGCATGTGTTTTTTTTAAAGTAAGTTTCAAACTCCCAAACCTTACTTTTGGCAAGCTGTCAAAATTTATTTCGGTCCCGTAATTGAGAATTTTGAAGTTCGTATCAGTGTATACTGGAATTGTTTCTGCCTCCAAATTGCAAACACAATAATCGGAGCCTGTTGAATCTTTGGCCGATGACGATCGGCAGATCCTAAAAGATAGTGCGCTGCATAGCATTTTCTGTGTTGTTATTGCTATCGGCGAAAGGGCCTTGAGCTCGACTAATCAGATACTGGAATATTCTCATTAAAAATTCAGTCCATGGATGTAATGTAATGTAATCAATTGGAGGATTTTACTCATAAAACCTGGCTCTGGATTTGCGCTAATTTGGTCGCAGATGCCAGTGAATGCAGCCACCCTTGAGCTCAACAAATCAGATGCAGGAATATAGTTTTACAGGTTCTATTGGTGATCTGTGTGTCTTGATGATTACTCACACAAAAGTTCCTATTATCAAGTTCACGATTAAGGTGTTTTTTATAGTCCCCTAAAATAAACTGGTTACAACACGGTCAATACGGATGTGTGTGAAAACCTTTATCTCTACTATTATGAAAGGAAGTGTTTGTTTGGTCAGGACTTTGCGGGCAAGAAACAATCTATGGCACTTACAGTGATGGCATATGGCACACAGGTAGTTTAAAATAAATGTAATAGGTTTTTTTCACCGTTCTTTCTTATTTCGGAAAATGAAGAAGCATCAAAATTTAGACTTTTCTCCCCCACATCACCATTGACGTCAACCTTTGGAACCATGCCAAGTTTTTTTTCTCCTTCTGTCTCGAATGGGAGCGAACAGATTTGAATGACTTTCATTTCGAGATTCATTCATTTTGATTTTCTGATGAACGGATTCTAGTGAAACAAAAGAAATTATGAAAGTTATCACTGGCGTTCTTCAGTGTTTTTTTGTATCTCAGCGATCGATAAGATAGAATAAAAATTTGAACGGATTTGAAATCCGCAGAAAATTTCACACCACATAGATACCTTATACGTTTGATTTTCTTTTAATAAATATTTTATCAATTAAATATTTATGTCTTTTGGTTTGCGAAGCAAACCAACACCACAGGCAATGTGACCCCCATGAAAAGAACTGGCACTGGCAACTCCTGTATGGCTGTTATCCAATAGGCTACAAATTTGCATACCAAATGCAAATCCATGATGGCTGTTATCAAATAGGCTATGAATTCCCATTTGGTTTGCGAAGCAAACCAACTCCACGAGCAATGCCGTTATGGCTGTTACCCAATAGGCTATGAATTTCCATATGGTTTGCCTCGCAAACCAATAACCCCACCAAAGCAACTGGCACGGGCAATGCCAAAATGAATATGGAAGTTTGTTACGATGTGAAACTAAGCAATGGATACTTAAAAAATGCATAAAGTGCTTGCTATTCAATGCAAAAATAAAAATAAAAAATTGTAGATGAGATGTTAATAAATAAGTAATTAGTTTGATCAACAAAATCATATTGTGTGACTTCAAATAAGATTCATTCACTTATATATCTAGTCAATAATTTTCTTAAATAATTTTGAATATTGTTTAAAAATATTTGTTTCAATTAATTATTCTATATTTTTTAAATTTTATTTCTTTATTTTAACTATTAATTAATTAATTATTTTATTATTTAGTAACTTTTTATTAATTTTAATAATTAATCAATAATTTATTGATACTATGTCGGTAAGAAGTGCTACTGATGACTGGGTTACCAATGTTGGAGAGTATGGTTCTAGTGTTAAATCTTAGCTCATCGACCAATACACTTAACAATCTTGTCATAGGAATGGAACTATCCTTAAGTGAGGCATGCCTGTATTGCAAACAATGTTTCTTGCATGCATAGTTTATTTTGTATATCATTACTTATGGCTTTTATTGTTTTTCACAGTTTATGCATTCCTGTTGCTTCTAAATATGCTCGGAGCTCTAGCTTTGTTTATTGCAAATGGGGATGGTACCACATTTGGTATTTCAATTATGGTATTCCTATTCTTCAGCCCGATGTCATTTGTTTGCTGGTTTCGTCCGTTGTACAAAGCTTTCAGGTAGCTCTATTGTTTGCTTATGTGATTCAAAATTTATACAGCAGTTAGATTTCTAAGCATTTGTTAAAATCATTTTAGATTGATACATTTCTGTGTATGCATGAAGTGATTTCACAAGCTAATAAAAATGGCTTTGGGCAAAGCACACATTAAACACTCTGATGGTAATATGTAAATTTATTGTTTCTAAAAAAGTAGACTCGCAGTATAATGACCCTGAGGCAGGTAGCAGAATTAACTTTGCACTGGAGCAACACAATGTGCTATTGGCGATTGTTCTGGATCAATCCCTGATGGAAAGATCAGACTCCTCATAATTTTAACCTCGGTCAGATGATCAGATCAACATCTGAGCTGGAACTCTGCTCCCAAAACTTCTTCACACCACATCAGCATGAGGCTACTTAAAGCAGTGACAGATTTAACATGCACCAGCCCTCCCACATGTGGCAGGTTTTGGTTGGATTTAGTTTTGAACTCGCAAACTTGGTTGCTAATCTGCTCCTCTTCTAACTGGGCTACCAAATCTTTCTAGTTAAATTCTGGATTTTAGATTAATGAAAGTTTGTTTTTATAAACTATGGGGGGGGGGGTTAATTATCAATAAAAACTAGAAATAACTAACATTCAAGTCATACAGCATTGAATAAAAGCTCTTTTAACTTTTATTACACCAAACGCTGACAAATTCTCACCACAACCTCAATACCACTTGGAAAGTGCTTATGGGTGTAAAAAATGAATATAAAAATGAAGCAATGGAAAACAAGTTCACATTTAACAAAGATTACTTAAAACACTGACACATCTCCACCAGAAACTCCTCATTTGGAAAGTGCTTTTGGATGTTGGCAATTAATGCTTTTATTTAGTGTAGCAAGCTTAGCTACCACTCCAAAACTTAACTTACAAAGGGGTAGTATAAATACCAGTGTAACCCAACTCTACCATGAAGTACTTTTTGGTAGACACTAAGCTACGCTGGTTCATTCGCGCTTGCTATATTTAGTAATATTTTCATTTGTTTCAATTTAATTTTTTTTATAAAAAGACAATAATTTAGTTGTGAGAAAGTTCTGTTGAATTAGAAAGTAGAATGCTTTTATTGACATAAATGTGTGCAATTGTATATGAATGTTTTCTTTTTTTCTAGGTCAGACAGTTCATTCAATTTCATGGTGTTTTTCTTTGTCTTTTTTGCCCAATTCGTTATTGCTGTGTTCTATGCTGTCGGCATTCCTGGAATTGGATCCTGGTAAGGCACTATGCATTAATAAAGGCTCTGTATACAGTGGCTTAAAACAGAAACTCATTTACTGCAATTTGTCATAAGTGTGTTTTATAATGCTAAATGTTTGTTTTCATAATGGTGAATGCATTCTAAAACTCTAATCTGTTTGAACAAAAAATATTGTCCTAAAAACTATTAGTTAGTGGTAGGACTGAACTGTAAACTTGTTTTTTATTTGTCAGATAATCACTTTCAGCTCTAAGCCAAAAAGATGTACTTTACATGCATTCTCAGAGTTAATTCTATCTATCCACAATGAACTGCCTTGACACCAAGATTGCATTAAAAGCATGTTTATTTTAAATGCCTCACACTATCATTTGAATTTGTACGAAATTTTTGCTTTATTTAGAAAGTAGGCAATACTACCTGTATGTTTTTCTTGTGTACCTCAAATAAAAATAAACTTAAACTAGTTTTTTTTCTACTTTATCTATAGATAAGTTTTAAAAAACTAAAAAAAAAAAGGATAAGAGTATACTAATTGTTGATTCACAGTGTAACTAAGATCAATAAGAGGTTTAATGTTAATTTGCATTATGTTTGTTGAAAAGTAACTAGATAAAAAGTAGGAAGATATAAATATTGTTTTACAAATTCATTGTACTAACTTTTAATAATAAATTAACTTATGCAGCAAATATCTTTGATGCTCATCAATGTTTTTTGAGATAATCATCATTTTAAAGTATTACTTGTTTCAGATGTTTGTGTTATAAAATGCTTTAATTTTCTTTTAGTGGATTGTTGAATGGAATCACTACTTTAAGCAAACAAGGTGAAGACCATGTGGTCAGTGTCTACACTGTTGGAATCATTGCCATTTTTATTGGATTCTTATGGGCTATTTATGGCATGGTCTCATTTTACATGCTTGTAAAGGTATTATTATTTCATTATTTTTCAAACTGAGCACATTGTTAAATTTGTAGCATTTTATTTCCCTCTCAAACAGGGGCCTCGGCAGCCCAGTTGGAAAAGAAACAGATTAGCAAACCGAGGGTTGCAAATTAGAGATTACGTTCTTCAAGCCTAATGTGCCTGATCCTAAATTTTGAGAAAAGTATTATTATACATTATTGTGTAGAGGACACCAGTCAAATAGATTTAAATGTGTTTGTTTATAGCCTGTTGAAGTGCAGAGCAGAATGACGCCTTTCAGTTTTACAACACGTTGTTTTTCCACATATATTTCCAAAATTTATAATTTGCAATAAATGCAATTTTTTTTGTAATATCCCGGATTAGGTTTCAGATCTTTATTTTGACTTCAATCGTTATTGCAAGACACTTAAGTCAATTTTTTGTCATCATTAAGTTTTGAGATATTGTGCTTTCTGATAGTTTGAAAAAGGTGTAATTGTACATTTCTATTTGGATTCATTAGTCAGATGTATATTTTGTATTGTATTGTTGTTTTTTATGTATTGTATATTTTTTAGCTGCAATTTTAAGGGAATGATAAAAACTGTATTGTATTGTGTGTAGAAAAATATTGTTTGCTACTGGGTTACTCTTTTTACTACCCATGCACTCTATAACAAAAAAAATCAATGCACCAAGAAGGAATTGTCCCATTGCAATAAATAAAAATTGGCGGATGTGAAAAAGAACATACATAGAAAAACAGACGATTCAAATTTCAGAACAATTGAATGACTTATTTCAGAGTTTGACCGTTACAAAGGAGGAAGTCAATAAGGCATTGGTCAACCTCTGGCCTGGATGCAAGCTGTCACCTGGCATGGCATAGACTGAAAAAGTTCCCATATGGTGTCCTGCCAAATTGTCTCCCAACTGTCGGGCGAGATGGTCAACATTCCAGGATGGTTGTAACTGCCTTCCCTTAATGTTCCAAATGGGCTCTATGGGAAAGAGATCAGGAGACCTAGCTGACCAAGGAAGTCTTGGGAAAGTTTGAAGACAATTCATAGCAACACGTGCCTTGTGCAGCTGGGCATTACCTTGTTGAAAAGTAAGTCTGGGGTGCCATGAAAGAAGGTAACACAACCGGTCGTAGAATGTCGTCTACATACTAGGGATGCGACATCAATAGCAAAACATCGATTTTCAAAATTAAAACCGACGTTGATAATACATCGACCCAAAAACATCGATGTTTTTAACATCGATGTTTTTAAAATTCAGTGTATTTAAACTTGTTTCCCCATTTCTTAAAACTGGTTTACCAACTATTGATGCGACATCGACAGCAAAACATCGATGTTGAAAATTAAAACATCTATGTTGATAATACATCGTCTCCAAACCATCGATGTTTTTAAAATTCAGTGTATTTAAACTTGTTTCCCCATTTCTTAAAACTTGTTTAACGACTAGTGATGCAACATCGACAGCAAAACATCGATGTTTTTTTCGAAAACATCAATGTTTAGAAAACATTGACATCGATATCGTATCACTACTTTTCAGACCCTTCATCCTTGGTCACTTTGGTCTAAAAGTATGTTCAATTTGCTGATTATAAAATTATGCTACTTGGTTATTTTTAAAAATTTTATAACGGTACTTTTTTCATTTAAAAATAAAACATCGACAAGTATAAACATCGATGTTACCAAAACATCGACACCAATACATCGATGTTTTTAAAAAAACATCGATGTTTTGAAAACATTGACATCGATATCGCATCCCTACTACATACCGCTGTACTGAAGTGTGCCAGCAATGACTACCAAAGCGGTCTAACTATCAAAAGCGATGGCACCCCAGACTATAATGCCCTGTTGTGGGCATGTGTGGCATGCTATAGTAAGGGCAGTATCCCCACGCTGCCCTGGACGTCTCCAGGCATATCTGAAGGTGTCGTCAGTTCACAGTTGGAAATGGGACTCGCCACTAAAGACTATGTCCCCAGTCAGCGCCATTCCAAGTGGATTGAGCCCTGCACCTTTTTGGTGTGTTGATTTTTTTGTTATAGAGTGTATTTCTGGTGATCCATAAAGAATATCTCATGTAAAACATTGCATCTATATACTCCATGTAGAACATTCCATTTAAAATTTTAATGTATTTGTTGAAGTAAACAGTGATGAAAGGTGCCTTTGAGTTTTAATGATACCTACTTATCACTTACAAGGTAATAATTGTGCTGTGTTTCAGATCCACCGTATGTACAGAGGCACTACTGCAAGCTTTGCAAAAGCTCAAGAGGAACTCGCAACTGGTGTTATGCGCAATCCACATGTGCAGAATGCTGCCACCACTGCTGCCACTCAAGCTGCTCAGCAGACGTTCAATACTGCTGCTTCAGGATTGCGTTACTGAGGAAAAGTATGCCTTATTTCAATTAGTTTTTGCGACCACTGCCTTGTATTTTGTTCAAGAGTTTCACTCATGTTTGTAATTTTTATTTACAATTGCATAAAACTGAGTAACGACTTAAGAAATGAGAATCAATGGAGTTTTAGAATGCTTTATTTAGTTTATGGAAAGTTGCATTCTTTATTTTCACAATAACAAAAGTATGATTTTATTATTAGTTATAATGTGGCTTAATATTTTGCAATTTGAACTTTTAGTTTTTAATAATTTTTTTTAACAATTTAATTTGTAATGTACTATTTTGTAATATATTGAATAAGCTGTATAAAATGTAAACTTTAAGATATGAAAACTGCTACTACTGTGGGGCTACTCAGTGCAACATTAAAATGTAAAATATAGAAACATTTCATTCACAACTAAAAAAGTAAAAGTGATGTTTTAATGCTTGATTCATTAGCGTTTTTAATAATAATTTCATCTTTGAATTGTAATTATTTTTCACTTGTGAATATGTAAAAGAACTTCACAATGCTAAGATTTCTGGTGTTTGACTTTCTTTTGCATTGGAACTACACAATTTTTCTTTAACCATTTTCCTCCTTTGGGGTCATAAGCTATATTTCAGTAATCTATGTATCATTAAGGAATTTCAAATGCATGCACAAAGAGTCAAAAAGTGTGCCATGTTTTGTGTGTCGATAAGTTTTATAATTTCAATTTAAAAAATAATAGTTCTAAAACATGAAATCAGCACTAAATTTTTTATTTATAATTCAAAATTTGTGAAGAAGTAGGAGAATGATTGAACATATGAGGGTCTAATAAAGTGTTAGACTGATAAAGTGTGTGTGTGTCTAATAAAGTGTTTCTGTTTTCAGCCAGTTTACTACAATAGACTCGCTTCAAAGCAACCTTTGATTTAACAGTGCTGCAAGAAGTTCTTTTATGGGTGTAATGCTATTCTATAATTAATACAATGACCTGTAAAGGTCGAAATCTTATTAAAATGACCTTTAGTTGGCTCCGTCTGTATGATTTGATGGTTTTCATGTCACAATGGGTGGGAGTATACTGAATTCTATATGTGAATACTAATAATAAGGTAATGAGAGTATGAAACAAACTTTCAAATTGTTCTCCAACTAAAATTTATATTTTGAAAACCAAGAATTTTTTAATACCATTTACTTAACTAGGGGCTTTGCCACCTGCTCGCTTATGCTCGCCAACCTAATATGTTTTCAAATTTAAAAACTAATAGTAATAAGTTTTAATATGACAGTTTAAAAAAAAATTACAAAAATGTCCCAATTTTTCTTGAATTAAAAAAAATATCGGGAACCAAATTAAAATTTCTAAAAGAACTCGATAAGCTTCAAAATTCACGTTAAGTGGCACTCTAGAAAAAAACTCACGGCTGAAGACTGAAAATTTGTACGTCTTTCACTCACTCGCGTTAGAAATTTCGCTTTTTTCTACTTTGACACTTAATAAACCCAAACTAATAGCCACATCGGAAAAAAGTCTTCTCTGTCTTGTGTCCTGTACAATTTTGAACAAACCATGTTAATTCAATTACTTTCTGTTTAGCCATCGAGCGAAAAAAGTGAGTTTTCAATCCTGCGGCAGCGCAAGTAACTTTTTTTAATGTAGAGAGATAAAAACATTTTGATGTTCAGAATTTATTGTATACTCCAAACAATTTTTCTCATTTGTTTCCAGAGTGAATATCACCAGTGGGATTGTGCAAAAAAATCCTTGCTACTGATCTGTAACTACTCTACTGCATCTTTATTTCTGCGAAGTCTTTGATTTCAGCTTTGGTATAATTTGCTGTGCTGTTTTTGTTTGCTCAAAATCAGTAGCTTCATCATTTCCAACCACTCCCCGGAGGTCTTCGTAACCCTAACTGTATTATTAATGTAAGATATTTAATCATGTGTATATTTAAAGTTGTTTTAGAAATAAAATGTTTGATTCTTATGTTACAGAGTGTGGGATTCATTTTGGTGTACTGTTTTCTTACTCTGGTTTTAGATTTTAAAGGTCAAGATGACAATTTTAAAACCAATAACAGGGTGGTAACAGAACCTGGAAATCGAGGAAATCTAAGTAAACTTTTAAATTCTGGAAATTTCAGTGAAAATTTCCAAATTTCACAAAATATCAGGGAAATTTTGATAACTTAAACTGCAACTATTATCGTTTGTCCTATTTAGGTATGGGTAATTACAAGTACTTTTGAGAATCGAATAATCATATTCGCTGAAATTGTAATTAGAATAAAGAACGTTGGCGTTGTAATTTTTTAACACCACGAAAAACCGCCAGCGATACAACTTGTGGTATACAATTTGAAATTTGTGTAACTAATGGTGTTTTTTTTTTGTGCATTAAATTAATATTCTTGCTTGCAATTACATTTTTGTGGAATTTTTTTTTGTGTATTTGCATTTGATTTCGATGTATAGAATGATAATGTAGGGTCAGATGGTAATAAGTTCATAATCAAAATATTTTGTATTTTTTCTTTCTAGTTTTTCAATTGCTATTGTAAGAGTTCCATTGAGGGTTCCAACCCTTACAATAACAATTAAAATACCTGAAGAAAAAAAATATAAAATATGGAGTATAATTTTTTTACCCATCTGACCCTAAATATTAAAAAATAATGTATGAATGCTGTATATCGATACCAATCACGGATCACAACATTTATTAAGGGAATTTTAAAATCGGGGAAATTTTTTTAGGATTTTGTTGCCAACCTGAATAACAGGAAACTGAAAAGGTTTGTATCTAGTTAAACATTACGGGTTATTTAAAAAGTATATTGTATTTAGATGAGGTATCTCGGAGGAAGCATTGGAGAGTTAAAGTTTCTCCGACTCCATTAAAGTTTGAGAAACAAAGCCTTCCGTTGGTAGACTCAAAACGATCTCATCATTAGCAAAATTGACTAGGATCTTGGACGAGATATCGCATTAGAAAAATTGACCAGATATTGGACGGGATATCTTGTCATTAGAAGAAAACTGACCAGATCTTGATGGACGAGAAATCTCGGTATTATAAGAAAACTAACGAGGTATTAATAAATAAGATTACTCGTCTTTGAAGGAAAACTGACCAGATATGACTTGTCATTAGAAGAGAACAGACTAGATCTTGTCAGACGAGATTTCTCGTCATTAGAAGAAAGCTGACCAGATCTTGTTGAACGAGAGACTTGAAGGGTTAACAGTTTACACACATACAACTGAGCATGTACTTGATTTATTTGTTCTGCATCTATATCGTACTTTTTACACACTTGCGTTACACAATAACTGAATCGCATGCCTCGTGGTCACACAAAAGATGCTGAATATCAGCAGTCGGTTCCAAATTGTCAGCAGCAGTCTGCTTCCCATCACGCTCCTTTGTTGCTTCTCGGGCGCCTGCTGGCAGTGGCTGGGCCCTTGCAGCTCCTCTTGTGCACCCCCAGACGATCGGGGAAAAAGGTCCGTGCACACAGGGGGCATGGGACAAGCTCCTGCAGGTGACTTTCCCATGCAGTGTCGCCTAATTCGACCAGACTAGCCACGTCGTCATCTGGAAAGAAAAAGGTATTAGCTGGTGTGGTGGAGCATGGACACTAGTCTCGCATTAAACTTGTGCCAGAGGGTGTCGTGGTTCAGTGGGTATAATTCCAGGTGCAGAATTATATTCAGTGTTCTGCAACGCAACTCTAAGCAATTACAACTGTTCTGTAGGTATTTTGAAAATAGCAGTAAAATCAAAAGCGGACGTAAAACACAATAATCGGCTAAATACTTATTACACATCTTAATATATGTATAAATTACGCGTCACGTTGTTTGTCCGCTATGGACTCCTAAACTACTTAACCTATTTCAATCAAATTTGCCTACCGTGTGCAGTTTGATCTAACTTAAAAGATAGGATAGCCTTCATCTCAATTTATAGCCGTGATATTATTTTATTGCAAATTATTGCGGTATCTGTTGACTGGATTGAGTAAGTATTCTAACAGATGGCGCTGTGTTGAAAGTACCAACGTTTCACATAAGCTACAATTTAATGGCATAACCACCACGTGTTGCTGAGTCTAAAGTATAAGTTAAATTTATTTCGTAGTAAACGCAATACAGTGATTAGCATAGCTGGCCACGTGTTATTTAGACTGAATTATAAACTGAATTCATATTATAGTAAAAGTAATACAGTGGAATTTTATAATTCAAAATAATAAACATTATTGTTAAAAATTTAAAACTATCTGCCCTACCTACCTCATTAATAAGTTTAAGTGTTACGTGTTATTTACTAACAACTTTGTAATGTACTCATTTGTTACAGACTTGAATACAAAAAATAAAATTTTTTTAATTTATTTCTTTTGTATTGATTTTTGCTCAATATCAACGGTAGTAGAAAATCAATCATGGAGGTCGCCATGTATTTTGACAAACGGCATCTGGGTAAAAAAGCATGGTGGTCCCCATGACTGGTGTTCTCCTACCGTTTCCCTTGAATAGTTTACTACTATGTAATATAATAAAAACCGTAGCCACAGCGACGCGTGGCCGGGTCTGCTAGTTTATAATAAAACATCAAAATTAATTAACTTTATTTAAAACCAAGGCATACTTTCAGAATTTGCAATTTTATCACCACGATATGTCTCGACCTTAGCAAATCTGACCAGATCGTAGACGAGTTTCCTCTTCCACCCCCCCCCTTATTTCGGCAGCATATCAACAATTTGATCGATAACTCGACATTTTCGCTAACAGTTTCTACTTGCATCATGGTTTGCTTCAATGGATAGAATTGCTTATATTATTATTATAATAGTCTTTCCCTTATACCATCACATCTTGCTGTCCGGTCCATTATTGTAGGGTAGTGTAATAACTGTAATTTTACTTTTAATAAGCGAAATGATTTTATGTTTCGTTTATTTTTTACAAACAAAAAAAATTAGACATCAGGGCTTTCTGAAAGGAGTATGGGGATATTAGACCCTAGATCCTCCCTCTGTCTATGCCATGGCATGGGATTGGTGTCAAAACTACGGAGACAAAAATAAGGCCACCTGCGTGAATATGTACAAATTTGTTACTCAATTCGCAGAATTTTAATGGAATTGTTTGTGGGAATAACACATGGGATTTTAAGTTTGAGGTTACGAATTTAAAACATGCTGATTTTAAATAAGTAGAAAAAAAGTTGACACTCTATTGGTGGTGTTTCGACGAGATATCTCGTCATTAGCAAAACTGACCATATCGATAGACGAGGTGTTTCGTCCAAAGAAAAAACTTTCCAGATATTAATTTCGTCGTTAACAAAATCGGTAATATTCGGATATTAGGAATTTCCTGATACTTTGCCAATGACGATGTACGATTATGGAAACAATTCCAAACAAGGCAAATAGTTGTCCGAAGACCTGTGGCCGGCCGACTAAGGGTTACGACCCACGCGGAAGATCGATATATTGCTGTTGTAGCAAAGCGGAATCGAAGAGAAACCTCCACACGTGTGAGATCTATGGTTGCAGCGTCCATCGGTAAGACGATATCTGTCACTACTGTGCGCCGAAGGCTACACATGAATGGACTGTATGCCCGGGTACCACGAGTTTGTGTTCCTCTATCCGTCCAATGCAGAGGGGCACGATGTGGTGTCGGCAACATGCGAATTGGACTTTGTCTGATTAAGCAAACATTATGTTCACGAATGAGTCGAGATTTACCCTGGAGCTAGTTGACAAACATATAAGTGTCTGGAGAGAGCAAAGCACACGCAATCGGCCCCAGAACATCATCGAGAATCACGCATGGCAATACTACGGTGATGATGGTTTTTTCTTCCAACAGGACCGAGCTCTATGTCATAATGCAAAACGTGTGCCCGACTGGTTACCTGAAAATGAGATGAATTTTCTTGACTGGCCTTCTCACAGCCCCTATCTATATCCGATCGAGCACCTGTGGGTCAAACTGGGCACACGCACGCCTCTCTTCACAACAATATCTTCTCACAACCTTGCAAGAGGCACGGCGAGCTATTCCTGCCCAGACTTACAGAGAACTTGAGGAAAGTATGCCTCGACGTGTTACAACAGTAATACAAACAAAAGGAGGGCCTACCCGTTACTAAATAGAATAATAAAGCACCTTTTCCTGAAAAACATGCAGTGTCCAAATACTTTTGTCCATGTAGTGTATATTGACTAATATAGTATGGTGTGATGTGTGCATGGGGGTTGCAATACCAATCCACATCTGTAAAATGTATGCCCATGAGGGCGGTTAAAAGGGTCCAGTGCCTAAAAATTCGAAAAAAAAAAAAATCATTTTTGAGATTTTTGCTGTTTATGAAATCTTGAATTGTCCTCTTTGTAACGATACCTCATTTGTAAAATTCCGTTTGTTGGAAGTATTTTCAAATATTTTTTTAAAAGTAGATGTACTATTACCGCGACGTACGTCCTTACGAAGTTTAAAGCCTTATTTCTCAGAACAAACTTTTTTCATGTTTGGGGGCACATAACGCAAAACCTGCTTGAGATACATTCTTGAAAATTTTTATGATTGTTTATGAAACACTTGTAAAGACTTTAACACGAGGATAAAATATAAAATGCAAACTTAAAAAAATATTTTATATTTTATATTTCAATTTTTTTTGTCATTAAAAAAATTTAAAGCTTTGTGTGAATTTTTTTAAATATAAAAACCTAGTCTTAAAGTCTTTAAAAGTATTCAAATATTACACTGCAAAAATTTCGTATTAATACAGTAATTTATGAATAAATGAGATGCCCCAAAGTTTGTGAATTTAACATGGTCCCTATGGCGGTGCCGGACCCCCTTAAATTAAAACTGACCAAAATAAAAAGCTTCTGAATAGGGCTAGTACATTTCTGCAACAAGGTTGTGGGTGCACAAGTACTTTGACAATGTACCCTGTACACTTGTGTTTTGTTAGTTAATTTTCATAGTGGTATCTAAGTTCACAGCCCTTACCTTCCGATCGCTCAGAGAACTTCTTGGGTTCCTCCTGCTGTTCGCTGTACGGCAGCTTCTCGTTCTCACCCCTCCACTTCCGAAGACACTGCTGTTCGTGCATCGATATCACCCACGAGCCGTAGTTCCGGCCGCAAACGTAGCACGGCACGTAGATGGCCGCCGGTCTTGGGTCCTCCTGCAACATAAAACGGGCGACACATTACGACCAGCCTCGTTAACCTCGATGACGAGTGTATTTTATGTCAGATGTGTGCTAATGTCACGTTTAATGCTCGAGAACAGGATTGGAACCGCACTCGGGAGGTCAGGAAGTGGTGAAAAATCTAGGCTTAGGGTGCTACTTGGCTATTGACTCTTTTTTGGCAGCTGTCGAAATGTGGACTATCCCACTGTCCAAGCTGCGGCACTCTTGTGACACAATCGGGTGGACACTATTTCCAAGGGGTTTGACGTAACTTTATTGATGAAGTATCCCGTCAATAAAAATCCTATCAGTTTTACTAATGACGAAAGATCTTGATGACAGGAAACCTCGCCAATTGAATAAAAAGTACCAGATCTTGATTTCGTAACCACAAAAATTCGGTGGTTTGATGATGAGATTCCTCGCCATTAGCAAGATTGTGGTTAGATAGTAATGGACGGGAGGCCAGGAAGTGGTAAAGATTTAGGCTTAGGGTGCTACTTGCCTATTGACTCTTTTTTGGAAGCTGTCAAAATGTGGGCAATCCCATTGTCCAAGTTGTGCGACTCTTCTGACCCTCCAAGGGGTTTGACGTAACTTTATAGATGAGGTATCCAGTCAATAAAGATATGATCAGTTTTACTAATGACGAGAGATCTTGATGACAGGATACCTCGTCCCTTGAAAAAAAAATGACCAGATCTTGATTTCGTAACCACCAAAATTTCTTCGATGCTTTGATGATGTGATACTTCGCCATTAGCAAGATTGTGGTCAGATCGTGATGGATGGGAGGTCAGGAAGTGGTAAAAATCTAGGCTTAGAATGGCAATGGTATCTTTTTTGGCAGCTGTCGAAATGTGGACAATCCCATTGTCCAAGTTGTGGCACTTTTGTGATATAATCGGGTGGACCCTGCTGCCGAGAGGTGTTTAACGCTCCAAGGGGTTTGACGTAACTTTATTGATGACGCATTCCATCAATAAAGATCCGATCAGTTTTGCTAGTAACGAGAGATCTTGATGACAGGATGCCTCGTCCCTTGAAACAAAAGAGACCAGACCTCGATTTCGTAACCACAAAAACTCGGCGATGTTTTGATGATGAGATACCTCGCCATTAGCAAGATTGTGGACAGATCGTGATGGACGGGAGACCAGAAGTGGTAAAGATCTAGGCTTAGGGTGCTACTTGCCGAGTGACTCTTTTAAGGCTGCCGTCGAGATGTGGACTTTCCCATTGTCCAAGTTGTGGCACTCTTGAGATACAATTGAGTGGACCCTGCTGCCGAGAGGTGTTTAACCCTCCAAGGGGTTAGACGTAACTTTATTGATGAGGTATTCCATCAATAAAGATCCGATCAGTTTAGCTAATGACGAAAGATCTTGATGACACGATATATATATATATATATATATATATATATTCCTCGTCCTTTAAAAAAAAAAAAAAAACCCCGAGCAGATCCTGATTTCGCAAACAAAAAAACTCTGCGATGTTTGGATGATGAGATACCTCGCTATTAGCAAGATTGTGGCCAGATCGTGATGGATGGGAGACCAGAAGTGGTAAAAACCGAGGCTTAGTGTGCTACTTGGTCATTGACTCTTTTTTGGCAGCCGTCGAAATGTGGGCTATCCCATCGTCCAAGTTGTGGGACTCTTGTGACCCTCCAAGGGGTTTGACGTAACTACTTTGTAGATGAGGTATCCCGTCAATAAAGATCCGATCAGTTTTGTTAATGACGAGAAATCTTGAGAGGATACCTCGTACTTGGAAAAAAACTGACCCGATATCGATTTCGTAACTACAAAAACTCGGTGATGTTTTGATGATGTGATACCTCACCATTAGCAAAATTGTGGTGAGATCGTGATGGACGGGAGACCAGAAGTGGTGAAAATCGAGGTTTAGGGTGCTACTTGGTGATTGACTCTTTCTTGGCAGCTGTCGAAATGTGGGTTATCCCATTGTCCAAGTTGTGGGACTCTTGTGACCCTCCAAGGGGTTTGACGTAACTTCTTTGTAGAGGAGGTATCCCGTCAATAAAGATCCGATGAGATACCTCGTACTTGGAAAAAAACTGACCATATCTCGATTTCGTAACTACAAAAACTCGGTGATGTTTTGATGATATAATACCTCACCATTAGCAAAATTGTGGTGAGATGGTGATGGACGGGAGGTCAGGAAGTGGTAAAATTCTAGACTTAGGTTTGCTGTTTGGCGATTGCCTCTTTTTTGGCAGCTGTCGAAATGTAGACTACCCTATTGTTCAAGTTGTGGCACTCTTGTGACACAATCGGGTGAACCCTATTGCCGAGGGGTGTTCAAACCTTCAAAGGGTGTTTGACGTAACTTTATGGACGAGGATCTCGTCAATAAAGATCCGATCAGTTTTGCTAGTAACAAGAGATCTTGACGACAGGATACCTCGTCCCTTGAAACAAAATAGACCGGACCTCGATTTCGTAACCACAAAAACTAGGTGATGTTTGGATGATGAGATACCTTGCCATTAGCAAAATTGTGGTAAGGTCGTGATGAACGAGATCTCGAGTCGAAATCACTTAGAGGCTTAACGCTCTCGACACGTCATGAGATTTCAGAGTTGTGTATTTTTTATACCACACTATACGTAATGATGTAATATCAACATCGATTGGCTACAAGAATCACAGAAAAGATTCTATAGGTCAAATCAACGGGCTAGACGTCATATAGGGAAGACTGGAGGTTTCAGAACTGATATATCAGCTCGAATACCTTAGAGAGTTAAACACTTCTAATAACCAAATTTTTTATTATTTAATTATCAGGGCAAAACCAAAATGTCAAGTCTCAAGCCAAATACCGGATACTGAGGTCCTTTGAGGCGATGTGCTCATAAACAATCAACACATAAAGAATGTTAAACACTCCCAGTAAAAACTTTAATGGTTCAATTACAAAGGACAGGAAGTACAGAATTGAACATTATTCACGAAGGGATGTATGTGCAACTTAGATTTGGTAGAGAGCACTGTTTGACAGAACTGGACCTGGTCAGTTTAGGCCTTTGTGGTTTGAGGCACCGAATTTATACTGGTATTATTTTACGAATGCTAATATGGCTGACATGTACCTTGTTAACTGAAAATCCTATGTGAGATTGTACCATGAGCGGTACCCCGACAGATACGCGCATCTGCAACTACGTGAAACCAGAATATTCCAAAGAGGCATAATACTGGTCGATGAGACGATCGTACGTGTCATGAGACGATTCCACGTATCAACGCTGATAGGAGTGCATTACTGTCTGAAGTCACGTTTTTTAATTTCTTACTGTGAAACGAAGTCTGAGGGTTCTTGAAGAAAACTTTTCAAGTTTGTCACATTGGCGTACTAAATGATACATTGAAAATATATTTCTCATGATTTTTACTTGTCGCCGAGATCTATAGTAGTAAGCTACCACTTTTGTCTTGTAATATTCGCGTAAAACAAAATCAAATTGAGTCATACCAGAGTCATCCCTATTCATTGTCGGTTGGGTAGGTAATTAACATTGCAGCGGAACGACACTACGGTATATTGGCAACGGTCCGGGATCAATTCTGGAGGGAATGATCATTGACGTAGTCCCGGTACCAACCTATTCCAGATATTAACCGAACGTAACTGATTGTAGTCAGAACCCCAAATGCGTTTTTAACGGTCTTAAGCATGTTTGTTCTACGATATCACATACGATCATTCAAATCCCACAGAACGTACCCCATCTGTCGAAGAAGCCGACTTCTCCCTCAACGAGGAAGCCCTTTTCAGAGGTCTGGGACTAGGTTTTCCTTTGCATACTCTTCTGTGTACTGGCAACCTCTCAGGGAAGAAGGTTCTGCCGCACACCGAGCAAGGCACCAACTGTGACTGAACGGACGTCCAAGCAGGATCCGCTTCGTCAGAAGGCAGGTCGTCTTCGTCGTCCGGACGCCGGGGAGGTAGTTTTCTGAGGTTGGGGGTGAGGGAGTTGTTCGTCTTTTTCCAGCCCTGAAATGAAAGAAACGGATTGTGAAATTGGAAAGTTTCGTGATCTGTGTATTGGACGATACAATAATGGGGTAAAGCAGTCAGATATTTGAATCTGTGAGGGCATTAACCCTCATGGCGGCTGTCCCGAAGATGTGTCTTGTCATTAGCAGAACCGACCAGATCTTGATGGACGAGACATCTCGTCATTAAAGAAGCCATTGACGGGATATTTCGCCATCAGCAAAATTGGTCCCATCTTGTAGACATTAGCAAAAATTGGTCCCATCTTGATGATGAGACATCTTGTTATTAGCAAATTGGTCAGATCCTAACGAACGAGATATATCGCCATTAGCAAAATTGGTCAGATCTTGATCAAAGATATCTCGTTATTACCAAAATTGGTCAGATCTTGATGACAAATGTCTCGTTTTTAGCAAATTGATCAAATCTTGATGGACATATCTCATCGACGAGCCTTGGAGGATTGCGAAAAGCAGCAAATTCTAAAGCAGCATCAGTGTGTAAAGCAGTCTGTGAGAGTATTAACCCTCTTGACCCTCGAAGAAGTGTCTCGTCTCATTAGCAAAATCTGAATAGATATTGATGGATGATATATCTTGTCATTAGAAGATGACCAGAATTTGACGGATGAGATACCTTGTCATTCGAAGAATCCTAACCAGATCGTGATGGTCGAGATACCTCGTCATTCGAATAAACATGACCCAATCTCATTTCGTCATTAGAAAAAAATCAACAATATCTTGATGACAAGTGTACGGGATTCACGGTGATAATACCCCCTAGTGATATTTTCTTTTAATATTGTGTTTACTGTCATTAGTAAAAAATATTACTTAGTCCTTAATTAATCAAAAATCAACTTTCAAATTAATTACAGTTTCTACAAATAAAACGCAATTAAATACAGAAAATGAAGAGTTATTTTATCAAATCTTCCGTGTCAAAAAAAATGGCAAAATGGGGTTAAGTCAAAATGACTACTTCTCAGTATCTCAAGTTGTATATTTCATCTTTCTCATAAATATTCAGAAAAATAGGCACGCTATGATACAAATAATTGCAACTTCAATTTTTAGATTAATTTTTTTTTCGATTTTGTGCACATATTATCTCTTGAATTAATGATGTACTGATCTCTTTTATACTCACAAAAAATCTGACATAACCACTTTAGCCCTAGTGCTAAAGAAATACTCAAATATTAAACAATACAAAAGTTATCCGATTGTTATTTAACCGAAAAAATATTCAAGCGTAATAATTCCTGCAAATAAAATGCACTCTAAAAAAAAAGATAAATAAAAAAAATTAAAAGGATTAAATGCAATGAGACAAATTTAAAGAAAACCAGACTTTTTTTAAAGGTATTGCATAAATTTCAGTTTTTAGTTAGAGCGATGGATAAAAGATGTGAAATAGCTTGAACTGGTTAATTATAACACAATTATATATTACAGTTGGTTATATTTCGTCATTCAATTAGCAAAACTCACAATTCCTTTGTTAACGTATAGCATTTAAGAGTTTTGCTAATTAGCACGACGACCTACTTTATTTTGTTATTTGATTATCTTGCAATTAACCAATCTGGTGGTTTATCTTAGGATCGGAAACTGTTGTTGTTGTTTCTTATGCCTACTCTGGCAGACCAGAGGAGTGCCAGGCCCGTCGAAGACGACAAGAGGCGAGGGGGGTGCGCCTTCCATGTTATTGAGCCCCATTAGGAGGAAGTCCGACTTTGCTCGACATACTTGACACATCCGTTTTACAGGAAGGTCCCTTTCATACACCCCATTCACTCACACATATCGTAATTTAGATCCCAATCAGAGGCCGATAACCCCCTCATCAGGTACCCCCAGAGGTATTGATGACTTATAGGTACTGTACTTTGATGCAATAATGTGCTCCAAACTGTCATATGTTTTAGGCAAGGGATGACTTTATATTTTTATACAAATGGTCGTCATTCCTTGGTGTAATAAGGTAGTTTAATCTCTACAAGACACACTACTCTACAATAATGGACCGGATAGCAAGATGTGATGGTATAAGGGAAATAATACATGCTTTAAGAGGGGGATGGTCCCCACGTGCTGCAATTACACTAGCGACCCTTCTGGGCATACTTTCAACAAGGTTTTGATACACAGCTATGGGTATTTGTGTCCATATCTGGTGCATGAATGTCTCCAGCTCAGCTGTAGATTTCGGACGTGGTTCTCTGGTCTGTTAGTGTCGCTCTAACGTGTCCCACAAATGTTATATAGGTTTAGGTCAGGACTCTGGTCGGGTTAGGCCAGAGAAGAAGTTTTACAGCCATATCTTGATACCACTGCTTGACATAGGCTGGAATCTATGAAGAAAACTTTTCCGGCTCAATTCGGACCTAAGGTTGACTGATAATAAAGAGCCGGACCACATATCTTCAGCGCACACAATCACGGGTCGACCACGTCTACTCCCCGTCGCACCCACCTAGGGTAGACGATGGCTTTTCGGACGGCGAGTCACAGGGCCTACTTCTAATGTTTCTCATTAGAGGCGTTCCCTAGCTTCGGCTAATCCGCTGTGGGTTTTAAATAACTCGGTGCGGAGGGGTCTGCTTCCATTCGAAGAAGAAGAAGAGGCTGCAACATGACATGGAGCGTTATCATCCTGGAAGTAACATTCGTCCATTCCATAAAACTCCAATAGCGTAAGAAGAACCTGATCGTCCAAAATGTTCATGCAGGCGTCGGCTTTGAATTGACCTGGAACGACATGCAAATGTCCCAGGCCATAACAACACGAAATGCACCCCTAAACAAGAGCCGGATTTTATGAAAATCCGCTAGCGTCTGGTCCCTTATTGTAGAGTATCTCGTTCTTGCAAAATTGACCAGATCTTGATGGACGAGATATCTCGTCGAGACCACTTGGAAGGTAAGTTCATAAACTAAACAAGGTAGGTAGGTAATTAATTAGAGTTTCACTGTATCAACACAATGGGCTATTGGTGAAAGGATCAATCCCGAAGGCAAAGTCAAATCACAACGCCTCGTAATTTTGAATCACGGTCAGATGACGAGAACAAACCCCTGTAAATTAAACAAGGCGTCTAAAATCCGAAAACGATCAGTGAGTCATAATTTTTAACCACCGTTACAGACGGAAATAGCTCTCTTCCAAGTCCCAATAGAGTTGACGTCCTTCCAGAAAGAAACCCAGGATGTCAAAAACGAATCTGCCACTTCAGCGTTTTATCTGTTTCTAAAATCATCCTACAACCACCCACAATCCGATGATATCATCGATAGGAAAGTGCATAAAGAACTCGGATGGCTTACTTTCCCATTTAACGTGACTTGCAAACTTGTGTATCAGCCGCGGATCAACGGCCTTCAACGCGTTATCTTTTTTAGGAGATCTTCCAAACTTCGCTAGCCGGGAAACACGCGAGTCACATAATAAGGTACACCATTTCGCTCTCCCCTAGTACGGTCTGTGGTTTCCGTGTGCTTTTCAAGATCGTCTCGGCACCTGAGAAGTCGGGAAGTCCGTCATTAAATGGAATTTTGAAATGTTGGTGAAATCTCGAATGAGTTTCTTCCTGAAATTTAATCAAAATATCTTACATGGGTTCAGCGACCTTAGTGGAGTGACGATATTTAAGATTGAATGGAAACTTCTGTAAAAGGTTGGTTGGTTTTTATTGCGTAAAGGCTATATTATGTCAAGTTGTGCCAAGCACAAGACAAACAATGTCAAGTAATGGACATACACACAAGGAAACTTATTGGCATACAAGAGAGAAATACACACAGGGTATGATGTCTCGACGCTTGAGGATTTAGGTAGTTCGACAATAGAAAGAATTCTGAAATGTTGATGAAATATCGTATCTGTTTCTTCCTAAAATTTATCAAAATGTAGATAGGTTTTACCGTGGGTTCAGCGATCTTAGTGGTGTGACGATATTTAAGATTTAATGGAAACTTCTACTGTAAAAGGTTGGTTGGTTTTTATTGCGTAAGGGCTATACTAGGCCAAGTTGTGCCAAGCCATTGCACAAGACAAACAATTTCAAGTAATGGACATACACAAAGGAAACTTAATGACATAGAAATGAGAAATACACACAGGGTATAATGTCTCTGCGCTTGAGGATTCAGGAAAATAGAAGGAATTCTGAAATGTTAATCAAATTTCGAATTTGTTTCTTCCTAAATTTTAATCAAAATTTAAGTAGGTCCTACTGTGGGTTCAGCGACCTTAGTGGTGTGATGATATCTGAGCTTGAATGGAAACGTCTACTGTAAAAGGTTGGTTGGTTTCTTCATGGTGTAAGGGCCATATTTGGCCGAGCTGTGCCAAACGCAAGGCATACATCATCTATTAATGGACATGCACACACAAGCAAAGGTTAATGACATAGAAGAGAGTAATACATACAGGGTAAAATGTCTCGGCTCTTGAGGATTCAAGTAGTTTGACAATAGATGGAATTTTGAAATGTTGACGAAATCTCGATTATGTTTCTCTATGTGTTTTAATCAAAATGACTTTCGCAGGTTCAGTGATCTTAGTGTTGTGATTATATTTTAGATTAAGTGGAAACCTCTACATTAAAAGGGGGTCGTCATGGCTCAGTGGGTATACTACCTGCGCTAGCAACCTTCGAGTTGTAGCCGGTACAAATACATTTATCTCTTCTATGTCAGTAAAACTTTCATTGCGTGTGTGTTTATTACTTGATATTGTATGTCTTGTGCCTGGCGCAGTATGGCCAAAGATGGCCATTGCGCAATATAATCTCCAAAACAACCCACCTACAGTTTTTCTAGTACAAACACAAGACATACAATGCCAAGATCTGTATATACACACAACTCAGATTAGAGAAATACACACAGGGTAAGTTACAGGGAAAGAGCGTGCACCACCCATAACACGTAAGTTAGCGTAGTGGACAAATCTAAAGAGTCATGAAGGTCCAATGAGTACTGTGAATGCATATTTTTTATTTCATAAAGAGTACTAGATCTTTAACTGTTATGTGGTCAAGATATCATGCGCGCGCGCATACAATGCAGCTTCAACACATTGTATGTGTGGTATTAACGGTCAACACATTGTGGTGTGGCATTAGTGGTCAATAGGAAGTGGTCTACACATAGTGGTCAATCGAAAGTGGTCTACACATAGTAGTCAATCGAAAGTGGTCTACACATAGTGGTCAACACATTGTGGTGCGGCATTAGTGTTCAATCGAAAGTGGTCTACATATAGGGGTCAACACATTGTGGTGTGGCATTAGTGGTCAATCGAAAGTGGTCTACACATAGTGGTCAACACATTGTGGTCAATTGAAAGTGGTCTGCACATAGTGGTCAACACATTGTGGTGCGGCATTAGTGGTCAATCGAAAGTGGTCTACAAATAGTGGTCAACACATTGTGGCGCGGCATTAGTGGTCAATCGAAAGTGGTCTACACATAGTGATCACACACATTAATGGACAATACATAGTGTGTGAGCCCGCGCGCACACACACGATAAACGTTTCCAAAAAGAGATAAACTACTTTTTGAAGTAACTTTAACTTACATCATGCGAAAGCATTTACATAGATGAAGTAAAATCCGTTTCGTTTGTTTGTGTGTATACCTTAAAAATCCCTCGTATAATTTTTTTTATTGACTGTAATAAAATGCGGACAAGAACAACGTTAAGAAACTACGATACAATTTCTTGATACTTCAGCAACTTTAACCAAACGATTTATTTCGATTTAATTCTTTTAAGCTTCCTGATTCGATCGACTAAATATAGTAGATTTGAATCGATAAAAAGATCTTTCGTCCAAAACGATGAGAATGATTGATTTCCACATTCCCAGAACATCACGAAAAATTCATTAAGAGGAAACATTTAGAAAGATTCCATGAATCATTATTCTAGCTCAAATCATGCTTCATTTATAGATACGTTTTACGTCAATATTGCTATAAGAAACACGAACAAGCAAAAGCGTAAAATGTTTATTTTTTTATTAGACTTACTGCGTAAGGCAAGCGTGATAAAGCACCATTAATGCTCATGATAAATATTAATATGCAATATTCGATCTGTAGTTTCGAATACAATAGAACTGCTAAAGCTGTAGGTCGTAACAGTTGATTGTACTGCGGTGATCACGACACGAAAATTTAAAGTTTTTTTCCTCTAAAAGTCCCCATATTCTGAATATTTATGGTAATTCTGATCGAGTAATTGGCTCGAATGTTTTGTTTCTATTAGCTTTTGGCAGTCTTAACATTCGATAAGATGTTCTAACTGGGAATGATTATATTGATAAACAATTATGTAAATGTTGTATATTCAGGAAACGCAGTAATTTCGATATAATGCCCTTTTGTGAGACATAGTTTAAAAAGTTAGGCATCATATTCGATTAGAAAACGCAACGAATAGTGAATTTTGATCAATAATTGGAAAACACAGGATATCTGAACTTAAAAAAAACCCAACTTCCTATGATATAATTGCGATGCATAATATACCAGCATAATTACTGGTATTGCTTTGTTCTATAACTTCAATGAGATTCAAAGTAAGCAGGATAATTACATAGGGAATAATAAAAAATATTATTTTCATACCTTTGTATAGTTTCAGTTATTTCTTCACATGGAATATGCTTCCACACTTTTCACAAATAAGTTTATATGTTACGTTTTCTTCGTCAGGGCAAAAGGAGTTCAGTCAGAATGACTACAAATCACAATCTTGAGTTGAATATTTCTATCTTTCTCGCAAATATTGAGAAAGAAAAAGAAGCATGCCAGTGATACAAATAATTTTAATTTAGATTCGTATTAATTTACTTTTGATTTTAAGCCAGGCCTCGAAATAGATTTTTTAATACAGGTGCACAAGGTGCTCCTAAGTTTTTAAATTAGGTACACAGGTTATATTTTAGGTGCACATTAAAAAAACCCCTAATATAAGAGTATTAATGTAATGTAAACTACTTTATTAGTTGGGAATGTTTATATAGTGTGTAGTAGTAGAAAGTAAAAACAAATATTTAAACATCTAAATTCTCCCTTCACTGTCGCACGGCTGTCGCGACAGTCGCTTCAACAGAGCCATCTGGAAAATGTTTTGATCATTGAAAGTTCTGGTGGCAGAGGTACAAGTAAACCTTCCTACTGTATAAACCCGTTACGGCCCAGCGATTTTGTTTTTGCATAGTGTGTATTTAGGAATTTTACTTACGTTCCTTTAGAGCGAGAGAGGTCGATACTAGTATATTGTTCAAAATTAGGTGCACAATTTTAATTTCATTTGCACAATGCACCTGTGCACCCGGGTATTTCGAGCCCTGTTTTAAGCACATATTATTTTTTAACTTAATGATGCACTTGATTCCTTTTTATTCCATTAAAGTCACACTTAACCTCTTTTGCCCTGATATGGAAAATATAAACTTATTTAACATATAACTGTTATGTAGCACCAAATAATTCTTTAATATTGACACGTAAAAACAATGATACATTTTGAAGATTTTCCTTTGTCAACCTTCACAACTTGAGATGATGCGATAGCTTTAAGCACAACTATTTGTATTTTAAAGGTTAGTAAATAATTCGAAAATTAAATAAATATGAACGAAATAAGTAACTTCTTTCTCCACTTTATTCCATTATTCTAAGTGAAATGAATATTTTAGAAGAGAGAATTTTTACATTTATTCCATGAGATGTCGAATGAAAACGAGACCATTATTTTAATCTTATATCAAAATTAAATCAAAAGCAAGAAAAAATCTGTATTTTATGAGCAAGTAATTAAATTAAAATAGCTTTAAAACAGTTAAAATTAGATAATGGTTACTAGCATAGCCATGAAAAGCTCTATCCGAAGAATCGATACGGAAAGAAAATTCTAAAAAGTGTAAAACTAGTTTCATGGCAGACGGAGTTTGTGTACAGTGAAGCTAAGAATAAATTGAATGATATCAACTCAGAACACGGATGTGATATTTACATTATTTTTTGCATTTGGGTCTTTTTCTCTTTAGGGTATTTAATGCATTTTTAGGATGTTTTAACATTTTTGTTTAATTTCTTTGAATTTCCTTTCATTTCTTTGAATGTTAAATTTTCATTACGATAATGTTTTCCACACAATTTTAACCTCTGAAACCAAAATTGACAAAGGACCAAAGTATTTTTAACGCAAAAAGCCCATTTAGTCAAAACATCTTTACTTTTTTTCAAAATATCGTTTGATTTGATTAAATCCTAGTTCGCCTATTTGGAGGATAATGGTATTTATATACTTTCAAATTATATGATTACAGATAACAGTTTTTTTTGTAATATTTTGGAATGATAAAAATGCATTTAAACTATGCAAATTGCCGACCAACCGGTATAGTGGTTAAGGTGTTAGCCTCTAGATCGGAAGGTCCCCGGTTCGAATCCGGGTTCGGGCATGGATGTTTGTAAGCGTATACCAGCTTAGGTGTTGCTTCGTCATCTGAACATGGTTCAAAATTACGATGTAATTGTTAGGGGCAATGATGGCCCTCCCACTGGGTGCTCCTTCACAAGTGGCCATCACTTCCGGCCTTGTAGTGGCCAATGACTTCGGTCAAAATGTGCCCGCCATTAGAAAAAAAACTATACAAATTAAACATAGTATTAGTGTTTAACAGAAATTAGATTTTAATTGTTCCGAGTGCAAATTTGGTTCACATTTGATGCCTTTTTATTTGAAATGTTCTTCCAAGGTATACGTATTTTAAAAATATTAAAAAACCCCTATTTTACTAAAGCTTTAGAAACCCTGTTCCTCTCCTGTGATTTCAAGTTAGCTCAGTTTAGGTATAAAACAATCTCCTGATTTGAAAAAGTAATTTATCACATCACTGTATTTTAAAAACTGTAACTACCTTTTCATTTACTGATAATCAAATCTACACGGGCTCTTTAAAAAATAGCTAACATCAATCACTAAACAAATAAATCTTTACGAATGTGGATAAGTATATTATAAGAGCAGGAATTCTATGCATCAGTAGAATATCAAAACTTTATAGTCTATAGGTATAGTTTAAAGGTATATCATACAAACAGTCATTCATCACATCACTGAATTAAAAGCAGCAAATACCCTTTTTATTTTAGCAAATTAAACCTACATATTCTAAAACTAAAATCACAACGAGGTTCATCGTTATTAGCAACAACAACAACAACAAAAAAAAAACTCACCATATCTTGATGGACGAAATATCTCGTCATTAAAAGAAACTGACAACATCTTGATCTGGCCATAATAAAAATAGTGATAATATCTTGACAAGATATCTCGTCATCAGTGAAATTGGTCAGATATGGATGAACGAGGTATCTCGTCGAAATAACTATGAGGGTTAATTTATGAGGATACATAATTTAAGCAGTCATTCACTGAATTGAAAACTGAAAGTACCTTTTCATTTATAGAAAATCAAATCTGTAGTCGGAATCTAAAATCACGACTTAACGTATGAGAATATATCACGCGAACAATCATTCATTACATTATTTCAAATTAAAACATAAACCATCTTTGTTTTATTTAAAACAAAATTAATATTCTTTAAAAGAATACCCAAACCCACAATTTAACACATAAACCTATACCTCACTGGTCCAATCCCTCACTTTACAACCTCATCCATACTAAACAGTCAGAAATCTAAATCCGAATGGGCATCATATTGCGGAAGTATACCAGCATCGCGTGAAAGTCTTCCTACAATTTCCACATCCCGCTCAATCTTCCAACCCTACCCCCATAACCCAGTGCTTTCACACAAACCCTTTCACTTTTACGAACATATTTTATGGAATAATCCATTCCCCACTCTGCGTGGGTGTTTGGAATTATTTTCAACCCACCAGTTGAGAGGGGTATTTTTATACGCCAAAATACGGAAGTGAGAGCTTAATCACGGCTCTTCAAGTATGTGTGTGTATACATAATAATGTGCTCTCAAAGGCATTGACCACCGAGATTAAAGTGCAATGACCCGAGGGTCTACGTGACCACAGCCTGATTTGTTAACAAGGAGACGTCATCTTATGTGTTGGGTAGGTTTACGTGCGGTCTTTTTTTTAATGTGCTTTCATCGACAGAATAAGCGGTGATTGGTTATTGAGCAATCATGACCTTAGTTTTGACATTTTATTGTTGAAAGCTCAGTGTTGTAAAAATGATTGTGCGTAATTGAAGAAGAGACGTTTTCTGTGTTGTGGTTTAGATTAATAAGGTTAGCTGGAAGAGGTTAATGTCACTGGATTTGATTTAAGGCTTGATATATCCGTTAAAGTAAGTTTAATTCCGGTTCTCCGGTCATTTTTTGGCGACCAACCGATCTGGTGGTTAAGGAGTTAGCCTTTAGATCGAAAGGTTCCTGGTTCAAATCCGGGTCAGTGCGTGGATGTTTTTAAGCATATGACGTAGTTGAGGCTGTTGCAATTTAAATACGTCGTGGCCAAAAGCAGGGTTGTCAACCTTTTCGGAGCAGCTTCAGGAGCATTCTCATGAAATTCCAGGAGTTTTGAGGTTGCTTCAGGAGCAATGCTAAAATAAGGACAAAATTCTAATACCCAATTTCCCCATAAGTGAATCTTAAGGGACTGATTCCGGACCGTCGTCAATAGCCCGTTGTGTTGCTCTAGTACGACGTTAACTAAAATTACCATTACTATTACCATTACCATTACCCCATAAGTGAAAAATTTTCTATTTTCATAAGAAAAATGGCAATTCTGATTGAACAATCTGGCGGAAATTTCCTCGTAAGTGGAAAGTTTTTCCCTTTTCGGAGAAATTTCTCTTTTCCCTATATTGACGCGATTTCCGGAGTGAACCACACATTACGCGGAGTTGCGGATTTTCGATGCTTTAGCGGAGAAACTCCGGAAGTTCCGGAGCACTTGGAAACTCTGCGAAAGTCTTCACGGGTTAGTGTGGAAGTTCGGAGAGTGCGGTTGACCGTGGTTCAAAATTACGTGGTGTTGTCCTCGGATTTTTCCCCTTAGGAGATTGATTCCGAACCGTCGTCAATAGTTCGTTGTGTTTCTCTAGTACGCGTTAATTAAAATCACCTTACCGGTCATTTTTTTGCTACTCGAGTCCTTTATTGTAAGTTAAGGTAATTTTAATTGACTTCGTACTAGAGCAACACAACGGACTATTGATGACGGTCCGGGATCAATCCCTTAAGGGAAAGATCCTAGGATAGCACCACTTAATTTTGAACAACGATGAGATGACGAGGCAACATCTGAGCTCCTTTATTGTAAAGTAAATAAGTAATATTCCCCCGGATTTTTATACAAACTATACGATCGTAAATGTGATTTTTTTACTGTTTTCTAATGAAGCTTCTTTATAAAAAGTTGCAGAGTTTAGGGTGTAATAAAAACTCGTGAGAAGTGGATTGAATGTTAGCAAAAGAAAGCAATAGTAAAAGGCAATGACCGGGAAAAAATACGGATTTTATTTGTTTTGATTGAAATATGTTTCTGTACTCGGATATAATCATGAACATAAACTTTTTAACCTTCCAAGTTGTTTCGACGAGATATCTCGTCCATCAAGACCTGTCAAATTTTGCTAATGACAAGATACCTCTTCATCCAGATATTACCGATTATTTTAGGATGACGGGATGAAGATATGGTCAGTTTTCGTCTATGATGAGCTATCTCGTCAAAGATCTGGTCAGATTTGTTTGTGTGAAGACTTTCACACTACCTTTTCACACCTGTCAGAATTTATCACACCTGTTGGAATGCCGAATATATTATGTCTGATAGTTATTCCGCATCATCTGCTGTTACAACGACTTGAGTAGAACAGGTGGTGTTCGTCCAGAATATCTCTGATTGTATCTCGACTTTTGCCGTTAGATTTTTTTGAACTGATGACAAATGACAGTTGCAGAGAGGAGACAGAGAACGAGAGACGATATATATATATAATTTCAAGAACACAAGAATTTCCAAAAAAATGTAACAAAAGTCTTAAAAAATAATAAAAATGAAGAAATGTTGGTGGATCAGGGCGTACTGTATAAACATATAGTTTCGAGTTTCGGTTTCTGGTTAATGCACCCCGGCTGTTTGGTTATTTTTTGTTATTTTGTATATTTTACTGTTGTCCAAAATGTTCATGTAGGCGTCGGCGTTCGATTTACCAGGAACAACATGCAAAGGTCCCAGGCCATACCACGAAAAACACCCCCCGGAGTCGAATATTGTCGCGCATGCGAGCGCGGGGGTGAGAAGAGAAAGGGGATTTTTTCGATGTTTACCACCTTTCATGTTTTTGTTTTGAACGAATAGGGTGTGTCACCCAGTGCGTCTGTATATATATAAGTGTAATATAGAAACCTGAACCCAAGTCCCTCAAGAGTCCTCCAGAAATAAACTACACTCCTTCAAGAGTAAGTTTTGAAACGCTTTCATGGACTTAGAAATCAAATACGGAGCAGGTGAGGTGAAAGCAAACCTCCAAATCTAGAGCATAAAACAGTTAAATTTCGTGGAAATTAAATATACAAAAAAACTCAGTTTGTTATATATTCAAAAGTTGCTCTCAAACAGGTGGAGTGGTCGTTCACGGTAAGAAGGCGATTTGTCGCCAAATATGGTAACCTTCACCTTTTGCGGATTTTCTTCACAGCTGCCGTTTTTGTTATGGCAACCCCATCTGCTGTTACGGAATTCGGCCGCCATCTTGATTTGGCGACAAAAATTAGTTGGCGACAAACGTCTTACCGTGAACGACCACTCCACCCAGAAAATCACCAGGAGGGTTTTATTTTTGTTCCTGATGTTTTTTTTATCGACATGACATTAGGTGATGAATTATTGGATCATCACGACTTAGCCTTATGAAAATCAATTTGGTCGATAGGTAATAAATAAACGTCACATTGGAAGAAAAGGACGAATTATTGGGGACTGTCCGAGATGAATCCGGAAGAAACAGATCTGAGGACAACACCTCGCAATTTTGAACCACGGTCAGATGACGAAGCTCTAATAGATGGTATTTGAAAGATAAATAATGAAACATTCAGTTTTAAATGCAGCAAAGCTTGCCGTGAGAACCGTTGATCGTCATGGTGATTTAAGCTAAGCTCACGGCATTTGTCGTCATTGCAGCGACTTATGTCGAGCCATGATGTAGACGTTTTTTTTTGCTGTGGTTTGATAAGGTTAACTCGAGGAGGTTAACCCTTCTTTGCATAATGGTGGAAATTTCCATCATAACATTGAATGCCCAAAAATTATATAAAAGAACAAGTTCACTTTAAGTTGATCGTGTCTGGATACCTTTTTAATGTCCATTGCATAAAAAATCACATAGCTGTCAAAAATAAGCAAGTGTCACTATCAATAAAACGAGCTTGAAGTTGTCATTCCGCTGTTTGTTGTAGTTGCAATAAACGTATGATTTGGTTTATAATTTTGTTTTATTATATTTGAGTTTCTATTGCTAAAAATGTGAAAATGAGTGGAAGAAAGGTTTGTAACATGTGTTTATGTTATTTTTAGAGCAATTTCTGAAAAAGTTTGCGTTTAATTTAAAAAATACCACATGATACCATCATATTATTTTTTGCTAAATTTATACTATAAATATATACTAAGATTTTTTCAACCATTTTTCCTTTAATTTTGAACATGAATTATATCATCTTGATTTATTTCACCAATAAAGAAAAAATCATGCAAAGAAGGGTTAATGTCATTGGATTTGAATTAACTCAATATGCTGGTAGAGGCAGGAAAACATAGAATTTCATCCATGATTGGAAGAAACGGAAATATTGCAATTTATTTTCAATCCTTTCCATATAATCTATTGAAATCAGCTGAATTTAGTGAGCAAAGCCATAAAAATGTATCTCTTCTCTGTGAAATAACTGATTGTAACAATGACCGGGACTTCTTACGATATTTCTAAAGGCCGCGGTAGCCCGGTCAGAAGAGTAACAGACAAACAATTAGGCCCGGTGTACTCATCCGGTTTTCAACGTGCGGCTACGCTGCGGCACCGAAGCCCAACAATGCACACATAATCGGGAAATGACGCAAGTACTCATTTTGCGCCATTTGCGATAAATATTCTATCGAAGAAAACGTGTTTATTTCGCTTACTTGGAGTAAAAAAAGTATATTTTGAAACAAAATAGACGTTACTGGATACAACCATTAATTAACTATTATTTATATTCCATTTATTTATGAAAATAATGTGCTTCAGAACGGAGACGCGTGTGTGGCGAACTGCGGTACAAATTGCACGCACGTTGGACGTGCGTCGCCTCAGCGGCGCTGGAGGCATGTGTGCACTACTCCATTGGATCTAATGTATCTCAGACCGCATTTGCGTTGCGGTAGCGGCGCCACACGTTTAAAAACCGGATGTGCGCACCGGGCCTTAAAGGGTTGCTAGTTCAAATACAACCAAAAGACCGTCGTGTACAAAGGTCTACTCCACGTTTAATCTGTCGTGACTTCAAATTTCCTAACTTTGGCGCGGTATGGAAGTCGCAACGGATGTGTTGTGAGAATCCGGATTGATTAGGTTGTTTGGAAGAGGTTATTGTCAACAGACTAGATTTATGACTCAATATTTTCGTTATTTCCGGGAAACAAAGAAATACCACTTAGGCTTAAACAAACAGAAAAATTACAAAAAAAAGATTTTGTATAATTTACTGTCTTTTCCACGTAACTCATTGCATGCTTCTGGTTTCCAAGATTATATCGGAAGAGTTTTGTTAATAAAAGGACATGTAAGAAGTTGATTGATTTCCAGTGAAAAGCTGATTGTAGGAAGGACCAGAACAACTTACAGATTATTTTTTTGGAATGAAATATTTTTCTGCACTTGTGGAGAGAGTGTCAGTATATAAAATTGAATACAATATCAGTATTGAAATAGATTTATTACACTTGTTGGGACATGCAGTTGGAGACTTTTTACCATGCGATATTGGCTTATTTCGGCAGACCTGAAGCATATTGCTGATTGGTTTTTGAATAGTGACGTAAGTGTTGTAGGATTGATAAGGTTAACACAAGAGGTTAATGCCAGTGGATTAGATTTATGATTGAATATGTCTGATATTTCCGGGAAACAAGCTCTTTGGTGGAAACAAAATGAAAAATCGTAAATGTAAGATTTATTATAATTTTCTGTCTTTTTCATGGCAACCGATTGCATGTTGCTGGTTTTCAAAATTATATTGGATGAGCTTAGTGAATAAAAGGACGTGTAAGAGGTTGATTGATTTTCGATGAAAAAATGATTGCGGTAAATACAAGGACAACTTTGTGGTTCTTAATAAAATAGTTTAGGTTTTAAAATTATATTCGTCGAGTTTATTGAGTAAGGTTGACTGACTTCGAGTGAAAATTTTTATGTAGCAATAACCAGGACAAACAAGTTGTTCTTTTGAATTAAGTATATTTGTGTAATTGTAATGGCCATATTAATATATGGAATAATATACAATGTTAAGAGTATTGAAAAATATAATCGTTGTCACAGTCATTTGTATAGACTTTATGTTTATTTTTTTGAGACTTAATGGCTTATTTGAGACTTTAATGGTTTTATTTAGGGTTATTATATTAATATAATATAAGGAGAAGTTGGTGATTGGTTATGGGTTAATTGATTGATAATGGGTTAACTGGAGGAGTGTTAATGTAAGGGACTTCTATTTATGATTCTTTTTGCACCTTATTTTGGGGATACAAAGATTTACCTCTGGTGAAAGTAAATATAATAGTACATGGAAAATATAAGATTTATTGTTATTTTCTATTTATTTTTTCGTACAGCCTATTGTATGGTGCCGGATTTCAAAATCGTATTGGCCGAATTTCGATAGAATGAAAACTTGTAATAAGTTGGCAAACCTCAAATAAATAACTGAAGCAATGACCAAAATTACTTAAGCTGAATTCAAATAGGTAGGTAGGTATTTTAATTAACTTCGCACTGGAGCAATACAGCAGACTATTGCCGACGGTCTGGGATCAATCTCCCCAGGGAAAGATCCGAGGACAACAGCACGTAGTTTTGAATCATGTTCAGATGACGAGGCAACACTTGAGCTAGCACCTAACTCTATAAACATCCACATCACACCAACGTGAGGACATTTGACGCGGCGACAGATTTAACGTGCCCCAGTCTCCTTTTACAGAACAATCTTTGGTTGGATTCGAACTCGAAACCTCCCGGTTGCTAATCCGTTATTCTTACAAATGAGCTATTGCGTCTCCGAATTCCGGAGGGTTGCGAGTTCGAAACTAGGTCCAATCAACGACCATCGTGAACATGGATACATTAAATCTATCCTGCCCTTAAATGTCCTCACCTTGAACTGGTATGGAAATTTGGAGAGTGGGGTGTCAGCTCAGGAACCTCGTCATCTGACCGTGGTTCAGAATGATGAGGTGTTGTCCTTATATTTTCTCCTTTGTGATTGATCCCGGATCGTCGACAATAGCCCGTTGTGTTGCTCCAGTGCGACGTTAATAAACTGCTTGCCAACCCAAAAGCACTATTCACGGAAAACTATTTAATCTCTATCGGACTTGAGCATCCGATAGTTAGTTTCCCGGTGAGTTCAATGACTCTTACCTACCTGTTCCAAGTTTAACCATGAAATAACTATTTCGAAAATGTACAAATAAAGTTACGCAAGTTAGAAGTCAGCCACACGAGAAACATGTTCTTCCTCCGATAAATGTCAGATATTTTACTAGTCACCGAAGAAATCCTCTGAGGGCAATAAGTCCATGGAATTGAGTAGTGGGAATTTATTGCTGAATAATACGAGAGAACGAACGATTTATGTTGTTAATGTGATGCATATAAAGTAGGTTAGAGACCTTGTATTGATCTAAAAGGTTGCGCTATCAGTCAAAAGATTTCCGATCCGGAGAAAAACGGAATAAGTTAGTAAGAAATGAAAACGAAAGAAATCCTGTAGATTTGTCGCCAAGTAAAAATTCTTAGTGCAATGTAAACTATTCAAAATAGTTCAGTAAGTGGTGAGTTGACTGTTCAAAACAGTTCAGCAAGTAGTAAGTTGACAATTCGAAATACTTCATCAAGTAGTAAGTTTTAGGCAAGATCTCAGTGGGAAAACATGGAACTATCATCCACAGTTATAAATAAATAGTGACATAAAGTGCAATATAGGATCGTACCACGTGGTAGGTATTTTAATCAACGTCTCACTGGAACAACACAGTGTGCTACGGCGACATTCCGGGATCATTCCCCATGGGAAAGACCAGAGGACAACATCACGTAATTTTGAACCACAGTCAGATGGCGAGGTCACACCTCAGCTGGACCCCCGCTCTCCAAATTTCCACATCACGCCAACGGAAGCACGTTTGAGGCCACGGCAGATATAACGTGCTCCAGCCCCCTCTGTACACGACGGTCTACGGTTGGATTCAAACTCGCAATTCTCCGATTGATAATCCATTGCTTTTCCAACCGAATTACTACGACACGAGACACCACTGGAAAGAAAACACCTCGTAATGTTGAATCACGGTCAGATGTCGAAGTCAATACTTTAGCTGGTAGCCATCTCTTCAAACTTCCACACCATAACCATGTGAGAACATTTGAGTCTCTATCTCGAATGTAGGTAATCTGAGAATCTACCAATTTTTCCGTATTATGTATCATCACTATATTATGCACGTCAAGACTTGTTACTGCACTCTCTAAACTTCCACACCGCAGCAACGTGATGAAAAAATTTAGTCTCTAACTCGAATGATGTAATCTGCGACTACCAATTCTTCCGTATTATGTTTCATATCACCACATTATGTACCTCAACACTCCTGGTACTCCACTATCAAAACCTCCACACCACACCAATGCCAGAACAATTAAATCTCTAATTTTAATGTAGGTAATATGCTACTCTACCATCACTTCCCGTATATCATTTCACCATATTATGTATGTCAACACCTGTTAGCTGGTACCCTACTCTCAAAACATCCACACCACATATAGGTAATCTACAACTCTACCAATTCTTCCGTATAATGTATCATATCACCATATTAAATACGTCAACGGTGGAGTGGTCGTTCACGGTAAGAAGGCGATTTGTCGCCAAATATGGTAACCTTCACCTTTTGCGGATTTTCTTCACATCTGCCGTTTTTGTTATGGCAACCCTATCTGCTGTTACAGAATTCGGCCGCCATCTTGATTTGGCGACAAAAATTAGTTGGCGACAAACGTCTTACCGTGAACGACCACTCCACCACGTCAACTTCTGGTAATCCACTCTCCAATATTCCACACCACACCAATACTAGGACATTTGAATCTCTATCTCGAATATAGGTAATCTGCGACTCTACCAATTCTTCCGTATAATGTATCATATCACCATATTAAGTACGTCAACTTCTGGTAATCCACTCTCCAAACTTCCACACCACACCAATACTAGGACATTTAAGTCTCCAACTCGAATGTTGGTAATCTGCGACTCTACCAACACTTCCTGTGTACCATATCACCTTATTACGTAAGTCAACACACGAGTTGGTACCCCACTCTCCAAACTTCCACACTAAAGCAATATGAGAACATTTGAGTCTTTAATACAATATAGATAATCTTCGACTCTACCAAATGGGCAATAGCGCCTTGCTCCTCAAAGAAAAGAAGACACCACAAACTAACCCCTTTCCCATAAAGCCAAGATAATCCACAGGAGACCGGCAAAGGTCAATAACCCTCTCCTCAAATCCATTAGCAGCTCCTGAGCACGCACTCAAGCTCCTTACTTCATCCAAGACCGTCCTCTACACGCATGTAACATAAGCGGGCAAGAAGAGGTGAAGCCGCGGCGGGATCCGAAGTTGAGGGAAACGCCCAAATCTGGAAAAACTCTCCAGGAAGAACTTTTGTTTCATTGTACGGTCACGCGAGTGGGACGCAATTTCCTTGTTCGCCGTCTTAATTCAACGAGAGTGAGAGAAATTGGAGGATAAGTTATTTTTCATCAAGAATTCATGCGGGCACCACACGATAGTGGAAATGGTTGTAGCAGGATTTGTTTTAACTTGAGTGAATAAACTGGATGGAATTGTTTTGAGAGTGTTTCAATAGACTCAGGTCAATCATTGTTAAACATATTCACTGTAGGTAGGTATTTTAATTTAACGTCATTCTGGAGCTACACAACGGGCTATTGATGACGGTCCGGGATCAGTCCCTTAAGGGAAAGATCCGAGGACAATACCTCGTAATTTTGAACCACGGTCAGATGACGAAGCAACACCTGAGCTGGCACCCCACTCTCCAAGCTTCCACACCAACACAACGTGAGGACTTTCGGCCACGACAGATTTAAGGTGCACCAGCCGTCTCTGCACCATACGCTTACAAACATCCATGCCCGAACCCGGATTTGAACCAGGGACCTTCCGATCTAGAGGCTAACACCTTAACCACTATACCGGTTGGTCGGCGATGACGGTCCGGGATTAATCCCAATGGGAAAAGAACGACTAATTGCTCTGGTGGTTAAGGTGTTCGCCTGTAGATTGTAAGGCTCCTGGTTCTAATCGCCGTCAGTGCAAGGATGTTTGGAAGCGTATGGTGTAGAGGCGGCTGTTGCTCCTTAAGTCTGTCGTGGCCGAAAATCCTCATGTTGGGTTGGTGTGCAAGTTTGGAGAGTGGGATTCCAGCTCAGGTGTTGCCTTGTCATTTTACCGTGGTTCAAAATTACGTGGTGTTGTCCTCGGATCTTTCCCTTAGGGGATTGATCCCGGACAGTCGTCAATAGCCCGCTCTAGTACGACGTAAATTTAAATCACCTTACCTTACCCAACAGGAAAGATATTATTGGTTTTTTTAATTAACGTTGTACAACGGGCTATTAACGACGGTCCAGGATCAATTCCCAAGGGAAAAATTCGAGGATAACACCAATGATTTTGAACTATGGTCAAATGACGAGGCGACACCTGAGCTGCCACTCGTCTCTGTAAACTTCCGCACGGCCACGACAAATTTAGTTGGGATTGCTCCCGTACCGTCGCTAATATCCCGTTGTGTTGCTTCAGTAAAATACCTTCATACCTGCTACGACAAATTTAACGTGCCTCAGTCCCCTGTACACGACAGTGTTTGGCTTGACTAAGTTTAGAACTTGGAAGCCTCCGGTCGCTAATCAATTACTTTTCCAACCGGGCATATGACCGTGGTTCAATGACCGTTTTTTTTTGTTTTTTTGCCAAAATTTTTTGGTGCTCTTCTTCGCAGGTTTGTTTAAAGACCACTGTCAATTCAGAGGCTGTTCGCACATTTTTTAGACGATTTTGGTTAGTGGTAATAAAAAATCGTTTGCTGCAAAAGAAATAACTACAGTTGTACTATGTTTTTAAAAGTCAAAATTATCGTCTGCGGCTTGAGAGGTTTGTTTTTATTCCAAATGGCGTTTTTAACGAAGCAGTGGTTCAAAGGCTGTATTTATGCTTTTTCCGAAGAGAAATATTCATATTCCGTTACCCAAAAACGATGGGAGAGTCATGGTTTTGTGATATCTAAAGCGTCGATAGGTAATATCGTCAACAAGAAAGGAAAAAAAACGTCAAATTGGAGCCTCAAGTGGGACAAAAATTCCAAACAAGTATCCAAGGAAGAAACGGACATCTTCGACTATTGCAAAGGTACGTTTTTTAATGTTAAAAGAAAATCCCCCTAGTCAAAGGACAGTTGCAAAACCATTAAAATGCTCGGTGTCCATTGTAAACAAAATGATAAACGTTGATTTAAATCTTAAGAAAGCGAAAAAACGCAATTTGCATCATTTTTCTCCAAAGCATATCGCTGAACGCAGGACACGCTGCCGAATTCTATATGAGAAACACTTATCCAAAGAAAAATGGAAAAAAATTGTCACAATAGATGAATCATGGGTGTATTTAAATGATTGTAGCAAAAAAAAGAGCCATTTATCATCATAAAAAGGGAGAAAAAAAATTTAAGTACATGGTTCACAGAATCGAAAGAGTTTTTTTCTAAGGGATTCATGATTGTTGCTGGTTTTTCATATAATAACAAGTTAAAAATAAAGAGAGTGGAAAAAAATGTCAAGATTAACTCCAAATACTATCAGAAACATATTTTATCGCCAATTTTTCTGAATGAAATACCATCGCTTTACCCACAGTGCTATCAATCTGTGAAACTCCATCAAGACAAAGCTAGCAGTCACACATCAAAATCCACTGTAAATTTCCGAAAAGAAATGGAAAAAAAACCCGGTATCAAGGAAGGCCATACCCTTCACTGATATCCCTACTAAATCTCCCGATGTATCACCTATGGATTTTTGTGCTTTCGGACTTTTCAAATGTGCATTATCCAAACGTCGTCCCACAACCCTTACAGGACTCTGGAAAGCTGTTCAGGAGGAATGGGATAGAATACCTCTTCTGACACTTCAAAAGGCATTATTATCCTGGAAATTACGGTGTCGAAAGGTAGTTCAGAATAAGGGCTATCAAATAGAACATTTAAAACACAAGAATTTTATGTAATTTAGTTTTGTGAATACAATATACATTGTCTAAAAAATGTGTGAACAGCCTCTGTAGAACACTGCAGTGCGACTTAATTAAAATACCTACCTAGGGGTGCTATTGCGACCATAAAAGAAAAGGATAAATACTCCCCCAAACGAACTCAATTTGGACAACCGAAGATATTGGCTATTCCATTAATAAGAGTGACCCAAAATTCAAGTGACCCAATATTTTCAGTCAACGAAGTCAAGAATTCAGCTCAAGTATTCAATGCTCTTGGGTCGTACACTTTCATTGTTTCCCTGCACAAACCAATAACACGTAAGTGGATTTCAACGAGCCGATAATCGAAAACTAAACACCACGAAAGGGAAAAGAGTAGGGAAATAGGTCAATGAGCTTTTAGCGCGTCTTTACGCAGGCTTTTACTCCAAGAAACCTTTTAGAGCAGGGAACTTGATCTAGTTATTTTAAGAGCCTGTTGTCACGTCTAGTATCATAGCAACTTGTGCTTGGCTATTTCTTTGTCAAATAAGCGTTCGAGATTTGTTTTTGTTGTGAGACAATGGGAGGCTTTCTATGTAAAGTTGAATGAGGGTAATGTTTTTGTCGTAGTGTAGTGTACCAGATGATGGGGTCCGGGATCAGACCCGAAGGGAAAGATCCAAGGACAACACAGCCGACCAACCGGCCTGGTGTTTAAGGTGTTAGCCTCTATATCGGAAGGTTCTCTCTTCGAATCCGAATCAATGCAGGGATGGTCCCGGATTAGCTTGCAGTCTGATTCACGGCAGACGTTCATATGGAGAAAGCCAGGTACCCGCTACCACCAAGACAACATCATTGAACGACACCGTTATGGTGGTGCAGGATTGCTCGTTTGGGGCGGAATTATACTGGGCTCCACATAACAGATCTACATGTTCAAATAAGAACCATAAGAGGTCAAATTTATCGGGACATCATTCTGGAACAACATGTACGTTTGTTTAGGTGTGCCATGGGCGCAGTGTTTATGGATGTGAATTTGTGTTTATACAGGGTGTTTCAGTGAACCGTTTCAGAACTTCTAAGAGGGGTAGGGTACATCCTGACAACTCGAAATCATATAGCAATGTGGGGTCGGAAATGCTTTCCTGAAGCGGTGTTGTACACAGAAGCACCGTAAACAAAAGAGACCGTAAGTGAGAAATCGTTTTAATAATACATGAAAAGAAGCAAAAGGTACATGGATTAAAGTAAGTGTTCGAAGTTTCTTCCACGGGCTACAATGCACGCCTCATATCTCCGACGCATGGACATCCGAGCATTCTGGAATACTCCAGGCATATCTCGAATTTCTCCGGCAGCTACTGCAATTCTTGCAACCAGCTCCTCAACATTGTCAACAGGGGTGTCATAAACTAGCGATTTCAGATGACCCCAGAAATAAAAATCAATACATGATAGGTCGGATGACCGAGCAGGCCAACGCACGGGACCACCACGTCTGATCCACTGCTGACCAAATGTGACATCCAGGTAGTTACGAACATCTCCGCTATAATGGGCAGGGGCTCCATCGTGTTGGAACCACATTGTCTGTTGCGTCGATGCAGAAATCTGTCCATCTCTCAAAAGTTGTGGCAATACTTTCTGCAGAAAGAGCAAGTAGTTAGGTCCGGTTAGACGAGACGGTAACAGGTAAGGTCCGATGAGGTGATCTCCCATAATACCGGCCCATACATTGACCGAAAATCGAATCTGTACTGCACGACGTCGTATTGCATGAGGGTTCTCGACCGCCCAGATATGGTCGTTATGCGTGTTGAAAATTCCTTCCCTTGTGAAGGATGCCTCATCGGAAAACAACACTTCAGCAGGAAAAAGGGGATTTGTAGCACATTTTCTAAGGTACCACTGTGCGAAAGCAATACGAGGTGCATAATCCTCCGGTTGCTGTGTCTAGACACGCTGCACGTGAAACGGATGCATGTCTTCTTCTCGGAGAATCCTCCAGACGCTGTAATGGGAAACCCCTACTGCGTTTGCTACACTTCGTGTACTCATTCTTGGATTCCCCTGTACATGCTGCAGCACATTCTGTTCCACGTCTGCAGTCCGTGCTGTTCTTACCTTGTCCCTGTCAGCTTTTTCTAATGAACCTGTCTCAGCTAACCTCTGGTGCAGTCTTGCAAAGAAATTATGACTGGGGATACGCCTCGTCGGATATCGTTCCGCGTACAAACGCTGTGCGGCTGGCCCACTACAATTTGCAGCCCCGTACGCCAAATGCATATCGGCTAACTCTGCGATCGTGTAATCATCCATCCTACTAACTTGGCGTTCTTGTGCGAAATGAAGATTCCCTACACGAAAGCTCGGGATTTTCGCACAACGCCATCTACCGCGTCAGGAAAGCATTTCTGACTGCCCATTGGTATATGATTTTGGTTAGTCAGGATATACCCTACCCCTCTTAGAAGTTCTGAAACGGTTCACTGAAACACCCTGTAGATGACAACGCCCGTCCTCACCGAGCAAACACTGTAAACGAATGCCTTGAATCTGAGGATATCACACGTATGGAATGGCCAGCATTCTCACCTGACTTGAATCCGATAGAGCATGTGTGGGATATGCTTTGCCGACGATTTGCAGCCCGTCAACCACCTCCTACATGTGTACCGGAACTTCGGAGAGCATCGCTTGCTGAGTGGAGTGATCTTCCCTAAGATAAGCTCAATAATTGATGCCTGGCGTTGTACGGACTATATTTCATAGTCTGGGAGATATACAATGTATTAACCATCATACCAACCATGTCATGTTAGGTTTTTGTAAGGAAGCTATTTTTATTAATTGCTCCAGCGAGCAAAAATCATAGTTTTTATGAATGGTATCATACATACACCATCTTTTTTGTTCTTTATATTTTGTTTAATAAATGGGCTTTATGAATACGTCACGTTTGTTTTGTTTCTGAACCTTTATTTGCCGGAGCTGGCATTATCCTTAATTTATGGAAATGAGTGTAGTATCAAGTACTCCTAAGTGATCGCACAAAGAAGGTCGGAGCTAGACTAAATTATATAAGCTGCGCGGTGTGATGCCTCAACTTTGAGGCGCTCCCTCTGAGCCCCTTGACGCTCAGAATCCGATGTCGATCTTTTTTTCGATTCACTATCTTTTTCTTTCTTTTGACGTTTTCTATAAATCTTCTGGTGTTTAATATGCGTATATTTGGATACGTATTATGAAATTTTTAAGATTTTCCACACTTCGAAGTTCGATAAATAAACAAGTATTAAATATTTAGGTTTTATTTTTATTATCTATATATATAAAACACTAACGTACGTGGACCCGAAATCGACGTTATTTGTGTATCGTCGAATGGCAACAATCAACGTATATAAAATAACCCACATATTTTGAATTCTTGCTGTTTTCAAATAGCCGAGGTCAATTTCTATGCAAAATAAGGAATTAAATTGTAATATTTATGTTTGAACTTACTTTTTATTTCTTCCTTTGATGTAAAAGTAATTTAAACGTAATTTTACAACCCGGTATCTGTCCACGTCAGAATTAATGTTAATTTTTTTTATTTGATTTAGAATTCCGTGTTTGGGTATTTGAGTTGACTGCGAGATGTTGCGGACATAGTTGAGGATTCCCAAGTATTATAAATATGTGTTATTTTTGTTAATAAATCATTATTGTCTTTGTCAATATCGTTGAAAAGTCTTTTGACGCATTATTCTATTTCACAATATAATCAGGAAGTCGCAATTCAACACGTTTGAGAAGATACGTACGTGGTTTTTTTTTTTTTTTCAGAATTTTGCATTTTTTCAAGGATTTAAATTTTATTTTTGTTTGTGCATTATGTGTTCCGGTATATTACCTATTGCAGAAATATTATTTAGGAGTTAGATTTTTATGATATGTCTGTTTTCCTGCAAAATATCTCTAGACATGGGTAATTTTGTAGCGGTATATGTATATTTCGACCAACTTTCCTTAAATATTTGATTGAATACGCAATGATTTAAAGAATTGTTTCACAAAAATAAATAAAATATACAAATCAAAACATGTTTAATTACGGTGTGTAAAAAAGTTTAAAAAAGCACTATTACACACCGCCGAGCGCTAGCTGGCGCAGCCCGGCTAGTTATTTATAAAGCACAAGGAGATAAAAGAAATGACACCTCAAACGTCATGTTCGCAAAAAAGGCCAGACCTGGACTAAATGATACGAGCGGCTTTGCGTATGTATCATGTTGTCAAGTTATTAAATTTTTCGCACTTATGCTTTTTTTGTGCGTGGTACCCCAGTTTCCAAAGGTAAGACGTATTCTACGTTAAAACCTGTTGAAGAAACACAGATTTAGTCTAAAAAAAAGTACGGGACGAATACGTAGCTCTAAAAATACCCCCCCCCCCTAATCGTAAAATAAACTTTTTTTTAGATATCAGTTAATGGATGCGGTACCAGATCACTCCACGTACTTCTGTAGCTCTGAATAAAACACTATTTCTCCTTTGAAAATGGGTCTAATATAATGGGAACTTAGGAAATGGGTCTTATATAATGGAAATGTCCGTCATTATCTACTTAAAAGGAAAAAGAAACAGCAGAGGAACGTTAGATCGATAACAACACAAAATGAATTTCAATTAAGAAATTGAAATAAAGATTTTATTCTTGGAACTTCTATTTCCAATAAAAAACAACTTTGAGGGTTAATCATAAGAAAAAAAATTCAACGTCTATGAGAGATTTTCAGTATAAAATTCACCAATCTGAGCGAAGATTTAAATTCTTTTGTCCAAAACTCACGCGATGATCAATCGGTCTGGTGGTTAAAGTGATCGACTTTACGAATCGTTCGGTTTACCCGGTTCGAATTCGGGTCAGTGCATGGGTATTTGTAGACGTATGGTGTCGAGGCGGCTGGTGCACCTTAAATCTATCGTTTACGAAAGTCCTCACGTTGGGTTGGCGTGGAAGTTTGGAGAGTGGGGTGCCAGCTCAAGTGTTGCTTCGTCATCTGACCTTGGTTCAAAATTACGAGGTGTTGTCCTCGGATCTTTCCCTTAAGGGACTGATCCCGGACCGTCGTCAATAGCCCGTTCTGTAGCTCTAGTACGACGTTAACTAAAATTACCATTACCATTACCTACCCTTAAGGGACTGATCCCGTTCCGTCGTCAATAGCCCGTTCTGTAGCTCTAGTACGACGTTAACTAAAATTACCATTACCATTACCTACCCTTAATGGACTGATCCCGGACCGTCGTCAATAGCTTGTTGTGTTGCTCTAGTACGACGTTAACTAAATTTACCTTACCTTACCATTACCAAAACTCTCGCATGATACATATCCGGGTTACCTTAAAATGTAGTTCGACGACGTTTTGGAAACGTTTGATATTCAGTCTAATTGGTGTTGACCAAATACCTCCAACATACCAAGTCGGAATTTATTCTTTGGAATTTTTGTCATCACCGTGGTTCAAAATTACGTGGAATTGTTCTCGGTAATTTGGTAATTTGTAATTAACGTCGTACTAGAGCAACACAACGGGCTATTGACGACGGTCCGGGATCAATTCCTTAAGGGAAAGATCCGAGGACAGCACATCGTAATTTTGATCCACTGTCAGATGACGAGGTATTGTTCTCGGATCTTTTCCCCTTGTGTTCGATCCGAGATCGGCGCCAATATCCCGCTGTGTTACTCCAGTACAAAGTTAGTTAAAATACCTACATACTAACATTTAGAATTTTTGTTGGCAAAATGCTGATACCATATTCGAAGAACAAATTAACTCCATACTAGAGCAACAAAACGGGCTATTGATGACGGTCCGGGTAATTGGTAATTTTTTAGTTAACGTCGTACTAGAGCAACACAACGGGCTATTGACGACAGTCCGGTAATGGTAACGGTAAATTTAGTTAGCGTCGTACTAGAGCAGCACAACGGGCTATTGACGACGGTCCGGGATCAGTCCCTTAAGGGAAAGATCCGAGGACAACATCTCGTAATTTTGAACCACGGTCAGATGACGAAGCAATACCTGAGCTGGCACCCCACTCTCCAAACTTCCACGCCAACCCAACGTGAGGACTTTCGGCCACGACAGATTTAAGGTGCACAGACGCCTCTACACCATACGCTTACAAACATCCATGCCCGGACCCTGATTCGAACCTGGAACCTTCCGATCTAGAGGCTAACACCTTAACCACTATACCGGTTGGTCGGCTCTTCCGATCTAGAGGCTAATACCTTAACAACTATACCAGTTGGTCGGCACGAGAAAGTTAGGAAACTCGTATAACCATGAAAGCTCTTCTGATTGATAGGTAGGTAGTTGAATTAACTACGTACTGGTGAGAAACAACGGGCTATTGGTGACAGTCTGGTATCAATCCTGAAGTTGCCTGAAAGAAAGAGCTTCTTAGAATTTAAGGGGTTTAATGAGTGTAAGTGAAACAAAACTACACGAGAGAAGTTTAAATAGTTTCAGTAAAGATTAAAGAACTAATTTGATTTATCACCGTTTTAGCGATGTTTGGCGTTTATTTTTAAATATAAACGACATGGTAATGGTAATTTTAGTTAACGTCGAACGAGAGCAACACAACGGGCTATTGACGACGGTCCGGGATCAATCCCTTAAGGGAAAGATCCGAGGACAACACCTCGTAATTTTTAACCACGGTCAGATGACGAAGCAACACCTGAGCTGGCACCCCACTCTCCAAACTTCCACACCAACCCAACGTGAAGGATTTCGGCCACGACAGATTTAAAGTGTACCAGCCGCCTCTACACCATATGCTTACAAACATCCATGCCCGGACCCTGGTTTGAACCAGAAACCTTCCGATCTAGAGGCTAACACCTTAACCACTATACCGATTGGTCGGCGTAAACGACATGCTAAAATTTTTTTCGATTAACAAACGAAATGTAGTGAGCTTAGCTACCACTAAAAAAAATTAACTTACGATGCAGTAGTATATGTATATGTAACAGTGTCACCCAACTTTACCAAAAAGTACTTTTTGGTAGACAAGTTGCACTATTTCAATCCTGCTTACTAAATTGGTGACTGACGGACATAATTTGAACACGCCGAAAAAAGAAAAAATACAAATTTGATGGATGGTCTACGATGAATAGTTGAATCGTCAATGCGATCTCCTAATCACTTTCAACAACCCGAGGCTCTGATAGCAGATACTGCTCATTTACTATCACGGCTTCACTCCATTCATTGCTGCTCAGCCTTCACTTATCAAAGTCACTCACACTCGGCTGCTAAACGCAACACAGGAGAATTACAACTGTGGTCTTAATACAGCACTCACAGTCTCACGCAAATGGAAATCATTCTACTAGTGTTGTTATTTATAATTTTGGTTACAAGTTAAATTCAAAACAAGGAATGAGTATCGTAGCAAGCTTAGCCACCACTACAAAAATTAATTTACGATGCAGTAGTATATACATAGTCCAGTCACATTAATGTGACTACTTGCAAAAAGCCAGAAAAACCATCTTTGGCAGAGCGGACCGCTGCGAGACGTGCATGAAGAGAATCAGTTAGGTTTCTGAAGGTGTTCACTGGGATGTTGAGCCATGCCGACTCCAGTGCCGTGGCCATTATGCGCTAGATTACGCGGTTGAGGATTCATGGCGTGAACAACCCGATCGAGGTGGTCCCACAGATTCCCTATTAGGTTTAAATCCGGTGAGTTTGATGGCCAGGGGAGTACGGTAAACTCATCCTGGTGCACTTCGAACCACGCATATACACTGCGAGCTGTATAACACCTCGCATTGTCCTACTGGTAGATGCCATCATTCTGAGGAAAAATAATTCGCATGTAGGGGTGGACATGGTCCGCAAGGACAGATGCGTACTTGTGCTGATCCATCTTGCCTTCCACAATGATGAGTGCACACAGTGAATGCCAGGAAAAAATATTCCCCAAACCATAATGCTCACTCCTCCAGCCTGAATCCTTCCGGCAATTGTTGCAGGGTGTTTGCTTTCAGACGTTTCACACCGTATACGCCAACGTCCATCTGTCCGATGGAGCATAAAACGTGATTAATAGGAAAAAGCCACCTGTCGCCACTCTGTGGACGTCCAGTTGCGGTACTGGCGTGAAAATTCCAGCATTCGTCGCCGATGAACAGCAGTCAGCATAGGTGCATTAACCAGGCATCTGCTGCGGAGGCCCATGCGCCGTTGTTGAGGATACACTCTTGGTAGCCCCTTGGTTCATCTGGGCTGTCAGTTGCTCAACAGTTGCACGTCTATTCTCCCGAACGCATCTCCGTAGCCTTCGTTCGCCTCTGTCATCTATTGCCCGTGGTGCACCACATGTGCCACGCCGCTGATTTTGGATAGTGCCATTTTGCCATGCACAGTATATTTTTACCACGGCGGCACGCGAACAGTTCACAAAATTAGCCGGTTCCGAAATGCTTCCACCCTTGGTCCGAAAGCCAATAATCATGCCCCTTTTGGACGCGTCGGATAAATCGCTACGTTTCTGCATTACGCCAACGATTGAAATGCTTTCTGATGCTCTAGGACATCATTTATGTACACTCCACTGCAATGTGCTGCCACCTGCCTTTTGTGATTGGTTTTTTCACGTTGACGTCGAAAGTAGGTGATGGTCACATTAATGTGACTGGACTGTGTATAACAGTGTAACACAACTCTACCATGTACTTTAGGTGTACAAAACTGCACTGCTTCATTCCGGCTTGCTAAACAAGTTGCACAGGCTGCTGTAGCCCGCTCGGTAGGGTAACTGATTAGCAACCGGAGGGTTGAGAGTTCGAGTGAAATCAAAGACTCTGTACAAAGGGGCTAGTGCACGTTACATCTACCTGCGTGTTTTCAAATGTCCTTACGTTGGCGTAGTGTGCAAGTTTGGAGAGTGGGGCTCAGGTTGACCTCATCATCTGACCATGGATCAAAGTAATGTGATGATGTTGTCCTAGGTTCTTTCCCTTCGGGTTTGATCCCAGTCCATCGCCAATAGCCCATTGTTTTGCTCCAGTGCAACGTTAATTAAAATACCAAATACCATGGAAATTACACAGCAATCCACGACGAAGATTACCAAAAAACTAATGCCTTCTCTATTTAGCTTTACAGATAAAACTTCTCACCAGAAAAGAAAATAACTTTTTTTCTCATAATTCTAGTTTTTCCGTAAAAATGAGAAGCAGTTAAGTTGGAACACAAAAAAAAAAGTTTTCCGGATTGCAAATATGAAACACATTTTGAATTATTTAAACCACAGTAAGTCATTTCGACAACACGAGGTTAGTAAATATTTTATGGTATTTTATAATTATGATTTGACAGAGAGAGAGAGAGAGAGAGAGAGAGAGAGAGAGAGAGAGAGAGAGAGAGAGAGAGGAAATGAATATTCAAACCAAAGGAAATGACAGCTGAACCTCAAGATTTTTTGAACGTTAGGGAAGTATTTCTAATGATGCATTCGCACGCTTGACGTAAATCATTCATAGATTAATACTTGCTGCGTGTGAGAAAATGAAATGTCTTCATAGTTTTATTACGGAAGTTCAAGTAAAAAGTTAATCACACACACACACAAGAATTGCAAACTTCTTTCCTTTAAAAACTTATTTTTTTCAGCGATCTAATGCTTTTAATTTATTTTTTAATGCACGTGAAATATTATATTTATACACGTTTGACCATTGACGAATTATTTTGGGATTAAAATTCTATGTCTTTTTTTCTGGAATGAATTTTAAAAGGTTTCAAGTTTACAAATTCTTGACTTAAGTCAAGGCTCGAAATACCCGGGTGCACAGGTGCACTGTGCAAATGAAAATAAAATTGTGCACCTAAATTTTTCCCGCTAGGTTAAAAAAAAAAAGGGGGGGGGGAACGTGTTTTATGTTATTTTGATGTTAGAACAAAATATTAGAATCGACCTCTCTCGCCACTAAAGGAACGTAATTAAAATTCCTTCCTAAATACATACTATGCGAAAACAAAATCGCTGGGCCGTAATGGGTTTATACAGGAGGAAGGTTTACTTGTGCCACTATCACCAGAACTTTCCGAGGATCGAAACATTTTCCAGGTGGGTCTGTTGAAGCGACTGTCGCGACAGCCGTACGCCAGAGAAGGAGGAATTTAGATGTTTAAATATTTATATATTTTTCTACTACTAACCTATATAAACATACCCAACTAATAAAGTAGTTTACATTGCATTAATACTCTTATATTACGTTTTTTTTAAAAGTGCACCTAAAATATAACCTGTGCACCTAATTAAAAAACTTATGTACACAAGGTGCAACTGTATTACAAAATCTATTTCGAGGCCTGACTTAAGTACAATATATAATAAAAACCCCCCATTCTGACAGGGGACGTTTAGTCTTTAGTGACGAGTCACGCACGTTTCAAACTGTCTCGTGATGACAACCGCAGACCTGTCAGGAGACATACGGATCACACACTATCGCACGCCACACATGCCCACAACAGGGCGTTATGGTCTAGGGTGCCGTCTCCTTTGATAGCCGGACCCCTTTGATAGTCATTTCTGGCACACTTACAGCACAGCGGTTCGTAGACGACATTCTACGACCGGTTGCTTTACCGTTCCTTTTGCGACACACCGGACTTACTTTTCAACAAGATAATGATATTTACAACCAGATCATTATATTTTTGACAGTGCACTCACTTCACGATATCACCTATGCAGGCCCACGGATGACAATAAACCGAAATGACTTATATCTGTCATAAAGAATACGATCTCCAAATTTCGAATTAAAAAATGCATCTCCATTGCGGCAGAAGTGGCTAATGGGACCATTGTGGTCTGAGCACTGTTGACCTCCCGATGCGTTCCCTCTTTCTCTTAATCTTTTAAATTTTATTACTGTTCTATTTTTATTGCTTCAACACTTCATCATAGTTTTTTTTTATGTATGTTTATTTACATGTCATACTACGCCACAACCTTTTCTGTTTCCACGGACCTTTTATTGGGGCCTGTTGCCTAATGTTTTACTCTCGTCCTTTTCTATTCATGAACCGGGCCTTTTGCCCCACGAAAATTTTAAAAACACAATAAATGCTCGTCCGGTGGGCGTGGGCCCCATTGGGTTTACTTCATGGGCTGGATTGGATTGGACGCCGTAGGCGGACACTGTTTCACCTGTGCGGCTTTCAGCTGTATAGTCCGCCTTACGGAGGAGATTCTGGGATAAGGGAGAGCTAAGCAATCCACAATATATACATACACATTTAAGTACACAGAAGGGGAAAGTCAATTGAAGGGTAAAACATGAAGGCACGAAAATACAAAATGACAAAAGAAGAGGATGACAAAGTTTGAAAAATTAACACAGAACAAAATGAGAAAAGAACAAAAAAAAAATCATTTCCAGAAGGGAAAAAAAAATAATAATAACAATATTGAATTATACAAAAGTCAGAACGTTAAATACAGATGTCAGACAGCCGAAATGACCTATAAAAGTTTCGAAAGGAAGTCCTCCCCCTTCCCAGCCAAAGACTCCAAACCCTAACGGGTGAGTCGGGAGGTGGAGGATCTGAAACAAGATAATGGCCGGCCGCACACGGCACGTGTTGCTATGAATTGTCTTCAAGCTTTCCCAACATTCATTGGTCATCTAGGTCTCCTGATCTCTCTCCCATTGATCACATTTGACACGTTATAGGAAGGCGATTGCAAACATCCCGGAATGGTGACCATTTAGCCCGACAGTTGTAGACGATTTGACAAGAAATTCCTCATGACACCATCAGAGAACATTTTCAGTCTATGTCACGCCGGGTGACATATTGCATCTAGGCCAGAGGTGGAGCAACGCTACATTGACTCTATCTCTTTTTGTAACGGTCAAACTCTGAAATAAATCATTCAACTGTTCTGAAATTTGAATCGTTTGTTTTTTTCTATGTATGTTCTTCACATCCACCAATTTTTATCGCAATCGGACAACTCCTTCTTAGTACCACATATAGTACTTAAATCGGCATCTACATTAGTGCTTCCTGTGCATGTATTCCTTTCAGTTCATTGGTTTGATGCAATCCCTTTCATGATATGCAATGAGCCAGTTGCCTCTGAGACTTTCATATCAGTCTTATACTTGACTGTTGCGATGTTCCTTTATCTATATATATAATTCTCTTACGTGGCACGCAAAAAAGACGTTATTTGTTTTCGCGTTTTGGCAACATTGTACGATTCTTTGTTTATCTCAAAGCCTCGCGCTTCAATTGAATTTATAGCGTTATCGGATGAAATTTTATTGAAAAAAAAAATGAATTTTAGTTGAGCTGTTGCAGTAAATAATAGAAATCAAAGAAAACGAAGGATCTTTTCATAGTCATTTTTTAAAAAAAGGTCCGTTTCGGGGCAAACTATTATAGTTCAACAAGACGCTTGCATTACAACTTTCGACAACAAACTCAATGAAAAAGCGTGGATGGCTCGAGTACTGGGTAACTGTACACACAACCAACATGCTGGGTTTTCAATTTCCAAATCAACGCTCACATTTCGAGTCAAAATTTGCTCAAAGTTTCCATTTTAATTCTGATTCCAGAGGTACTGTAAATATCTTTTCTGAAAACAGCATAAAATTTAGATTTGAAAATTATTTTTTTGGAATATCATATTTTGTAAAGAATTCCTTCTGCTAGGACACATGTCTTCATTGATGCGAGCGAAGCGAGCATAGGTTCGCGCAGCGAACAAATGAGGATTGCGAAGCAATCCTCTGGGGGTTGGCGAGCGTTAGCGAGCAGGGGGAGGGTCCCCTAGTAACTATAAAATGTCTTGTTGTACTTCAAGTTACACTCTTATATCAGTATTACAAGACATAATAAAGACCTTGAATATCTTAGCTACAACTTGAATTTTAATATGCAGTTCATTTTTCTGTTGAAATATTTATGTATTAAATAAACTGCCACCACATTAAAATTTGCACACAATACATCTTGAGCTTATGAAGCGAAACGCACTAAGTTAAAATTGTAAAATATATGTGTTTTAATTTTTCTAGACTTGAATGTGGGGATATGTAGAATTGTATACAATAAGTTCATTTCTACTAACATGAAGGGTAGCTTAGTTGTAAAAGTAACGAATAAGTAACCGGATGGTTGCGAGTTCAAATTCAGCCAAAGACCGTCTTGTACAAGCAGGGTGGCTGGTGCACGTTAAAAATCTATAGTGGCCTCATATGTCAGGTTAACGTAATGTGGAAGTTTGGAGATTAAGGTGCAAGCTCACGTGTGATTTCGTCATCTGACCGTGATTCGAAAGTACAAGGCATGGTCCTTGGATAATCGCCTTCGGGATTGATCCGGAACCGTCGCCAATAGCCCGTTGTGTATCTCCAGTGTGACGTTAATGGATATACCTATCTTTACATGAAGGTTAGATTTCTTCTTGAGAAATAAGTAAATAAGTGAGTTAATAAGTAAATCACAGGGAGTAGAATTCTTCCATTCGTTTTCTTAGAACTATTTTGAGACATCGTTTTGTCCTGGTATATTCTACTAAGAAGGACCGTCCATCATTACGACCGTTATAAGAATTGCCCGAAAACACATTTCGTTAATAGTGGTGCGCAAAGTTTACAAAAGTCAAGTGCATAAAGTTACACCCCCTTGAGTTGAGTAAATATTTTACGCTGTTTGAAAATGCGATGTTCTTGAATAAAGAATACTATTCAACTAAGACATCCCAAGTAAAATAGGCGCGAGAGATACTGGAACGGTGCCAAAACACAAGATTATTCGTTGTTCGTGGTGTAAATTGTGCAAGGTAGAGCGGTTTCAAAGCATTTATTTAAAGAGAATGCAGTTCTAAAACTAAGTAGAGGAGAAGATAAAAACTTTAGTTCAAAGGAGAGAAAACAAAAGATAGTAAAACACTAACATAGGTCAATAGCCATTTTGGTAGAACGACACAAATGCTATCATCATGGGATAATAACACAAGGGAATTTCCAATAACATTTAAACCCGTGTTTTTTTCGAATGTCTCATTTTTGTCCTGATGATATTGGGCATGATGTGCCACTAAACAGCTATCGACTTTATTCTAGCTTTTAATATCTTTACCAATCGTTTTATGAACCAATCAATCCCCCCCCCACATATATATAAAGGGTATGTGTGTATATGTGTATATTTTCTATACAAATCTACACCTTTTGACCAATCCACACCAAATTTAGTACACTTATACACAGGCTATTATTTTCCTGTCTTCAGACTTATCTGTAGCCCTTACGACTATTAAAATTGGCACACAAGTAGTCCTAAAATTGCGTTTTAGCCCCAATTTTAAAATCTAAACTGCGTTTTCCTGCAATAATTGGATATGGACAAAGAAACAAGTTTTACGGGAAACTGAAAGGATGCAATGCTTCTTATTTTGGGCCCGCGGTTTTCTCTGTAAGCATAACTTTGTTGCCAGGAACGTCTTGCGACGCTCAGGAAGTCGAAATTCGACACTTTGCACATCTTTCGTTTTTCAGAATTTTGCATGTTTTCATCGGAATTTCGTTTATGTTTGTATATGTCTTGGTCTTTTGCATATTGCAATATATTATTCAGGAATTAAAAACGTATATATTTGGATCCGAAGTAAACTGTAGAAGCTATGAAAAAGTTAAAACGAAGTATTGCATTTTTCTATGCAAGAAAAATGGTTATTATAATTCACTTTTCACAATAAATATTTAACCATTTCAACCCGAGGAACGCCGGGTTATTCTCAGCTAGTCTTTTTTATAGTTAACTATTGTATAAACCTTGACCCTCCTGGTGGTTATCTTAACGAAATAACATGTTATTATCAAAACTGACCAGATCTTTATTGACGAGATATCTCGTCATTTGAAGAAAACTGACCCTATCTTGATCTCGTCATCACAAAAATCGGGCGATATCTTTATGACGAGATATCTCGTCATTAAAAAAATTTGCCAGACCTTGATGGATGAGATATCTTGGCTTTAGCAAAATAGGTCAGATGTCGGTGGACGAGATATCTTGTCTAAGCCACTTGGAGTGTTAAAAAAGAATTCATAACAATAGCTTCAATTCTGCTATAACATGAGATGATTTTTATGCAAATCTAATTGCATACTTTGGTGACCTTTATTCATAACATATGCGCAACATGGCATGATACCGGAATGTAATTTAAGCATGTTGTTTTAATCAAACGAAATAGCGCCATACATTAACAAAATGGTTGAAAAATCAAATTACTTCAAAACTGAAAGTGTTTTTATTTTGTCCATGTAGTTTTTGTGTCTTTATTACTACCGAAAAACCCTCTCCTATCAAGTGTGACTCCGGTAAGAAGACAGATGACCTTGGTGGAGTTTATCTCTAGAAAGGTAGTAAGAGCTGTCCCCTGTAAAGTCTGATGACGACAACTGTAGGAATACATTGTTTACGTTAAGTCTGCCCTTTAATTTAACGAATACACTAAATGCTAACTCGCGAGAGCCTGAACATAGTAAGTCGATGATAAACTTGGTGACGTCCATTTTGTTATCCATACCACCCAGGCTACTAATAACGGTGACCGAGAAGGGGCATCCACCACCACAAGGGGGCCCAGTGGGTCCCTGTACACTCCATATATCATTTGTTTACATTCAATTCAAAGAGATTACAGATAAGGTTAAATTGGGAAATATTCCCCAAAGTCGAAAAATCGCCGAACTCGACTATGCGACACGTACCAATCAGGTGATGAATCAATGAATGGGCGTCCTTTCTCGTCCTGTGAACCAATCAGATGATGAAAGTTTCATTTATTCCTAACAGTCTAGAGTCACGTTACTACTAGTTTTGGTCACGTAATCATAGCTACATAAAAATAATAAAATCGCTCAGTTTACTTTACATTAAATCTATGCAATTATCCCCATGATAGTACCCTGCGAGTTGTAGTTTGCACAGGGTCAATTCCTCTTAGGTTCAATTCTTCCCTGTGCGTATTTCTCTCTCCTGTGTCAGTAAAATGTTTCCTTGTGTGTCTATGTCCATTTCTTGATATTATCTTTCTTCTATCTAGCGCAGTGTGGTCAAATACGCTACTTGTATATCCGTGAGTCATAAAAACCACATCCAAATTCTAGTTGAACACTTACGCTTCCAGCCAACTGAGATAGTATTTTGCATGTTAAGTTGTGGTACTTAAATGTTAAAAATTAATACTAAGTTCGGGTACTCAAATGCTAAAAATTAATGTTAAATTGGGATACTTAAATGCTAAAAATTAATGTTAACTTGGGATACTTAAATGCTAAAAAGTAATGTTAAGTTGGAGTACTTAAATGCTAAAAGTTAATGTTAAAATGGAGAACTTATATGCTAAAAATTAATGTTAAGTTAGGGATATTTGATACTAGGAAAATTAATGTTAAGTTCGGGTACTTAAATGTTAAAAATTAATGTTAACTTGGGATCCTTAAATGCTAAAAAGTAATGTTAAGTTGGAGTACTTAAATGCTAAAAGTTAATGTTAACTTGGGATACTTAAATGCTAAAAAGTAATGTTAAGTTAGGGCTATTTGATACTAAAAATTAATGTTAAGTTGGGGTACTTAAATGTTCAAAACAAATGTTACATTTTGATATTTGTTAAAATTCGGAAAAAGAGGATTCATGGTAGCCAAGTTGGAAGAGCAACGGATTAGAAACCTGAGAGTGGTGAGTTAGAAACTCGGAACTCGGAACAATCAAAGATTGTCCTGTAAAAAGTGGGCTAGAGTACGTAGCTAAATCTCTCGTGGTCTCGAATGTCCTCACGTTGGCGTGATGTGAAAGTTTGGAGAGTGGATTACCAGATCAAGTGTTGACCTCTTAATCTGACCGTGGTTCAGAATTACGAGATGTTGTCTTTGGATTTTCCCCATCGGAATTAATCTCGGACCGTCGCCAATAGCCAATATTGTGTTGCACCAGTGACGATGTTTATAACTACCTATCTATCAACATGAAGAACTTTGAATCAGACTAGTGACAAGTGACGTTCCATCACACCAACAGAGCAAATGTTTATATGAAAGCCTTGGTTGTTTGTTTGCTTAGTTTGGTCGGCCTATCGATTGGTTGTTTTTAGGTTTTATGGTGCAAGGACTATATTTGGTTTAAAATTACGAGGTAACATAAAAAACTTCGAATCAGCCTAGCGACGTTCCATCACATTAACAGAGCAAATGTTTAAATGAAAGCCTTGGTTGTTTGTTTGCTTAGTTTGGTCGGCCTATCGATTGGTTGTTTTTAGGTTTTATGGTGCAAGGACTATATTTGGTTTAAAATTACGAGGTAACATAAAAAACTTCGAATCAGCCTAGCGACGTTCCATCACATTAACAGAGCAAATGTATAAATGAAAGCCTTGGTTGTTAGTTTATTTGATTAGTTTAGTCGGCCTATCGATTGGTTGTTTTTAGGTTTTATGGTGCAAGGACCATATTTGGTTTAACATTACGAGGTAACATAAAAAAAACTGCGAATCAGCTTAGCGACGTTCCATCACATTAACAGAGCAAATGTTAATATGAAAGCCTTGGTTGTTTGTTTGATTAGTTTAATCAACCTATCGATTGGTTGTTTTTTGGTTTTATGGTGCAAAGACCATATTTGGTTTAAAATTGCGAGGTAACATAAAAAACTTTGAATCAGCCTAGTGACGTTCCATCACATTAACAGAGCAAATGTTTATATGAAAGCCTTGGTTGTTTGTTTGTTGGATTAGTTTGGTCGGCATATCGATTGGTAGTTTATGGTGCAAGGACCATATTTGGTTCAAAATTACGAGGCATTGTTCTTGGATCTTTCCCATCGAGATTGATTCCGGACCGTCGCCAATAGCCCTTTGTGTTGTTCCAGTGTACCATTAATTGCAAAATGACATTGCAAAGCGTCATTGACTTTAAAAACTACCCGTTCAATTTTTCTCCCGATATACCGACCCTTTTTGCCACCATTCAATCCATCCAACAATCAAACTTCTTAGTGACAATGTCCCCAGATTCCTCCTACATTGATTCACGATAATTATTTAAATATTTCGATGAACGAATAACACAATTCGAAAGCCAAACAAGTAAAAAATAAAACATCCCGCTGTCTAATGACACTTAATGGTCGAAAGAGACAGCCTGTGGTGTATTTGCAAAGTAGCCATGGCAACACAAAACATGGTCCATCGATTTCCACGCTTGCAATGTCACGGTCAGAAACCTCGCCTCCCCCCTCCCCCTGAAGGGCCTTTTCGCGGAAGATGTCCAGAAAATATTAATGGAAGTTTTGTTTCCGTTTTCGATCGTAAGATTTATGTACATTTTCGATCTAAAGATAGTAGTCAGTGGGACATTTGTTTGGTATCCAAACTAGCTTGTTTGCTCCTTGTTATGGTTGCTTTATGTGGGAGTATAAAATGGTAATTGTGCTGCATTAGATTGTATGGTTTTTACTACGAATGAAAATGTTTTGGGCTTCTAGATACCCAAGAGAGAGAGAGAGGGAGAGAGAATTATATATAAAACCAGGTTTCAAGTGTTTTTTACTTTCTCGGAATAGCCCGTTGAGTTGCTCCAGTGTGACGGAAGTTAGCTGTTTGCTTACCCTTATTTACTCGGTTAAAAATTCATAATAGTTAAAATAGAAAAAAAAAAAAAAGATTTTCTCATAAAAAAAAAATCTTTAACTAAAAATAAATTTTAAGAAGAGTACAAGGTTGGTTGATTTGGATTTTATGGCGCAAGTCCATAAACGGTGGTAAACACAAGACATACAACTTCAAGTAATGGACATACAAACACGAGGAAAGTTTAAATGAGACAGTTGGTAGTGCACAGCTGCATTCTATACCTCGTTTGGTGGCTCGCTTTTGGCGCACTTTTAGTAGCGATTAATGGCAGGTGAAGGTAACTCATATGTTATTGGTGTCACGGTAACCTCAACAAATGTTCAATATTTTCACGTTAATTAATTTTTGTTAAAAATTATTATTTAAAATTGTAAAAAACCCGATTTTTTGTAAGAATTTTTTCCTTGGCGACACAAAAAGTGCGCCAAGAGCGTTATCACCAAACAAGGCATAAAATGCAGCTGTAGTGATAGGTATAGACACAGAGTAAGTTACTATAAAATCAAATAGTAAGAATCGAAACTGAAATTCTCAATGTCCAAACACGCTAGTGCATGGCAATACCAGACAGCCACACACACGAAAGTTGTAGAATCGTTAAGTACATAAAGACTCAAAAGTTAAGAATAATTCGTAATTCAAATCAAACAAGGTCATCTGATCTAAATCCTATTGATCATCACAAGGACGCTCTATTGGGTAAAAAAGGGATTGTTTCAATATATGTCGTAAATGTAATTTAAACGTCAAAGATGTCAAACAATTTTTGGTAAGCTACACTCTACGTTTATGAGCAGTGGCAACGACCTTGGCGATTTTTTTGGCGCAATTCTGAAGTATCCAAGGAAATAATAATTTATAACTCTTTTTCTTTCACAATTTTTTTCTTTTCACACAGGAAAATGAAAGCTTGAAAACACATTTAAAAAAGGTTTTAAAAAGTATATTTAAAAAAAACTTTCACAAAAAGTAGTAAGTTTAAACACATTTCAAAACTCATATGTGAACAAGAAGAAAAATTAAGCTGCGAATGTTGGGTACGAATATACCCTAAAATTTATCAATTACGCTAAATACAGTAGGCTGTTTGAAAAGAGGAAGATTTTTAAAAGAAAAAAAGCAAGAAATAATACAACCTGATAACGTCAGAACTCTTGCGGGAAAAAGTAATCAAAACAAAAAAGGCAAAAAAAACAAACAAAACTCTCAATCGTTTTGTGAAAAATATTATAATAAAATAAAAATTCCACAACTGTAGAAATGCAAATAAATGAACCAATGGTATCACAGAAAAAAATTTTTTTAAAGGATCAATGCAATCAAAGGATATTTTAAAATCAAACAAAACAACGAGAGCAAAGAAAAATTTCAAACGAACCAATGAAAACAAACTTTAACGGATTTTAAAGGAACTTTTTAGTATATTCAAAATGAAAATGGAAAGTTTCCGTTTTCCGAGGTTGCCATGAAAACCACGATAACCGTAAAGACATGTGGATTGATTTCATTTATCGTAACCTGCTACTAGAAATGCACCAAAAAAAAAAAAAAATCGCGAAGACCGTTGCCACCACTTATAAACGTAGAGTGTCCTAAAAGTTCCCGTACTGACGATTCGTGAATTTATTCACCAAAACAACAAACTTTAACGCAATTATTTTTATTGCGTTTATGGTAAAAAGCACCTTTAACCTAACGGAGGAAATAAAATTTGAACTTACATTTATAATAAAGGTTCAAAATTTCCGCCCTTTTCTTGGAGGCAAAGCTGAAGTCGATTGCGCATATTTTTAGAAACGCGTTTCAAGATGCTGGGAGTGACTTTGTGTATATTTGAGTAATGGCAATTTTCAGATCACCTATTGTTTGGTGATTATCTTCATTAACTTTGTTCTTTAAATATCCCTACAGCAAAAAGTCAGGGATGCTCAGATGAGGGGAACGAGGTGGCCAAAGGTTTCTTGAGATGAGTCGATCGCAATACCATTGGCAATAATAAAGCCGCTTCTCATAATCCGGTGGCTTTAGCTCCTGTAACATTTTTACACGATAAGCACGAAAATGCAAAGCGCTTAAAGCCTTGAGCATCGATCCTTGTGATGTGCCCATTTGTTGCGACAAACGCCTCAGGAATTGATGATGTTATTGCAATATCATCCGTTGAGTTTCTTGCACAAACTATGGTGTAACGACTTTCGGTCTTCCACTGTGTTTTGTGTGTTTTACCGAACCTGCCTCAAGAAATCTCCGAACGAGTTGATATAGCGCATCATTACTCGGTATTGCATCCTTTACACATTTAAGTAGCCAAAATTCTTTATATCTTTTATATGATTTGCATTCAAAATAGGCCTCAAATATTCTCTGAATGCGCGATAAACTCTTCTTGCAATGAAGAACAAAATGACGTGGAACTTTATTATCGCAGAACTTGAGCGCGAAAAAAACCAAACGATAAATAGTAGATTCGATAAAACTAAGCAGACGATAAAATTAAACAATAAAAAAAACATGGGTAGTAATTTTTTTAAAACTGGAGCACTTTTTGGACACTCTGTACTTCAATAATTAGATCTAATAAAAATAATTAGAATTACAAGAGTTTTATAAAAAAATTAAGTGACCATTATGTTGTAGATATTATACAGGGTGGTCCCGAATTCATGGTACAAACTTTAATGGTAGGTACAGGACATTGTAACAATGATTTATTGTATAGGAATGTATAGTCGCAAGTGACGCGGTGAGGCGAAAACAGGGGAAATAACGGCCGAAAGGAAAAACAAAGATTTTATTGAAAGCGTTGTTGACAAGTGTCATGTTTACAGTAATTGTTCAAAATTGCGTCCACCAGTATCGATACATGCTTGACAGCGTCGGTGGAGCGATTGGCGTACACGTTCAAAGATGCCTGGTATTTCACGCACACCTGCAGCAGCTACAGATAAGCGAGCGACGAGATCCTCATCTGAGTCAACTGGAGTCTCATAAACAAGATGCTTTAGATGTCCCCATAAAAAGTAATCGAGGCTCGATAAATCGGGAGATCGGGGTGGCCAAGAGACTGGTCCACCACGCCCAATCCATCAAGTACCAAACGTGGCATTCAGGTAATTCCGTACATCAATGCTTACTACCCACGCGGCTCACTGGCGGAAGCTATCTTATTTTTCTGAAAGAAGTGTTACCACAACTGCTGCATGATTTTCCGATCGCCATTCGTAATCGCATGTGGTTTCAGCACGATGGGGCGCCAGCACACTTCAGCATTGATGTACGGAATTACCTGAATGCCACGTTTGGTACTCGATGGATTGGGCGTGGTGGACCAGTCCCTTGGCCACCCCGATCTTCCGATTTATCGAGCCTCGATTACTTTTTATGGGGACATCTAAAGCATCTTGTTTATGAGACTCCAGTTGACTCAGATGAGGATCTCGTCGCTCGCTTATCTGTAGCTGCTGCAGGTGTGCGTGAAATACCAGGCATCTTTGAACGTGTACGCCAATCGCTCCACCGACGCTGTCAAGCATGTATCGATACTGTGGTGGACGCAATTTTGAACAATTACTGTAAACATGACACTTGTCAACAACGCTTTCAATAAAATCTTTGTTTTTCCTTTCGGCCGTTATTTCCCCTGTTTTCGCCTCACCGCGTCACTTGCGACTATACATTCCTATACAATAAATCATTGTTACAATGTCCTGTACCTACCATTAAAGTTTGTACCATGAATTCGGGACCACCCTGTATATTACTTTCGAATTCAATATGCTTACATAAAAATATAGAACATTAGTTTAAGAAAGCATATTTAAGGATATTAGAGATTTTTTTATTAAAGTAAGATATATATATATATATATATATATATATATATATATATATATATATATATATATATATATATATATATATATATATATATATATATATATATATATATATATATATATATATATATATATATATATATATATATATTATGTTAAGAATCTTAGTTTTAGAAATAAAATAGAAGCGTATTATGGACGTTATTTCGTATTAATGACAAGCATGTATAATATTTACACACAAAAATAAGAACCTTAGTTATTTTTTTTTGCTCTCAAGTCTTCTTTCTAAGAAAACAATTTTAGATTCAAAATTGAAAAATAAAATTGATATTAAATTTGAATTGAAAATAAAAACTGAAAATAATCTAATGTATAGTATTTATTTCTATCACTCTTTAAAATATTTTTAGAAAACACAAGTACAGGGAATTACGGAAACATCGAGCTAGATTGTAAAGGATGTTAGAGTAGCATAAAATGAACATTTTTTTATATAAATAATAAATAATTATTTCTAAAAGCGTTTAAAAATAAGCAAAATAAACAACCGTCCGTTTCTGTTCCCGTTCCCATATATATTTTTCTATCTAGTTCTAGGACCACTGTAGCCCGGTTAGAAGAGTAACGGTAATGATAATTAATAAGCGCCACACTGGAGTGACGCAACATGCTATTGGTAACGGTCCGGGATCAATTCCTAAGGGAAAGATCCGAGGACAGCATTTTGAACCAGGCTCAGATGACGAGACAACACTTGACTTTGGAAGAGTAACGGATTAGCAACCGAAGGGATGCGACTAAGAAACTCGACCCAACCAAAGACCATCGTGTAGAAAGGGGACTAGTGCACGTTAAATCTGTCGTGGATTAAAATGGCCTCACGCTGGCTTGGTGGAATTTTTAGAGTGGAGTACCAGCTCAGGCGTGACCTCGTCAACTGACCGCGGTTCAAAATGACGTGGTTTGTCCTCGGATCTTTCCCCTGGGGATTGATACCGAACGGTCGTCCATAGCCTGTTGCGTTGCTCTAGTGTGACGTTGATTAAAAATACATACCTTAATATACCGAGGACTATGCTTCGTAATTTTGAGCCACGGTTAGATGACGAGTTCACACCTGAGCTGGCACCCCGCTCTCCCAACTTCCACACCACACCAACGTGTGTACATTTGAGGCCACTACAGATTGAATATGTACCAGCCCCTATGACGGTCTTTGGATACATCGAATTTCGATATCTTAATCTCCGGTTGTTAATCTGGTGCCGACCAACCGGTATAGTGGTTAAGGTGTTAGCCTCTAGATCGGAAGGTTCCTGGTTCGAATCCGGGTCCGGGCATGGATGTTTGTAAGCGTATGGTGTAGAGGCGGCTGCTGCACCTTAAATCTGTCGTGGCCGAAAGTCCTCACGTTGGGTTGGCGTGGAAGTTTGGAGAGTGGGGTGCCAGTTCAGGTGTTGCTTCGTCATCTGACCGTGGTTCAAAATTACGAGGTGTTGTCCTCGGATCTTTCTCTTAAGGGACTGATCCTGCATCGTCGATAATAGCCCGTTGTGTTGCTCTAGTACGACATCAATTAAAAATTACCATTACCATTACCATTACTAATCTGGTACTCTTTCATATGGATTAGTTTGTCACGGACCGTCGTCAATAGCGTTGTGTTGTTCTAGTATGACGTTTATTAAAATTACCAAATTGCCATACAAACGGATTACCTGCTGACCAACCGGTCTGGTGGTTAAGGTGTAATCCTCTAGACCGGAAGATTCCTGGTTCGAATCCGGGTCAGCGCATGGATGTTTGTAAGCGTAATGGTATAGAGGCAGCTGGTGCACCTTAAATCCGTCGTGGCTGAAAGTCCTCAAGTGAGTTTGGTGTGGAAGTTTGGAGAATGTGGGGCCAGCTCAGGTGTTGCCCAGTCATCTGACCGTGGTTCCAAATTATGCGGTGTTGTCCTCGGATCATTTCCCTTAGGAGATTGATCCTGGACCGTCGATAATAGCCCGTTGTGTTACTCTAGTACGATGTTAATTAAAAATTACCTAATTATTATCAAAATTGAAGGTAGGTATTTAGGAACGTAAATAAAGTCGCAATGAGGCAACACAACGGGCTATTGGCGACTATCCTAGATCAATCCCGAAGGGTAATGGTAATAGTAATGGTAATTTTAGTAAACGTCGTACTAGAGCAACACAACGGGCTATTGACGACGGTCCGGGATCAGTCCCTTAAGAGAAAGATCCGAGGACAACACATCGTAATTTTGAACCACGGTCAGATGACGAAGCAACACCTGAGCTGGCACCCCACTCTCCAAACTTCCACGCCAACCCAATGTGAGGACTTTCGGCCACGACAGATTTAAGGTGGACCAGCCGCCTCTACACCATACGCTTACAAACATCCATGCCCGGATCCGGATTCGAACAAGGAACCTTCCGATCTAGAGGTTAACACCTTAACCACTATACCAGTTGGTCGGCAATCCCGAAGGAAAAGATACGAGGAGAGCAACACGAAATTTTGAACCACCGCAAAATGACGCGTGTTTCAAAATTACGAAGTGTTGTCCTTGGATCTCTCCCTTAAGGGACTGATCCCCGACCGTCGTCAATAGCCCGATGTGTTGCTCTAGTACGACTTTAACTAAAATTACCATTACCATTACCGCAAAATAACGAAGTCAATATATGAGCCGTTATTTTTGAAAGTGGTATAAGTCCATTCTTTCACACATCGAGATATTTAAGGGTTTGCGTTTAAGTTAATGAAAAAATATTGACAAATGTTACTGTATTCGGATGATTTTTTTACACTTTAAACCTGTTAAATTTTATCATGCAATAATATTCATATAAAATTGCTAAAGAGAAAATAAACTTATTTTTTTACAAAGTGAACTTATTCCACTTTCAAAAATAACGGCTCATATACAATAGCGGATTAATTTCATTGAAAAGCACATTATTGACCCATATATTTATTCACCGATTGATCATGACTTATTTGGTTCGATCGAACGCTTATGTTACAAGTCACACATAAAACCGTGACCACACGAATTCGTCAATACACCAACAAGATTTCGCAATCAAAAATCGTAGCCAAGACACACGCTTGTCCAAAGATAACTGTTTAGGTCAATGGTTATTTTTTGTTTGTCGAATGTTATCATGGAAACGAGCTTGAACGCTCGCGTGTCGCAATAACGCAACAGGCACCAGTTTGTGCACGTCGTTTTGCATATTTCTGGGAAAGAAACAGAGCAACATCAATTTTAATTTCGTGTTTTTGTTGTTTATTTGTTGTTCAGGTAGGACGGTTAGCAACAGTATGCCCATACTAACTTGTTACTTGAAAGAGTAGTTAAATATTCCGAAGTTACAGTTAAATTGTTTCGGCTGGTCCCTTGATGGAAGTGACTGGTACGGTTTAGAACTGTATCGGACTTAAGTTTGGTATTCTTTCACTTATAAATTGAGTTCTGAATGTTTGTTTAAGAGTGATGAAAGAAGCGAAGAGAGAAAGGAAATCGATTACTGTCTGGAATGGCAGAATAAACCCATTTAGGTATTGTAATACGAATATATAATATATTTAATGGAAAAGGCAAAATTAAAAATAAGAACTTTCATTCTCAGGCGATTTGCTAGGCAAATTGCCAAATTTGGAGTTTTATTACAATGGAGAGACAACTTCGGTAACTGGCACTGCGGTAGGTAGGCTCGTAGCTGGAATTAACGTCACACTAGAGCAACACAATGGGCTATTAGTGACGATCTGGGATAAAAGGGAAGCTCAGAGGACAACACCTCGTAATTCTGAACCAAGGTCAGATGACGATGACAACACCTGTGCTGGTGTTGTCATCGTCATTTGACCTTGGTTCCCCTCTCTCCAAACTTCAAAAAACCATGCTCCACTCTTCAAACTTCCGCACATCACGTGAGGACATTATACATCACTAGGGGGCCTGCTCCCTGCTCGCTAACGCTCGCCAACACTCTGAGGATTGCGAAGCAATCCTCATTTGTTCACTGTGCAAACCTATTCTTGCTTCGCTCGCATCAACAAAGACATGTGTCCTAGCAGAAGCTATCGTTTACAAAATATGATAGTCCAAAAAAAATGTTTTTCAAATCTAAATTTGCTGTACTACAGAAAATTTTTACTGTGTCTCTGAAATTGGAATTCAAATAAAAAATGTGAGCAAATTTTGATTCAAAATGTGAGTGCTGCTTTGGAGATTGAATACCCACAATGTTGTTTGTATTACATTTCCCCAGCAATCGAACCACCCACACTTTTTCACTGAGTTTGTTTCCGAAAGTTGTAGTGCAGGCGTCTTGTTGAACTATAATTGTTGGCCCTGAAAAGGACCATTTTTTAAATGGCCCTGAAAAGATCCCCCTCTTTCTTTGATTTCTATTCTATAAACTGCTAAAGCTCAACTAAAATTCATTTTGTTTCAATAAAATTTCGGTACAGCTACACTCTACGTTTATGAGTGATGGCAACGGCTTGGCGATTTTTTTGGCGCACTTCTAGTAGCGAGTTACGATAAATTAAGGCAACCCATCTTTCGTTGCTGTTGTTGTGGTTTTCACGCCAACCTCGGCAAACGGAAACTTTTAATTGTCATTTTGAATATTCTAGAAAGTTCTTCCAAAATCCGTTAAAATCGTTTGATTTCATTGATTCGTTTGAAATTTTTTCTTTCCTCCCATTGGTTATTTTGTTTTTAAAATATCCTTTGATTGCATTGGTCCTTTTAAATCGTTTTCTGTGATACCATTGGTCCATTTATTTGTATTTTGACAGTTGTGGAATTTTTATTTTGTTATAATAGTTTTTTCACGACAGGATTAAGAGTTTTGTTTTTTTGACCATTTTCGTTTTCATTATTATTTTACGAAAGAATTCTGACGTTATCAGGTATTATTTCTTGCTTTTTTTCTTTTGTAAATCTTTTTCTTTTTCAACATGCTCACTGTATTTAGTGTAATTGATAAGTTTCAGGGTATTCTTACCATTCGTAGCTTAGTTTCTCTGCTGGTTCACAAATGTGTTTTGATATGTGATTAAGCTTACTACTTTTTGTGAAATTTTTTTTTAAAATATACTTTTTAAAACGTTCTGAAATGTGCTTTAAAAGTGTGTTGTAAAAAAAAAATTGTGACAGGAAAAGAGTTAAGAAATAATTCTTTCCTTGGTGACTTTAGAAGTGCGCCAAAAAAAAAAATCGCCAAGCCGTTTCCATCAGTCATAAACGTAGAGTGTAGCTATACCAAAATTTCATCCGATAACGCTATAAATTCAATGTAAGCGCGAGGCTTCTTGATAAACAAACAATCATACAATATTGCCAAAACGCGATTACAAATAACATTTTTTTTGCGTGGCACGTAAGAGAATTATATATATAGATGGGAGATTTAACGTGCCCCAAGCCACCCACATATACGACTGTCTTTGGTTAAACGGTGCTCAGAATTAGCAACCCTACGGTTGATAATGCGTTTTTCTTCCAATTGGGCACCACAGCCCCGTTATGCATTGGAATTTGTATTGAAATATACAATGAAGAACATCACATCTGAATGTTTGCTTTCTATTTTTGTTCATTTTGGAATGAATTATTTTTTGTTTTAGCATTTTCATAGCAAACGAGATACGAAACAAAGATCATGATATTCGAAATCGCCATGGAAATAACATTGAGTATAAAAAAAAATTACCGTACACAGCTCATTGTTTTACCAGTGTTGATCAAACATTCAGTTTTCCAGTAATATTGTTTTACCAGTATTGCTCAAAAAGCAACATCAAGCGGAAACCAGTTGACAAAGCGACAAGGCAATTGGTGGGAAAAGGTTTATATATTGCTAGTGATCAACAAAAGTTGCCAGATAGTGGTGAAAAAAGGTTTATACATAACCAATGATCACGCACCGTCAGGTTAAAAAAAATACAAAAATAGATTTTGACCCTAAAAAGTAAATAAATTTTGTTATGCACAAGTCATATGACGGGCTATTTATTCTAGTCTTTTATAAAATGCTAGATTCTCCTGTGTTTCCGTGGCTATTAAAGTTTTGATTGGTAGAGTGACTTCACAAGTTGGCGGAGTTTCTAATTGTTTTGATTGTTTTTTTGATTTTACGAGCGAGAGAAAAACGAGAGATACGAAAAATTAAAAATTATTATATGCGAAATTGCCATGGAAATAACATTGAGTATAAAATGATTGCTGTGCTCAACTCGTTATTTTACCAGAGCTAATCAAAAATTAAGTGTTCCTATAATATTGTTCTACCAATTTTCCTTAAAAAACAACACCATGCGAGAGCAAGCCAAGTTGACAGTGAAAAAGGTTTGTACATAGCCAGTGATCAACAAAAGTTAACAGATAGTGGTTAAAAAAGGTTTATACGAAGCCAGTGATCAAGTACCGCCAAGTTTTAAAAAAATATGTAAATGACCAAAATAAATAAATTTTGTTATACCCCCGTCGTATGACGGGCCATTTATAATAGCGTAATAAATGTAGGTAATGGTAATTTTAGTTAACGTCGTACTAGAGCAACACAACGGGCTATTGACGACGGTCCGGGATCAATGGAAAGATCCGAGGACAACACCTCGTAATTTTGAACCACGAATAAATGTAGGTTAGAATAGTGAAAGGCTAGTATTATCCTAGTAAAACTAATTAAATATTTAACGATATTTCAATTAAAATCAATAAAGACGACATTATTTTTGGCGTCATGGATTTTTGATTCGGCTTCTTATACTTTTATGAGGTAGGTGCATGCTTCAACCTTGTGTGCTTAGTCCTTCAGCTGTGGCTTTAGCGTGACAAAGAAAATGGATGACGCCAAGTGCTAATTAGATAATGGATTATTGCCAGCAGGGAAGACCACAACGCTCAACTCCCCCACCTGTTGCGGAAAAACATATTTTGCGTTTCGTACAGTGCTATAAAGGGGAATTGTGAATGTGGGGACCAAACGGTTTTGATTTGAAAACAGGAAACATTTCCCCTTCAATTTATGTATGATCAATCCTTCCTTAAAATCTCACTTCTGTGTGGTGTGGAAGTTTGAAGAGTCAGGTGCCAGAATATGTGTTGATCGCATCACTTGTCTTGATACATAATTACGAGGTGTTGTCCTCGGTTCATTTTTTCTATAAACAAATATAGCTAGCTCACGTTTCGATTTTATACGCTAGGACACCTCTGTACAGTTGGAGCCGTGATGTAATAACTAAGTCCAAAGTTCGCACATCATAAGGTTGCATGTTCAAAGCAAAGTCCAATTCCAGTTCTATTTAAACATATATTTATTAACAAAGACAGGGCACTAACACGATGACAATGAAACAAAGAGAACGGGCAGCTCAATTCCACGTAGTATTTCTTCGACTACGTTCAAAATCAATCTAGCGAATTCCCCATTGTGTAGGGAAGATACGCGTTTCAAATTTCCTTTCATAGGGATTATCATAAGATCTGTGGACAAATTGTCACAGGGTCCAAGGTAACCGAATCGGAAGAGTCGAGCATTAGATGCCGGTTGGCTGGGAGTTGAGGGAAATAGGTCCAACGCGAAAGACCGTCGTGTATGTAGAGGCTGGTATTGAAGTTTGGAGAGTGAAGTGGCACCTCAGTGGTGACCTCGGCTTCTGACCGTGTTGAAAAACAACATGTTATGCTTAAATCTTTCCCTTCGTAGTTTTGAACCACGGTCAGATGACGGTGTTATGCTTGAATATTTCCCTTCTGGATTGATCCTGGACAGTCCAATAGATAATGTGCTGCTCCAGTATGACTGAAATTCAACTACCTACATCTGTACGATTTTAAAAGACCTTAATTAGGAAAAAAAGGTATTTTATTAACGTCACACTGCAACCACACAACGGGCTATGGACGACGGTCCGGGATCAAATACAATAACAACACCACGCAATTTTGAACCACGCTCAGATGACGAGGTCACACTTAAGCTGGAAGCTCACTCTCCAAACTTCCACACCACACCATCGAGAGGACATCTGAGGATTAAATTTAGAATGATTTAACACAAAGGGTTATAGATGACGATCCGAAATACACTTATACTTTAAAAGGTAGGTGTGAAAGATTCGAGGTCAAAACCCCACGTAATTTTGGGTAATGATCAGATAATGAGACCAACACCTGAGCTGGCACTCCATTTTTTAAACTTTCACACCACTTCAATGCGAAGATATTCGAGGCCACGACAGATTCAACTCAAGCCAGCCCCCACGTATTAGACAGTTTTGGTTACATAATTTTAAATAACCGGTATAGTGGTTAAGGTGTTAGCCTCTAGATCGGAAGGTTCCTGGTTCGAATCCGGGTCCGGGCATGGATGTTTGTAAACGTATGGTGTAGAGGCGGCTGGTGCACCTTAAATCTGTCGTGGCCGAAAGTCCTCACGTTGGGTTGGCGTGGAAGTTTGGAGAGTGGGGTGCCAGCTCAGGTGTTACTTCGTCATCTGACCGTGGTTCAAAATTACGAAGTGTTGTCCTCGGATCTTTCCCTTAAGGGACTGATTCCGGACCGTCGTCAATAGCCCGTTGTGTTGCTCTAGTACGACGTTAACTAAAATTACCAATTACCAATTACCATAATTTTAAAACTGATACCCTTCTGATCTCTCTCTCTCGCTAATCCTACACTCTACCAATTGAGCGCCGGCCAAACGGTATAGTGTTTAAGGTGTTAGCCTCTAGATCGGAAGGTTCCTGGTTCGAATCCGGGACCGGGCATGGATGTTTGTAAGAGCATGGTGTGGGGGCGGCTGGTGTACCTCAAATCTGTCGTGGCCGAAAGTCCTCACGTTGGGTTGGCGTGAAAGTTTGGAGAGTGGGGTGCCAGCTCAGGTGTTGCTTCGTCATCTGACCGTGGTTCAAAATTACGAGGTGTTGTCCTCGGATCTTTCCCTTAAGGGACTGATACCGGGCCGTCGTCAATAGCCCGTTGTGTTGCTCTAGTACGACGTTAACTAAAATGACCTTACATTACCTCAGGGTTGAAGATATCATTTCGAAATGCTTTTCCTTTGAATGCGATTACAATTACAAGCAAGTAAAATTGGTAATTTTTAGTTAACGTCGTACTAGAGCAACACAACGGGCTATTGACGACGGCCCGGGATCAGTCCCTTAAGGGAAAGATCCGAGGACAACACCTCGTAATTTTGAACCACGGTCAGATGACGAAGCAACACCAGAGCAGGCACCCCACTCTCCAAACTTCCACGCCAGCCCAACGTGAGGACTTTCGGCCACGACAGATTTAAGGTGCACCAGCCGCCTCTACACCATACGCTTACAAACATCCACGCCCGGACCTGGATTCGAACCAGGAACCTTCCGATCTAGAGGCTAACACAACCACTATACCGATTGATCGGCTTAAAAGCAAGCCATACGTGCTCAATGGTAATGGTAATTTTAGTTAACGTCGTACTAGAGCAACACAACGGGCTATTGACGACGGTCCGTGATCAGTCCCTTAAGTAATTTCGTAGCACATCGTAATTTTGAACCACGATCAGATGACGAAGCAACATCTGAGCTGGCACCCCACTCTCCAAATTTCCACGCCAACCCAACGTGAAAACTTTTGGCCACCACAGATTTAAGGTGCACCAGCCGCCTCTACACCATACGCTTACAAACATCCATGTCCGGACCCGGATTCGAACCAGGAACCTTCCGATCTAGGTAAGGTAAGGTAATTTTAGTTAACGTCGTACTAGAGCAACGCAACGGGCTATTGACGACGTCCCGGGATCAGTCCCTTAAGGGAAAGATCCGAGGACAACACATCGTAATTTTGAACCACGGTCAGATGACGAAGCAACACCTGAGCTGGCACCCCACTCTCCAAACTTCCACGCCAACCCAACGTGAGGACTTTCGGCCACGACAGATTTAAGGTGGACCAGCCGCCTCTACACCATACGCTTACAAACATCCATGTCCGAACCCGGATTCGAACCTGGAACCTGACGATCTAGAGGCTAACACCTTAACCACTATACCGGTTGGCCGGCCCATACGTGCTCAAATGCAGTGCTCTAATAAAAGAAGGAACCTTTAAAATAAATTTGGTCCCACTAAACGCATTTCGTAATGCTTATCGGCAATTGTAATGGTGTTGAGTACTCAGAACTATCAATTACACCGTGTGACTGCTAATTTCGTACACTCAGGGGATACTCGGCGAGGAATAAAAATGTTATAGGTTGAATCATTAGGGAATAAGAAATGTTATAATTTTTTCACCACGATCACGCTAGAGTACGTGTGGTAATAAACCGGTATACCTAGCGTTTTTTGGAAATGGAGTATTGCTATAGAAACAACAAAAACTGCGAAGTTGATAAATTATATAAAAAGCATGAAAAGCAGCTTTCAAATAATCGTTTTCTAGTTATGAAAAGACATTTTGTAAACTATTACCGGGGTAACTTGTAGTTGCTCGAACAGTGGTATCCCGGTTGCATATAACCTACCTTTACTCGAGTAGAAGCTATGGGAAAATTTGAAGCTCGCTGATTCGTTGGTTTCTCACTGTCCTCTATGACGTCACTCTTGAACTTTCGAATTAAAAAAATGTGTCTTTTCGAATTAAAAGAATGTGTGTTTTCGAATTAAAAGAATGTGTTTTTTCGAATTAAAAGAATGTGTCTTTTCGAATTAAAAGAATGTTCATTACAATTTTGAAAATGTGCAGTCTATTATTTTTGGTGTTCCGAACAGTTAGCTGAGAATCATTAATAAAATATCCACTGATAAATAATGATGGGACGGTAATGGTAATGGTGATTTTTAGTTAACGTCGTACTAAAGCAATACGACGGGCTATTGACGGCAGTCCGGGATCAGTCCCTTAAGGGAAAGATTCGAGGACAACACTTCGTAATTTTGAACCACGGTCAGATGACGAAGCAACACCTGAGCTGGCACCCCACTCTCCAAACTTCCACGCCAACCCAACATGAGGACTTTCGGCCACGACAGATTTAAGGTGTACCAGCCGCCTCTACACCATACGTTTACAAACATCCATGCCCGGACCCGGATTCGAACCAGGAACCTTCCGATCTAGAGGCTAACACCTTAACCACTATACCGGTTGGTCGGCCCCGTGCAAAGGAGTAGATTTAAGTAAGTGCACTTTATAATTAAAACTCACTTGTTTACAAAACTCTATATACAGAGGCCGTGAATCTAAATCCATACATGCGTCCATACAAATAATCTTCCCTAAATCTTAAAGATCGATGTAGAGCGAGTTAAGGAGAATTTTTCCGACGAGAAGTTCTAACAATAACAAGAACAAAAATTCTAAATGTAGACCCTTATAAATATTGCCACCACTAACGTCTAAAGAATAAAAAAAATAACTGAAAACGATTCTTAATTCTTATATTGATTTGCGAAGAATGGAATGGAATGAACACGAGTGCACGTGGCAAACGATAATAATTTGGCATTAGTACAAACGATAATTATCCAAACATCTATAATAAATTTAGATGATCAAATAGAAATTCATCTGATTTAATTTTAAACCAATTTAATTCTAAAGCCTCTATTTTCGTCTTTTTGTGCGGGCCATGGTAGGTCTAGTTGGAAGAGCAACGGTTAGTATCCAGAGGATTGCGAGTTCGAAACTCGATCCAACTCGAGCGTTGTGAAAGCAGGAACTGCTCCTCGTTAAATCCGTCGTGTCCTTACGTTGCGTGGTGAGAAAGTTTAAAGAGGTGCTCAGTTGTTGACCTCGGCATCTGAGCATGGTTCAAAGTCCCACTTGTTGTCCTTGTATCTTTCTTTTCGGTATTGATCCCGGGGAGTGGCCAATTGACCGTCGTGTTGCTCCCTCGTTAATGACTAACTACCTACTTTTTGCCTCTTTGAAGAAAATTCAGAATGTGATTGTACGGTACAGATGTCATATCTTACATCAGGCCTCGAAATATATTTTTAATACAGATGCACTTTGTGCACCTAAGTTTTTAAATTAGGTGCACAGGTTATATATTAGGTTCCCCTTTAAAAAACGTTATATAAGAGCGTTAATGTAATGTAATAAAGGGCTCCGCCCTCTCCTCGTTTACGCTCGCCAACCCCTTGTAGAAATTTCGCTTTTTCAACTTTGACACTTAATAAACTCTAATCTAATAACCGCATCGGAAAAAAACCCTTCAAAAATTGTCCAGGGAACACACTGAAGAACAAACCATGTTAATTTCGTAATATTATAATCCGTACCTTCTTGGGTAACTGTCTACGAATCGAGCTAAACGACACAGTTTTCAATCTTGCAACGGCGGTGGCAACTTTTTTAATTTTGAGAGAAACTACTTAATTAGTTGGGTATGTTTATATTGCTTAGTAGTAGATAGTAACTAAAAATATTTAAACATCTATATTCTCCCTTCTTCGGCGCACGGCTGTCGCGACAGTCGCTTCAGCAGAGCTAGCTGGAAAATGTTTCGATCATCAGAATGTTCTGGAGCAGTGACACAAATAAACATTCCTCCTGTATAAACCCGTTACGACCCAGCGATTTTGTTTTCGCATATTGTGTATTTAGGAATTTCAATTACGTTCCTTTAGAGCGAGAGGTAGATACTAATGTTTTGTTTTCAAACATCAAAATAACATAATTAACAAGTAAACAAATAACATAATTAACAAATTAATTTTAACGTTAGGTGCACTGCATGCACCTAGAGGGAAAAAGTTAGGTGCACGATTTTATTTTCATGTGCACAGTGCACCTGTGCACACGGGTATTTTGAGCCCTGTCTTATATACATTACCCCGCTCACATGAATCAAAGCTATAACACCTAGTCTTAACTTCAGTTCGAATTGAGGTTATTGATTCAGAAACGCTTCAACCACCATCAAAAGACTCATGAATACATGTCACCATAATTGTCTACAATATAAACACATCGATTTCTTCGTACTCTACTTGTTACTTTTTCCAAAGCTCATTTCAGTGATTCTCACGCAAATAAAGACATATTGTTATTTAGGACACAAACAAAGACACATTGTTATTTAGGACACAAAAACGGATATATCGATTATTCCACTCAAACAACACCAACCCAAATAACACATAGTGGGTAAGGCATAAGAGCGTATGCCGATTGCATTGTTTATTGCATTTGGTGAAAATGTGCCCCGAACAGAGACTGGAAATTCCCGTTCTTTGATGGACGTGAACTGGGAAATTGATCAAAAATTAATGAACTCGACCCCGATCACTTTTTCGCGGCATAGTGACCTGAAATAAAAATGGAATTTATGTGCTGTGATAGATCATCGATTTAAGCGCGGTACGTGAGAGAGGTTTTGTTAAAGGCGCGTTCTCACGAATAAGTTAAATTGACAGATTACAGTTGATCAACCAAAGTTGAATGAAAACTATAGTGAAAAACTTTGTATCAATAGAGTTGATCAACTTTTTAGTTGATCAAGAAAAGTTTGATCCATTCAAACTTTATCGTTTAAATGATGAGTCATCCGCCATCTGCTTTCGAGTTATTTCCACGCAAACGATCTGTCGTGGTTTATTTTATTCGAGAAACAAAACAAAAGTGATTTTTTATTCTCTCGAGGCCAGGGGTTCCCAACCTTTTAGTAACTGCGTACCACTTGAAATTTTTGGTGTACCACCACAGTGCTATATATTTTTTTAGAAACATATATCTAATGTCAGAGAAGAGCACAATGGCTTGTTTTATTTTAATTAAAATACTAAGAAAGCTCATATTTTATGATTAATGCACTTGCATTTCGTATTAATGATGTTTTAATAAAGGAAAAAATTAAGCGATTATTGAAAATTACAGTTTTATTTTTTACTCACAGGTCTAAAAACAAATAATTTTAAATGATTAGTACAAACTAAGCAAACAAAGATTAACATAATCAAAATTAAATTTTTTGTTCGAAACTTGTTGTTTGTCTTTTATTAAAATATCAATATCAAGAGCAATGGAGCTTAACTTCACTCTTAAGTCCTTTTGAACACTTACTCTGTTTCTATATTTATTTTTTGTATACAAAAGTTCAAAAAAACCACTCTTACACAAGTAACTAGTAACAAATGGCATAAGAAATAGTAGAGCTTGTTGTAAGATCATTGGGTACTCGGTTTTAAACCCGATCCAGGAGTTAATTATCGATTTCTCTTTAAAACTGTCTTTCATGGAATTATCGTGTTAGATCGATAAAACTTTCTTTTAATTTCGACTCATTTTGTGAGGTTTCAGAAAAAGGATTTCTGATCCAGTCAAATTTAGAATAATCTTCTATCTCTTCCTATAACGTGGTTGTGTGTGTTCGTACTAAAAAATCGAAAAAACTTCGTAGAACATTTGGGTCGCTCGTATCATCCTTGCGTACCCCCTGAAACATTGCCGCGTACCACCAGTGGTACGCGTACCACCAGTTGGGAATCCCTACTCTAGGTCAAGTCTGTATCTTCGCGATCTTTAAAGAAAGATAATTTCAACGGATTTCAAATCTGCGGAAAATTTTACACCAGTTCGATACCTTAAAAATGATTTTCTATGAATAAATAATTTTTCAACTATAACTTTAATATTCTCACTTGAGCCGCGGTAGCTCAGTCGGTAGAGCGTCGGGCTCTTATCAGAAGAGTTGTGGGTTCTGTCCTCGGCGGAGCCTGCAATTTTGATGATTGCGAGATCGGCGCTTCGACCTGGCTAAAGACCGTCGTGTTCACTAACGGTGACTGGGGCACGTTAAATAGGTCGTGGTCACAAAGTCCCCCATATTCACATACCAAATAAATACCTCTGGGAGTACCTGATCAGGGGGTTATCGGCCTCTGATTGGGATCTAAATTACGATATGTGTGAGTGAATGGATGTATGAAAGGGACCTTTCTGTAAAACGGAAGTGTCATGTATGTCGAGCTAAGTCGGACTTCCTCCCAATGGGGCTCAATAACATGGAAGGCGCACCCCCTCGCCTCTTGCCTTCTTTGACGGGCCTGGCACTCCTCCGGTCTTCCAGTGTAGGCATAAGAAACAACAACAACATACTGTCGCTTATTAAACTGTTGATCGGTTTCTATTGAAATGTGTGAACAAAAACTGTGATTCAAGTCATATTCAAATTTTATCGATCGGCTATAATCGGTTAATTAAACTTGATTCTTGAGAACGCGCCTTAACTTCGTTTTCGGATGAGGACAGTTTGAAATAAAAACGTATAAGAACCACAAATTTCAACGTAGCTGTTTGTAGTCATGTAAAGTAGCGGAAAAAATAAGAACCACCCTTCTTCATTCGAGCAATTTTAACAGAAGAGAAAATTCAAAGATGGCGTTTGACAGGAACCTACGGTCTTCTATGAATTAAAATCCATAAAATTTGCATAAGGGGCCGTCTTCATATTAAATTGATCACCAACTTCATAATTTCCAATGGGAACACTCCTATTTCGACACACAATTTCGAAGCTAAATCAAAATTTAACTTCTGGTACCAAATTTGATGTCACCAGTTCTTACCGTGTCGTAGTTACAGAGTACAGAAAGACTGGAGCTCCTAGTTTTAAATCAGGTTCTTAGACTTCTATGGGACGTCATCTGACCGTGGTTCAAAATTACAAGGTGTTGTCCTCGGATATTTCTCTTAAGGGACTGATCCCGGACCGTCGTCAATAGCCCGTTGTGTTGCTCTAGTACGACGTTAACAAAAAAATTACCAAATTAATTAGACTTTTATGGATACCTTTCTAAATAATATTTCTTTAGTGCTGATATTTGGTACCATGCTGCCTAATATTTTATTTAAAAAATAGTTTTTAGTATCAATAATAATTAAATTGATGTTTGAAAAAACTATGAATAGGAACCGTTTTATATTTTGATGGGAATTCAGAAGGACTTCTACGTGGTATGGCCATGCAAAATTTCAGCTGAATTCCGATACTGAGTATTTCTGCTACATCAAATTTTCCTCATTATTGCGATTTTAAGGGGCAGCCAAAAGTTTAAAAAGTCTATGATAAACCAAGGATTATAATTTTGGACCTCTTGCACTTGGATAGTAGATATAATAATGTAATTCTCAAATCATTTGCACTTGTGTAATAAATATAATGATTCTCTCATCGTTGAAAAATACATTTGAAATGGTGTTTAAATTTGAAATTCGGGTAGCAATAACTACAATTAATCTCGATCTACGAATAGCAACTTTCCATGTAGAGATAATCTCTGAAATTGAGACCGACTTTAGCATTGAATATATTTCCGGATAAAAAGATAGTAAAGTCATAAAATTTCATATTTAGACTAATTTAACTATGTAGTATTTTATTATGGCATCAAAACAGGGCATTTCAATTAGAAATTTAGATGTTTGTGCAAAATTTGATATGAAGCCGTCTTTTTATGCATTTTTTGGATTTGAATTTGTGGAGGACGTAATTCCCTATTGAATGGTACCTTGGAATTTGGTCTACTATAAATAGTGCTCGAAATAAAGGAAGTTGTTCGTTTTTTCCCACGACTAGGGGCACCACCCTCTGTTCGCCTCCGCTCTCCAACCCCAAGTAATGGTACTAAGCTATGGTTGTCTTAACAAAAAAGTAACAAAAATGTCTCGATTTTTCTCGAATTTCTTAAATAATATTATCAGGAACCTAATTGAAATTTCTAAAAATACTTGGTGTGGTGCAAAATTTTCACGTTTAGAGGTACTCTAAAAAACCCTCACGGCTGAAGACTGAAAATGTGTACGTCTTTTGCTCACTCGCGTTAGAAATTTCGCTTTTTTCGACTTTAAAACTTAAAGGGGTCCGGGACCCAAAATTCTAAAATCTTCAATTTTAAAGTTTTTGTTCTAAAATTTTTTCTGTAGGTATATATTGTATTTTGAATTTATAATAACTATTTTAATTTCAAAAATTAAATATTTATTTTTTTATTAAAATTAAAAAATGTCAAAATTTTGACGTTGGGCAAAATTGATGCATCTCAAAATAATTTATTACAAATCACTTCCTTTTTGCATTAACTTCTAAAAGCTCATACTATAAATTGTCTTCGTTATTTTTAATTAAAACAATTAGAAAAAATAAAAAAAAATATTTGGTTCAAAAAGTACATAAAACACATAGTATACAAAGTTTGAAAAATTATAGAAAAAAAAATTAATATATATGTACACAATTGCTGAAGACAAATTGAAGAAATATATTTGAAAAGTAAATGTTGAAAATTTCGTTCATTTATGACAAGTAGTTCTTAAGTTATATCCATTTTTACTATTGAAATCCCATTTAACACAAAAGGAGAAAAAGAGCGTTTAAAATTATGAAGGCTCGTTGGATTTACAGCTGTCATGTTTATAAAAAGTTGAACATTTTCGGTTCTATTAATGCTAGAAATTTAAATGTCACTTTATTTAGAAATGTCTATAGTATATTTTAAGATAATAAACAAAATTGCCGTTTTTTTTCACATTTTGAGTCCCCCCCCCTTCCCCTCTAATGCACCCTAAACGAATAGCTGCTTCAGAAAAAAAAATCTTTTACATCTTGTTCCCTGTACAATTTTGAACAAACTTGTTAACTTCATAATGTTCTTATCCATAATTTCTCGGGAAACCGTCTACGAATCGAGCGAAAAAAGCGAGTTTTCAATCCTGCGGTGGCAGCTTGCCACCGCCACTGCAAAATCCTTTTTTTTCTTAAATATAGAGAGACTACATGTTATATAAGTATGCTGTCTATTGCTATATCGAGAGAAGCAAAAGGCATGACCAGCATATCGAATAGTAATCAAGTGATTCCTCTGAAAAATTGACTTGGTTGTCCAATGCGGCATCATATCACCTTGTTTGGCGATATATTTTTTGAAAGGGTAGATGTGTGAATGCTCATTGGAATAGAGTGGCGACAAAAGTGGTGAAATTACTAATATCAAATAATCAATCAATGGACAAATCAAATGATGAACGTTCCGAAGACCAATCAATGATGAATGTCAGGGGTTTCAAACAGAAACGAAAGTAATCTAGGGAAAAATTGCGTCATAGGCCATAATTTCATCACATCATAGAAAGCAAAGTATACAGGGTATTATTAAAATAATGGAAACACACTGGATTTATAAGGAATCCTTTACTAATATGGCTGTTTATGAAGGTACCTCCTAACTGTAATTATTGACGCTGGAGAATCCAGATGCTGATTGAGCTCTGCGGTCACTTCGGCTGCAGTTGTTTTCTTTTTAGACAAAACAATCCGCTTCAATACCCGTCGGTCTCTTTCACTCAGCTTCTCCTTCCGTCCACTATTTTGCTTTGCCGACCTTGTCGTGGCGCTCTGTGTGTACGCTGTCATGACTTTAGACACCGTACCTCTAGAAACGCCTAAAACCTTGGATGTTTCGGTCACAGTTGCTCCAACTAATCGGGCTCCTACAATTTGGCCTCGTTGAAAGTCTGTGCGGTCTGATATTTTACGCTTTTGACAAAAACCGACGACGTATAGAACTTCACTAAAGCTCACTCATACTACCATGATATATAGTACTTTTTATATAAAAAAAACTGGTAGCTAAGATTATATTTTAATGCTTACGAAGCCATTCTTAAATGTCAGATTTATTCACAGGTGTTTCCATTATTTTGATAACCACCTGTATGTTTCATGCAAACACAACGATGCGTCTTGTTTACCAAGTACCATATCGTCATTTGACTGTGGTTCAAAATTACTTGTTGCTGTCCTCAGATCTTTCCTTTCGGGCTTGTTCGTCATTAACCGTCGACAATAGTCCGTTATGTTGTATTAGTGGAAGAGTGGAAATACCTCCAAGACCCATACAAATTCCTTCGTAAACAGTATAAATGTGCTGTCCTCCAAGGCTAAATCTAATTTCTGAGTCATTAAATCTTTACATAAGAAGATAGTTAATCATCTTCACGGCAGAAGCTAGCCGTGACCTTAAAACGAAAACGAATCCTATAATCCTCAATAATCATTTCCCTTTTAATAATGATAAGGACATATAATTAAACCGGGTTTACATGACAGTCAGGATCCACCCACTCCATCTGAATTTCAAGAGGACATCCCTTCTTCGCAATTTGACCTACATTATCGGATACAAAAAACGGACACTTATTCAATCGATGCGAACTTGTGAGCAATCCCTGAATTTCCATCCTAATCGATTAACCGTATCCAATGATCACATCCGTGGAATCGATTGGCAACTCATCACGCCATGGTACGATTTGGGTGAAGTCATTAGGGACCAGACACGGTTGTGGCAGGCTTTTTCCAATGACGGCTTTTGAAAAAAATTTGCTTCTTTTCATTCCGTTCGAAGCTTGCACGGTGTTGAATGCGTGCAAGTGTCGAACGAATCAATTGGATTGTTTAAACGTTATATTTTCTGTTCTGTTAGAGTGTAGTCTATTTTGTGGCATTTTCAAGCTTTTCTCTGATGGACACGTGCATACATTTTAGTTCGTTTTAGTGGAAGTGGTGAATTAGTGACTCGCTGTCTTTTCATTGACCCCAATTTTTAAATAATCGATCATTTTTAACAGTGGGTTCTTGGTATAGATGTCACGTTGAGTTGCTGTGGAAGTTTGGAGAGTGGGGTGCCAGCTCAGGTGTCTGATTGTGGTTCGAAATTACGAGGTGTTGTCCTCGGATCCTTCTGTTCAGAGATTGACACCGGACCGTCGTCAATAGCTCGTTGTGTACGTTAGGCTCTAGTAGGACGTTAATTACAAAATTAAAAAATTACCTGGTATAGATGAATTTATGGTAATGGTAATTATTAGTTAATGCCCTACTAGAGCATCACAACGGGCTATTGACGACGGTCCAGATCCGAGGACAACACCTCGTAATTTTGAACCACGGTCAGATGACGAAGCAACACCTGAGATGGCACCCCATTCTACAAACTTCCACACCAACCCAAAGTGAGGACTTTCGGCCACGACAGATTTGAGGTACACCAGCCGCCCCTACACCATACGCTTACAAACATCCATGCCCTGACCCGGATTCGAAACAGGAACCTTCCGATCTATAGGCTAACACCTTAAACACTATACCGTTTGGCCGGCGCTCAATTGGTAGGTAATTTTTTTATAATTGTTTTTAGTTAACGTCGTACTAGAGCAACACAACGGGCTATTGTCGACCGTCCGGGATCAGTCCCTTAAGGGAAAGATCCGAGGACAACACCTCGTAATTTTGAACCACGGTCAGATGACGAAGCAACACCTGAGCTGGCACCCCACTCTCCAAACTTCCACACCAACCCAACGTGAGGACTTTCGGCCACGACATATTTAAGGTGCACCAGCCGCCTCTACACCATGCACTTACAATCATCCATGCCCGGACCCGGATTGGGTTGGTGTGGAAGTTTGGAGAGTGAGTGTTAGAGGAAAGTTAGAGGATCGATACTGGACCGTCGTCATCTGCTGTGTTTGTGCACGTCGTGTTGCTCTAGTACGATGTTAATTAAAAATTACTTTAATTCACATCTATGATTGCCACCTGAAAAAAAAAACCGTGTATGATTTGTTGGATATCACGGCGTAAGTGACCTGTATGGCCAAGTTGAGACAAATACAAGAGAAACTACGTCAAGCACTGATCATGCCCATAACAATAAATATTTACGGACACAGAAGAAAGAAATATACACAAGGTACGTTACAGGAATATCACCTACAATGCGTTAGTTGCTACCGCAGTGGACAAATACATGAGCCCGGCATGCTTTAGCAGCATACGGTTCGATTACATGCCTAGAAATAGGTGTACATAAATTTACAATGATATTAAGAAGGTCACATGTCCTACCCTGCTTCATTTAAACCTCGAGTAGATCATAATCGAAGGTAACGACTTCACTTCCAAAAGAGTTCAGGTGTTACTTCGTCATCTGACCGTGGTTCAAAATTACGAGGTGTTGTCATCGGATCTTTTCCTTAAGATGTATACACACACTGGAAATCATGAAAATCCAACAGAAAGTCTAAAATTTTTTTTATTGCTTCAAAACATTCTTCAATTCTTTAGCTTTCAAACGATACCAACATCTTGAAAATATTTGAAATAGTTTTCGAGTTACAAGGGTTTTTGTTAGGTACTGTCAACATGAACAGACGTGTTTACAAAACTTTAAACTCAATTTATGAAGAAACAAGTTTTTGCAATAGGATGCTTTGATCAAACACTGATAATGTAACAATAAATTATTCTATTTGAATTATTTTTGTATCACTATTTTCTACATAATACAGCGGATGTTTTGACCCTCAATCAGAGTTAATAGTTAAGAAATTAATTTTTATGGATTTTATTTTTAATCCTCAATTTCTCCACGTCATCACGTTGGGTTGGCGTGGAAGTTTGGAGAGTGGGGTGCCAGCTCAGGTGTTGCTTCGTCATCTGACCGTGGTTCAAAATTACGAGGTGTTGTCCTCGGATTTTTCCCTTAAGGGACTGATCCCGGACCGTCGTCAATAGCCCGTTGTGTTGCTCTAGTACGACGTTAACTAAAAATTACCAATTACCAATTACCTCAATTTCCAGAAAAAATCGTGATTTTGTATTCATTCTTGGCGAAAAAAGTTGTAGCAGAAAACCTGTTGTCTCTAGAAACTTGATCGAGGGTGGAAACATAAAGAATAATATCGGAAATAATTTCCAACTAGAATTGTCTTTCGAGACAAATTAGAATTTGAGGTATCACTGTTCAAATTAGCTCGTTGTATATTAATTAGCTGGCCGACCAACCGGCATAGTGGTTAAGGTAATGGTAATTTTAGTTAACGTCGTACCAGAGCAACACAACGGGCTATTAGTGGTTAAGGTGTTAGCCTCTAGATCGGAAGGTTCCTGGTTCGAATCCGGGTCCGGGCATGGATGTTTGTAAACGTATGGTGCAGAGGCGGCTGGTGCACCTTAAATCTGTCGTGGCCGAAAGTCCTCACATTGCGTTTGTGTGGAAGTTTGGAGAGTGGGGCGCCAGCTCAGGTGTTGCTTCGTCATCTGAACGTGGTTCAAAATTACGAGGTGTTGTCCTCGGATTTTCCCTTAAGGGACTGATCCCGGACCGTCGTCAATAGCCCGTTGTGTTGCTCTAGTACGACGTTAACTAAAATTACCATTACCATTAATTAGCTAATTAATAATTAGCTGAATATGATTTTTCTCACTGAAATAGTTTTAAGCATAAGCCAATGACCTACAGTGAAAAAAAATTGGATTTTAAAAGTTAAAATTAAAAAAAAAATTTCTAGTGTGTACTTACACCTTAAGGGCCGACCAACCGGTCTAGTGGTCAAGGTGTTGGCCTCTGGATCGGAAGGTTCCTGGTTCGAATCCGGGGTTAGGGTATGGATGTAAATTGTGCTGTCATTTGTTAGGGACAATGATGGTCCACGCCCCTTCACAAGTGACCATCACTTCTGGCCTTGTATAAGGCTAAAACGACCTCGGTCAACTCTGTACTTTGTATTGTATTGTATTTGTATTTGTCTTCGCAATTGTACCACCTTGCCATTGGAAATAAAAAAATTTACACCTTAAGGGATTGATCCCGGACCATCATCGTCGGATCCGGGCATGGATGTTTGTAAGCGTATGGTGTAGAGGCGGCTGGTGCACCTTAAATCTGTCGTGGCCGAAAGTCCTCACGTTGGGTTGGTGTGGAAGTTTGGAGAGTGGGGTGTCAGTTCAGGTGTAGCTTCGTCATCTGACCGTGGTTCAAAATTACGAGGTGTTGTCATCGGATCTTTCCCTTAAGAGACTGATCCCGGACCGTCGTCAATAGCCCGTTGTGTTGCTCTAGTAGGACGTTAACTAAAATTACCATTACCCGGACCGTCGTCAGTAGCCCGTTGTGTTGCTCTAGTACGACGTTAACTAAAAATTTACCAAATTACCAATCACTTCCAAAAGCGATAAAATACGAAACCGCTAAACCTCAAAAGAGAATTTCTGTATCCCATACCCGATAAGCATTGCTTTTTGTGTCCCAGAGACAATCCCTTAATTAACTCCTCACTTTGTATTCCCATCGTGACGTTCAGTTTCGACCAGGGCTTAGGAGACACGCTCAGGGCCTTTCCAGTGTAAATGAGTCGTTCATTTTTTAGTGGCGACGAATGTCGCCAGAGCGTGGCGGATGCGCTCAACTTGACCGTCAAACTTCCCTGGATGACCAGCGATTCGAGACCGATGGTCAAGCTCGTATTGTGTAAGAAAGTTAAAACGGGAATGGACTGAAGAAGTAAAAGTAAATGGTCCGGTGTGATTAAATGGGGGTCAGAAGGAGATTGGAAAGTGTACTTAAGGGGCACAGACGACTAACCCATATTTTTGAAGCTTGCAACATTAACCCTCTGACCGAGACATAATTTCGAGTAGTGTGTACTGTGTCCTTTTTCCTTAAGAAATACAAGCAATGATTAATTAGTACATATAATTGGTAATTCTTTAGTTAACGTCGTACTAGAGCAACACAACGGGCTATTGACGACGGTCCGGGATCAGTCCCTTGAGGGAAAGATCCGAGATTAATTAGTAGAAAGCATCCTAGGAAGGATCCGAGGACAACACCACGTAATTGTGTGCCCAGTTCAGAGAACGAGGCCACACCTGAGCTGACATCCCACTCTCCAAACTTCCATACCACGACAATGTGAGGACATTTGAAGTTGGAGATATTTAACATGAGCAGCTACCTTTTGTACACGATGATCGGTTGGATTCGAACTCGTATCACTCCGGTTGATAATCCGTTACTTACCCATCCGGCCAACCCTGGTTTGGCAGACTAACGCCAAAAGCCCGTTGCGGTTCTCCAATGTGAGCCCGGCCGACCAACCGGTATAGTGGTTAAGGTGTTAGCCTCTAGATTGGAAGGTTCCTGGTTCGAATCCGGGTTCGGGCATGGATGTTTCTAAGCGTATAGTGTAGAGGCGGCTGGTGCACCTTCAATCTGTCGTGGCCGAAAGTCCTCACGTTGGGTTGGCGTAAAAGTTTGGAGAGTGGGGTGCCAGCTCAGGTGTCGCTTCGTCATCGGACCGTGATTCAAAGTTACGAGGTATTGTCATCGGCTCTTTCCCTTCAGGGACTGATCCCGGACCGTCATCAATAGCACGTTGTGTTGCTCTAGTACGACGTTAACTAAAATTACCATTACCATTACCTACAGCAAGAGTAGATATATCTCTACCATGGATCCTAGTATACAATCGGTAATGGTAATGATAATTTTAATTAACGTCGTATAAGAGCAACAAAACGGACTATTGACGACTGTCCTAGATCAATCGCCTAAGGGAAAGATCCGAGGACGACACCACGTAATTTTGAACCACGGTCAGATGACGAGGCAACACCTGAGCTGGCACTCCACTCTCCAAACTTCCACGCCAACCCAACTTGAGGACTTTCGGCCAAGACCAATTTAAGATGCACTAGAAGCCTGTACATTTTTTTTCAAATGGCGGGCACAATTGACCTAAGTCATTGGCCACTGCAAGGCCAGAAGTGATGGCCACTAGCCTCTACATACGCTTACAAATATCCATGCACTGACCCTGATTAGAACTAGGAATCTTCTTATCTAGAGGTAATCTCTATTGTAAGCATCAGATCGTTAGGACTGCAACATACAATCGAAAAACAATCACATTTAAAATATCGTTACCAAAATTGATGTATTAGTCGAGAAGTTTTTTTATAGTAGGTACCGCAATTTGTAAACAAACCAGGCCAATTTGATCTAAACTTTCCCGAGGTTTCATTAGTATAATAATGGCCTGCGGCCCCTACATTTCATTATTATGAAGCCTTCCCTTTATTTGAAGCTCAGGTGTTGCTTCGTCATCTGACTGACTGTGGTTCAAATTTACGAGGTGTTGTTCTCGGATCTTTCCCTTAAGGGATTGATCCCGTACCGTCGTGAATAGCCCGTTGTGTTTCTCTAGTACGACGTTAATTAAAAATTACCAAATTACCAATTTCCCTTTATTTTGAAACGGGGGCTGCGGTAGCCCTTTTGGAAATAATTTGGTAAATTTTTTGTTAACGTCATACAAGAGCAACACAACGGGCTATTGACGACGGTCCGGAATCAGTCCCTTAAGGGAAAGATTCGGTAATTGGTAATTTTTTTAGTTAACGTCGTACTAGAGCAACACAACGGGCTATTGACGACGGTCCGGAATCAGTCCCTTAAGGGAAAGATTCGGTAATTGGTAATTTTTTTAGTTAACGTCGTACTAGAGCAACACAACGGGCTATTGACGACGGTCCGGAATCAGTCCCTTAAGGGAAAGATTCGGTAATTGGTAATTTTTTTAGTTAACGTCGTACTAGAGCAACACAACGGGCTATTGACGACGGTCCGGAATCAGTCCCTTAAGGGAAAGATTCGGTAATTGGTAATTTTTTTAGTTAACGTCGTACTAGAGCAACACAACGGGCTATTGACGACGGTCCGGAATCAGTCCCTTAAGGGAAAGATTCGGTAATTGGTAATTTTTTTAGTTAACGTCGTACTAGAGCAACACAACGGGCTATTGACGACGGTCCGGAATCAGTCCCTTAAGGGAAAGATTCGAGGACGACACCTCGTAATTTTGAACCACGGTCAGATGACGAAGCAACACCTGAGCTGGCACCCCACTCTCCAAACTTCCACGCCAACCCAACGTGAGGACTTTCGGCCACGACAGATTTAAGGTGCACCAGCCGCCTCTACACCATACGTTTACAAACATCCATGTCCGGACCCGGATTCGAACCAGGAACCTTCCGATCTAGAGGCTAACACCTTAACCACTATACCTGTTGGTCGACAAGGGAAAGATTCGAGGACAACACTTCGTAATTTTGAACCACGGTCAGATGACGAAGCAACATCTGAGCTGGCATCCCACTCTCCAAACTTCCACGCCAACCCAACGTGAGGACTTTCGGCCACGACAGATTTAAGGTGCACCTGCGCCTCTTCACCATACGTTTACAAACATCCATGCCCGGACCCGGATTCGAACCAGCAACCTTCCGATCTAGAGGATAACACCTTAACCACTATACCGGTTGGTCGGCAGCCCTTTTGGAAGTACCTCGGATTAGTAAGCGAGGATTGCGAGTTCGAATCTAATCAAAGAGCGTCGTGTACAAAAGAGTCTGGTTAACGTTAATTCTGCCGTGGCCTCAAATATCATCACGTTTGCGTGGCGTGGTAGTTTGGAGAAGAGAGTACCCGCTCAGGTGTGATCCTCGGATTTACCTCCTTCAGGATTGAACCCGGATTAGCTTAACTTAACTTCGTCATGGGATACCGACCCCTAGATTGGGTTTACGGTAAACAAAATTTCCCATAACGTGAAGGTGACCAAATGAGAAACGGAAAAAGAAAAAAATATTTAGTGGGATGCAAAGCAGAAATTACAAGTTAAAAAATGCACACGCACATGCTGCTATAGTAAAAGTTTGCTATGATGTTATAGATGCAATTAAAGTCTTATAGTCAAAAAGCGAACCTAGACCACTTCGTAAGTTCAAACTGCCTGGGGGTACAAATCGCACGATTTATATTATCTTCCTGTGAAGCAAGGGATGAACAACCAGGCGTTTAAGCCAGGCGTCGTAGTACTGAGGTGCTGGTTCGTTGATGGTAATTGGTACAGTAGAACTCCAATTATCCGAATCAATTGGGACCGGACCCCATTCGGATAATCAAAAATTCGGATAGTTTGATTGTTTCCGAAAAGAGGGTCTAGTATGTATTTTAATTAATTACTGTACGTATGTTGAAAATGGGAGAAAAAAACTATTTTAAAACAAAAAGAGCTTTTAATTAATTAAATGAAAAGGCAATACTTTTACATGTTAAGCGTACTTACAAGTGCTATACATAAGTACATTACGTACGTACCGTACTGTAAATGAAAGTCATTGCTTGCTAAACATCTCGGTCAAAGTAAGCTGTTTGACTGTCCTTATCCGTTTTCGGGCAACCAAGTCGCGCATCCGCTTGATAATGAGAAGTTGCATATTGTCACACTCGGGCTTTCGCTCCATCCACTTCAACGCAGTTTCTAAGCCGGCAAATGCTTCACTAGCAGATGGTCCCGTGTCTGCTTCAACTTCGACAATAAGATCATCTTCTTCAACGACACTTTCTTCTCTGAAACTTTCAATAAGTGCATCATCATTTAGAATTTGAAACCCAGAATCTTTATTTTGCGAATTGCAATACGTTTCCGTCTTAATTTTTTTTCTGAAATTCTGAAATCGATTCGGATAATCAGCGATTCGGATAGTCGGAGTTCGGATAATTGGAGTTCTACTGTAATTATTAGTTAACGTCGTACTAGAGCAACACAACTGGCTATTGACGACGGTCCGGAATCGATACCTTAAGGGAAAGACCCGAGGACAATACCTCGTAATTTTGAACCACGGTCGGATGACGAAGCAACACCTGAGCTGGCACCCCATTCTCCAAACATCCACACCAACTGAACGTGAGGACTTTCGGCCACGACAGATTTAAGGTGCACCATCCACCTCTACACCATACGCTTACAAACATCCATGCCCGGACCCGGATTTGAACCAGGAGCCTTCCGATGTAGAGGCTAACACCTTAACCACTATACCGGTTGGTAGACGGTTCCTTGATGTGCAAATGAGATGTGATAGGGCTAGATGGTAACGTAGTGGTCCAGGTGTGCTTCCATACCAGATGCAGAGGTCACTACAATGGATATTCATCCTAAACAGAAACTGTAGGAATCACCAATAGCCCATTCTGTTTCTCCAATTGTAACGTTAACTAAAATACCTACCGATCTTTTTATAGTACCACAAATTATAAACAAGCCCGACCAATTCGTTCAAAATTTGCATGAGCCTCAATTACCATAAAGCAGCCCTTTATTTTGTAGCACCTAATTACACACCCATCAACTAAATGTCTATCTATTCTTGGACATGTGGAAACACATGTCTGGCACTATAAAAAGCCGGCCCAATCAAGAGCCATTAAACGGGGGGTACCGAAATATCTCCATTCGCTGACGTCACAGTTGACGATGCAAACACGGGACTCCTGGGAAGGTTTGGGCAATTGGAGGTAGATGAACGCAGCTTCGGATGATCGTTGAAAAATAACTCCTTTTTCAATCCCATTGTTTCCGAAGGTGTGGCCTTTTCCAATCAGGCAGAGTGCAGGGCGATAAAGGTCAAGAGCTCCGAGTCTTGAGATTTGAATGTCAGCAACCGCACAACTCAACGCAACAGCTTGGAAGAGGAGGTTTGTGTGATGGTTTATGAGAGAAGTAAATAAAGGTTGAATGGTACGTAGGTAGTGGAATTAATGTCGAACTGGAGCAACAGTAATGGGCTATTGACGACGATCCGGGATCAATTTTGAAGGGAGATATCTCGTTATTTTGAAGTAGGGTCAGAGAACGAGGTCAACACCTCATCTGGAAACGTCACTCTTGAAATTTACAACCAACGTTAATTGTAATGAAGATATTGGGTTGATAGGCACAAGTTTGCATTGTTTTTTTTTTGACAAAAATTTGAAAAAATTATTTTATTTACTAACTAGTGGGCTCCGTCCCCTGCTCGCTATTGCTCGTCAACCCCTGATGATTGCTACGCAATCATATTTAGTTCGCTTTGCGAACTATACTTTTCAACAATGAGGGGAGGGGATTGCTTCACAATCCATCCCCATATGGATCGCTGCTGGATTGATCCCGGTCCTCTAATACGATGTTAATTGAAGGTTCCCTTCCCATTGTGATATTTATTGCATGCGCCCGAATAACGGAAAATTGCCTACTTTTTTTGCAAGATTAGCGGATCCGTATATAAGCCGACCCCAGTACTTTAGCTTTAGAAAACGTTCCAAAAATTCTCGGCTCATGTAAGTCGGCTCATAGTGTAAATAAAAACAAAATGTCTTAAAAAATGTCAAGAACAAAACATCTCATTTCTACATAAAAAAGGAAATATTTTAGCATAACATATTGTTAAAATTCAGAGGAAATCTCATTCTAATTTTAAATGATTTAGCTAATGCGTGTTATTTGTTGCAATAGTACTTCTTAATAATTTCATATTCGACTGTTGCTATGGAAACGGCGACCAAATTTTCCGGTTCTTCTGAAAACATTGCAAATTATCCAGCGAGTGCTCTCAAATTTTATGAATGATTTAATTTAAAAATAGAACTGGTGTTTATGGTCTGCGCGTGCTCCAAATTAATTAGCCCGTTGAACCACAAGACTCGCTATCACGTGAGTCGCTATCTACCAATCACAAAGCGAATAAACCTGAAAAAGACTGAATTGTTTTTTGTAATTGAAAGAAAATTACATTTAATCATTATATTATAGGACGTTCCATTCGATGACTTTCTCCATCTCTCCTGCAGCTGCATCATCCCGCGCTCGTGCGAGTTCCGAGCTTTCTGTCTAAAGAACTGATTCAGGTGACGAAACTTTCTGAGCCACTTACGTCATGTGGAATCGACAACTGGACCCTCACTATGCGCAACACAAATCTTCTTTTGCGTCTGCTAAGCATTATTACCTTTCGGAAATAAAGCATGCTATCTTGGAAAAGCTCCTTATTTTACGCAATTTTGAATGTTAAACAAAATTAAAAAAGAACACAACACAGCAACGCAATTTTTTCCCCAAATACTCGCTGAAATTAATCCTTTCAAACAACGTCAAAACTTTACAAGTGTGAAGTAGATGACACTTTGGTTTTGCGATACAATGACATCGAGTGCCAAAAACGGGACGAACTTTTGCATCAACCCTTTAACAATAGAAAATTTATTATTGTAGAATTTTACTAGCAGAACTTCACAGCGTTGCTAGGGTTGAATAATGCTGATTGAAATGTGATCTGACTAATCATTTCTCTTTCATAAAAAAAGGCTAACAACATTTAAATCTACGAAAAAAAATGTATAGCGTTTTAACATTTTCATCGCTTTAACAAATTTCTTCGGACGTAAATATTTATACACGATAAATATCCATTAATGTAATCCATCTCATATTCATCGAATTTCTACAAACTACAAAAGACAAACTACAAAAGTATTTTTGAAGGTGACTACAACAGAGGTCGATTTTGAGTTTTGGAGTGATTAGAAATTTTCACGTACGTTCATTTTCATCAAAACTGGTGAATTTTCGGCTGATAGTCTTGCACTTAATGTCATATTAATATGACTTACTTGTGGCATTCTTGCTCCTGGTAAGCGATGTTTTGGAATCTTATCATCAATACGAGAGGATGGTAATTTAAATCGTTACGACCTTTGTGACTAATTTAGTTAGTAGAAAGTGGCCATTTTTGTAATGAAAATTCAATTTAGCGTCACGTGGAATACTCAATCCATTACATTTTTTTAATAAACAGAAGGGTGATTTTACAGCGCTTTTAAAAAAGAAAACATCTGTTTCCAAAGAATGTTTCACATGTAAAAACAGCTTCAATTTGTACAGTAAACAACCTCGACCTTCTGTCATTTATAGTTACAAAAAATTTCAATTTTTAAAAATTCTTAGCTGTGATTTCATTTTAAGATCAGCAAAGTTTCATTTAAAATTCCCTTTTTTGAAACGTTCAATTTCAAATCGATTACCTGGCCTAAGAGTTAGCCTATCATATCCGCATGGTACCAAAGTAAAAGTGTACCAAATTTGGCGTGTAATGGTTAAACGGTGTAGATTTGTATATAGAACAAGCAGACAGACGCCAATTATGCTTACAAATATAGACAAATATAAAAATTTATATTTCATTAAGATGAAATCCATAACATGACATGCTCATTATCTCACTAATTTATGACAATTTTGCTGCTATGCATAGGATGCCAAATGCTTTACACCTAGTTCATATTTCGTCATATTTAGTAATACACAGCACAAACTACATTTATCATTCATTCTGTTTTCTAAACTGAGTTCGAATATTTCGACCAGACTGCTCAGCAAAGGGTGCTGATTTATGACATTATGCCCCTCATCCCGTAGTTAGATGGAATTGGAGGAATTTGGAGGTTTTTTAGTCTTTTGAGTTGGCAACACTGCCTCAATAGATAGTCAATTGAAAATAACAAAATCCTTCAAAAATGTCTTCTTTCTTATTATTCTAAATTTTATTTACATGAAATCTATTTAGATTGAACATCGATGTAGGTATTTTAATTAACTTCGTACTGGGGCAACACAATGGGCAATTGACGACGGCGACGACCCAAGATCGTACCCGAAGGGAAACATCCGAATACAACGCCATGTAGCTTGGTGTGGAAGTTTGGAGAATGGGATGCCAGCTAGGGATGCGACATCAACGTTTTCAAAACATCTATGTTTTTAAAAAAAACATCGATGTATTTAACATAGATGTATTGGAGTCGATGTTTTTGTAACATCCATGTTTTTAAGTTGTCGATGTTTTTTTTTTAAATGAAAAAAGTACCTTTTTAATAATTTAAAAAATAACCAAGTAGCATAATTTTCATTATCAGCAAATTGAACATATATTTAGACCAAAGTGGCCAAGGGTGAAGGGTCTGAAAAGTAGGGAGGCGACATCGATGTCAATGTCTTCAAAACATTGATGTTTAATAAAAAAACATCGATGTATTGGAGCCGATGTCGCATCACTAGTTATAGCTAAACCAGTTTTAAGAAATGGGGAAGAAAGTTTAAATACACTGCATTTTAAAAAGATCGATAGCTTGGAGGCGATTCATTATCAACATCGATGTTTTAATTTAGAACATCGATGTTTTGCTGTCGATGTTGCGTCACTAGATGCTAAACCAGTTTTAAGAAATGGGGGAAAAAAGTTTAAAAACACTGAATTTTAAAAACATCGATGTTTTTGGGGCGATGTATTATCAACATCGATGTTTTAATTTTGAACATCGATGTTTTAATTTTGATCATCGATGTTTCAAAACATCGATGTTTTGCTGTCGATGTCGCGTCCCTAATGCCAGCTCAGGTGTTGCCTCGCCATCTGACCGTGGATCAAAATTACGTGGTGTTGTCCTCGAATATTTCCCTTTGGGTTTATCCCGAACCATTGTCAAAAGCCCGTCGGTGTTGCGTCGTAGTTAATTAAAATTCCTTCCTATCCGACATTCCGTTTGTTAAATGAGACCATTATGTAAACAACAGATTTATTGGTATTTAGCCAGTCAACAATAGTCTCAGGTATCGTTGACGTCATTGCTATATCACCCATTAGTCCACGCCTGGGTTCACATCGAGTATGAAGGAAGCAAATCAGAACAGTTTTCTATTTGCAATTCCCCACTCAAAATATCCCGCACCAAAATCTAAAATACCCATCACAAATCCGTCATTTCTACACGAAACCCCATCTACTTAATTCGATTATAATTTATCTAATTCCAATGAACCGGCTCCACAGGGCATTAAATCTTGCCAAAATAATATTTTAAATCCAACGTCTCTGGTGATTTTATATAAATACATTTCCACGAGGTGCTCTTTTTTTTTATCCCGCTTCGGTTGTCATTTTGATCTATTGACTCTCGGTTCCCAACGGAGCCGGCGAGTTCTCCAAACTGGATACCTTCCAACTGTAGTGGGGAATCACGTGGTAAAGTCATTAGAGGCATACAGGTACAAAAAACCTATCACTGGTTCCTATTTTATTTATGGCTGGAAAGAGTGGCTTTCTGGTAGCACATAAAATAGTCACCTTTTCAGACTTGATTGGGTATTATTTCATGGTATGGGTAACGTGTATGTCGTGGTAATAGGTTTGATTTGCGAACTCGGTTACATTTTCTGGAAAAAAAATAAGACTTTATACAGTGTGTCCTAAAAGTCCCCGTACTCCAACTTTGAAAATATTTGTTGCCCGTGTTTTTTTTAATTATCGAATTTTATCGTCTGCTTATAGTTTTATCGACTCTAATTTTTATCGTTTGATTTTCTTCGCACTGAAGTTGTGCGGTAATAAAGTTCCACGTAATTTTGTTCTTCATTGCAAGATGAATTTATCACTCATTCAGAGAATTGCGCTGTTTGAGGCTTGTTTTGAATACAAATCATATGAAAGGTGTAAAGAATTTTGGCGACATAAATATCCATAAGATGCAATACCGAGTAAAGATACGCTATATTAATTTATTAACAATTTGTTGTATTATTATAAGTGATTGAACGAGACTCTTGGTTCCAACAAGACGTTGCAACTTACCATACAAGTTATGAAACCATGGGCGTGCTTCAAGATTTTTTTGACGATCAACTAATCTTAAGAAACCTTTGGCCAGCTCGTTTCCCTGATCTGAGCATCCCTGACTTTTTTCTGTGGGGATTTTTAAGAACAAAGTTTATGTAGATAGTCACCAAACAATAGGTGATCTGAAACTTGCCATTACTTAAAGGATATAAGAAGTCCCTCCCAGCATCTTGAAACGCGTTTCTAAAAATATGCGCAAACGACTTCAGCCTTGCCTCCAAGAAAAAGGCGGAAATTTTAAACAGTTATAATAAATGCAAGTTCAAATTTCTTTCCTACGTTAGGTGTACGAGAATTTTTAGGACACCTTGTACATTAGGTATTAGATACTTGAGGTAACAGACTTCATTTAAAACGAAATTTTAGTTTAAAAGATTATTTTAAATTTTAGTTTTTTGACCCAGCAGCAAAGTCTGATCTTTTAGATAACCGGAGTGTTGCGAGTTCAAATGCAACCAAAGACAGTCTCGTAGAAAAGGCGATGGTGCATGTTAAATCTGTCGTGGCTTCAAATATCCTCACGTTGACGTGTTATGGATGTTTGGAGAGTGGGGTGCCATATCAGGTGTGACCTCGTCATCTGACCGTAGTTGAAAATTACGTGGTGTTGTCCTCGAATCTTTCCCTTCGGGGGTATATCCCGGATCGTCGCCAATAGCCCGCTGTGTTGCTAAAGTGTGACTTTAACTAAATATCTACCTACTTGATATGTTGGGATACTAAATATGCAAATGTGTGCATTTGGGTTTCCTTTATCTGGACTACCATAGGTCAGTGGGCTTGGGTCAAGCTAGTCCATATAATGAAATTGCTACTGTACTAGCAAGTTGCGAGTTGTAGGTGAGAGATAAGGCGTGTAGTATAAAAGCATAAAAATCATTGCGTATTGAGCGCTTTTAAGTTTTTTTAATCACTTAATATCTACGAAAAATAATTTTATCGTCTAAACACGTATGCAAAATATATCCGGATCATATAAATCTATGCCAGATTTCATTTATTCTGTATCGAGCAATAAAATATCATAAAAGCCTTGAGATGAATTTATTGATTTGTTCCCCGCTTTCTATAAATGTATCTATTGAACATTAAAAGCGTAATAGTACAGTTTGAATCGATATTCGAGTCGATGGAGATGTACTAGTTGAACTAGATTTAGCTCATAGTCTCTCTACGACTATCAATTTATTGTTTCATTATGGTGATATAGATTGTGTTGAATTTTATCTCTTATGTCACCTTTACGGATGTGTTGGATATTTGCGTCACACACATGGGCGAAATATGGGACGATTGCGAATTTGCATCGAAATCTATGAGCACTTTACTGATGTTTGCTAAATATTGAGCAAGGATGACCGATCCGTCTTTTGTACAGGGAAATTCGAAATCCTCTGTTCAAAGTTTTGTGGCGAATTTATCTCTCATTCAAATATTAATTTACGATGCAATAGCATAAATAGCAGTGCCACCCAACTACCATGAAGTACTTTCCGGTAGACGAAGTTGCACTGTTTAACTTCCAACTTGCCGAATTGTTGACCGACGGACGTGATTTGAACATGCAAATCTTAAAACGTCGATGGATGGTGTACAGTCCGGTCCCTTAAGACATTGTCAGCTTGCAACTTGTGTACGACCCCTTGGAGGGGTGTCGTGAAGAACCAACGGGGGTGTTTTGGGAGAAACAGGAAGCGAGGTTGACAGAATAGGGGGAGGCCTTGCTTAGGCGTTTTACTCGGACACAATAGTTCTTCTGTAGATTAATATATTTAGTTTAAACTATCCAGTTATCTTGAAACTCTATTCTGTAACATTTATAACTTGTAAATAAACCTTAATTTTAACTTAATTGCTCCGTTCCTGTTTTAATTGAGCTTGTATTCAATGATTCCTTCAATACACTGCGAAATGGCCACGGCGTGCTCATCCTAGCACATTTGAAGGAGATACGGAAGGAGAATTCGGCTGATGGTCCACGATGAATAGTTGAATTTCCAATGCTGTGCTAATCGCTTTCAAAAACCGTTTGAGACTCTGTGATAGCAGACACTGCTCATTTTTCTATCACGGCTTCACTCCAATCGTTGCTGCTTAGCCTTCTTTTCACAAGGAGACTCACAATTAGCTGCTAAAGTCAACACTGGACTATTACAATCGGAATCTTAACATTGCTTGAGAACTCATGCGAAATCACACCCGAGATATTAATACAGTTCTCACGGTCTCACGCAAATGATAATCACTCAAAACGCGGTGGCATATATCGTATTCGGCTACCTCTAAATTCTGGAAGCGAGCATTGTGGTCAACTTAGTCAACAATTAAAATATTAACTCGCGATGCAATAGTATAAATAGCAGTGTATCCCAACACTCATCATGAGGTACTTTTCGGTAGACGAAGTTGCAATGTTTAATTCCAACTTGCCAAATTGATGACCGACGGACGTGATTTGAATATGCAAACCTTAAAATGTCGATGGATGGTCCACGAAGAATACTTGAATTACCAATGCGATGCTAATTTCTTTTAACAACCGTTTGAGACTATGTGATAGCAGACACTGATCATTTTTCTATCATGGCTTCACTCTATTCATTGCTGCTCAAACTTTTCTTCACAAGGTGAAGGCCACACTGGACAATTACAATCGCAATCTTAACATTGCTTGAGAACTCATGCGAATGTACACCCGTGATTTTAATACAGCGCTCTTCGGTCACGCGCAAATGATAATCATTCTGGAGGGGAGCATTATGGCCAACTTAGCTAACAATTCAAGTATTAACTTACCAGGCAGTAGTGATATATATATAGCAGTGTAACCCAACTCCACAGCTCTATGGCAGAAAAAGTTACACTGCCTCACTTCCAGCTTGACTAACTCCCACGGGTATTGGGGCGATTTTTTCCTCTTAAGAGCCTACTATTTTGAAATACATACATTAAGTGTCAAATTTGTAAAACTGTGTCCTCCCATTAAGTGAGGACGATATTTTTCAGTAGGTTTTCCTCTGCACTACCAACTTGAGAGTTATAGGGCGCGTAAATTCAATTTATCTATATCACCCCAAATGTATTCCTCTCTTCCGCGTCAGTAAAAATATTTTTTGTCTAAGTCCATTTACTTGACGTTATATATCTTTTGTTTTTCACAGCTCCGCCAAATATGGCCACTGCTCCCCATAAAACAATCCGACAATCAACCTCTCTAGGGTATTTATTCTATCTTCTATGTCAGTTAAATTTTTCTTGCGTGAGTATGTCCATTACATAATGCCGTCTAGTGTGAGTAGCAGCTTGGACAAGTATGATAATTTCGCCATAAAACCCAATTAACCGTGATTTGTTTCATGCTTTGAACCTTGCTAAACCTTCATAAAGTTGATAATATTTTGAAGTAGTTTTATAAAACGATTTCAATTTTAACAATTTGATCATCATGAGATTTCAAAGTAGTATTTTTCTATCACAACACACACAAAACATGACCAAATCACCACTATTAGTTGAAAGAATCGTAAAAAAGTATCTATAGATCAAGCTGAAAGTAAAACTGGGAAGACTGTAGGAGTGTATATAAATATATAGTATACCCTACCCTACAATAATGGACCGAACAGCAAGATGAGATGGTATAAGGGAAATAATGCATGCTTTAATAGGGGGATGTTCCCCATGTCTGCAAAGCAACACTTCTGGGCATACTTTCAACAAGGTTTTGATACACAGCTATAAATATTTGTGTCCATTACTGCTGCAAGAATGTCGTCAGCTCAGCTGTAGATTTCGGACGTGGTTCCCTGGTCCATAAGCGTCGTTCTATCGCGTCCCACAAATGTTCTATGGGGTTTAGGTCTTGACTCCGAGCAGGTCAGGGAAGACGTTTTACATCTATAATTTGATACCACTGCTTGACAGAGGCTGCAACATGACATGGAGCGTTGTCGTCCTGGAAGTAACATTCGTCCATTCTTCAAAATTCCCAAAGCGTAGGAAGAACCTGATAGTCCAAAATGTTCATATGTAGGCGTCGGCGTTCAATTGACCAGGAACAACATACAAAGATTCCACGCCATAGCACGAAAAACACCCCAAACAAGTAGTCAGATTTTATGCAAATCCTTTGGCGTCCGGTCCATTTTTGTTGGGTAGTGCATATATATATATATATATATATATATATATATAAATATTCCCAAGAAAAATTATATATTGGTTAAGAGAATCATAGAAAATATTATGTTGTTTGAGATGTTAGTAGGAAATATTCTATTGATTGAGATAATTGTTGGAAATATTCTATTGGTTGGGAGAATCATAGCAACAATACTATTGGTTGAAAGAATCATTGGAAAAATTCTATTGTTCGAGAGAATCGAAGGAAATGTTTTATTGGTTTTTGGAATCCAAGAAATATTTTGTTGGTTAGAAGAATTGGTGAACTGCTGCTCTTGCAACTGGGAATGTCAAAACGAGACTACAGAAAAAAATAAATGTATCTCCTGTTATCATCGTTCTTAAAATATAAAATTTTCAACATAATCTTTTGGTAACAATCTTTGAAAGAGTATGTTCAGATTTTGGTTCAAATGGAAGAAGACTACGGCAAAGTATAAGGAAAACAAAACGTTTAATTGCGTGGTACTTTATTTTCGATTAGTCATCAAAACTTTACCCATCTTCTGATTGTCTCCTAGGGTTTGCTTCATTTCGGAAAATCCTGGTTCCTTTCCAGACTGTCATGACCTTGAACTCTATTTTTAGATCTGCTCTTAGGCAGAACCCAAACACCATGTAAAGAATAGACCAATTTCGCCTTTTTTTTCGCGAAGCATCATATATCTTTTCAGGAAAAGCAGCTTGCAAAACTTGGATAATGGATTTCGAAGGACAGTTAAAAGACGAACATACGTATGACATACTTCAACACTGGATATTTTTTAACGAACTCCTTGAGATTTTAAAAACATTTCGTTGCGTTGAGTGTTTTGTTATAATAATTACTTTACATGCATAAAATATTATCGACCTTCATCATGTGTGGTTTAAATCTGGGCTCGAAATACCCGGGTGCACAGGTGCACATGAAAATACAATTGTGCACCTAATTTTTTCCAGCTAGGTGCACGCAATGCACCTAACGTTAAAAAAAAAGGGAGGGAGGACGTGTTTTATGTTATTTTGATGTTTGAACAAAATATTAGTATCAAACTCTCTCGCACTAAAGGAACGTAATTAAAAATTTTTTAAATACATACTATGCGAAAACAAAATTGCTGGGCCATAACGGGCTTATACAGGAGGAAGGTTTACTTGTACCTCTGCCACCAGAACTTTCCTATGATCGAAACATTTTCCAGATGGCTCTGTCGAAGCGACTGTCGCTACAGCCGTGCGACGGAGAATTGAGAATTTAGTTGTTTAAATATTTTTATTTACTATCTACTACTAACCTATCTAAGCATACCCAACTAATAAAGTAGTTTACATTGCATTAATGTTCTTATAATATGTTTTTTTTTTAAATATGCTCCTAAAACATAACCTGTGCACCTAATTTAAAAGCTTAGATGCACAAGGTGCACCTGAATTAGAAAATCTATTTCGAGGCCTGGTTTGAATTAAATATTAAATTAATATAAAAACATTACATGAAGAAAAATGTTTAAAATGTCACCAAAAGTTTAGAATATTATGACATGCTTCACGAGTCATGGAAATATTAAGTTCGAATGAATGCCTGGCTTAAAGAAAAGAAATTTGGAAAAATTTTGTTTTCTACATTTTGAGCCAAGAATTTAGTAATAGCTAGGGCAACTTTTTTCAACAAACAAAACTCTTTTCACACGCTCTACGCTTCATGCGTTTGTAGAAAATCAAAAGCAGCCACGAATGTAAGATTCGTTTCGTAGTAATATCAGAATCGAAAGCATACAACATCGAGACAGCGAATAAAGATATCAGTTCGATGGATTTTAAAGAAGATTCATGCAACCTTAAAGCGTATCTTAAAAAATGATTGGAAAAAAATAACGACAAAGGGGCAAAATATAACCAAGAAACTTGAAGGGGTGTTTTCTCCTCGAACAAATTGTGGCGTAGTGATAAAAGGACTTCTTGTTTCACAAGTCGCCTGGCCGGCTGAAATCGTTCCTTGTCGGACAATGGCCAACCCCTCTGTTGGAATAGAACTAAAAGGCAGGGGAGCTCCCCTCTTGGAGTTTTGAGGCTGTGGAAAACTGCCCAAGGGTTTTTCCCATGGACTGGAGCTTCGAGGCTTGGAGCAGAGAGGGCTGGGTCAGCGAGGAGAAGATTCTCTGACAGACTCGAGAAAAGTTTGGTCGTTGTTTCGAGGGCGTACTAGCGACGCCCTAGATTTTGGGAGTTAAGTCTCCGGTGGAGACTCTTGTTATGTTTTAAAATTGTCTGTTCAACAGACCAGCACTGTATATAATACATAACCGAGAAATAAAATAATATTTGTTTTTATACAATATTCAGATTTCTTAAAATATCCTTCCTGCCAAAACTTATACACCCCAGTTGTTTAACATTGTTACAAAATGTACATATACTGATGAAAGTTTTACTGAGTCAGATGTGAGAAATACAGCCTAGGTAGTTACAGGAATCGAACATCCGCTGCCTACAACTTACAGGCTGCTAGAGCAATAGATAAAACGCGACAAGATATTTCGTCTAAGATTTACTAAATTTCAACAATGACGAGATATCTCGTCTATCTAGATATGTTTAGGTTTATAAAAATAAATAATAAATATTATTGTTTAAATAATGTTATTAATTTAAAAGCAAGTGGTAGCAACACTATTATAGGATTATACAGGGTGGTCATAAAAAAACTTGGCCGATATATGAACCTCTAGCGGCCGTTCCGTTCAACCGATCGAGATGAGATTTCAGATACAGTTATTGAGAGGTATGAGCTCGGGATTCTGTGAACGACACCAAGGTGGCACTCACAGTTACGGTTATACGTAGAGAAACTCGAAATTTTCAAATGGCAACACCCACTTTTTTATGTCTCAAAATGCTCAGCGCATGCGAAAACCCTAAAAAGCGTTGGAACGGTACGTGTATCACAAAAAACGGAAGCGTTATGCACTCACAAAAAACAGCTCTGCGAACGTGCAACAAAACCACGATTGGGGCCCACGAAAGAAATTTTCATATGTTGGAGGCAAGATACTAACCACAGAACGCCTTTCGCCAAATATTCAGCCAGATCTTCAGTCTGGAGCTCGCACATGCCAACGAAATGACTCTGTTAGCGAAAGTTAATGGAAAATTGGTAAAATTCTATTATTAAAATGGGATGAATGCCGTGGAAGGCCTAGCGTGTTTACTGTCGAAACCATCGCCAAATACGAGGCCCATGTATTTGGCGCAAGGCGTTCTGTGGTTGGTGTCTTGCCTCTGTTATATGCAAATTTTCTCCTTGCGCCCAGAACGTGGTTTTGTTGGCCGTTCGGAGAACTGTTTTTTGTGCGTGCATAACGCGTCCGCGTTTTGTGATACACGTACCGTTTCAACGCTCTTTAGGGTTTTCGCATGCGCTGAGCATTTTGAGACGAGAAAAAGTGGGCGTTGCCATTCGAAAATTTCGAGTTTCTCTACCTATAACTGTAACCGTGAGTGCCACTTTGGTGTCGTTCACAGAATCCCGAGCTCATACCTCTGAATAACTATATCTCAAATCTCATGTCGATCGGTTGAACGGAACGGCCGCTAGAGGTCCATATATCGGCCAAGTTTTTTTATGACCACCCTGTATATTTAAACTCACGTATTCTTTTCGTTTTTTAACGTACTGATGGTAGTAGACGTTTTGCTCTATCGAAAATGGCTATTGACCATTTTACACATATCACCTTTGTATCAACATCTACAACCTTTATTCGCCACATTTTGAAGTTTTTAAATTTTACAACCTAAGAAAAATATAGTCAATTGCATAGTTTCATTGAACCTTATAAAGTGATACACAATACAAACTGACCAAATTTTGATGGACGAGATGTATCGTTATTAGAAGAAAATCTACCAGGTAAAAGATCTCTTCGTCATAAAAAAATCAGAAATATCTTGATGGACGAGTTATCTCGTCATTAGAAGGAAACTGATCAGGATCTCGCCATAAAAATGGGCAATATTTTGATGGACGAGATATCTCGTCATTGGAAGAAAATTAACCAGATTTTGATCTCGTCGTAAAAAAAATTGGTACTGATGGACGAGATATCTCGTCATTAGAAAAAAACTGATCAGATATTTCTCTTGCCATAAAAAAATCGTCAATATCTGATGGTCATCAGAAGAACATTGACCAGATCTTGATCACATCGTAAAAAAGAAATCGGCGCTGAAGAACGAAATATCTCGTCATTAAAAGAGAACTGACCAGAACTTGATCTCGTCATAAAAAGAATAGGCACTATTTAACGGACAAGACATCTCATCAGAAGAAGAAAACTGACCAAAACTAGATCTCATCATCATAAAAAATCAGTAATATCTTGATGACAAGATATCTCTTTGGATTCGCTCGCAGGGTTAAAATATTTTCCATTTAAAACAACAATCGGGGTTTTCATAAACGTCCCTGAAAAAAATTATCGATCTATAACACAAAAAACAATCCGGAGTCCCAAAGGCCACGCACAGACGTGTTCTTTATACCTCCGTCTAGGGAACATATGTCACAAGAATTATTCAGAGAGCGAACGGAAACAAAGACAGCTCAGTAATCCTGCCTAATGCATCCCATCGTTTCCACTTAACCTACTGACCTGAACATCAAGCCTTTCCCGATAAAAATAGAAGCCCCCTTCAGCGCGACGTCAGAGGAGATGTTTATGTGACACCGTAAAGGAAGAAGTCCCTGTCATAAAGATTTAACTGTCCTCCAACACCGCAAGACGTTACTTCAAATCTAATTTAGCTGTCATTTAGGTTGCTGAGTTGCCGTGTTGTTTCGCGGCTTGGAGTTGTTAAGTTTATGTGACTTTGAAACGAAAGTGATTTGAGGTTTTTTTTTGCTTTATGGGAGGTTTTTGTAGGGATGTAGTGCATGTGAGCAAAGATGGATAACGGTTATCAGAGCAGTGTGTTTTAAGGATTTCTTTACCATCATTCTTTTATCGCCGCATACCTTGGGGTGGGTCGGTGGATACCACTTAATTACCATCTGGACATTTAAATCAAGCTTTGGTATTTTAATTTACGTATATTAGCAATTGGTTTATTTTGTATGTTGTTGGTGCGATTATTTATCGGAATTAGGGTCATAAATGAGGCGACAAGATCTTTCCAAATCGCAAATTTTGCCTGATCATAGTCATAAATAATCCAATAAAATCTTATAGAGGTGAAAATTTTCACAACTTTGATACAAAGTTTCAGCATATTCATTAGTTCCGTGCTCAGATGGCAAAATGTTATGTCACTTTTCCCATAAAATTGACTAAGTCCCATCCTGGAGTCTGTTTTGGATTTGTTTAGAAGGTGGCAAAATGTCTTACGACTTTTTTCTTTCGGTTTATGACAAAACAAAGGTGGGAAAATTGTAAAAATCAAAAACCACAGAATCACATGTTGAATCTTAAATTGCTCTCACGAAAAATTAAAAGAGTGACTTGTAACGTTTTGCCACCTGAGCAGAGAGTTCATAGTTTTAAATAATGAAATAAATATTTGGAAATTGACATGTGTTCTTAATTTTAATACGTTATTTCATATCTAATTTAACTTTCATTTAGGTTGCTGAGTTGTGCTGTTCCACGGCTTGGATTTGTTAAGTTTTTGGTTATGAGGTTTTTGCTTTATGGGAGGTTTTTGTGGGGATGTATTGTATCTGAGCCATGAGGGATATCGGTTATCAGAGCAGTGTGCTGCGATGATTTCTTTAGAATCTAAAATTTAAATCACGAATTGGTACTTTAATTTATTTATAATAGCAATTTGTTATTTAAAAAAAATGTGTTTGTGCGTATGTTTATCTGAACTATATATATATATACATAATTATAAATGCGGGGAAAATATCTTACAAAATCGCAAATTTTATAGGTTCATAGGTATAAAATCTAAAAAACGGAAAACTATTTCAACTTTGATATCGATTTGGAAGCATATTTATCGACTTATAGTCACAGATAATAGAACAAGATGTTATAAAATCGAAGTTTTATTGATATTTATGGGGTTAAATAATGCAATAAGGTTTTAAGAACGAAAACTTTCGCAACTTTGATACCAAGTTATTGCGATCTAGTCGCAAATAATAAAGTAATTAAAATATCAATAGATTCATAGTCATAAATTATGCAATAAATCTTTTAAACTGAAAGCTCTTAAATTTGTTACCTACTTCGAGCCTATTTGTCGGCTCATAGTCAGAAATAATCGTATAAGAAAATTTAAAATCGAACGATTTATCAATTCATAGACATAAATAATGCAATAAGATCTTTAAAACTGAAAGATTTCTCAACTTTGGTGACAACTTCGAGTGTATTTGTTGGCTCATAGTCACAAATAATAGAATAAGGTATAATAAAATAGAAAATTTATCAATATTTATTGTGTTAAATAATACAATAAGGTTTTATAAGACCAAAAAGTATTTCTCATTGATACTGAGTTGGTGCATATTTATCGGCTCTAAACGCAAATAATAAATAAGACATAAAAAACGATTGATTCATAGTCATAAGTAATACCATAAGATCTTTTTAAACTGAAAGCTTTCTCAACTTCAATCCAACTTCTAGCATATTTATCAGTTCAGTCACAAATAATAGACTAAGAACTTTTAAAATTGAAAACTTTATCGTTTCAAAGTCATAAATAATAAAAAATAAGACCATATAAAATCGAAAATTTTTTCTCAACTTTAATACCAAGTGTGAGCACATTTTATTGGTTCGTAGTTGTAAATAATATAATAAATGTTATGAAATAGAAAACTTTTCAAATTTCAATCTCTCTTAGTCTTCAAATTTGTCTTCAAAAGCTAGTCTCTCGGCACAATCTTAAATAATAGAACGAGATCAGTTCGTTCCTTCTATGATAGTACCTTCTACTTGACAAACGTTATTTCAGGAATGAAATATTTCGTCATTTTAAAAATTCATTAAGACGAGCTTTGCAGATTCAGCAAAGCTTGGTGTTTATTTCGCATCTTTTATATATTTTCTACTGAATGTTTACTTTATAAGAATATTTCAGGAAAGATTCAATTTTATGTATTATGTCGTCAGAGCAAAAATAGCGAAGCTATCAAACTTACAAAAAAGAGTATTGACAAAAGCTATTCGTAAGTACAGATAATTTATTTGAATTTGATTTCCCATTTGTAAACAATATAAAACATTTTTTGTCTCCGTATACCTAAAAACCACTGTATCGTAGGTGGTTAGTTTTAATGGTGCAAAATATATATTTGGCCAAACACGCCATACATAAGACAAAACCAAGTAGTGGACATACACATACAAGTAAGGCTTTGGCACAGAAGAGAGAAATACCTCCGTACTTACCAGGAATCCAGCCTGTTTCACCCCTGCAACTCTATAACATTAGGAAGCTTACGCAAAATACACATAAAAAAAACTTAATCCTACATATAAAGTATTCATATCTTAAGACTGTGGGTAGAAAGTAAGTATGATTCTTGTAGTTTACTTAGGGGAATATTTCTCTCTTCTGAACTAGTAGAAATTTCCTTGTGTATGCATGTCCATTATTTGACGTCACCGACCAACCTTAAAATATGTGGTAGAATAATTTACTCATATATATATATATATATATATATATGCATATAAAATTAGAGGCTATTGGAGAGTGTGCAAAAACGGAAGTGTTCCTGATATCTCAGTCAGATAACCTTATGTATTATTGTTAACATTTAGCTTTATGCACACAGAAGTAGTTTTATACAACCGTAACACAAAACCCCACCATCTTAGACCTGAAATATCGTGTCAAAGAAAGAATAAGATAGTTGCATATTTATATGGTGTCGTGTTCCTTTGTAACCCAGATCAATAATTGTACTAGACGTAGCCTATAATCTCAGTAACGAGCTTCACGCTATTGAAACGAAGGAGGCATGCAAATTGTCCACTTACCTCCAAACACTTGCTTTCGTGCAGTTGCAAGGCCGAGACCTTGAATTCCTTTTGACAAATGTAACATGCTTTCACCAAATCCACCAGTTCTTTCTCTTCAGCGCACAGTTCCGTCGAAGAACAGTTTTCTTCCGAGCACAGTTCCGTTGAAGAACAGTTTTCTTCCGAGCACAGTTCCGCTGGCGAGCCATTTTCCTCACCCGGAACGCAGAGATTTTCGGTCTTAGCGTCCGAATCACAGTACCGACTGCAGGATTCAGGGGTTCTGTCTTTCGCTTTAACGTCTTTGCTCGTCGCTTTGGGTTTCTGTACGATCTCCGGCACCACTTTCTTCTGTGGTGACGTCATCTTAATGTCCAATGTGGGCGATTTCCTGTACATGAGCCCCCTCGAGTCCTTCTTCGCATGGCTGTGCAGCCTTTCGGGGGCCAGACTCCTGTTGCAGCTGTTGCACGGGTTGGGTATCGACGACGTCACGGTAGCAGAGGTCCGTTCCTTGATAACTTGCTTCATCTTCCTGTCCACGTTGTTCTTGTTGTACATGATGAAGTTCTTCGGCTTCTGAGCCGAGTCCGAAGACTCGGACCCCATCTTGAGGCGCTTGGGGTTGTCGTCTTTGCTCTTGTCCGAGCAGCTGCTGTCACCACTGCTGTCGTCCGAATCCACCTGTATCACGGGGTGCTTCAGATTGGGGGTGGGCCGCCTCAGAATCTTCGTCTGCGGACGCACCGATCGCCTGCTCGTCGAACCCAATCCGACATCCTCAACCACCTGTCGGCTCACGGGACTGTCGTTGGCGTCCTTCTTGATGGGTTCCGGAGTCTCCTTAGCATCCATTTTGGCGTCGTTTTTGGCATTCTTTTTCAGCACGCTCGGAGGGGGGATTTGGTTGATTTGGTTGGAGATGTTCTTGTTCTCCTTTCCCTTCTTGGGGGAGAAATCCGACTTCACAACTCCAGTCATCTGCTTGGGAGTGTTATCGCTCGGCTTGAGTCTGTCTGAATCCGCACTCTTCTTGGCAGAAGATCCTTTGGCGTGGCAGTAGGAGCAAACCCAAGCGCAGTTGTTATGGTTGGTGTCGGTGTTGTTTCCGCTCGGTTTCACGGGAGTTGGAGTGCGCTTGTCAGCTGGCAGTGACTTGTTGGAGGAACGCCACCGCTCCAAGCACCTGGGTTCGTGAAACGTTATGGACCTGGATCCGAACTCTTTGAAACAAACATAACAGGCGGAGAAAGTCTTTGGACCCATTCAACTGCCAAGGACAGTGATCCAGTTTTCCATCCTCAAAATAGGCTAACCTGAGAACAGAATAGTTAATTGTGTTATGCGGGTACAAACAAATACTTCTTTAAAAAAATGTATGTAGGACATTGTCAGTATAATTTAGTTTTTGCCAATTTTAAATTATCTCATAATTATACGAAACAGATGTTTGGAAATGGATCTAAAGCCAGTGATCAGCAAAAGTTGACAGATAGTGTTGAAAAAAGGTTTATACATAGCCAGTGATTACGCACCGTCAGGTTTAAAAATATTCACAGATAAAGTTGGACCAAAATAAATAAATTTTGTTATGCTCCCTTCCTATGGCGGGTACAAACAAATGCTTCTTTAAAAAAATTTATGTTGGACATTGTCAGTATAATTTAGTTTTTGCCAATTTTAGATTATCTCATAATTATACGAAACAGATGTTTGGAAATGGATCTAAAGCCAGTGATCAGCAAAAGTTGACAGATAGTGTTGAAAAAAGGTTTATACATAGCCAGTGATTACGCACCGTCAGGTTTAAAAATATTCACAGATAAAGTTGGACCAAAATAAATAAATTTTGTTATGCTCCCTTCCTATGGCGGGTACAAACAAATGCTTCTTTAAAAAAATTTATGTTGGACATTGTCAGTATAATTTAGTTTTTGCCAATTTTAGATTATCTCATAATTATACGAAACAGATGTTTGGAAATGGATCTAAAGCCAGTGATCAGCAAAAGTTGACAGATAGTGTTGAAAAAAGGTTTATACATAGCCAGTGTTTACGCATCGTCATGTTTTAAAAGATACACAGATAAAGTTTGACCAAAATAAATAAATTTTGTTATGTTCCCTTCCTATGACGGGTAAAAAAAATGTTTCTTTAAAAAAATTTATGTAGGACATTGTCAGTATAATTTAGTTTTTGCCAATTTTAAATTATCTCATAATTATACGAAACAGATGTTTGTAAATGGATCTAAAGCCATTGATAAAAAAAAGTTGACAGAGATAGTGCTGAAGACAGGTTAATACAAAGCCAGTGATTACGTACCGTCAGGTTTAAAAAATACCTAAACGAAGTTTGACCAAAATAAATAAAATTTGTTATGCTCCCGTCGTATGACGGATTCAAAGAAATGTTGTTTTTAATTTTATGTAGAACATTGTCAGTATAATTTAGTTTTTTCCAATTTTACATGATCTCATTACTATATGATATAAATGCTTGAAAATGGATCTTAATGGATCTGAAGCCAGTGATCAACAAAAGTTGACAGATAGTGGGGAAAAAAGGTTTATACATAACCAGTGATTACGCAACGTCAGGTTTTAAAAAATACATAAATGAAACTAGACCGAAATAAAAAAAAATTGGTATGCACCCGTCATATGGCGGTCTTTTATCATAGTCAGAAATAAAATGAAAAATTCAAGGGAAAAACAGATTTAGTTAAGAAAAAATATAAAATATATCAATGTGTGTGGATTTATCAATTATGCTACATATTTTTTAAAAGGGAAACTCTTCAGTTGAAATTTTAAGAATTGATTAAGATTGTTCTGGAATCATTCTTCCATGGGTTGGAAAAAGCTTTTTTCTGTAAAACGTATTGATCTACGAATGTTATACAAGACTATGTTGATGTGTGACATATTGTTTTCTTATGATCTGCTTCATAAATATGCGTTTTTTCATTTACATTTTATTTTATGTAACATTTTTTTTTGTATAAAAGATGTACGACTAGAGCAGTAAGAAATTACCTTAATTCAAAATATTTTTTACTCTCCGAGTGCTTTTGATGAGAATTGAACAATTTAAAAATAGACGAGATATCTCGTCATCAAGATATTGCCGATATTTTATGACAATATCTGGTCAATTTTCTTGATGACGATATATCTAGTCGAGACAACCATAAGGGTGTTCAATGTGGGTTCAAATAATTAAAAAAAATTGAAGACTACGATTTAATATAAAAGAAAACAGTTTTTTACTATGAAAAATATTTGAGCAAGAATTCACTAAAATGTCTGTTTTCTACTTCCTTCACATCAGACAATCAAAATATGGAAAGTCCTATAGGTTTTTTTTATCGGTTACATTGAAACTCTGAAACCGTTGACAGAGTTATTTATAACACAAATTTCGTTAACCCTATTTGTGGTTGTCTCTAATCATGTTTACTAGCAAAATTGACCAAATTTTGATCTCGTAATAATTATAAAAAATCAACAATATCTTGATGACGAGATATCTCGTCAAAATCACTTAGAAGGTTAAATCCCACTACTTAAGATATTTTACGTGGCAAAAATATTTTTTTAAGGCAATGTAAGTGTTTCGTTTAATTAAATGAATAATAAATAACGCAATGGTAATGAGGAAAAATATATATATATATCACGCACATAAATAAATTAAAAAATCTAGAAATATTTACTGCTTAAGCTTTCAAAATTATTTTTTAGTCATTCCAGTTACTCCTTGTGCTATTTTTTGTTGTAAAAATTGATAAAATTTGAAGATATCCCTTATTTTTCCGATGAAAAATAATTATTAAACTAAACTAATAATAGTTGTATAGTTTGTCTAAGTTCGAGGAAAAAGTTCCGATCTAAAACGAAACTGATTTATGAATTAGACTGAATAAAAAGTAATCAAGAAAAAAAAATCCCAAGTTTTAAATAAGTTAGTTTATCAAGGTTTTTATTTGTGTGGAAACAATTTTATATTATTCAAGTAATGCAAAATTTTATTAAAAGGCAAGAAGATTTACGAAAATTCATTTCAATCAAATATTGACAGTATCAGAAACCTTTATTCTTAAAAAAAATGAAACATACAATGTAAATTTAATTTGTCAAGTTTAAGTTTAATCTATTTCTAATTAAATCAGTCATACGAATTGCGCATGAAATTAAAAAAAAAAAAAAACATATTTTGAACCTTGTGCATACTAGGAAAAAAAATTATACAAAGTGCAAGAAACAAATATTAAACAATAAGTTATGTAAAAATAAGAATACACTAATTTATTTGGTATAGGTTCATTCACGGATGATAGCAATGCAATTTAAAAAAATTTAAATCAGAAAATGGAGGTGCAATCATCAAAATTAATATTAATTGAGCGAAGTAACAACACACACAAATTTAAAACTTGCAAAATCATAATGTATTTCAAATGCATAGAGGTTTATACCTTTTCGATAATTAACAACGTTTTAGACAAAGAAAATATTCAGAATACGTCATAATCCCGGGATATACGTAAGAATTTTTATTTTTTTAAGTTATTAGAAATGTAATCAAATTCCTATTTCTAGAATATCAACAAAACTAATAATTTAGTATTTTTTTTTATTATTTAACGATCCTTTCAGAACTGTTTATAATTAACTGGAGAAATATAAATACTATATCTTGTTAAAAGTGAAAAGGACAGATTTAAAGTTCAGAATGTTCCACACTCCATTTTTTAAATAAAAATATTATGTTAAAAAGTGTTTCATTTGTATCTCTCGTAAATATAGGAATTTTTCGCATGAATTTATTTTTAAGAACAATGCTTTATGAAAAATGAAGACGACTTCAAAATATAATTATAAATTATTTAATTTAAAAATCCAGTACCATTGTGTTATAGTAAATCAGAAACTAGATACATATTATGAAATAATTAAATTTTAATTTGACGAATGCAATATTCTTTATAATCGCAGTGAATAATTTAACGTTCAGCGAAATCATGTGTTAGCGAATTATTCGGTTCGGTTTAAATGAAAAGAAGATATACGTACTAGGTACGTAATATATACATATATATATTATTTATAAAATTTCTATTACCCTTTTCCTTACTTTAAAATAACTTTAAAAAACACCTTAATTTGTTTAAAATAAATTATAGTGACCAAAGAGAGTAAGAAAGCAAAACATAAAAAAATAATAATAAAAGAACTCAAAATCTAAAATATCATTTAAAAAAACTGAAATGGTATTATTTAAAAGATAACATATTTTCAAATTGTTAAATTCCAAAAGGAATGACAAAAATTGTTTTCAATTGAAAATTATAATTCGAGTTCATATGTAAAAAATAACTCACCAGTGTAATTTAGTTTCCCTTGAATCAGGCGTGCTGTGCAGGAAAGACCTCACAAGTATGCTTCTTTTAGGTTTCGTCCGCAACGTGCGTTTGAAACGAAACAGCTGAATAGTTTCTCTTTCGCTTCGGTCATGTAAATGATTTTCGATTGTGGCGCCATCTACTAGCACGCAAGCAAAGAGTTTCGATTACTAAAGTGAAGTAAGTTCAGATTGGAACTAATGAATCGTAAAATCTTAACCCACTATCTTTTCATTCGCATGATCGAACAAATGATTTAAAACCTGAATTATTTTTCTTTATTCTGCATCTGTTTTAATTCTTTTTCAAGAAGTAGACTCAAAGAATCAGGACGTAATTATCGAAAAAGGCAATAAGGCGTAATATCGAGCGTTCTCGAGTTATAACTTACAATGGTACTCCTACCCCTATATGTATAGCAATTTTTGATCCAATCATTCCTACATAAGGTTCTATACTTTTACACAGAACTGCGGTTAAAAGAAGTAGGCTACAAGTTATTACATACTATGTTAAGTTTTGTTTGACTTATTATTTTTTTTCAAACTATCACTGTAAGGTCACAGTAGCTTCGTTGGACGACCATCTCAAGGGTTGCAAGTCCGAAACTAAGTCTGGCCAAATACCGTTGTGTACACGGGGGCTGGTTCACGTTTGCTCTTTAGTGGCCTCCAATGTCCTCATGTTGCCGTGGTGTTGAAGTTTGGAGAGTGGATGGTCAGCTCAGACGTTGACCTCATCATCTGACCGTGGTTTGAAATTAGGATGTGTTGTCTTCGGATTTTTTCCTTTGGGATGGATTCTGAACCGTTGTCAATAGCCCGTTGTGTTGCTAAGTTTATTAATTTCCCACCCCATCACTAAACATTTTCTGTAGGTATTTTAATTAACGTCGTACTGGAGATGATACACAACGGGCTATTGACGATGGCCTCGGTTCAATCCCCCAAGGAAAAGATCCAAGGACAACACCACGTAATTTTGAACTACGGTCAGATGACGAGGTAACACCTGAGCTGGGACCCCACTCTACAAACTTATACATCACGCCAACATGAGGATATTACAGATTTAACGTGCACCCCTTTGTACTCGATGGTCTTGGGAAGGATTAGAACTCGCAACCCTCACGTTGTTAATCCGTCACTCTTGCAACCGGCTACTACGGCCCGAAAATTTTCGGACTTCAAGAATTTAAGGAAGGTAGTAGCGTACCTGGTATATTAAAATATGAATTTTAGTCCACAAGTATTCGTTGAAAAACTATATAATCCTTCCCTCTTTATTCTTTGCAACCGCATTTATTTATTTATTTATTAAAACTGCAATTTAATACCTACTTCTGTTTTCAAGTTACTAAATTTGGTTGATAGTAGTTAACTTTTCCCCACTTCCCAATTTTTAGTCGTCATTGATGCCGATGTCGTCATTGGAAAGTGTTTGTCTTGTGAAGACAGACAAACAAACGTTGTTTAGAAAAACAAAAACGTTTAATTAAGGAAACACGAAAAGGACTTTTGTACACATTTGGAGCAAGATGTATCTCTGCTCTGGATTACTTAAACATAGGCTTAAAAAAGCCAAAGAGACACTATTTTACACGAGCTATTGTTTCCTCCCTCCAAAACTGCTCTCCTCTCTCGCACCCCACCTTTTCCTCCTTCCTTCCCCTCTTCGCACGGAGGTGGTATTACGTCACAGGTCTTGGAGACGTCTCCTTCTGGCACTGGACCTTATCTCTCTTCGAAGCCCCGGACCGTACAATAGTTTACACAGCTCAGTTTTAAAGGGTCTTCAAAGTAGCGTCATTTGAAATTCGAATTTCTATGAATAACTAAGAGAAGGTAAGAATATGTAAAAACCTATACTGATTATGATTTCTTTAATAAGGAAACATCAAATTCAATACTTAGTTTCTACCGGTCTCACTTGAATGTATGCCCAACTCCTGATTTCTGTCGATCTCTTTATACGTTACATAAATAAATATGAAAAAATGAATTGTTAATAAGGAAAAAAAGGATCATTCATAGGGGGGAATCGGAAACCAACTGCACAATTTTAACAAAAAATCCTTCCTTTTGGAAATAAAGTAAGAAAGTGTTTCTTCCCATGATGCTGAGGAGTATTTGACAGGAAAATAAGCTTCCTTTGTGTTGCAATGCGATCTTCAATAGGAGAAACACTCCTAATGTTACTCCAAAGTGTACACGTTTACTATCGTGGCGCCATCTAGATGTACGAAACGAAAGTGTACAGATTTCTCAAGATAAACCTTGACGTGCTGCAGATGGTTAACGAAATCTTGAGGTCATAGTTTTCTCATTCTTGCGTTTTCAAAATGATAGTGTTGATCATTCTACATGTTATATTAGTTTTTCTTTTTTTTTTATTCAAATGCAAAAACTGTCTTTCAGGATTTTTATAAAAAATAAAAAGAAAAGAAATCCACTTGAAATCAAAAAGTTACTTTGCAGAAAGAACTAAATAAGCAATACTTTCAACGTTCTTGTGAATTACGATTTTGATGAAACCGATTCAAAACATTTGTCTGAAAAAGTACAAATATGACATCTTTAAAATAAATCCGGTATGTTTTCGAGAATGAGAAAGCTAATTTTAATTTCTAGTAAAACAAGCATGTTTGACAAATAAAAAAATAAAAAAAAAATTATTTCCTATTTTGTTGTCGATCGTATGTTTTTGGATGTCGCTATTTAGATATCGCGACATGCTTTTGAAATTCAACAATTGCTCCATTACCTTTCACATTACAGTCAATCGTAGCGCCATCTAGGAATGCACATGCGAAGCATTTCGTTTGCACCAAGTCAAACCTCCGATCAGAAACCTCAGAAAACCATTGCTTCCCTTACGTATTTGCCAAAATCGTTTATAACTTTATTATAATTTCATTAGATATATTTAGATAGTTCATCTTGTTTGTAACTAGACGGTAAGTTCAGTTAATAGTTGATTAAGACAGTTAATAATTGTTAAAATGTCAGCTCCCCCCCCCCCCAATTCGCCCGCCCAAGGTGGTCGAACAACTACAACTGGATTAAACTTGTTCAGCGACTAGAAATGGGCTGTTATTCCAATATCAGTTTAAATAACACAAATATTCCAAAATAACAGTTTGTAACTGCTATCGAATCTATTAACTGTTATAAAACTAATCAAGTTGACCGTTAGTTGTGAAGGAAATTAAATTAAACAACTAATAACCGTTAAAACTAAAAGGTGATTAGAAGATCCACAGATTAGCAACCAGAGGGTTACGAGTTCGAATCCAACCAAAGACCGTTGAGTACAAAGGGATTGGGCACGTTAAATCTGTCGTGACCACAATGTCCTTTTGTGTTGTGGAAGGTTTTAGGGTGGAGTGCCAGCTCAGGTGTGACCTCGTCACCTAATCGGGGATCTGAATTTAAGAGTTGGCTACAAAAAGGAAGTACCTCTTATTTTTCCCGTTTTTGGAAAACTGTTAACTGTCCTTAAATGTTCTTAACTAACGATTGGAGCTGTATCTTTCTTGCACCAAACGAAAGAGAGATATATTTTTTTTTACCACAGGATAGAATGCAACTCCAAACTAACCCAGGATGGAGCTATCTCCTTTGTGCAGCAAATCCTTCAATTGCATCCTAAGATCTTTCCTTTTGTGTTTGATCCCGAGAAAATAGCCCGTTGTGTTCTTCCAGTGCGATGTTAATTAAATACCTACCTAACCGTTCAAATAAACTCTTTAAGTTTATTTCTGTGCCGACCAAACGGTATAGTGGTTAAGGTGCTAGCTTCTAGATCGGAAGGTCCCCGGTTCGAATCCGGGTTCGGGCATGGATGTCTGTAAGCGTATACCAGCTTAGGTGTTGCTTCGTCATCTGAACGTGGTTCAAAATTACGATGTAATTGTTAGGGGCAGTGATGGCCCTCCCACTGGGTGCTCCTTCACAAGTGGCCATCACTTCCGGACTTGTAGTGGCCAATGACTTCGGTCAAAATGTGCCCGCCATTAGGGGTGGAAAAAAAAAGAAAAAAAAAAAAAAAAAAAAAGTTTATTTCTGTAAATAATAATTGGTTATGCTTAGTTGCTACTGTTCGCACCACATCCTGTTAACAAATCTGATGTTAATATAAACAGCTAAAAATATATCTTATTACGAATAACAGTTACCACGGTTATTGTATAACTATTTTGTCAAACTCAAAAATTAGCTGTCTGTGAAAAAATGTTTTCCCTCAGAATAACGTCCGAGAAGCTAATGCGTGAATAATTGAATTTTAGGTAATGGTAATTTTTAGTTAACGCCGTACTAGAGCAACACAACGGGCTATTGACGACGGTCCGGGATCAGTCCCTTAAGGGAAAGATCCGAGGACAACACCTCGTAATTTTGAACCACGGTCAGATGACGAAGCAACACCTGAGCTGGCACCCCACTCTCCAAACTTCCACGCCAACCCAACGTGAGGACTTTCGGCCACGACAGATTTAAGGTACACCAGCCGCCTCTACACCATACGCTTACAAACATCCATGCCCGGACCCGGATTCGAACCAGGAACCTTCCGATCTAGAGGCTAACACCTTAACCACTATACCGTTTGGTCGGCATTGAATTTTAGGATAAAAATGCCTAAAAGTTTTGAAAATATGCAGCACAGTGATTAACAACTATAATACTTTCTCGTAGTACTATGCAGCGTTTTTTGCTACAAATATTAAAAAACTTATTTTAGCCTCAAATCAATGAAATAATTTTACATTCTAAAACCATTTTTAACGTAGAAATTTAAAAAGGAGAAAACAGCAATATAAACTGCAATTAAAAAAAATGACTTTGTATTTAACTAACGACACACCGGAACAACATAAAGAGCTATTGGCGACCGTCCGGGATCAAACCCCGAATGGAAACATCCGAGGAGAACACCACGTAAATTGGAACCACGGTCAGATGACGAGGTCTCGCCTGAGCTGGATATCCACTCTTTAAATTTCCACACCACGTCAACGCGAGGACATCTGAAACCATAACAGATTGAACATGCACCAGCTCTCCTTGTACACGACGGTCTTTGGTTGGATTCGAACTCACAATCCAGTAAGCAATGGTAACCTTTTCATGTGCCCAGTTAATGGTAATTTTAGTTAAAGTCGTACTAGAGTAACACAACGGGCTATTGACGACGGTCCGGGATCAGTCCCTTAAGGGAAAGATCCGAGGACAACACCTCGTGAACCACGGTCAGATGACGCCAGGATCATGTGACCAAACCAAGCAGTTACTTTCGTCTGTCGGTTGGAAATAAACATTCATCATCTGACTGGTCCGTGCGACAAAAGGGTAGACTTTGACGACTTCCTCATTGTTGTGGGGCCGACCAACCGGTATAGTGGTTAAGGTGTTAGCCTCTAGATCGGAAGGTTCCTGGTTCGAATCCGGGTCCGGGCATGGATGTTTGTAAACGTATGGTGTAGAGGCGACTGGTGCACCTTAAATCTGTCGTGGCCGAAAGTCCTCACGTTGGGTTGGCGTGGAAGTTTGGAGAGTGAGGTGCCAGCTCAGGTGTTGCTTCGTCATCTGACCGTGGTTCAAAATTACGAGGTGTTGTCCTCGAATCTTTCCCTCAAGGGACTGATTCCGGACCGTCGTCAATAGCCCGTTGTGTTGCTCTAGTACGACGTTAACTAAAATTACCATTACCATTGTTGTGGGAGGTTTTAGGGTGGAGTGGCAGCTCAGGTGTGACCTCGTCACCTAGTCGTGGATTCGAATTTAAGAGTTTTCTACAAAAAAAGGAAGTATTTCTAATTTTTCCCTCTTTTGGAAAACTGTTAAAAGCGTTTAAAGATTCAAATTTCTAAGTTGTGTGAAAATATTTTTTTAAAATAAATTTCCTTAGTTGTTCTTAATTAATAATGATTGGAGCTGTATCTTTCTTGCACCATACGAAAGAGACTTTTGCCACTATATAAAAGCCGACCAACCGGTATTGTGATTTAAATGTTAGCCTCTAGATCGGAAAGTTCCTGGTTCGAATCCGGGTCCGGGCATGGTTGTTTGTAAACGTATAGTGTAGAGGCGGCTGGTGCATCTTAAATCTGTCGTGGCTGAAAGTCCTCACTTTGGGTTGGCGCGGAAGTTTGGAGAGTGGGGTGGTGCCAGCTCAGGTGTTGCTTCGTCATCTGACCGTGGTTCAAAATTACGAGGTGTTGTCCTCGGATCTTTCCCTGAAGGGACTGATCCAGGACCGTCGTCAATAGCCCGTTGTGTTGCTCTAGTTCGACGTTAACTAAAATTACCATTACCATTGTTGTGGGAGGTTTTAGGGTGGAGTGGCAGCTCAGGTGTGACCTCGTCACCTAGTCGTGGATCCGAATTTAAGAGTTTTCTGCAAAAAAGGAAGTATCTCTAATTTTTCCCTCTTTTGGAAAACTGTTAAAAGCGTTTAAAGATTCAAAATTCTAAGTTGTGTGAAAATATTTTTTTTAAATAAATTTCCTTAATTGTTCTTAATTAATAATGATTGGAGCTGTATCTTTCTTGCACCATACGAAAGAGACTTTTGCCACTATATAAAAGCCGACCAACCGGTATAGTGATTTAAATGTTAGCCTCTAGATCGGAAAGTTCCTGGTTCGAATCCGGGTCCGGGCATGGTTGTTTGTAAACGTATAGTGTAGAGGCGGCTGGTGCATCTTAAATCTGTCGTGGCCGAAAGTCCTCACGTTGGGTTGGCGTGGAAGTTTGGAGAGTGTGGTGGGTCCAGCTCAGGTGTTGCTTCGTCATCTGACCGTGGTTCAACATTACGAGGTGTTGTCCTCGGATCTTTCCCTTAAGGGACTGATCCCGGACCGTCGTCAATAGCCCGTTGTGTTGCTCTAGTATGACGTTAACTAAAATTATCATTACCACTGTATAAAAATGCATTTATACACCTACCCTGGTCATGAGTTTTATACACATGGACAAAGGTATTTGTATGCTGTATGTTTTTCCGAAGTGCTTCATTATTCTATTAATAACGGGTAGGCCTTCCTTTTGCTTGTATTACAACTGCAACACGTCGAGGCATACTTTCCACAAGTTCTCTGTAAGTCTGGGCAGAAATAGCTTGCCATGCCTCTTGCAAGGCTGTGAGAAGAGATTGTTGTGAAGATGGACATGCGTGGCGGTGTCGTTCTCGTCGTTCCAGTTTGTCTCGCAAAGTGCTCGATCGGAATGAGATGGAGTCTCTGAACAGGTCAGTCAAACAAATCACCTCATTTTCAGGAAACCAGTCCAGTATACGTTTTGCAGTATGACCCATGGTGCTCGATCCTGTTGGAAGAAACAACAAGCATCGTCGTAGTGTAGGTGACCATAGTGTAGGTGAAGCCGAATTATCCAGAACGTCGAGGTACATGTTAGCGTTCATGGTACCATGTACATAAAACAATGGGTTGAAACCATGAAAAAATACCCCACTCTACTATGATGGATCCTCTTCTGAATTTTAGCAGTGTCCAAATACTTTTGTCAATATAGTGTATATCCAAGCGAGGCAAAAACGATGCCAAATTGACCAACCACGTCGTTTTTCACGGAACAGTCACGTTAATGATACTCGACACGTTAACCACACTTTTGCGAGCTCTTCTTAATGTCAATGCTAGGTCTACTTGTATTGTACGTATGTGGCCTAAGCAATACTGCCAAGACAATCTGTCAAGTAGCTTCGATATTTGATTTCAAATTGGCATATGATGCATTTTCTCAAATGTACACCGGTTTCCAAAACTTAAGGAAAAATATAAAAAATAGCGATTACTCAAAAAGTTACATCTAGAATTTAATGAAACTGAGCCACACTTTACAACAGATAGTTAGGTATAAGATAACATGAAAAATAACATATCAGACAATTATGGTGTTTTAGAAATTAGGACATGTATTAAATTAACATAGTGAATGTGTCAGTTTGGTACCGGAAAAATACCTTTAATATGGCGTATGATCACCCCTAGAAGCAATACAGCACATACAGCGATGTTACTGTCAATTATGCAATCGATGAGTTCGCTGGGAAGTACGAGCCATTGCTCTTGCAAAGCAGTTGTAAGCGTGGCAAGGGTTTGAGGAGGAGGATTGAGAGCAGCAACAAGTCTTCCTAACGCATCCCAAAAATGCATGGATGGGATTTCAGTCCGGTGATAGAGCTGACCATTCCATGCGCTGAATTGTAAGGTGCTGAAGATAATCTTCCACGATGCGAGCCCTGTGCGGTCTAGCGTTGTCGTCCTGGAACAGGAAATTAATACCTATCGCACCGGCATAAAGGCGCACATAAGCATCAAGAATATCATCTCTGTAGACGTAAACATTCACGGTTCACGTGGAGAGACATGGAGGTCTGTACGTCCACCCAAAGAGATACCACCCAAAACACAGACACTGCCTCCTCCGTATGAATATCTTTCATAAATGTCTGATGGATGCTAACGTGTTCCTTGTTCTCTCCGAATCAAACAACGTCTGCTATCGCTTTGAAGGCTTAAACCGGGACTCATCCGTGAAGAGAACACGTCTTCATTGATCAGCCGTCCAGTGGACATGTTGACGTGCCCATCTCAAACGTTGCCTCATGTGACGTGAGGTGAGCGGCACACAAATGGCTGGTCACTTCGTGTAAAGCCCACCTTCGTGAAGCCCTCTACGCACGGTAGATGTTGACACCAACCTTCCGATGGCTCCATCAAGAGAGGCTCTAAGATGAGATGGGGTTGTGGTTCTATTCCTTTGAGCACATAACCTGAAATATCGGTCATAGGTGCTTGTCGTAGCGCTTGTTTGTTCATGGCTGAACCTGGATGCCGAACCAGTTGTTTGAAATTGTTGCCAAAGTCTATGAACCACAGAAGGACTCACATTTAGCCATCTAGCCACCTCTGTCTGACTTTGACCTGCCTCCAGTCTTACAATGGCTCTAAATCGCAGTTCTGGGGGCAAATGATACATCGAGGTCATTGTAACGAATTGGATCCCAGATTTCTTATCTCACTATCACAGAGATATCTTCAGCCTTACTCTCCAGCTTGCATTTTTTTTGTTGCAATCCGATTGCAGCGCCACTAATTTGCATTTTTCAGTTTTATTCAACATCTTTTATTTAACAACATTTGTAAATTTCATACGGAATGGCTTCTTTTTAAACGAGGCTTTTTTTGTGATTTTTGCTTATTTTTTGGAAACCAGTGTATATAACGCTCTATTTTTCTGTTTCCTTTTGTGCTTGGAGCGATGTTTTAACATAAAAATAACATCTCTATTTCAAAAGCACATTTTTGAGCTTAACAAAAGATCAACACATACATAAATTTTATATTCGCGTTTTACATTCAAAGAAATATTTTTTCTCAGAAATAAAAAGGATTCTTTAGGATTATAAATATTTGACTTCCGAAGTACATTTGTGAGCGAGCCAAATCGCATTATGTATGAACTATGGAATATTTTTAGGAAGTGAACCGTTCAATTACATTAAAATATGAGGACAAAAAAATCTATTTCAAATACAAGCATACCAAAGTAAATAATTTACTTGTCGAGTTCAAGAGGAAGGCTATTTGCGATATTTTCGTTTCCTTTTACGATAAATCTCTTTATCAAAGTCGGATGTTTCGAGGAATTTAAGAAAGGGAAATAAATACGATTATAAAAAGAGGACTCTTAAAATTCATCTGTTGGGTGTTTACAGAGAGTGAAGCAACAGAGTTAATTTTGAAATAATTCAACCGTATCTTTTCTCTAAAAATTTTGAATTTGCGAAGGACTTCTTTCACGCTGAGAACCAAGAAGTTTTTAGAAAAGGAAAGCTATTGTGATATCGAAAAACATTTTGAACTGTGTTGTATTGGAAATATTTCTAACCATACACCTTCATCGGCATTGCAAGTCGGTTATGAGAGGTAATTTCGGAAAATTTAAAAGTAGATGGCGCTATTGTTTTTGTGAGAACGTATTTCCTGTGTTTCGAAAGTGACGTCCGCTACATTTTAGCGAAATTCTGTTGTACACATAGACGTGAAACATTAGTAGACTGAGCATTACCATTGAGAGGAGCTTCAAAAAGTGCAACAAACATGTCGACTAATACAAGGGGTGTTCAAATGAAAAGGTACGAAACGTCGTAACAATGTAACCGTTAACATATTTGTCTATGCCGCTATGACAGGCGCCTCAATCCCATGATAGTACTTTACGCAAGTCCAACTTGATTGGCTAAATCGGATCACATGACCTAGATACGTATTTCATCAAGGTTCATAATTGTTGGCGATTTATCTCTTCCTTTCTGCTTTCTTCTTTTCTTTTCAGATCCATGGCTATGGGTGGGTAGAGGTGGGAGCCGAAAATTGTATCCTTTTATTATATAATTTAATAATTATATAAGTTAGTGTTTTATGTATGCTTTTTGTTGCATCAGAATGGTCCTAAGCCAGCGGTGGATACGACACCATCATCCTAAAGCAAAGGGGACGGCAGAGGGGCGGAAAAATATCAGTTGGTAGTGAGTTCAGGAGTGGTTCTTAGATTATTTATGTAAAATCAACGGAAGCTTGGAAAAATATGAAAAGGGTATTAAAAATAATTAGGAAAAGTAAATTAGAATGAAAAGGAATTAAATTGGAATTTTTTAAAAATAATTTGGAGGAGCGAAAAATTTTTCCGCCAGCTGGGTTCGAACTCGGAAAGTCATCCTCCACTGCCGACGCTAATCTGAAGGTGGGTGACTTTAGCCATTAGGCCATCGTTGCTTCACGCGATGAAGCTCTTTAAAGTATAAGTACCCTTAATATAAGTTGACAAGAAATACTACTAACAACAACCATACAACATATATATGAGGAGCAAATCAGAGTCAACTTGTCGGACACTTACGCTGTACGCTGAGGCGCTAGTGAAGTGTATGTATTGTATTTCTACGAAACAACGCGCATATTCAAAATCAAATGGTTACTGCAACAATCAGATTGGCGAGATATCCAAGTGAAGCCAAGCCCGTGAAACTAGCCAATCAAGTTGGACTTGCGTAAAGTACTATCATGGGATTGAGCCGCTTCTGCCGCTATGGGAGAACGTAGTGAGACATCTAGGGATGCGATTGGAATCTCCGGCGTGGATCGGAGCATGCGCGGGCGCCCGCATGCGCAGGAGAGAGCAGAGGCTCTTATAAAGAGCAGCGTCCAATTGACGCGGCATTGCGTGTGAGAACAGGATGGCTATCACAATCCAAAATTCGACGACTGAGGAGCAGCGAGGCGTTATCCGATTTCTGACAGCAGGTGTTAAACCGGCCGTTATTCATCGCCGGTTGGTGACCGTATACGGGGAAGACTGTGTGTCCGACGAGTCAGTGAGAAAATGTAGTGCCCGTTTTCGTGCAGGTCGTGAGTGTTTGGTTGATGACCCGAGACCAGGCCAGGCAAACACAGTCATCACGGCCGACCTCATCGACAAGGTGGACGACTTAGTGAGAAGTGATCGGAGTGTCAAATTGCGAATGTTGGCGGTGAAGGTGGATGTCAGCGTTGGAACAGTGTGAATTGTTCACGACAGGTTGCGTTAAGGAAGGTGTGCGCGCAGTGGGTTCTGAAGCAAATCACGGACCAGCAAAAGAAACTGCGTATGGGACTGGCACTTCAACATATGTTTCGGTATCACGAAGACCCCGCTCTTTCTTGGAGCGGATCGTCACAGGTGATGAGAGCTGGTGCCATCACTACGAGCCAGAGACAAAGCGGGACAGCATGCAGTGGAAGCATGCGTCGCCCCCCCCCCCTAAAAAATTCAAAACCGTGGCGTCATCAGGGAAGGTATTGCTCATCGTCCCCTTTTAGACGTCCAAGGTCCGTTACTTGTTGAATTCCTCGAGCACAGAAGAATCATTAATTCCGATGTGTACTGTGAGACACTCCGAAGCCAACGCAGGTCCATCAAGAACAAAAGACCGGGGCTTCTCACGGAGGTTGTGGTTCTGCTCCATGATAACGCGCGTCCACACGTCTCCAGGGTCACACACGCGGAACTGGCCAAGTTCAAGTGGGAGCAGCTTGACTCGCAGTCCGCCCTACAGCCCGGACATGTCGCCCTGCGATTTCCATGTGTTCGGTCCCCTGAAAAAACATATGAAAGGGAAGCGGTTCAACTCGGACGACAAACTCAAGGAGGCTGTGAAGGATTGGGTCTAGTCAAGTTCACAGGAATTTGGAAACAAGGAATCCTTCGGCTCGTTAATCAATGGGATCCTTGTGCTCAGGCCTATGGTGTATACTTTGAATAAAGTCTTCATTTATACCCACAGTGTCGTTTCGTACCTTTTCATTAGAACAAACCTTGTAGTCACGTGACTGCTATTTGATCTTGGTTGAACTAATCATATCAGTTGGTTGCGACATCAGTTGGAAAACATATTGAACTGTGTTAATGCATTGGAAATATTTCTAACCATACACCTTCATCGGCATTGCGAGTTGGTAATGGGAGGCATTTTTGGAAAATTTAAATGTAGATGGCGCTATTGTTTTTGTAAGAACATATTTAATGTAAGTGTTTCGGAAGTGACGTCCGCTGCATTTTAACGAAATTCCGTTGTGCGATTGACGTGAAACATTAGTAGATTGAGTATTGATGTTGAAAGGAGCGTCTAAAAGTGCGACAAGCATGTCGACTAGTAATCACGTGACTTCTTTGAATTTGGTTGAATTAATCAACTCGGTTCTCCGATTTGGCATCTTATCGCCTTGTTTGGTGGTATAATATTTTGACAGGGTAGATATGTGAATGCTCATCTCTATGCACTGGCCACAAAAAAGGTGAAATCTCACAAGTCAACTATATGGCACCAACGAATAAGATGATGAATTAATGGATGTTTATCTCCAGTCAAGTAGACCAAATACCTTACGAATCTTCGGCACTACCCAGGAGACTAAAGCAGTCTAAAGGTCTAGTAGTTTTGGTCACATGATCCTAGGCGCATAAAAATATTGCCGTTGCTCACTCTGTTTTTAAAGTTCCTTTGTGGTTATCAACAGAACTAGATTTTTGGATAATGGAAGCAAAATTGGCTCCTGACAATTCTGTGTTCATTCAAGCACTGTCTTGTGCCATGGTGGGTAGGTTTACTTGATGTAATAAATGAAATTTAATTAACGTCGTATTGAAGCAACACTACGGGCTAGACAAAGGTCTGGGAAGGTAGGTATTTAAATTAACGTCGTATTGAAGCAACACAACCGGCTATTGACGAAAGTCCGGCATCAATCCCAACGGGAAAGGCCAGAGGTAATTGGTAATTTTTTAATTAACGTCGTACTGGAGCAACACAACTGGGTATTGACAACGGTCCGGGATCAATACCCTAAGGGAAATATCTGAGGACACCAACAAGTAATTTTGAACCACGGAAAGGCCCGAGGACAACACCACATAATTTTGAACTATGGTCAGATGACGAGGCAACACCTGAGTTGGCAATCCACCCTACAAACTTCCACACTACGCCAACGTGAGGACATATATTTGGTAATTTTTTTGTTAACGTCATACTAGAGCAACACAACGGGCTATTGAAGACGGTCCGGGATCAGTCCCTAAAGGGAAAGATCCGAGGGCAACACCTTGTAATTTTGAACCACAGTCAGATGACGAAGCAACACCTGAGCTGGCACCCACTATCCAAACTTCCACGCCAACCCAATGTGAGGACTTTTGGCCCCGACAGATTTAAGGTAATGGTAATTTTAGTTAACGTCGTACTAGAGCAACACAACGGGCTATTAACGACGGTCCGGGAACAGTCCCTTAAGGGAAAGAACCGAGGACAACACCTCGTAATTTTGAACCACGGTCAGATGACGAAGCAACACCTGAGCTGGCACACCACTCTCCAAACTTCCACGCCAACCCAACGTGAGGACTTTCGGCCACGACAGATTTAAGGTGCACCAGCCGCCTCTACACCATATGTTTACAAACATCCATGCCCGAACCCGGATTCGAACCAGGAACCTTCCGATCTAGAGGCTAACACCTTAACCACTATACCGGTTGGTCGGCCAGATTTAAGGTGCACCAGCCGCCTCTACACCATACGCTTACAAACATTCATGCCCGGAGCTGGAATCGAACCAGGAACCTTCCGATCTAGAGGCTAACACCTTAACCACTATACCGGTTGGTCGGCTCCAACGTAAGGACATTTGAGGTTATGTCAGATTTAACGATTACTAGTCTCCTTTGTACACTTTGCCGACCAACCGGTATAGTGGTTAAGGTGTTAGCCTCTAGATCGGAAGGTTCCTGGTTCGATTCCAGCTCCGGGCATGGATGTTTGTAAGCGTATGGTGTAGAGGCGGCTGGTGCACCTTAAATCTGTCGTGGCCGAAAGTCCTCACGTTGGGTTGGCGTGGAAGTTTGGAGAGTGGGGTGCCAGTTCAGGTGTTGCTTCGTCATCTGACCGTGGTTCAAAATTACGAGGTGTTGTCCTCGGATCTTTCGCTTAAGGGACTGATCCCGGAACGTCGTCAATAGCCCGTTGTGTTGCTCTAGTACGACGTTAGCTAACAATTACCAAATTACCAATTACCCGGACTGCCCGTTGTGTTGGCGATCTGAAGAAATGCATCTGAAGACGATGTATCTGGTTAGTTTTGCTAATGACGAGGTACTAACTGCAAAGCTTGGAGGAAGTGAAGAACTTGGATAGCAAATGAAAATAAGACTATCGTTGTATGATTGGGAAATTAAGGGCCAGTAAGCCATCGGTGGGCAAGAAATCATATCCCAAGACCACTTGGATTCCATGCAATACGAAATTTGTCAATCACTCAAGAATCCCGATGATTTTCACCTCGCAGCGTGAAGAGCTAGTACGATACAGTGGTTTTATCCCAACTAGGATTCTCGTCATTAACCCTCCAAGTGGTTCATGACGAGATATATCGTCTTTAGCCCTCCAAGTGGTTTAAACGAGATATCTCGTCCATCTAGGTCTGGTCAGTTTTCTCATGAGGACGAGATGTCTCGTCATTAACCTTCTAAGTGGTTTCGACGAGATATATCGTCCATCAAAGTCTGGTGAGTTTTCATCTGAAGACGATGTATCTGGTCAGTTTCGCTAATGACGAGATACCACTTGGAGACAATGACCAGTAGGGTTATAAAATATCAGATCGTGAGGTACGATATATCGTCAAGACCACTTGTAGGATCAAGGTTTGGTGACGATAATCATAATTTAGACTGCATAAATAAGGAACACAATATTTGAAATAGATAACTTTATTAAAAATGTTTTGAAACAGAGAACAACACTTTCGACATTTTTTGTGTGTCGAACTCACAACAGGAAAGTATATATTACACAAGGTTCCATATTATATTTCACGTAGAATTCGCTTAAGAATCGGAAAGTGGCCATAACAGTCTGCTTCCTCGTGGAAAGCACATATAAATATATACAAGAGAGAGCAAAGCTGTGAAAATTTTCAATATTGAAACCTTTCTCCCAAAGCATGTCATGACAACAGGAGGAAAGACAAACTGCAGTTAAATTTATTCGTATACGAAATATTTGCGCTAAACCATCCAGCTGAATGGAAAGATACCACTTCTGTTGAATGCTCAGCAACTATTGTTCTACAAACGCGTAGAGTCACATGTTATATTTGAACGAATCACCGCTGTGTATGTATCAATCAAAATGGCGGAATGTTTACGCGCTAGATTAGTCGTGTTAGAACAAATATTAATCGTTGTTTAGTTTCTAATGACTTGGCAATAGTTGTTTTCTGTAAACAATTAAACTTTAAATTTTGTCGTTTTGAATGGCAATGATTATTTATAAGACCGATTCGAATTATTAATAATTTGTGTAGATGCACATCATTCCATATTTTTGTAAGCTTAACGAGTTTTTTTAGCTGTAGCGTTATTTATGTAGGATATATGAAGTAGAACAGAGGCTTAAACTCTTCTCCCTCTCCCTCACATAAAAACCTAACACAAATCCTTTTTGTTGTTACAAAAAGTATGTAGTGCGAAACAATATAAAATGCTCTCAACAGTAATTCAAAGATTACTATACATATTGGATGGTACGTAAAATAATTAATCCGACTTTTACGGTGGAGTTTTACTGTTGCTTTTGCACTATTGCAAAGCGAATTGATTTTCATATGAAATAAATACCAGACAAATTATTTTCGTTTAGATACTTTACTGAGGACCATTTACCTTTGGAAAATTCATTTGAAATATAAATTGTCATTTAAAAGTATGCATCTGCATGACATGAAATAAAAAATTGTAACCATAATAGTAACACATTTGGGCAGTATTTAGATAGTAAGTAAACACTGAATATTTGAAAGCTGTATCCAGGACGGTTATTGAACACCTTAAGTTAGTGCGATTGTGTTCGCAAACACACTGATAATGTTGTTCAGATTGCATATTTTTTGGTTGATTCTTTGAAGGATGATACATTTGGTTGTTTGAAAAATAAAACTATTTCACAAATCAAACTTTTAAAGTATAAAAATGTAATTCCTTTAATCTTAGGAGTAATCACGATTAAGGAAATTACAGTGCTTCGTAATAATGGGTGAAGAAATGAAGTGATAAACAAGCCAATTCATCACTCAGCCTAATTTCTAAGTTTCCTCACTTATATCAAGTATTACTTAGTAAGATGTGGCTTTTCTTCTATCAAGTAGCTCACATCAAACTGTATTGAATCAATTTAATAAATATTTGAGTTTCACTATGAACTTTTAAATAATAGTTGGCAAATATAATCTTACTTTTATTTCACTATCCGGCAACATTTTGAACGTTGGTAAAAGCTAAAATCCAATTATTTAATTACATTATTTTTAATGTATTTTAATTTAACATTTTTCTGCCTCTGAATTCACAAAAATTTTCCACGCTCAATATGTATCTTTAGGTATTAAAAATTATGTCTTTCAAATTGAGAAGCAGCATAAAAGGATTTGAACAATAAAAACATTTCAGTGCAAGATATTTTGTCCCCATAAAAGCTTGAAGAAAGACCTCTAAAACATGTAAACTCCATCCGTATGTGAAAAAGTAATTAAATATACCTTTAAAAGCATCAGCGCACTGTAAAGAGTTTTCACATCAACATGGGTAAATATTTTTCTTGGGAACTTGGAAATTTAAGATTACAGCATAGGATTGCAATATAGAGTATGAAATCTTTTAAACCATAGAATGCATCATAAATGGTTGCTTATTAAAAAGCATTAAAAAAGCTTTTTCTCCTTTCTTTACACTTATACAGCCATGTGTTGCCAACAAAATATTCAAAATTTATAATTTATGTAGGAACCAGCTTTTAAATTAATGTGCTAAACCCTAGCTATGAGTTCCAGGTGAATAGTTATCAATATTCATAGCAATTCATATGCTTATTAAGCTATTATAAGGTAACGAAAAGTGATTTTTCAATTTAAAGTAATGTTTAAACACTTTTTGATTACAGTGTAGTCCTGAATTTGAAATTCCATTCTTACAGCTTTATGAATCATAAGCAAAGGTAATTTAAATGTGAGTGGTCCGTCGTCATAGTGACCATTTGTGTTTGTATACAGATAAAATAATCCTTTGTTGTTTACAGTTCAAGATTGAACGTTTCACAGCTATGCTTCTTAATTTTCCTTATGAGTATATACATCAATACCAGTTTTATTTACAATAAATAATGTCACTCCAACATGTCGATAATAACATTCATTCAAAATCCAATTTATTTGTGCACCAAGACATCACGGAAGTAAAGCTAACAGTGGCAAAACTGTCTTCTCCACATTCAGTTAGTTGATTTCTGAGCAATTTTTGTTTCAAATTCAAGGCAGTTTTGGTGCAGAGTAGCTCACATTTCTAAATTTAGATGACAGTATTTTCTAAAGCTTGAATATTGTACAAGAAATGATTGTAAGTTTCTTAAACTCGTATTTCGTAATTTATCTTAAGCTTTTCAAATGGAAATGAATTTTTCCACAATATGTCTGTGCTGATTATTTTTGTTCTTATTTCATATTTAATAATCATACCAATAATAGTGTAGCTTCCTGTACATTTTGAAGATTGTGAAGTTTAAAGAAATATAATACTTATATGCAGCGCATTCTAAATAAAATATAAAACTGACTATAAATTACAATAAAATAATATATAAAACTAAATATATAAACTATAATAAAATAAAATATATAAGACTGAAGATAAACTGCAAAAATAAATTATAAAACTGAAATTTATCTTTCATTTTGTGTGATTAAGTCAAAAATTAAAATCAAATGAAAACTTATTCTTTTTATCACAAAATTTTTTTCCCACTATCATTTAAAATATTCGAAAGAATATAACAAATGATAAAATTTGTCTTATGAAACAAAAAATTTATGAACATATACAAGAAAATAAATCCAAAAATGTGCCATTTCACTCTTTTTTAAATTTAATTTCCCCAGATTTTGTATTGATAGTTTCTCCCTTTGCCTATAGATGGCGCCTTAAGATAAATTCTAAAAGGCTTAGATTGGCCGGGAATTTGGTTGTTCAAATTAAATAACATATCTTATCGTGTCATACTAGGGTTGCAAAGAAAGTAGTGCTGTACAGAACATAAGGCCATATCCATACGCTGCTGACAGAGGTGATACTGTGATCTGAATACACAAGTCACCAAATGAGATTACAACAAGTTAGACAAAATAAAAATCGTAATGTACCCATTTTAAAGCAAAAGTATTGTAAAGGACAAACTATCAATGTGGCTTACCATCCATGGCAGTGCTGTGGCAGTCAAGGAGACAGTATTTCAACGTCTTGTCTTTAAGAGTACTGATGGTTAAAATACTGCGTATGAAAGTATCCATGTTTGGTCGTTTAGGGCTGACGTTTGTTAACGTGCAACGCACAAAACTATCCAATCCCTTTTCAACAATGAAAGAGATCAGTTAATAGTTGATTGAGTGATCATACTAGTATGACTCCGGTGAAATGAGATTTGTCACTTGGCCTTGGTCGAGTCTATTCGATAAATTAGGGGTTGGTAGGCAGTTAAATTCACGTCGCACAGACACAACACAAAACAACCAGGACCAAACAACCAAACCAACATAGCATGCAACACTGTTGCATTGCAACAGTCATCAGCTCAAATACACGAAACTTCGAAATACAGCCTTTTTGACCTTACAGTAGTATACAGTCATCGTTCCTCTAGTTTAGAAACCCCAAGTGATCTACAGAAAGTTCGTAACATTTGTTCTATATTTGGGCTGGATTTGATAAAAATTGTTCAAATGAGGGTTGACTGTATGTGTTGCCACTATTCAATTTACCTACCTTTGTAAACTGTACAAACAAAAGCCACCGGACACCTGGACTTGAAAATAAACAGTATTTATTTTGGGGTCTGATTATAATTCAAATTTATTTTCAATTTCGGAGTCCACATCCACATGGATAACTACAGAGCTAACTATGGGAAGGAATATTCTATAGAAATGTGCGAATGTTTAATATAAAAATACTAAAGGGACCGCAGCTCCTAGGGTCTGAATTATGCTACCGTCCCTTCATAACATAATTATCTGGCCAAAATGGCTCGGTCTCCTAACACTTGTGTTCATGATGGTACGTATTAAAGATTCTAAATATGGATATTTAGGGATGTTAAAGTGATTGCGAGTTTAGTGTCTCGATTTTGATGTAAAATATTTCTAAAAGACAGAAGTTATTAACCTTTTTGACTCGCGGATTCCTTTATAGAATCAATTTGTATGGCCAAGATTACTTCGTCCTACCCTAAGTTTCACAAGTTAATAGTGCTTAGGTGTAGTGTTTCAAGGGGAATATATAATAGATATATTTAAACAATTGCGCAATGTTAATGTCCCCCAATGAAATTATAAATAAAACGATGAAGTTTACCATAATATCTCAATTACCACAAATGCACACGAAATTGTCAAAACTGGGCCATACATACAAGTTCTTCAGTAGTACACAAAATACAATTTTCGTTCAGAATGTAATTTCTAGTTTTCTACTTTTTGTTTCTTCTACTTTATTTCATTTAATTTGTATATTATTTTTCTGACTCACCTGGTTTGGAACCACTTCTATAGGACAATCCTTTTAATTTCAGTCTATACTCACTAGTAGTTAGGGAGATGTGGACTCTGAAACTGAAAATTTAAATTTGTAGTCTGACCCCAAAATAAATGCTGTTTTGCTTCTGCTCCAGGTACCGGTTTTGTTAGTGGTGTACTTTGTATTCCAAATTACTGTACTAATTCCGTATAAATAACTCATATTAGACACGCGATGTGTACGAATTCGACGTCATCTGTCGGTGGAAGTGTGAACTACTCGACAACGTGAACTCATGTCTGCGACTGCGAAGAGAATCCCTTCTGTAGTAGTTTAGTCCTTGGGAGGTGTAAGTTCGTCGTGCCAGGCTAAGGCAGCCCCGAGGGGGTGTCATCAGCAAGGAGTCGTCATTCCAGTCATGATGTGGACACGTTCGGGTTCCAATCCGGACTGCACATCAGCGAGCCACCGGCTGTCTGCGAAAGAGAGGTCATTTCACGCTGGTCACTTGAATACAGTCAGCTGGAATGAATTAAAATGACAGGTTTACTAATAGACTTAAACCACTAAATCAAGCGTAAGCCTTCTTTTGTAAACCGATAGCAAATTAATATTGGCATACGTGCGTTTGACCTTCCTTGTGGTTTCGGTGAGATATCCCGTCCATCAAGATTTTACCACTTTTGATATTGGCAAGATACTTTGTCCATAAAGATCTTGTCCGTTTTGCTAAAGACAAGATGTATAGTTCGTCAAGGTCGGATTAATTTTTTATGATGAAGAGATATCTCGTTCATTAAGATCTGACCACTTTTGATATTGGCGAGAAATTTCGTCTATCAAGATCTTGTCAGTTTTGCTAATGACAAGATATCCCGTCCATCAAGATTTTACCACTTTTGATATTGGCAAGATACTTTGTCCATAAAGATCTTGTCCGTTTTGCTAAAGACAAGATGTATAGTTCGTCAAGGTCGGATTAATTTTTTTTGATGAAGAGATATCTCGTTCATCAAGATCTGACCACTTTTGATATTGGCGAGAAATTTCGTCTATCAAGATCTTGTCAGTTTTGCTAATGACAAGATATCCCGTCCATCAAGATTTTACCACTTTTGATATTGGCAAGATACTTTGTCCATAAAGATCTTGTCCGTTTTGCTAAAGACAAGATGTATAGTTCGTCAAGGTCGGATTAATTTTTTATGATGAAGAGATATCTCGTTCATCAAGATCTGACCACTTTTGATATTGGCGAGAAATTTCGTCTATCAAGATCTTGTCAGTTTTGCTAATGACAAGATATCCCGTCCATCAAGATTTTACCACTTTTGATATTGGCAAGATACTTTGTCCATAAAGATCTTGTCCGTTTTGCTAAAGACAAGATGTATAGTTCGTCAAGGTCGGATTAATTTTTTATGATGAAGAGATATCTCGTTCATCAAGATCTGACCACTTTTGATATTGGCGAGAAATTTCGTCTATCAAGATCTTGTCAGTTTTGCTAATGACAAGATATCCCGTCCATCAAGATTTTACCACTTTTGATATTGGCAAGATACTTTGTCCATAAAGATCTTGTCCGTTTTGCTAAAGACAAGATGTATAGTTCGTCAAGGTCGGATTAATTTTTTATGATGAAGAGATATCTCGTTCATCAAGATCTGACAACTTTTGATATTGGCGAGAAATTTCGTCTATCAAGATCTTGTCAGTTTTGCTAATGACAAGATATCCCGTCCATCAAGATTTTACCACTTTTGATATTGGCAAGATACTTTGTCCATAAAGATCTTGTCCGTTTTGCTAAAGACAAGATGTATAGTTCGTCAAGGTCGGATTAATTTTTTTTGATGAGGAGATATCTCGTTCATCAAGATCTGACCACTTTTGATATTGGCGAGAAATTTCGTCTATCAAGATCTTGTCAGTTTTGCTAATGACAAGATATCCCGTCCATCAAGATTTTACCACTTTTGATATTGGCAAGATACTTTGTCCATAAAGATCTTGTCCGTTTTGCTAAAGACAAGATGTATAGTTCGTCAAGGTCGGATTAATTTTTTATGATGAAGAGATATCTCGTTCATCAAGATCTGACCACTTTTGATATTGGCGAGAAATTTCGTCTATCAAGATCTTGTCAGTTTTGCTAATGACAAGATATCCCGTCCATCAAGATTTTACCACTTTTGATATTGGCAAGATACTTTGTCCATAAAGATCTTGTCCGTTTTGCTAAAGACAAGATGTATAGTTCGTCAAGGTCGGATTAATTTTTTATGATGAAGAGATATCTCGTTCATCAAGATCTGACAACTTTTGATATTGGCGAGAAATTTCGTCTATCAAGATCTTGTCAGTTTTGCTAATGACAAGATATCCCTTCCATCAAGATTTTACCACTTTTGATATTGGCAAGATACTTTGTCCATCAAGATCTTGTCCGTTTTGCTAAAGACAAGATGTATAGTTCGTCAAGGTCGGATTAATTTTTTATGATGAAGAGATATCTCGTTCATCAAGATCTGACAACTTTTGATATTGGCGAGTTATTTCGTCTATCAAGATCTTGTCAGTTTTGCTAATGACAAGATGTCTCGTTCATCAAGATCGGGTGAATTCAGATTTTACCACTTTTGATAATGGCAAGATATCTTGTCCGTTTTGCTAAAGAAGAGATGTCTAGTTCGTCAAGATCGGATGAATTTTTTATGATGAAGAGATATCTCGTCCATCAAGATCTGACCACTTTTGCTAATGGCGAGTTATTTCGTCTATCAAGATCTTGTCAGCCTTGCTAATGACAAGATGTCTCCTACATCAAGATCGGGTGAATTTTTTTCTGAAGAGACATCACGTCCATCAAGATCTGACCATTTTTGATAATGGCAAGATACCTTGTCCTTCAAGATCTTGTCAGTTTTGCTAATGACGAGGTATCTCGTAATCACATTATTGCCGGCCAAATTTTCGATCATGACAAAATCTGAGATAATTTTTTCTTTTGATGAGATACCTCGCCCATCAATATATGGTCAGTTTTGCTAATAAGGAGATATCTCGTCCACCAAGACCTGGTTAGTTTGATATTGACAAGATATCGCAACAACATTGTATTGCCAATTTTTAACAATGACAAGATCTAATAAATTTTTTTCTAATGATGAGATGTCACGTCCATTTAGACATGGTCAATTTTGTTAACAATGAGATATAGTCAATTTTTCTGATGAAAAGATATCTCGTCCATTAGGATATGACCAGTTTTGCTAACGACGATATACCTCGTAGTGACAGTCATTAGAAGGGTTAATGTTTTGATTTTTTAGAATCGCGGCTCACACACACACATAATGTTGTGCGCTACATAGAAAAAGGTCACAAGACCAAATTTTTATGGAGTTAGCTCGATTTCTTGGGTTTTATGGTGCAAATTCCATTTTTAGCCAAATTGTGTCAAGACAACTGCAAATAATGAACACAAACAACCAATGAAAATTTTACTTACTCAGTTGAGAGATACACACTCAGGGAAAGTTGGAGGAATCGGACCTACGCAGCCTACAACTGGAAATCAGTTTGAGTTGGAAAATTTTACATATTGACCAATTAAAAAGTAATATTTCACAGAATTGTCAAAGATTAAAAATCTTAGAATACTTTGCTTTTCGAGTTGAAATTAGAAAAGTTTGTTCGTATCTTGAATAGAGTGCTTCAGTACGGCGTTAATTATTATCTACCTACAGTGTCTAGGACAAAAATTGCAGCATACTTCTTGATTTCGTTTTCATTTTGTCCTAGATTAATTGCAGTGTTTGAATACAACTAAAACTTTCATTTTGAGTAGTAATTTTTCTAGACATGGTGCAATTAATTGATCTTGTACAGTCGCGGAAAAACAAGTTACCTCTATTCAATAGAGATTAAGGTAATTTTAACAATAGAGAAGGGTAATTTTAACAGTAATTAAGGGTAATTTTAACAGTAGTTAAGGGTAATTTTAACAGTAGAGAAAATTAACAAAGAGGGCGTTTGACAAAAACTAACATCTACAAATTCAAATATCTATCTATTAAAAAAATAGTTACCACCGCTGCAGGATTGAAAACTCGCTTTTTCCGCTCGATTGTTAGATGGTTTCCCGAGAAAGTACGGATCAGAAAATTATGAAATTGATATGGTTTATTCAAAATTGTACAGGGAACAAGACGGAGAAGATTTTTTTTGATGTGGTTATTAGTTAAGGGTACATTAAGTGTCAAAGTCGAAAAAAAACGAAATTTCTAACGCACATGAACAAAACGTACAAATTTTCAGTCTTCAGCCTTAATTTTTTTTATAGAGTACCTCTAAACTTGAATTTTTGTACCTCGCCGAATTTTTTAAGAAATTTCAATTTAATTCCTGGTAAAATGTTTTTGTAATTCGGGAAAAATCGGAAATTTTCGTTACGTTTTTGTTATAAATGTCATATCTATAGCTTAATACTATTATTTTTTAAATTTGAAAATATCACGGGAAACATTAGAATATCCTTTTTTTTATGGTATGATTATTTGAAAAATTGGTTCATAAATAAATAAGGTGAGCTAAAAAGTATAATTTTGCGATGGGGTACAATTTTTTTTTATCGCGGAGATAAAATCATTTACATCCTTCTAACTGGCCTTGGGGTGAAACTCGCTGTGACGTCACGGAAAAGGAAGATGTTTGCGAAGCAAACCACATGGGATTGCGTAGCAATCACCGGGGGTTGGCGAGCGAATACGATTAGGGGGGCGTCGTCTTCTAGTGAATAAAATTTGTATAAGGGACCGTCTTCATATTAAATTGCGCACCAACTTCTTTAACATTGAATGTCCCTGGATATAAATATAGTAAAGTTAATTTTAGTAGTCAATATAGTGAAGTTTCATATTTAGACTAATTTAACAATTCCGAAAATGATTAAGGCATCAAAGCATTGCGTTTCCATTAGAAATTTTGATGCTTGTAATAATTGGACATGAAAAACCGCCAGCAATGTTATGTTTTTGAATTTTAATTTGTAGAGGACGCTATTCCCTATGGAATAATATCTTTGAATTTGCTCTACTATGAATATTGCTCGAACAAAAGGGGTGGTTCTTTTTTTCCACTGCGACTGTTACTTGTGGCTCCAATATGTTTGCAGCATTCCACTTTTAGGATAGCAGTTTACAAGAATATTAACAAGGCTCCAAAGCTTCGAAGCTTTATAAAAGGTCACTATTCATATCACTGTCGAGGTAGATAGTTACTTAACACCATTCAGGAGCAACACAATGGGTCAATGTCGAAGCAATATAATTTAAGTTTGGCCAAATATACGCTTGGAAGCAGCTTCGTTATAAACTCTGAAAGGGTTAGCTGACTTAAGCTGTTATAACTTCACGAGGAACGAAGTCTAAATGCAATTAGAAGTAGCCATGTATTCCGTTTCCTCCGAATTCGGAAACTTCGCGTGGTTGTGGACTTAAGGTTTCACTGAAGTTAACAAAGCGAAAATAAATTTACACAAGCTCAATTTACTTTGGCCTCAAAAGCATAATTTGAACAAAGATAGGTAAACAAGTAAAGGGGGAATTAGCTTTTTTTTGGATTTCATAAATAGTCTATTTTATAGAAAACTATAGTTTAATATTCTGAGATACTATGATAGAGCTACTTATGGTCGTACTATTTATGATAGAACTAATTACGGTGCTAATACTGCGGTACTACGTATGAAAAAACTACTCATGATGTTACTAAAGAGGTACAGCTTATGATGCTACTACCGATGTACTGCTTATTATAAAATTACTTACGATGGTACTGCTTATTATAAAATTACTTACGATGGTACTGCTTATGATAATACAACTGTGATATTACTTATATTATCACTGAGATGCTACTCGTGATAATAGTACTTATGAAAATATCACTGAGATGCTACTCGTGATAATAGTACTTATGAAAATATCCCTGAGATACTGCCTTATGATAAAACAAATAATTGATGGTTCTACTGCGGTACTGCGTATGATAAAACTACTTATGATTACACTATTGAGGTACTGCTTATGATGCTACTACCGAGGTACTGCTTATTATAAAACTACTTATGCTACTACTGAGGTACTGCTTATCATAAAACTACTTATGCTACTACTGAGGTACTGCTTATCATAAAACTACTTATGCTACTACTGAGGTACTGCTAATCTTAAAACTACTTATGCTACTACTGAGGTACTGCTTGTGATACACACTACTTATATTACCACTGAGCTATTACTTATGATTAAACTAATAGCTGATGCTACTGCCGAGGTACAGCTTACCTTAAAATTACTTATACTGCTACTACTGAGGTACTGCTACCTAGGTACAGCTTATAAAATTACGTATGATGATATTACTGAGGTAAAATTTATGATAAAATTCCTTATGATGCTAGTATTGAGGTACATCTTATAATAAAAGTACTTATGAGAGAGATGCTAATACTGAGGTACTGCTTATGCTAAAGTTAATTATGGTGCTACTACTGAGGTACTGCTTATTATAAAATTTCTATGATACTACTTATACTACCACTGAGATGCAACTCATGAATACATTACTTTTAAAAATACCACTGAAATATTGCTTATGATAGTGCTACTGAGATACTACCATTGCGATTCTGCTTATGATAATGGTACTGAGATACTGCTTATAAAATTCCAATAATTTAGTAGAATCTTCCTGGTGGTTGTCTCGACGAGGTATCTCGTCATTAGCAAAACTGGTATGATCTTGATGGATGAAATATCTCGTCGTCTCTGACCGTTAGAAGAAAACTAATCAGATCTTGATGACCAAATATCTCGTCGTCTCTAGTCAGAATTTAGAAGAAAACTAATAGAAAATTGATGGATGAAATATCTCGTTGTTAATGGTCATTAGAAGAAAACTAATCTGATCTTGAGGGACGAAATATTTCGTTGTCTCTGGCCATTCGAAGAAAACTAACCAGATTTTGATCTTGCAATCATAAAAAAAAATGACAGCAATATAACAAACGAGATATCTTGTCATTAAACAAACTGTCCAGATCTTGATGGACGAAATGTTTTGTCAAAACAATTTAGAGGATTAACCAGATCTCTACCTTCCCCATAAACCTGTCATAAAGTACACGCAATCTTGGAAAATAAGTTTCTTTTAGGTCCACCTAACACCAGAGGATTTTCAGACATACTGCTGCATACTTCCTTCGAGTGTTTATATTAATGAGTAGTAAACCACATCTGCTTAATATTGCTCTTTCCTGCTTTTAGATTAATGAGTTCCTGTGTTTACATTACTGTTTCTTGTATACGTATTTTTATCAGTTCATTTGGCTGATGTATATGAAGAGACATGACAACAGAACGATACGAACGGTGAAAAAACTAGGAGGCAACTAACTCACACTGTATCGCATCAGCCAAATGAACTGATAAGAATGTGTATACAAGAAACAGTAATGTAAAACCAGGAACTCATAAATCTAAAAGCAAGAAAGAGCAATGTTAAACACCAGCAATTTAAGACTCATTAAATATAAACACTCCAAAAAAATATTTAGCACACCCTGAATAGCCTCATGGACTGCAAGACATTGACATATTGTATTTTAGGTTAGCAAACACAATTGTAGTTTATCATTGTTACGCTGGTCGAATTGGTGGAAAGAATCGATACATACGAGGATCTTCTACAAGCATCTTTTCCGTCGACTGATGGGGACTGATGGAACTGGGCAGCGACACCTGGCTCTTCTTCTCAAGAGGTCCAAAGGTCTGAAGCTGACACCCCTCGTCACTACCCCTCCTGTCGGAGTCAGAGTTCCGCTTGCGTCGTGTCAGAGAGTGTTGCAAACGGACCTGAAAGCAGATACAACGAATTACCATAGACGTATGGCTGTTATGGGAGGCTTTTTCTGTCAAACTAACTGTCCGTTTCACACTAGAGGGACCGGAACATACTACAAAGTGTGCGAATATACCAGCCAACAATGGTAAGGTAAGGTAAGGTAATTTTAGTTAACGTCGTACTAGAGCAACACAACGGGCTATTGACGACGGTCCGGGATCAGTCCCTTAAGGGAAAGATCAGAGGACAACACCTCGTAATTTTGAACCACGGTCAGATGACGAAGCAACACGTGAGCTGGCACCCCACTATGCCAACAATGAATTAAGATAGGTAGATAGTTAAATTAATGCCAACCGAATGGCATAACGGGCTATTGCTGATGGCCCGGGATCAATCCTGAAGTGAAATATCAAAGAACAACGCCTCATAATTGGAACCACGGTTGGTAATGGTAATGGTAATTTTAGTTAACGTCGTACTAGAGCAACACAACGGGCTATTGACGACGGTCCGGGATGTCCCTTAAGGGAAAGATCCGAGGACAACACCTCGTAATTTTGAACCACGGTCAGATGACGAAGCAACACCTGAGCTGGCATCCCACTATGCCAACAATGAATTAAGATAGGTAGATAGTTAAATTAATGCCAACCGAAAGGCATAACGGGCTATTGCTGATGGCCTGGGATCAATCCTGAAGTGAAATATCAAAGAACAACGCCTCATAATTGGAACCACTGTTGGTAATGGTAATGGTAATTTTAGTTAACGTCGTACTAGAGCAACACAACGGGCTATTGACGACGGTCCGGGATCAGTCCCTGAAGGGAAAGATCCGAGGACAACACCTCGTAATTTTGAACCACGGTCAAGTGACGAAGCAACACCTGAGCTGGCACCCTACTCTCCAAACTTCCACGCCAACCCAACGTGAGGACTTTCGGCCCCGACAGTTTTAAGGAGCACCAGCCGACTCTACACCATACGCTTACAAACATCCATGCCCGGACCCGGATTCGAACCAGGAACCTTCCGATCAAGATGGTAACACTTTAACCACCAGATTACCACGGTTGGATGAAGAGGTCAACATCAAACATCCACACCATGTCAACACGAGAAATTTTGAGGCTACGACACATTTAATGAGCACCACCCCCACTTATACGACAGTCTGTCTGGACCGAGTATCGAACCGGCAACCTCCGGTTACTAAACCGCTACTCTTCAAGCCGTTTGAAATGGTAATGATTCACAGGAGCATATCATCCTGCACCAAAGAGTGCGTATGTGCTATCCAATTGTGGCAGGTGGTTGAATTGACGCCTGTTGAGCATCACAACAGGTTATAGGTGACGGTCAGAGATCGATACCAAAAGAAGATCCGAGGACAAGACCTCGTAATTTTGAACAGCGATTGACGACCAACCGTTATAATGGTTAAGGTGTTAGCCTCTAGATCGGAAGGTTCGAATCCGGGCCCGGGAATGGATGTTTGTAAACGTATAGTGTAGAGGCGGTTGGTGCACCTTAAATCTGTCGGGGACGAAAGTCCTCACGTTGGGTTGGCGTGGAAGTTTGGAGAGTGGGGTGCCAGCTCAAGTGTTGCTTCGTTATCTGACCGTGGTTCAAAATTACGAGGTGTTGTCCTAGGATCTTTCCCTCAAGAGACTGATCCCGGACCGTCGTCAATAGCCCGTTGTGTTGCTCTAGCACGACGTTAACGAAAAAATTACCAAAAACATTGAACAGCGACGGATGACGAGGTCAACACCTGACGGGTTACTTAGCCTGAGATGTCATTCCTCTCTCCGAACTTCCACACCAAGTCGACGTAAGGACATTTGAGACTGCGAAAGATTTAATTTATGGTAGAACACACGGAGAACGTCTGGTACAAAATTTTAGATAGATGTAAATAAATTGCGGAGGACCAAAAGCTACAAAGATCAGGGATAATTTATTTTTTCCACTCCTTCAATTCTAGCCGACCAATCGGTATAGTGGTTAAGGTGTTAGCCTCTAGATCGGAAGGTTCCTGGTTCGAATCCGGTTCCGGGCATGGATGTTTATAAACGTTTGGTGTAGAGGCGGCTGGTGCATCTTAAATCTGTCGTGGCCGAAAGTCCTCACGTTGGGTTGGCGTGGAAGTTTGGAGAGTGGGGTGCCAGCTCAGGTGTTGCTTCGTCATCTGACCGTGGTTCAAAATTACGAGGTGTTGTCCTCGGATCTTTCCCTTAAGGGACTGATCCCGGACCGTCGTCAAAAGCCCGTTGTGTTGCTCTAGTACGACGTTAACTAAAAAAATTACCAAATTACCTCCAATTCTAACCACACAAATTTCAAATTAATGCAGGCCTCGAAATAGATTTTTTAATACAAGTGCACCTCGTGCACCTAAGTTTTTAAATTAAGTGCCCAGATTATATATCAGGTGCGCATTTAAAAAAACGCAATGTAAGAGCATTTATGTAATGTAAACTACTTTATTAGTTGGGTAGGTTTAGATAGGTTAGTAATAGATAGTAAATATAAAAATATTTAAACAATTTTTTTTATCTGCGAAATTATTACTTCTAATAGAATTTTTAAATGCAACCATATATTCTTAATTTTTTCGTTCCTATAGCACTCAATTTCTTCATTGTTTGGCCAATAACATGGCTCGAAGACAGCAAAGGCAGAAGAAAGTGGATCCTTAACAATGGATTTAAATCTGACTTCAGTCGGCGAACTGCATAGTTGGATCACGTGTCGTGTTTCTTTCAAAACTTTCGTTTTTTCAAGGTATACGGCGCACGGCTGTCGCGACCGTCGTTTCAACAGAGCCACCTGGAAAATGTTTTGATCATCGGAAAGTTCTGGTGGCAGTGGCACAAGTAAACCCTCCTCCTGTATAAACACGTTAAGGCCCAGCGATTTTATTTTCGCATAGTGTGTATTTAGGAATTTTAATTAGGTTCCTTTAGAGCGAGAGAGGTTGATACTAATATTTTATTCATACATCAAAATAAAATAAAACACATTATCCCTCCCCCTTTTATTAACGTTAGTTGCACTGCGTGCACCTAGCGGGAAAAAATTAGGTGCACAATTTTATTTTCATTCTGCACATTGCACCCGGGTATTTCGAGCCCTGAATTAATGTTAGATCACATTCCATATGTGATAGCACTGCATTGTTAAAAATACATTCACTAATATCATAGTTTGCGCTGGCTCAATATACTATCAAACACAACGCTTACAAGTACGCTAGTAGAAGTTGCACGTTAGCAATAAGAATTAAATTCACGGGCCACTTGTTGGTTGGTTAATAACTGTGACACTGTCCCCCAAGCACAAAATAAGTAATAAAAGCTTTTTCAATTTAATGAATTAAAAAATATATAATTTAATAAGATAAAATTTCTTTAATAATTAAAATTATTTTATGTATTTATAGGATTTTTTTAAATTAACGTCGTACTAGAGCAACGGGCTATTGACGACGGTCCGGGATCAGTCCCTTAAGGGAAAGATCCGAGGACAACATCTCGCAATTTTGAACCACGGTCAGATGACGAAGCAACTCCTGAGCTGGCACCCCACTCTCCAAACTTCCACACCAACACAACGTGAGGACTTTCGGCCACGACAGGAGGACTTTCGGCCAGCCGCCTCTACACCATACGCTTACAAACATCCATGCCCGGACCCGGATTCGAACCAGGAACCGTCCAATCTAGAGGCTACCACTTTAACCATTATACCGGTTGATCGGCGGAAATATACTAGGCCAACACCACTTAATTTTGAACCACGGTCAGATGATAAGGTCACACCTGAGCTGGCACCCCGCTCTCAGAACTTGCACCCTACGCCAACGTGAGAACATTTGAGACCCCGACAGATTTAACTTGAACCACCCCCCTTTGTATTCGACGTTCTTTGGCTGGATTCGAACTCGCAACCCTCCGATTGCGAGTCCCTGATTCTTCTTACCGGATTATCGGGGTTTGGATTGACGAGGAAATACCAAACTTACAGAGTTATGCTCTTAGTGTCATACTTACGAGAATATTGTCTCTTTTGCGGTAGGGTTCCTCTTTTTCGCATTCACTTAGGTAAGGAGACGGTGGTTTAGGGTCTCTCGTACAGATGAGATCATCGATATAAGGATTTGTCATCGTAATCACCTCTGTTAAAGAAAAACAAAGAGTTAAATTTCAAATACATACAATGCCCAAACTTTACTAAAATTTCTAAAATCCCGAAAACTAACGAGTTTGAGAATATAAATTTTATATATATTTAACCCTGCTATTAGTTTCGATGAGGTACCTCCTAAACAATTTCGCTACTTACGATACAATTCGTCATTGTTTTTTGGATGATGACGATATCAAAACATGTTCAGTTTTCATCATATGATGAGATATCTCGTTCATGAGGATCTGGTCAGTTTTGCTAATGGCGAGATAATTCATCGAGACAACCGTCAAGAGGGTTAAAATATTGTGAAAAACAAGCCACGTCAGCGTTTGTCTGTAAATGAGACCATAAACAACGAATTTCTTATCATTTTTGTAAAATTGGAAGCCTTTTATCGAGCTAAATGTGGGTAGCAATAATGTTTAGTGGTGACAACACAATTAGATTAAAGACTAAGCTTCACTGAAACGGCAATAGGCTATATTTTAAGGTAAACCCTATATCTACCATACCGGTATATGCGTAACATAAAATAAAATCTCTTATTCAATCCTCTACGTAGTTTCGATGGGATATTTTGTACCAACAAGATTTGACCAATTTTGCTATTTACGATACATCTCGTTATCAAGACATTGCTGATTTAGTGATGATGGCGATATACAAATCTGATCAGTGCTAATGACGAGTCATTAGGATCTGGTCAGTTTTGCTAATGACGAGATACCTCGTCAAAACAACTTACCAGGAGGGTTAAAAAATTGCCTAAATAAAACTTTTTAGTCCATGAATGAGACAAGGAACTATTAATTTCCTTTTATTTCAGTGAAATTAGAAGCATTTGGTGGAGTTAAATGTGATTGGTGGTAGATGTTTGAGACGGCAACACAGTCAGATTAAACGCCAAACAGCGATAAACTACGTTTCAGAGTAAACTCGATATGTAACATACGAATTTGCGTAAAATTAAATAAAATCTATAACATAGCATACTTATCAGGCCAGCAATCTAAAAATAAAATATCAGCATTTATTTTCAGACAGTAAACGAAAACGGTACGCATCTCCAAACGGACAACAGAACGATTGCACTCTCGCTTTCAAACGGAAGAGAAAACAGAGGCCAGCTCATTCAAAACGGGAAGCATGCGCAGAAAAGAACGTGATCATGCGACCTTGGAAACAGCTGATAAGCAGTTCCTCGTTCCGATTGGGAAGAAGAGAAGAAAAACACCGTCAGTCTGCTACATGTCTCCTTTTGCATATCGTTTATTTCTTTACACTGAAAATCATATATATATATATATATATATGTGTGTGTGTGTGTGTTTGTGTATATTCTCTAAATAAATCTACACCGTTTGACCAATCCACACCAAATTTTGTACACTTATACTTTAGAACACTTCGGAAAACATAGGCTTTTTCTTTACTATCTTTAGATCAATCTGTAGCCATGAGAATTGGCACACAAGTTGTCCCAAATGTGCCCTCCGAAGCCCCAATTTTAAAATGTAAAGTTTGTTTTTCTGCAATAAATGGAAATGGATAAGGAAACACGTTCTACTGGGTTTGTATACGTGTTAACACAGGGAAATGTCGCGGTCATATTTGAAACCCGAGCGAGTTATTTAGCTAGTTAGAAATAAGAATTAATATTCTCAAATTAGACGGCGTGCAGTTAGATATTTTAAATTCATTTAGAGGTTTGAAAACCATTTATGCGAATATGGAAAAGTTTAACACACAAACAAGTATGTATAGGTCTATCAATGATACATATTTACTGATTAAGTTTCTTTCGAATGGGTTAAATATCCCCACTATAATGCTCTTTAAAGTATAGAAATTTCTGCAAAGGAACTGCTTGACGATTGGACTGACTAAACAAGGAATTAATTGAAAGGGCATGCTCTAAATTCATCTATCATCATTCAATCTGAAATATTTATTCAGAATTTTTATTTCACGACAAAATTCGCGGATAAGATTATATTTCTGGTTGCATTCACTACTACTGGTTTATAAATCGATCTCTGAGGTATGATTAAAAGATATAACGCAAATAAATACCAAATAATCAAAACTAACAATATTGGTAATGATGGAAATCAAAACTGGTATTTCGTTACCGGTTTCTATACCCTGATATTCACCTGGTGGATTTTGGTATTGGATGTCCGGAGGTTTTTCGTCCTCGTCTGGTACAATTATGCACATATCCCTGTTACCTTCTTTGCTACTTTTGAGCAGCGCCTCCGATCTGGAAAAGAAATGAAACATTAAACGCTTCATATTAACTATCAGACTTATTAAAACTGTTTACATATTAAAAAAAATTTAATCCTTCAATTAGTTTTGACGAGTTAGCACGTTCGTCGATATCTGACCAATTTTGCTAATGACAAGCTATCTCGTAATTAAGATATTGCTGTTTTGACGATGACGAGAACGTGATCTTTTCCGTTTTCTACTAATGACGGATATGACCAGTTTTGCTAATGGCCAGGTATCTCGTTATCAAGATAATTCCGATTTTGTAATCGTGACCAGATCAAGATACATTATAAGACTCGGAACCTCTCGGTGAGTCGGGAGGGTGTGGATCAGGACAGATCAAGATCTGGTCAGTTTTCTTCTAATGACTGGGCGTCGAGATATTTCATCCATCAAGATCGTATCAATATTGCTATTGACAAGATCATCGAGACAAACCATCAGAAGACTTCAGTCCGTAGATGACATCCTTTTTGTGGTATCTCATTCTGTCATTCTGTGGATCAAGATCTGGTCAGTTTTCTTGTAATAACGTGATACCTTTTGCACTGCAAATGGCTTTGCTAATGACGAGATCTATCCTCAAGATATTGCCGATTGTTTGATGATCACGAGATCAAAATCTGGTAATTTTCTTCTAATGACAAGATACCTCTTTCATCTAGGATGTAATAAAGGATAAGGTTAGTTTAGCTAATGACGAGATTTTTCGTTAATTAAGAGAAGATTGTCTTAACCTTGCTGTTAAGACAATCAACAGCAGGGTTAAAAAAAGAATCCCAAAAGGTGTAGATGTGCAGATGCCTAAGGTTGCCCAATCTGGGCAGCCAGAGACAGCCATGGAAGATTTGTTGAAAAGTGTTCCATAGGATATATAAACTCTCGACTGTCCACTCACGATACTGGGACATCAAGAAAGAATGACAATACAGATTCTGTGTTAAACAGATTAGAAAACCTGTACATCCAACCACCTAATCTTACTATTTAAGTTAACCAAACGTAGAAACAACTTTCTAAAAGATAATGGCTTTTCATTAACAAACACATCGATTAAAAATATTTAATAAAAAGCCGTTAAACGAAAAATAAACCTTTTAAGAGACCAACAAAATCATCCATTTTACAAATTTTGCTTTAACATTTAAACATTCGGGGAGTTTACACTCAAATATAAATTATGCAGCTTGCACAAAAATCTGAAACGCATGCTCATAAATTAGCAGTCTTTTCTGCATAATTTCTAAACAGGACGCTGAAGAGAAAGAAATATGTTGTGACGTCTGTAAAAAAGAGGTTTTCACCACCTGATCATCGTGGGCCTGCCACGATAGGGGAGCGGACGACACCTAAAAAAAAACAAAGAACCACTGTGTTACAGTCGGTGCCGACTTCTTGCACCTGGCACCTGCTCTCGCACATCACACTCGCACGTGTGGGATTGACACCCCTTCAGTGTTGCAGGTGTCATTGGAAAACACGCGATCGACATTCTAAGAGGAAGGTGGACTCCTCCGAAAAACGGAAAGGGAGACGAGAGACAGAAGCCACTGGAGCAAGTGGTGGACGAAAGAGCTCTCGTTTAGACAGCTATACGGTGAAGTCAAACACCGGGGAACAATAGACAAACTGTGAAGAGAAACTTATTGTTTTATTAATGAACCTTCGTACATTAATCGTGAATTGTAAATAGGCGTGTAGATAGATAGGTCCATTTGTAAATTGAAACCTTGTAAGTGTAATAGAAAACTTAGAGTTATATAACTTAGTCCAACTCCATTGTTTTGCTGTGGTGCTCCAAAACACCACAATACCCAGGGAGGAATGCAATTGACAGGAATAGAACCTACAACTCGAAGGTTGCTAGCGCAGTGGGAATACCCACTAAGCCACGACACGACGACCCGTTTTCAACTACCGATGTGAGTACTTAGTCATAATGTGTATGTGAGTACTTAGTCATAATGTGTATACGAGTATTTAGTCATAATGTGTATGTGAGTACTTAATCATAATGTGTATGTGAGTACTTAGTCATAATGTGTATGTGAGTACTTAGTCATAATCTGTATGTGAGTACTTAGTCATAATGTGTATGTGAGTACTTAGTCATATTGTGTATGTGAGTACTTAGTCATAATGTGTATGTGAGTACTTAGTCATAATCTGTATGTGAGTACTTAGTCATAATGTGTATTTGAGTACTTAGTCATATTGTGTATGTGAGTACTTAGTCATAATGTGTATGTGAGTACTTAGTCATAATGTGTATGTGAGTACTTAGTCATAATGTGTATGCGAGTACTTAGTTATGTGTTATGTGGTAAAAGCAACTGTACACTAATGGGAAATCTCATGACGCTCCAAGAGTCAATACAAGTAAACATGACTTCCAAATTACATTCCCTTTAGATTCACCGCCATACGTACACCGTCCTGGAGCAGATTAGATTTGCTCGATGGATTCGTCGTTATTTATTTTCCGGAATGGCAACATGAAGGATGATAGGCAAAGTTACTTAAGAATCAGGCATCCTCCACTGCTTTGATTGATGTGGCAATAACATGGGAGATATATCATAAGAAACGCTCCTATTCCTCATTCCTTGCCGAGGACTGCTTGTTATTAGAAAAAAGATAAGCGATCCTTCCGCATCTGCTGTAAAATGAAAACAACCAACTTCATTTTTCATCGTTGCAATCAACTTCGATTCTGCTTTCGCAGATGAGATGTCTAATTGATGACTTTTGAAGGTTTCCAGATTGAAAGTTGTAACGACCCGTTATTTAAAAATCTTTGTATGAATGTATAGGAATTTGAATGAATACAGTTTGGTTGTATTTGGAACTCACGCCATGGATAAAATATGAGGAATATCTGAAAATGGCACTAACTGTTAATGACGTAGGAGATCTGGTTTTGTGAATGCACACGCGGCTAGAATTTTTTGTCTGTGAAGTTACTCAATATTTTTTTTAATTCCAAAACAATTAATAATTAATTAAAAAAATAGCTAGGTTTTAGATAAGATGGAAGACACACGACTGCTGTTATTTTAAGTTTGTGAAATTATGTAAAAGTACCAAAGAGCATTTTCAAAATTCCGAAGCTTCTTGATTATTGAAAGTATATGGACAATTTTAGTTAGGAAGAATTGGTTTTGTTAGATTGCAATTATTTCATGACACAATGTGATTTTCATAGGTAGGTTGTTAATTAACGTCAAATCGGAGCAATGAAAAGGGCTATTGACAATGGTCCGGGACAAGACGAGAAGGAAAGATCCTCGTCACATGGCTAGATGACGAGGTCACACCTGAGCTGGCACCCTACTCTCCAAACTTCCAACCACTCTGACAGGAGGAAATACGAGGTCACGATAGATTTACTGTACACCAGCCCCCTATGTACACAACGGTCTTTGTTTGGATTCGAACTCGGATTATAAGCTCGGAACAGATTATAAGCAACGCTCTGGCTTATAATCCGCTGCCAACTGGATTACCACGACCCATTTTAAGTTTATAGTAGTAGTAGAAGCCCAATCATGATTAAATTGAGGTTACTTACGTTTTTGAATTCCTTTTTTCTGCACCTGAAAAAAAAACACAAAATAATAAAGTTTACATGATACATGTAGATGTTTTGAAACTGTGTAATATTGCATATATTAATATATACAGAGTATAAAGAACCTGTAAAACGTAACCAGATATAACGGTACATTACAAGATGCAATATATATATATATATATATATATATATATTATATTAATATATATATTAATTATTAAGCCTATGTTAGAAAAATGCTTTTCACCAAAAACATACACCTAGTTATACAAAAGGCATGGTAAATAATCGACTTTCCAGGCTATTGACGACGGTCCGACATCAAACCCGAACGGCAAGATCCTAGGACAACCATGTAATTTTGAACCAGGTTCAGATGACGAGGTCGCATTTGAGCTGGAAATCCACTCTCCAAACGTCCACACAACGCCAACGTGAGGACATTTAATGCCACGACAGATTTGATGTGCACCAGCCCCCTATTTATACATGATGGTGTTTAGTTGGGATCGAGCTTGCAACCCTACCGAGGATCGGTCAAGAGGGTGAAAACAAATATGCAAAAACTAAGGCTTTTAAAGCAAAATTCAGGCTTTTAAACCTCCAATTGGTATTAAAGAGATATCTCGTCCAACAAGATCTGAATAGTTTTGCTAATGACGAGATGTATCATTCATTGAATATTTTGTGGTGATGACGATGACACAGATCTGGTCCGTTTTCTTCTAGTGACTAGGTATCTCGTCAATAAATATCTGAACCATTTGCTACTAGTAACACGATATCTCGTCAATAAAGATCTAGTCCGTTTTCTTCTAGTGACTACTAGGTATCTCGTCAGTAAAGATCTGGTCCATTTGCTACTAGTAACACGATATCTCGTCAATAAAAATCATGTCCATTTTCTTCTAGCGGCTAGGTATCTCGTCAATAAAGATCTGGTCCATTTGCTACTAGTAACACGATATCTCGTCAATAAAGATCTGGTCCATTTTCTTCTAGTGACTAGGTATCTAGTCAATAAATATCTGAACCATTTGCTACTAGTAACACGATATCTCGTCAATAAAGATCTAGTCCGTTTTCTTCTAGTGACTACTAGGTATCTCGTCAGTAAAGATCTGGTCCATTTGCTACTAGTAACACGATATCTCGTCAATAAAAATCATGTCCATTTTCTTCTAGCGGCTAGGTATCTCGTCAATAAAGATCTGGTCCATTTGCTACTAGTAACACGATATCTCGTCAATAAAGATCTGGTCCGTTTTCTTCTAGTGACTAGGTATCTAGTCAATAAATATATGAACCATTTGCTACTAGTAACACGATATCTCGTCAATAAAGATCTAGTCCGTTTTCTTCTAGTGACTACTAGGTATCTCGTCAGTAAAGATCTGGTCCATTTGCTACTAGTAACACGATATCTCGTCAATAAAAATCATGTCCATTTTCTTATAGCGGCTAGGTATCTCGTCAATAAAGATCTGGTCCATTTGCTACTAGTAACACGATATCTCGTCAATAAAGATCTGGTCCATTTTCTTCTAGTGACTAGGTATCTCGTCAATAAAGATCTGGTCCATTTGCTAGTAGTAACACGATATCTCTTCAATAAAGAGCTGGTCCATTTTCTTCTAGTGACTAGGTATCTCGTCAATAAAGATCTGGTACATTTGCTACTAGTAACACGATATCTCATCAATAAAGATCTGGTCCATTTTCTTCTAGTGACGAAATATCTCGTAAATAAAGATCCCGTCAGTTTTGGATAATGACGAGATACTTAAACAGTTAGAAAAATCAGATCTTGAAGGACGAAATACCTCGTCGAAACCACTTGAAGAGTTAAGTTATACCAATATTCACTTTATAATCGTAGAATGCAGCATTTTGAATTGAAAAGACGAAGTACAACCGATGAATTTTCCTATTTCTGAATAAATTAAAATCCTCATAGACGTTACCATCGAAAAGAAAATTAATCTTAACTGCCTTAATCATAATTAATCCGCAAAAAAATTAAACAGTTTCGAATTTATTACATCTATCTATTAAGCAGCATTATGCATCGAGCAAAAACCTCCAAAGCATCATTTGTTTTCCTTCCTCTGTGCATTTAAAAGCTACAATTACACGAGCTCCTGGATACATCTAAACCAGCTTCACACCCAAATTAAAAACTAAATGCTCTTAAAACCGCACTCCACAGCAAGCAAAGTAATTGAAAACCAATAGAAAAGCGACGGTCTTTCATTAGGTTTGAAAATTTCAATTTATTTCAAGTCGCGCTGTGTTAAGTGCGAATTTAATTCGCCAGTTTAAACTAATGAATCTGGCAACCGTCTGGGATAATTTGGGGCGGGAGAGTTCATTAAATTGATGACAGAAAACTCCTAATTTAATTATCCGAGTACACTCATTTACGAAACCACTTAAAATGAAAAAGGGGCAGTTTTTTCTAGTTCAGTTTTTAGTTCCGTTTTTTTTCTACGAAGTACTTTTTTTGAATTTTAGTGGGTCCTCGGTTTTATAAGTAGGTTCTAATAAAGCAGAAAATTAATGAATTGATAAAACGGTTTGGAGTGTGCGGATACGCGGATTTCAATAGGTGGTTGTTGAATTAAATTTTTGTTCGTTATTGCGCTTCAGCAATTTTAAAGTTTAGTGATTCATTTAGAAAAAACGACAAAAGAAGTTATAGAATAGAATACGATTTTTCATTTCTACTTTAGAATTGACCATATTGAAATTTCTGTTGGAATGTGCAAAAATTATAGAAAGACTAGCGATAAATACAAGAAATATGGTACAAATGTTTACCATATGTTGACTTTACCTTTTGACTACGGCAAGATATAACAAGCGCGATTCTTATAACTTTCAAGATACAACTGCTGTAACCAAACGTAGTCTATATTCTCTCTTGGCGCGATTCTTATAACTTTCAAGATACAACTGCTGTAACCAACCGTAGTCTATATTCTTCCTTGGCGCGATTCTTATAACTTTCAAGATACAACTGCTGTAACCAAACGTAGTCTATAATCTCTCTTGGCGCGATTCTTATAACTTTCAAGATACAACTGCTGTAACCAACCGTAGTCTATATTCTTTCTTGGCGCGATTCTTATAACTTTCAAGATACAACTGCTGTAACCAAACATAGTCTATATTCTTTCTTGGCGCGATTCTTATAACTTTCAAGATACAACTTCTGTAACCAAACGTAGTTTATATTCTCTCTTGGCGCGATTCTTATAACTTTCAAGATACAACTGCTGTAACCAACCGTAGTCTATATTCTTTCTTGGCGCGATTCTTATAACTTTCAAGATACAACTGCTGTAACCAAACGTAGTCTATATTCTCTCTTGGCGCGATTCTTATAACTTTCAAGATACAACTGCTGTAACCAACCGTAGTCTATATTCTTTCTTTGCTCGATTCTTATAACTTTCAAGATACAACTGCTGTAACCAAACGTAGTCTATATTCTTTCTTGGCGCGATTCTTATAACTTTCAAGATACAACTGCTGCAACCAACCGTAGTCTATATTCTTTCTTGGCGCGATTCTTATAACTTTCAAGATACAACTGCTGTAACCAACCGTAGTCTATATTCTTTCTTGGCGCGATTCTTATAACTTTCAAGATACAACTGCTATAACCAAACGTAGTCTATAATCTCTCTTGGCGCGATTCTTATAACTTTCAAGATACAACTGCTGTAACCAACCGTAGTCTATATTCTTCCTTGGCGCGATTCTTATAACTTTCAAGATACAACTGCTGTAACCATACGTAGTCTATATTCTCTCTTGGCGCGAATCTTATAACTTTCGAGATACAACTGCTGTAACCAACCGTAGTCTATATTCTTTCTTGGCGCGATTCTTATAACTTTCAAGATACAACTGCTGTAACCAGCCGTAGTCTATATTCTTTCTTGGCGCGATTCTTATAACTTTCAAGATACAACTGCTGTAACCAACCGTAGTCTATATTCTTTCTTGGCGCGATTCTTATAACTTTCAAGATACAACTGCTGTAACCAAACGTAGTCTATATTCTCTCTTGGCGCGATTCTTATAACTTTCAAGATACAACTGCTGTAACCAGCCGTAGTCTATATTCTTCCTTGGCGCGATTCTTATAACTTTCAAGATACAACTGCTGTAACCAAACGCAGTCTATATTCTCTCTTGGCGCGATTCTTATAACTTTCAAGATACAACTGCTGTAACCAACCGTAGTCTATATTCTTTCTTGGCGCGATTCTTATAACTTTCAAGATACAACTGCTGTAACCAAAGTAGTCTATGTTCTTTCTTGGCGCGATTCTTATAACTTTCAAGATACAACTGCTGTAACCAAACGTAGTCTATATTCTTTCTTGGCGCGATTCTTATAACTTTCAAGATACAACTGCTGTAACCAACCGTAGTCTATATTCTTCCTTGGCGCGATTCTTATAACTTTAAAGATACAATTGCTGTAACAACCGTAGTCTATACACTTTCTTGGCGAGATTTTTATAACTTTCATGGTACAACTAATGTACTGGCCATTCTCTAAATTCGTTCTTGGCGAGATCATGGTTTAACTGATTTATTGGCCGTAGTCTAAAGATTAATTGGATACATATCGCACCCCGGCAAGAAAAGTGACACAAGTCAAAAGATAAAAATTTTGATGTCATGTCATTGAAAAATATATATGAGGTGCCCCAGCGTGTTATATTACTATTCTATAGAATATAATAGAAGTTACCACCACAAATACTTACGTAAAATTTAAAAGAAGCTTATACTATTTCAATACAATTTTTATAGTATCCTTTAGGCTGATGTTTCTCGAATTCTGCAATTTTGAGTTGTGTCACTTTTCTTGCGAGGGTGCGACATGTTTGTAAACAGTTCTTAAATTCTAAAGTTTTCGAATAAAAAAATAACTTATTTTGAAAAATCTTTAGTTTTTAATATTGATTCTTTTGATCGCATAAGAAACTTTAACACGCGTTAACATGACTCAGCCTTGACAGAATGTTTTAACTTTTATGTTACATTTTGCTTTGCTCAATAAAAAGTTAGTAATTTAGTTTTTCGAAAATTCTCAAAACAAAAAAATAAACAAATGTACCAATATAATGTAAGAAAAAGTCACCTTAAAAGATAGCCCTTTTGTTTTAAAATTCGAATTGCTTGACTGCAAATATATCGAGGAATGTAAATATGATTTAGATTGGATGATTTAGACATATCTAGAGTTTAGTTTTGACAGTCAAAAAATTCAATGTTTGGGAAAATGCAAACTAAAAACAAATTGGTTTACATTTTGGTTTACAAATTGGTTTACTCTCAATGATCTAAAAACTTTAAAAATTGAATAAGACTAAAATCACGATGACAAAACTCACGATTTCGGTGTTACAAAGCGTCTATTATCATCAGGACAAAAGTAAGAAACTAGAAGTTTTGGCCAACCAAAATAACTAGACAGGTTTTTGTAATCCTTCCATTTTGTTATAGACACGTGATTTCAAAGTTTATAGACTATTAACACTTCGAGTGTTTGAAACAGATATCGCTTCCAAGATCTGGTCAGTTTTGCCTAAGGCCAAGATTTCTTATTGATTAAAAGTTGCCATATTACTTCAATGAAGATCCAAGTAGTAAAACCAGACTGTACCTTGCCAGTAACTAGTGACAGTTTGGATTAGGTATCAGCACTAGAGGCTGCACAGTACACACCACTGGACAGTTTTCTACGTGAAGAGCATTGATTGATGAGTGGGATGACCTTCCTCAAGATCAACTGGATAATTTGGTGCTTAGCATGCCCAGACATTCTACTGACTGTTTTGCAGCACACACACACACACACACACACACACACACACACACACACACACACACACACACACACACACACACACACACACACACACACACACACACACACACACACACACACACACACACACACACACACACACACACACACACACACACACACACACACACACACACACACACACACACACACACACACACACACACACACACACACACACACACACACACACACACACACACACACACACACACACACACACACACACACACACACACACACACACACACACACACACACACACACACACACACACACACACACACACACACACACACACACACACACACACACACACACACACACACACACACACACACACACACACACATGACAAACATGGCACGTTCATATAAACCATATACTGCTACTTTTTTGCACGGGAGATGTTTTCTCCAATTGCTGCAGGCAGCATGTACCTTATTTTTATTACGTACTACTTACGAATTACGTAGATGTACCCTATTTGAAGCATTGATTGATGAGTGGGATGGCCTTCCCTAAGATCAACTGGATAATTTGGTGCTTAGCATGCCCAGACATTTTACTGACTGTTTTGCAGCACACACACACACATGACAAACATGACACCTTCATATAAACCATATACTGCTACTTTTTTGCACGGGAGATGTTTTCTCCAATTGCTCCAGGGAGTATGTCCCTTATTTTTACTATGTACTACTTACCAATTACGTACATGTACCCTATTTTTTGTTCTGTACTTTTTATTTAATAAACAGGCTTTACGTTTACGTCACTTTTCTTGTGATTTTGTAGCTTTACGTGTTCAAACTGTCATAATTCTTAATTTATGAGCATGAATGTAGTTTAGCTATGGTTTCACCTTATCATCATCCACGGTGAATGAAGATCCAAGGATGAAACACAGTTTGTATCTCGGCCAGAACTGGTGACGATTTGGATTAGATTTTTGCACCAGAGACTACACCTCATGACAGGTAGAGATGCGAAGATAAAACACCAGGGTTAACGTATAGTCCAGATATGATTCCACCTTATGACTCGAAGGTGAATGGAGATCCAAGGAGGAAAAAGAATCGTACCTTGCTCAGTGACGATTTCGATTAGATTTATGCATCAGACCAGGTCTCGAAATACATTTTTTAATACAGGTGCACCTTGTGCACCTAAGTTTTTAAATTAGGTGCACAGGTGTGCCTAGCTGGAAAAAATTAGGTGCACAATTTTATTTTCATGTGCACAGTGCACCTGTGCACCCGGGTATTTCGAGCCCTGCATCAGACAACACCACAGGGTAAAAGAGTTAGCAATTAGTTTAGCTAAGATTCTTACTTCTGTTGTAATTTTTCACATATCATGAGATTTGCACTTACGTTTCTGCTCTTGCCTTCTTCTCCTAGTCTTGCTGAGGAGGACGATGGCTATTCCTAATAGGAGAATGACAAAGACGACCGCTGACAGAATGACGATGAGCACCTGCGACGTCAGCTGCCAATTACTGCCTCTAGTAAAGACATGGGAAACAGGAACGTTTACATGACCTGTGCCGAAAGGATTAATGGAATTACAAAGACACAATAGACGCCACAAACTCAGCTAAAGTTAAGCCATTTGCCTCGTTTCTACACACTTCAAACGACACAGATCAACTTGGTATATCATTTTTAAACATACTTTTTAATGCTGTGGATGGTAATCATTCAAGATGAATAATTTTGCACTTCTTTTATGTAGACATTTTGGGTACAGTCTCTATTATACTTAGCCTGTGTTTGTCAAAAATATGTTGCAGAATGAGGTGATTAAAAGTCACATTGAATCAAGTACAGTAATTATTTTAGTATTATAATTCAAGTAGAGTAATTATTTTAGTACATTAATTCAAGTACAGTAATTATTTTAGTATTATAATTCAAGTACACTAATTATTTTAGTATTATAATTCAAGTACAGTAATTATTTTAGTACATCAATTCAAGTACAGTAATTATTTTAGTATTATAATTCAAGTACAGTAATTATTTTAGTACATTAATTCAAGTAAAGTAATTATTTTAGTATTATAATTCAAGTACAGTAATTATTTTAGTATTATAATTCAAATATAGTAAATATTTTAGTATTATAATTCAAGTACAGTAATTATTTTAGTATAAGATTTAGTTTAGTATTTTGTATTATTTTAGTATCGCTTTCGTATGTAATGTGCAGTAAACTTTTACCACACATTACAAAGCCCTAATGTGTAGTAAACTTTTACTACACATTACAAAGCCCTAATGTGTAGTAAACTTTTACCACACATTACAAAGCCCTAATGTGTTTACACTCTTATTTGTTTAAATTAAGCATTGGTATAGTTAAAAAATATAATATTTCTAATGCTACTTAACCCTGCAAGTGGTTTCGACGAAACGTCTCTTTCATCAAGATCTGATCAATTTTACAAATGACGAGATGTCTCGTCCATCAAGATCTTACCAATTTTTCTACTGACTAAATGTCTCGTCCATCAAGATTTGGCCAATTTTTGTAATAACGAGATGTATTGTCCATCAAGATATGGCCCATTTTTCTAATGACGAAATGTCTCGTCCATCAAGATCTGGCCAATTTTTCTACTGACTAAATGTCTCGTCCATCAAGATCTGACCAATTTTTCTAAAGACGCGATGTCTCGTCCATCAAGATCTGACAAAATTTTCTAATGACGAGATGTCTCGTCCATCAAGATCTGGCCATTTTTTCTAATGACGAGATGTCTCCATCAAGAGAAGATCAATTTTGATGTCTCTTCATGAAAGTATTGTAGATTTTTTGACGTGATCGCGTTACCTGGTCAATTTTATTCTAATGAAGTTACATCTCGTCCATCGAGATCTGGTAAGTTTTGCTAATGATACTTTGTCGAGACAACCACTGTTAGCATTAATGGGCCCATGATGGGGAAAATACATAACATGGAAATTTTTTCTGTTTGCGATGGGGTAGTATTGTGAGCGACAAGAGGAATATCATTTCATTCATATCTCTTTGTGAAACTTTCCTACCTAGATTCGAAGCGTTCTAGCAGCGAAACTAGTCTACACGACTCCTTCAAGCATTTCCAGCAGGCGGAAGTTCCTACTTTAGTCATCCTAATATGTCTATTATGTATACAACTAAAGTCCTCTTAGTCATACACCTATTTCTACTATCTATACTACTAAAGTTTAGGTCATCCTACTATTCCTACTATCTATACGACTAAAGTTTAGGTACTTATTTAATAAAATGATTGTCGTTTCATTCGTTTCAACTAAATTACTGGTTGATTGATGGTAACATAATTTATGAAGCTTTACTCTTCTATAAATATCGGGTCGCGGTAACCCGGTTGGAAGGGTAACGGATTAGCAACAGGAGGTTTGCAAGTTCGAATCCAAACATAGATTATCATGTAGAAAGGAAGATGCACATTAAATCTATCGTGGCCTCAAATGTCCTCACGTTCGCGTGGTGTGGAAGTTTGGAGTATGGGGTGCCAACTCAGGTGTTACCTCGTCATCTGACAGTGGTCCAAGATTAAGTGGTATTGTTCTCTTTTCCTTTGGGATTGACCGTCTATGATGACCAATATGGCCGTCGACAATAACCCGTTGTGTTGCTCCCCACTGTGACAATAATTTAAATACCTATCTCCCTTCTATAAATATCTAATTTTGCCCATACAGCACCACGCGAACCAATCGTCATCTAACCGTGGTTCTAAACTACGTGGTGTTGTCATTGGATCACCTCCTTCAGGGGTTGATAACGGACAGTTACCAATATCCCGTTGTGTTGCCTTTAGTGTGACGAAAATTAAAAATACCAATATCACGTGAACCAATGAAAGTATATTATCATATATAAATAATTTTTTAACCATTTTGAAAACGTAAAGCATTAAACTCTTTGACATTAAGAGAAATTACGATCATTTTAAAATTAAAAAATAATGTGGTAAATGTTATAGAATCAACGTTAGCAAAATTTAAAATTCAATCGTCTTAAAGGCTTATTTTTTTCGCTTTTTAATAAAAACAAATTACCAATTCCGATTAAGAATAAAATTCCCACAAGAATTAGATAATAGCTTTAGTTACAATACATGGAACATTTGATTTAACATCGAAATCTTGACTACCTGAATGTGCTATTCTAGAAAGGCAAATGACTTTTGACTTTAACGTTCACTTTAATATGAGAAAACAGAAGTAGTACTATACACAAATAATAATAATAATGACTACTTGAATGTGGTATTGAAGAGAGGCAAATGACTTGACTTTAAATTAAAACGTGAAGAGAGAACAGAAATACAGTTCTATACACAAATACTAATAACTAAATTAGAGTCTAGGAGCTAAAATAAAATTCACTAAAAGTCTAAAATCAAATAACACTGAAGAATTACGCTTAATATTTTATGAGACTTTTGGATGTGTATGTCCGAGATATAATGCTGACATAATTTCTGAGGGTCTCATGAAGAAAAAATTAAATTATTATCTCACAAGAAAAATACAGCTGTAAACAAAATGTTATAAATTCTGTTGAGAAATATTAAATTTAGATGATTATTTAGAATTTAGATTAACTCATCTATTTGTCAGTCTTCCTACGATGGATAACTGATGAATAATAACCTCTCTATATTGTTAATCAATGCAATAGTAGAATCGAAATTTAAAAATTATTATTTTATTGTTTAAAATACACAAGTTTGCTTTCTCTAATATATAATTTGGTTTTGTCTATAATATGTTTTTTTTTGTCTACAGCATGTATTGTCTATAGTATGTATTGTCTGCAGTATGTATTTTCTACAGCATATATATTCTTCTGTATGTATTTTCTACAGTAAACTTTGTCTAGAATATGTTTTGTCTGCAGTAGATTTGTCTACATTGTTTTGTATGTCTACATTGTTTTGTGTGTCTTTATTGTTTTGTCTACAATATGTTTTGTGTATAATATATATTATTATTTGTCTATAATATGTTTATTTGTTTACAAAATGTGTTTTGCTTATATATATATATATACAGGCCTCGAAATATATTAATTTAATAAGTTTTTAATTTAGGTGCACAGGCTATATTTTAGGTGCCCCTTTTAAAAAAATGTAATATAAGAGCATTAATGACATGTGTAATATAAGTGTAATGAAAATGTAATATAAGAGCGACAAGGGGGATTCGCCCCCTGGTCGCTTTCGCTCGCCAACCCCCTGTAGAAATTTCGCTTTTTCAACTTTGAAACTTAATAAACTCTAAACTAATAGCCGCATCGTAAAAAAACTTCAAAATTATCCAGGGAATACAACGAAGAACAAACATGTTAATTTCGTAATTTTCTGATCCGTACTTTCTCAGGAAACTGTCTATGAATCGAGCTAAACAACACAATCGAGCTAAACAACATTTTCAATCCTGCAACGGCGGTTGCAACTTTTTTTTGAATATAGAGAGAAACTACTTTATTAGTTGGGTATGTTTATATTGGTTAGTAGTAGATAGTGAATAAAAATATTTAAACATCTAAATTCTCTCTCTGCTAAATTATCGCTTCAACAGAGCTAGCTGGAAAATGTTTCGATCATAGGAAAGTTCTGGTAGCAGTGACAAAATAAATATTTTTCCTGTATAAACCCGTTATGACCCAGCGATTTTGTTTTCGCATATTGTGTATTTAGAAATTTCAATTACGTTCCTTTAGATCGAGAGGTAGATACTAATATTTTATTCAAACATCAAAATAACAGAATTAACAAATAACATAATTAACAAATAAATAAATAACATAATAACATAATTAACATATTAATTTTAACGTTAGGGGCACTGCGTGCACCTAGCAGGAAAAAACTAGGTACACAATTTTATTTTCATGTGCACAATGCACCCGGGTATATATATATATATATATATATATATATATAACGATTATTTGATAGTTGTTATTTGTCTGTAATATAGGTTATCACACAAAATAATTCTTTCTCACATCATACAAGTATAAATGCTAATAAACCAACATGTCTCTGTCCATTCCGCGTGTATGTTAAAATTCTCTCATTTAATTGGTTGGGGTGCTTGGATTTTGTGCAAGAGCGGTACTTGACCATGCCTTCCCAAACACACGACATACAATATCAACTAACGCACATAAACATACAAGAAAAAATTGACTGACACAGAATAGAGAAATACATTCAGGGAGGAATCGACTTACGACTTGCAGATTGGAAGCGCAGTGGGCATACCCACTGAGCAACGACGTTACCCTCTCATTTAATGTATTTCGAAAAGTGTAGTACATTCTCTGAAATAACAGTTATGTTTTCGTGACCCGCTCCATACCAGTACTGAATCTTCATTTTATTGGCAATAAATTTAAACGCTGAGTGTTGTATGCACTCAAAAAATCCTTTCACCGCGATGCATTAAACCGGCGGTGTGACCTCGATTTCTGTAATCGCTTTTCTTAAAGAAAGATGAGAATCTACGTTATTATATCAATAAAATCAATCATTTACTACGGCAGAAAGTAATTGAAAATTGGCTCCCTTTTCCTTGTATCTTCTAAATCACGGTAGTGACTATCGATTTCAATGAAGCGTTATTGAGAGAGTAGGTTTATTTCTATAAAAGAATTTTCTTTGTCTCTCTATAGTATAGAAAAAGAGAATAGAGACAGTGAGCGAAATAAATAGTGATAATAAAGGAAGTGAGAGAAAGTAAGACGGTTAGAAAGTAAAAAAGAGTGAAGCAAACGAAGACTGAGCAAAAGAACCGCGGAGTAAGATGCGAGAGAGGAAAAAGCAAAGATATAAGAAAACGAAAGCAAAAAGTGAAAGAGTGATAAAGAATAACAGACATACAGATAGAAAGAAAAGGGAGAAAAAAAAACCGAAGGAGAAAGAATAGAGATAGTGAAAATTGCGAGACGAAGATTGTAACGGAGGGAGTGAAAAAAGAAAACAGAGGAGTTAAAGAGTGAGAATCGAGATAGAGAGAAAGAAGAAATATAGAGATTGTGAAATGGAGTGATAATCATGATAAAGACATAGTTGAGAGATATATTAATAAGGAGTGAGAGGGCATGAGAATAAAGATATATATAGAAAGTGAGAATAGAGGTATACAGGAGAATATATATATATATATATATATATATATATATATATATATATATATATAGAGAGAGAGAGAGAGAGAGAGAGGAGAATGGAGATATGCAGAGGAGAATAGAGCTAGAGAGTGAGAATAGAGATATAGAGGAGAATAGAGATATACAGAGGAGGATAGAGATAGAGAGTGAGAATAGATATAGAGGATAATATATATACATACAGAGGAGAATATATATACATACAGAGGAGAATATATATACATACAGAGGATAATATATATACATACAGAGGAGAAAAGATATAGAGAGTGAGAATAGAGATAAAGAGGAGAATAGAGATATGCAGAGGAGAATAGAGATATGCAGAGGAGAATAGAGATAGAGAGTGAGAATAGAGATATAGAGGAGAATAGAGATAGAGAGTTATAATATAGATATAGAGGAGAATAGAGATAGAGAGTGAGAATAGAGATATAGAGGAGAATAGAGATATAGAGGAGAATAGAGATATACAGAGGATAATAGAGATAGAGAGTGAGAATACAGATTGAGAAAGGAGAAAGAAAAGATATATAGAGAAAAAAGGGAGAGATAATCGATATAGAGAAGAGTGCGAGAGATAATTCGAAGGAGACGCGAGGAATATAACACCGATACCTCGAAAAAAGGAGAAGAAGAAATAGAATAAAGATAAAGACAGCAAGAGAATGCCAAAGAGACAAAGAGTTTAAGCTATACAAAGAGACAGGAGAAAAAATAGAACGCATGAGAGAGAGAGAGAGAGAGAGAGAGAAAAGAAAATGAATACAAGTGAGATGAAGAGTATAACAGTTACAAAGAGAAAAATGAGAGAAAAGAGGCAGAGAAAACGAGAATAAAAGTAAAGAAAAGAGAGAAAGATAAAATAAAAGAAATAAGGAAAAGGGGGAAAAACGAGAGTGAAAGAAAGAGAAAGAAAAAAAAAGAGGGAGCGAAATATGCAATTTTTTAATCATGTAACTAAATTTACCTACAACAACTTAAATATAATTTTCTCTGAATTCAGTAAACTTCATAAAATAATTTAATTACTCCAATACCCAAATAATTCACAAAAAAATATCTCGCAAACCCAAATTTTACGAAAGTTTAGGTATTTTAACAGATTTTATTCAGACGAGAAAATGTCAACCGATAATCGAAAGTAAATATGCATACATCATTTTTCTCCATGTAATAGCTTATTTTACGGAGTCTTTTAACAAACCCAAACAGATAACAAAGCTCGAGTACTCTCCATTACAGGCCTCCTTTTAGTTCTAACAAGCGTTACGTAAATGATATTTACTATAAAGTCTCACGCCATAAAATTGCGAACTTCAGGAGGAATAACCCTTGTAAGAAACTAAAAAATATAAATATCCTTAAATTTTATATTTTCAAGCATTAATAGCTTTACACGCGAAGAATTATTTTTAAAAAGTGGTGACAAGAAAGATATGGTAAATCATTAAATGAGGACTTAAATATTGTTAGAATGGTTTTGGATTTTGAAACACGACATATATGACACCTAGATAAAAATAGAAAGCTTTATAGTTAATTTTTTTGTAGTCACGGATTAGTTAGAACTTACGGCGTCCATGTTTTGTAAACGTAAGACCGCATTCGCCAAATGGTAAAAATATTATAAAATCCCTGTTCATTTTGTTGTGAATTAGAAAATCAAAGAAAGAATATAAGTCAAAGTAAGCAAATACGTTAGTCAAGTATGCCAAAAGAAGCAAGTAAGTCAATCAAAGTAAAAAGTCACTCAAAGTAAGTAAGTGAATCAAAATAAGTAAGTGAATCAAAATAAGTAAGTGAATCAAAATAAGTAAGTGAATCAAACTAATTAAGTGAATCAAAATAAGTAAGTGAATCAAAATAAGTAAGTGAATCAAAATAAGTAAGTGAATCAAAATAAGTAAGTAAGTCGAAGATAGAATAAAAGTCGTAGTAAGTTATATAAGTTAGTCAAAGTAAGCAAATAAGTAAGTCAATAAAAATAAGTAAATAGGTAAGTCAAAGTAACAGGAAATTGCAGGAATCGAAACGTCAACGATTATAGGAAGTTATTAAGCAGGTATTGTTTCACTCTACTTGTAATAGATTATTTTATGGAGTCTTTAAATACACCCAAACAGATAACAAAGCTCGAGTACTCTCAATTGCAGGCCTATTTTTAGTTTTAACCGTTACGTAAATGATATTTACTATAGTCTCATGCCATAAAATTTCGAACTTCAGGAGAAACAATCGTTATACGAAATTAAAAAATAAACATATCCTTAAATTTTACGTTTTCAAGCATTAATAACTTTACAAGCGGATAATTATTTTTAATAAGTGATGTGACAAGATAGATGTGGTAAACCATTAAATAAAGACTTTTATATTGTTAGAATGGTTCTGGCTTTCAAAACACAAGTTATATGCCAGATAGATATAAACAGAAAGTTAATAATTCATAGTTATTTTTGTTTGAAGTTGCGGGTCAGTTAGAAGTTACGGAGTCTGTTTTGTAAACGTAAAATATTATTCGCCAAATGGTAAAAATATCATAAAATCCCAGTTTATTTCGTTGTGAATAAGAAAATAAAAGAAAGAATATGTCAAAGTAAAGTAAATACGTTAGTCAAAGGAAGTAAGTAAGTCAATGAAAGTAAGTAAGTCAATCAAAGTAAGTAAGTCAATCAAAGTAAATAAGTAAGTCAATCAATTTAAATAAGTAAGTCAATCAAATTAAGTAAGTCAATCAAAGAAATAAGTAAGTCAATCAAAGTATTAAGTCAAAGTAAATCGAAGTAAATAAATAAATCAAAATAAGTAAGTAAATCGAAATAAATAATTCAATCAGAATAAGTAAACAAGCAAGCCAAAGAAAGAATAAAAAAGTCATAGGAAGCGAATAAGTTAGTCAAAGTAAGCAAATCGAAGTAAATAAGTCAATCAAAATAAGTAAATAAGCAAGTCAAAGAAAGAAAGAAGAGTCATAAAAAGTGAATAAGTTAGTCAAATGAAGTAAAAAATAGTCAAAGTTAGGAAATTAGTTAGCCGAAGTCAAAGGAAACAAATAAGTTAGTCAAAGTAAGCAAATAAGTAAGTCAATCAAAAAAGTAAATAGGTAAGTTAAAGTGACAGAAAATTATAGCAATCGAGCCTGCACCGCCAATGATTCCCAGAGTGAACGATTTTGGATAGGAAGATTTTTTGTATTTGCAAAAATTTTAACTGAACCCAAGACTCTTATAAAAAACCCGATAATAAATGTTGTTCGAATTGACCTTCTACTTCAGAAAATATTAATGACACACATCTGGCGACATCAGTTGACAATTATAGTATACCAAATAAATTAAACTCAACTCTAAAGGCAATTATATCTCATCACTCGTCGAGTTGCGATTATATTTACCACAACGCTACCACAGAGAAACAGCAGTGGTTAAAACTAGGCAACAATGTGATGATTGAGGGTGCAAAGCTTTCCTCCATCCACCCTACAAAATCATAATAGTTCTGATAAAGAAGTCATCCAACATTACCCAATACCATTCAGCTGTATTTCTATTGCAGTTACACCATCCTATTGAGCCTTTGTTCTAACAGACACCGAATACAATGGATCCAGACAACGGAGCTATTTCAGACTTAGGCAACTGTATTGTTGGGAGATCTTTTCTATTGAAATAGTAATTAATCCTATTGTATTCCACATGTACATGGGCTTATAACGAATGTAAAATGAAAGTCCCGCGCTATTAGTTTCTGAGAAACACTATATTCGACATTGTTTCGTACGTAGGCAGTACTTAAAACAGACTGCTCCAACTGCCTAAACGTGTTTAATGTATTGAAATTCAAACAATACGAGTCAGATGTGTGCGTTGAAAGCGAAGATGTAATTTATTTCGCCTTCCAAAGGTATAATTGTTTAAGCATAATAGTTAGCATCATATATCTTGTGTGTCTAGTCGGTGTATTGCCCCATTTGAAACCGTTCGTAAATGAAGCAATAATTCGTTCAAGAACTTCAGCATTGAAACTAGGAACAAGAAAAATATATAGTTTTTGGCGAGATACAGAAAAGAAATAGATTTCTAAGGTTCGATCGACCTCTACTTTGTTTAAAACGTTTTCTTTTAGAAAAACAAAAATTGCGTCTGAATTTATTGGAAGGATATAACAAAAGCTATTTTATTAAGAAAGAAACGAATACTGATCGTTATACTATTACAAACGCATGGTTTGTTTCGTAGCTGTATGAGAAAATTTTTTAGGGCTATTCTTTGGTTAATTACCATGTACAGATCTCTTGCATTCACAGTCATTCACTTGCCATGGACAGATTTCATGCGTAATAGATCTGTGTATATTTGTATAGGCCGTACATTCTCAGGTCAATTTAATTTTTATTTCATTGACATGAGATTATTTCAGGAGGTTTTCCATGAGGATCTCTTCAAGAGGTTTTGACGAGAAATATAATCCATCAAGATCTGACCAGTTTTGTTAATGATAAGATGTCTCGTCATCAAGATATTGCCGATTTTTTTAATGATGACGAGATAAATCTAGGTTTTTTTTAATGACGAGATATATCGTCCATCAATTCGATAAAAATTTTTTTACCACCCTGGTACGAGTAATTTTTAATTATGTTAACTTGGATCCCCTCCATCCTGAACGACAACACAATTAAGGCTGAAACTTTGTAATTTTGAACCCAACATTAATAATCTTGTTAACAGTCACGAAGTACACCCTTCAATGACAACGTTAGTAAATTGTGTACTAAGTAAACAAGTCGTATTTTCATATATATTTATATATATATAAGGATATAAATCCTGAATGACAGCACAATTAAGGCTGAAACTTAGTAATTTTGAACCCAACATTAATAATCTTGTTAACAGTCACGAAGTACACCCTTCAATGACAACGTTAGTAAATTGTGTACTAAGTAAACAAGTCGTATTTTCATATATATTTATATATATATAAGGATATAAATCCTGAATGACAGCACAATTAAGGCTGAAACTTAGTAATTTTGAACCCAACATTAATAATCTTGTTAACAGTCACGAAGTACACCCTTCAATGACAACGTTAGTAAATTGTGTACTAAGTAAACAAGTCGTATTTTCATATATATTTATATATATATAAGGATATAAATCCTGAATGACAGCACAATTAAGGCTGAAACTTTGTAATTTTGAACCCAACATTAATAATCTTGTTAACAGTCACGAAGTACACCCTTCAATGACAACGTTAGTAAATTGTGTACTAAGTAAACAAGTCGTATTTTCATATATATTTATATATATATAAGGATATAAATCCTGAATGACAGCACAATTAAGGCTGAAACTTAGTAATTTTGAACCCAACATTAATAATCTTGTTAACAGTCACGAAGTACACCCTTCAATGACAACGTTAGTAAATTGTGTACTAAGTAAACAAGTCGTATTTTCATATATATTTATATATATATAAGGATATAAATCCTGAATGACAGCACAATTAAGGCTGAAACTTAGTAATTTTGAACCCAACATTAATAATCTTGTTAACAGTCACGAAGTACACCCTTCAATGACAACGTTAGTAAATTGTGTACTAAGTAAACAAGTCGTATTTTCATATATATTTATATATATATAAGGATATAAATCCTGAATGACAGCACAATTAAGGCTGAAACTTTGTAATTTTGAACCCAACATTAATAATCTTGTTAACAGTCACGAAGTACACCCTTCAATGACAACGTTAGTAAATTGTGTACTAAGTAAACAAGTCGTATTTTCATATATATATATAAGGATATAAATCTTGAATGACAACACAATTAAGGCTGAAACTTAGTAATTTTGAACCCAACATTAATAATCTTGTTAACAGTCACGAAGTACACACCCTTCAATGACAACGTTAGTAAATTGTGTACTAAGTAAACAAGTCGTATTTTCATATATATATATATATAAGGATATAAATCTTGAATGACAACACAATTAAGGCTGAAACTTTGTAATTTTGAACCCAACATTAATAATCTTGTTAACAGTCACGAAGTACACCCTTCAATGACAACGTTAGTAAATTGTGTACTAAGTAAACAAGTCGTATTTTCATATATATTTATATATATATAAGGATATAAATCCTGAACGACAACACAATTAAGGCTGAAACTTTGTAATTTTGAACCCAACATTAATAATCTTGTTAACAGTCACGAAGTACACCCTTCAATGACAACGTTAGTAAATTGTGTACTAAGTAAACAAGTCGTATTTTCATATATATTTATATATATATAAGGATATAAATCCTGAATGACAGCACAATTAAGGCTGAAACTTAGTAATTTTGAACCCAACATTAATAATCTTGTTAACAGTCACGAAGTACACCCTTCAATGACAACGTTAGTAAATTGTGTACTAAGTAAACAAGTCGTATTTTCATATATATTTATATATATATAAGGATATAAATCCTGAATGACAGCACAATTAAGGCTGAAACTTAGTAATTTTGAACCCAACATTAATAATCTTGTTAACAGTCACGAAGTACACCCTTCAATGACAACGTTAGTAAATTGTGTACTAAGTAAACAAGTCGTATTTTCATATATATTTATATATATATAAGGATATAAATCCTGAATGACAGCACAATTAAGGCTGAAACTTTGTAATTTTGAACCCAACATTAATAATCTTGTTAACAGTCACGAAGTACACCCTTCAATGACAACGTTAGTAAATTGTGTACTAAGTAAACAAGTCGTATTTTCATATATATATATATAAGGATATAAATCTTGAATGACAACACAATTAAGGCTGAAACTTAGTAATTTTGAACCCAACATTAATAATCTTGTTAACAGTCACGAAGTACACACCCTTCAATGACAACGTTAGTAAATTGTGTACTAAGTAAACAAGTCGTATTTTCATATATATATATATATAAGGATATAAATCTTGAATGACAACACAATTAAGGCTGAAACTTAGTAATTTTGAACCCAACATTAATAATCTTGTTAACAGTCACGAAGTACACACCCTTCAATGACAACGTTAGTAAATTGTGTACTAAGTAAACAAGTCGTATTTTCATATATATATATATATATATATATATATATATATATATATATATATATATATATATATATATATATATATATATATATATATATATATATATATATATATATATATATATATATATATATATATATATATATATATAAATATATATATATATATGTATAAGGAAGGTTTCTTTATTGTTATTTTGTTATCTAAACTAAATGTTATATTTTATCTATCCCTCCTATCAAATATGTATTGTTAAGAAAGTCAAAAACCAAATCGTATCCCTTTGACACGTTAAGCCATATAGTAATATATACTATATTATACAACAATAAAGTTTTGTAACTATAAAATAAACAATCTAAAAACTCACATAAGCGTCTTTTTTGCTTGTGCTATTATAATTACTTAATAGTAAAATTGAAGAGGTCGATACAAAGTCAAGAAAATCTTGAAGGATTTTATTTAAAACCAAATTTATATGTTAATTATTATTATTTTTTTGGCATCTCCGGGAATTGTATATTTAGGGTTAATATTTTGTTTTTAAAATAAAATTGGAATTACATAAATTATTGAAAAATATAAATTCAATGGGCCAGTGTTTACTATTATAGAATAAGTTTATGCTTCTTAATTTAACTAACTTTTTTCATAGCCCTAACACTCATTCTTTAAGAAAAGTTATATTTTCATGAAAATCACCAACTCTAGTAAATAACCAGTGCAAAACAGCATTAATTGTTTTTAGCATGTAATGTTTGTTCTAACTCGTTTTAATGAAATAAAATACATATTTGGTTCTTTTCATAGCAAAAATTAAAAAAATAACCTTGGACACATTGATAAATACAAGTTTCTTGGATGGATGCCATATTGGCATAAACCGTTCACCATCTGTTTACTACAACGAGCTTTACTGATATAATTTGGGCAGCGAAGTTGACAGTTTTTCTTTAAAATGACCCCAAAATACATAATGGAATACTTTAAGTTATTCTTGTGCATTATATAAGTTCACAATATTCTTACGTATTCTAAGTTAAGACTTAATCTCGTAAAAAATCGTCGATTTTGCGTTCCCCCTTCTTCTTTTTATAGTTATTACATTAAACTTAATCCCATACAGAATAAAACGCAAGAATCTCAAAAGACGTAAATATAATTTTTTTTTAAATGTCATTCTTTAAAATTCTTAAGATAATAAACACAAACTTTTGATTAATTTTCCAAATTCAGAATCGAAGATATAGACACAATTCAGAATTTCTCCTCTAATAACGAGAAACGTATAAGCAAAGGAAATTACTTCAGCTGAAAAACCCAGACAAGGAAGAAACAGAATATAATTTCAAGTCCTCAATGAAAACTAATGAATTAATTTATCACTGGGAGTAGACTGTAATTAAAGCTCTCTTATGGAAGAGCACTTTCAAGCAGAAAGCATTCGACTTCCGCTATTGCTTTAAAACAAATGGCTTAAAAAGGTAGAGCATTGTTTCCTTTTAGCTCGGAAAACAGTTTTTCTGAGCAAAGAGGGAATATTTCAAAAGCTCGGTGTCTGTGTGGGACTTCAAAAAAGTCTCAAGTGATGCACTGCACTTAACCTATTTATTAATATTAGTCGCGCAATTTGTCAAGGACACAGAAAGCGAAATGTTTCGTTTTTCTTTTGCATGGATGTGGTTGCTTAAATTAATGAGGCCAGAAGTTATTCTTTTTACTTAAGTCTCGAATCCGAAACTTTTGAACGTTCATCTAATGAGTTTTCTTAGAGGATTGGGAAAAAAGTTTCGGAGTAAATCAGGATCGTGGCTTTAATAAATCTCTACAAATAGTTTTATAAAAGGTATTTATACAAGTACAGCATTTTTTGGTAATAGTTTTAGTCAGAAAAATGTCCGAATGTTAAAAACATAAAATGAAGTTGAAAAAATTCTAGAGAAGCTTGTGTAAATTAGTATTAATTATGTTATATATAAAGCAGAAAATATATTTGTCTCGCGCAGTAAAACGTAAATAAGGATTATGTCGAATAAGTTTCTACAGCTAGTTTTATAAAATGTATTTATTTAAGTGTAACAATTTCTTAGTAATAACTTAGTAACAGAATTTTCTGAATGTTAAGACCATAAATTTAATTTGAAGGAATTAAAAGTTAGTTTGTGTAAATTAGTATCAATTAAGTTATTTATATATAAAGCAGAAAAGCTGTTTGTTTGAAACAGTGAAACGTAAATTAGGATCCTAGCCTTAATAAATTTCTATAGTTTTATAAAATATATTAATATAACTAACAATTTCTTACAAGTAATTTAGTAACATAATGTTATGAATGTTATGACCATAAACTTAATTTGATGCAATTCTAGGTTGGTTTGTGTAAATTAGTATCAATTATGGTAGATATAAAGCAGTAAAGCTGCATGTCTGAAATAAATGGTATTATATATATATATATTTATATATTTATAAATATTTCCAAGTGTAACAACTTCTTAGTAACAGTTTTCGTAACAGGATTTTCTGAACGTTAAGATCATAAACTGAATTTTTAACAATTCTGGTATAGCTTGTGTTAATTGGCATGAATCATGCTATATTTAAAGCAGAAAAATCTGTTTATCTGAAGCAATAAAATTCTCTAACCTTGACCTATGAAATCTGCAAATCACTATTTTGTTTGTTTGTTTGTTGGTTGGTTTTAGGTTTAACCGCTCAAGGGCATATTTGGAAAAGTTGCGGAGAGCAGAAGATAACGTCAAGTAAAAAATATGTACAAAGGAAAAATCTGTGATTGGAGCATAGAGTAGTGATATGCAAGATGAAGACGATAGCTTTTTCTCATCCCGTGAGTACTATGCTCATACTTACGAAAGACAGCAAATTCCATGGGAATATAAAAGATCGCTAGGATACCTCGGGACTGTGAAATCCGTACACACTTAAAGGAGCAGAGACCCTGATGGATATTGATGGATTTTCTAGGTAACTGCAACTATTGTGTAAGCTCACTATGTCGTTTGGCTTTATGACCCAAACTACCCAGACAATCAACAAGAGTTCAATACCAGCCATGGAACGAGAGGATGGGGATTCCTAGCTCCACGGGTGCCAGATCTGGAAGCTAGGTAACATTTATGCATATTCATTGAATCGATATTGCGTACAGATACAGTCTATAACCAAAATATCGACGCACCAAGAAGGAGTTGTCCGATTGCGTTAAAAATTGATGGATGTAAAGAACATACATAGAAAAACGAACAATTAAATTTCAGAACAATTTAATGAATTATTTCAGAGTTTGACCGTTACAAGGGGAGAGAGTCAATTAGGCGTTGGTCCGCCACTGACCTGGATGCAAAGTGTTACCCGGCGTGACATACACTGAAAAAGTTCTCGGTTGGTGTCCTGCGGAATTGCTTGCCGTCTCCAACTGATGCTAAATGGTCAACATTCCGGGATGGTTGCAATCGCCTTACCGTAACGTCCCAAATTTGCTCTATAGGAGAGATCAGGAAACCGAGCTGTTGGGAAAGCTTGAAGACAATTCATAGCAACACGTGCCGTGTGCATTATCTTGTTGAAAAGTAAGTCCGGGGTGTTCCAAGAGGAATGGTAACACAACTGGTCGTAGAATATCCTTTACGTACCGCTGTGCTGTAAGTGTTCCAGAAATGACTACCAAAAGGGTCCGGCTATCAAAGGAGATGACAACCGAAACCATAACGCCCTGATGTGGACATGTGTGGCATGCGATAGTAAGAGGGAAGGATTCCCAAACTACCCTGGACGTCTCCTTTACACGTCTGTGGTTGTCATCAGGACATAGTTAGAAACGGGACTCGTCACTAAAGACTATACGTCCCCAGTCAGCGACGTTCTAAGTTGATCGAGCATACTCCGCCGTCTCTAACCTATACTGAACTATACTGTAGACATAAATACCTTGTTCGGTCTGCATTTGCCACTCCTCCTGTGCACCATTGGTACAAGAGTAATCGTCCCGGTGGATATCTATCCCTCCGGTGCAGCAGACAGGAACAAACTACAACAACACGATTTCGTAGTGGCCACCTCAAAACATTGACCTATGACAACAAAGAAAAGGACTTTCCAATTTGTATCCAGTGTTCCAAAGGCCAGGCCACTCCGGATCATATCCTTGAGTGCTTGGGACTTGATAAAGAAGATCTTCTGGAGCGATCATTATTGATCATTGATTTCTTGAGAGTGTGCGGTATCATGGACCTAGTCTAGCTCTGCTGGGCTACAGGGATCAGCAAACAACAACCACAGATATTTTTATGCTATATATTTTATGCTTACGATTTTCGATTTACAATCGTAGTTACCTCGACCAAGTATCTCGTCATTAGCAAAATTGTTCAGATCTTGATGAAATAGGTATCTCGGCACTAGCAAAAATCTGACCAAATCTTGATATCATCATCAAAAGGTCGCAACGACTTGATGACGATATACCTCGTAACTAACAAAATCGATCGGATCTTGATGTTGAGATACCTCTGTTTCAAATTGATCGAGCCCGACAAAGGTCCTGGACAACTCCTTCTTGGTACGTCGATTTTTTTTGTTATAGAGTTTATATTTACAAATAGCCGACCAACCGGTCTAGTGGTCAAGGTGTTGGACTCTGGATCGGAAGGTTCCTGGTTCGAATCCGGGTCAGGGCATGGATGTAAATTGTGCTGTCTTTTGTTAGGGACAATGATGGCCCACCCAATGGGTGCCCCTTCACAAGTGACCATCACTTCTGGCCTTGTATAAGGCTACAATGACTTCGGTCAATTCTGTACTGTATTGTATTTCTGTATTGTATCATGTATTGTATTTGTCTTTGCAATCTGTACCCAGCCTTGCCATTGGAAATTAAAAAAAATATTTACAAATATCTGCAACACGCGATAAAATGTAAGTAGTTAATTAAAGTCCCACTGGAGTAACACATCAGGCTAACGGCGACATTCCGGGATCAAACCGACTGGAAAGATCGGAGGACATCACGTAATTTTGAACCACTGTCAGATGACGAGGTCACACCGGAGCTGGCACTCCACTCTAAAAACTCCACATCACATCAACGTGAGGATATTTGATGCCATAAAAGATTTAACGTGCACCAGACCCCTTTGTACGTCACGGTCTTTGGTTGGATTCGGACTTGTAACCGTCCGTATGCTAATCCTTTACTCTTCCAACTGAAGTGGGTACAGGACAGTAAAAAAAATAAGGTTAGTTTCAATCTTACTAAGTAACAAAAGTAACAGAAGAAGGGATATGAAGACTAATGGGCATAACACGATGGTCCTGTAATATAATTTGGATAGCATATCTATGTTCATACGTAAAAATAAGAAATGGTTGGTTCTTTCAATGAGGCACAATCATCATTATGATTAAAAGAGAACCACGTCCACTTTTGTAACTAACACAATAAGCAACCCCGCTAATTACTGACACTAATTCACGCTGTCGTGATTAACTTAACAACCTAACTCAACACAAAGGCTGATATAAGTAATAAAATAAGTTCACACTGCTGGAACATAATTCTCTTATAAAATACGGCTTACACAAACAATCGAATTGCTAACTAAATCTTGAGTTCCTAAACTGTAACTACTACAGTTGGGATAAACTTCAGGAAAAGTTTCCAACTGCTACACACGAGGAAAAATCAAAAATCATCCGCACTTTATTTACCCAAATATAAGGGGTGAAAAAGTTCATCATTTTTTTAGTCTACCTTTTCGAGGCACTTGGGCCAGCGGTCCACAAGCTTGCTCATTCCCTTCAAGTAGGTTTTCGATTAGACACCCAACCATTTATGCACCGCTTCCCTCACTTCCTTCTCCGTCCAATCTGCAATGAACAGTGCCAATGGAACTCGTCGGTTTGCCATTTCTCGAGCTTGCTCGATCTTCTAGTCCGTGGTAGAGGTTGACGGACGTTCTGCTCCTTTTTAGTACATCATGCTTGTCCGATTTTTTTAAGCTCTTCGATCATCTCATACCCACTTCTACGCAGTACAGAACTGTGGAGTTCCACGTAACCTCACCAGGTTTGGGTACGGCCTATATACAAGGAGTCGGACTCCTTGTATCGGACTCCTTTCCCATACACGGGGGTCCTCCCTCGTGTATGGGAAAAGAAACCCGTTTGGAGAAGAGTGAAAAAAGAGGACTTGCACGAAAGCCATACGCGTTGGTTCGCACTGGAGATAGATGGGCATTATTCCCGACCGTGTATGATAGACTGAAGTTTATTCTATGTATCGTCTGTATGAAAATTAGCCAAGAAGTGGTGTAAATAAAGGTAGAAATATGTTCATGGAATAGTTTTACTGCTTGGGGGACGACAAGGCAGAGGATTAGTAAATCCGCTTAAAGAAAGAACCGTCACAAACACTGTCCCCGTATTTGGTTGTAAGCTTCCAGTGGATTTCAGCATCAGGAATACCCTCTGACCATAGAAGTGGGACAACAGCACTTTATGGTGCACATTGTTAATGAAACGGCCATGTTTACACAGAAACAGAAGCAAGAAAAAGAAGGCGCTATCAAAGTCAAACTTCGATAATGTGACCATACTATTCTAAACATGCATATCTAGATGGCAGTGTGACAAACTTAAAGATGCGTTATAGCAAAAGTGCGGAAAATTTTTGACTTTTCCTCGCATAATACTCCAGCTACGATAAATCGATCGTATTCCAAACAAGATCCATATTAGTCTTGAGATTATACACCTTCTGAACGAAACGAAACCCTAACAGAACTGGAATAATCACTCAGAACTCAATTGTAAAAACGAGCAATGATTGAGAGTTTACGTGTGAGGACATTCATCAGTATAATTTACGAGAACCTCGTCCACTTTTGTAACGCGCACAATGAAGTAACGGCATTAATTCCTCACAGTAATTAACGCTGTCGTGAATATTTTAACAACCTAATTCATAACTAAAGTTGATGTAATTAATAAAACAAGTTCACTATTGGAATATAACACTGATTAGATACTGTTTATTGTATCAATACAATAGCTAACTAAATCTTAAATTCCTGAATTTTCTGTAACTAATATAACTAAGATGAACTTTAGGAAACATTTGAACTGATAGAATTTCATACTCCAGTTACAATATAAGTCGACTGTATTCCAAATAACATCCATTTTACTCTTCAGATTCTACACCTTCTGAACGAAACCGATCCCTTAACAGAACTAGAATAATCACCAACAACCCAAAGGTAGAAATAATCAATGATTGAGAGCTCGCGTGCGAGGAAAATCATCAGTATAATTGACGAGAACCTCGTCCACTTTTGTAACGAGCACAATGAAGCAACGGCGTTAATTCCTCACACTAATTCCCGATATATGTCGTTAATAACTTAACAACCTAACCCTAAACAAGGAGTGATATAATTAGGAAACATGTTCACTGTTGGAACATAATACTCCCATTAGATGCTGTTTATTGTATAAGTCTAACTAAATCTAGAATTCCTGAATCTTCTGTAACTAATATAACAAGAATAAACTTAAGGAAGCATTTGGACTGATGGAATGCCATAGTCCTTAATTGCGATTTAAGTCGACTATATTCCAAATAACATCAATTTTACTCTTGAGATCCTATATCTTCTGCGAGTGTGTGAACGGAATTTCTACCATAACTGAATAGAATTATTTCTAATAATCCAAACGTCAAAAAAGGCCGCGGTAACCCAGTTGGTAGAGCACCGGAATAGCAACCGGAGGGTTGAGAGTTCGAAACCTGGTCCAGTCAAAGACCGTTGTGTATGCGGGTTAAATCTCTGTCGTGGTCTCAAAGGTCCTCACGTTGGCGTGGTGTGAAAATTTTGAACCTGCGGTGACATCTCAAGTGTTGGTATCGGCATCTTACCATGAGCTAAAGTTATGAGGCGTTGTCTTTGAATCTACCCTTTCGAGACTGATCCCGGACTGCCGCCAAGAGCTCCATTCGGCATTAATTAACTACCTACCAAACATAAGAACGAGCAATCGCTGACAGCTTGCGTGATGGCACAATCATCCCTATAGTTAACATAATCTATCCCGCCTTTGTAACGATCAAAATGTTAGGAAGCAAAAGCAAAATTGCGTTAATCTCTGTCATAAATTCACGCTGTTTTGAATAACAACCTGGCGTGAATAACAGACGGATATAATTAATGAAACATCTTACTCACGAAACATGATACTCAGATTATATAGTTGTACTGTACTAATCTAATAGCTAAATTAATCTTCAGTACCTGATCCTTCTGTAACTACTATAATTAGGATAAACTTCAGGAAGCGTTTCGTATAATACTCCAACAACACTAAGTTGACAGTATTTCATATAAAATTTATTTTAGTCTCAAGATCTTATACTTGAGTCTTCTGAACAAAACTGATACCCTAATAGAATTAGATTATCCCGCATTCCAAATTCAAGTGAGTGGGGTGCCAGCTCAGGTGTTGCTTCGTCATCTGACCGTGGTTCAAAATTACGAGGTGTTGTCCTCGGATCTTTCCCTAAAGGGACTGATCCCGGACCGTCGTCAATAGCCCGTTGTGTTGCTCTAGCACGACGTTAACTAAAATTACCATTACCATTACCTCCAAATTCAAGTACGAACAATGATTGCGAGCTTGCGTGCGGGCAAAGTTATTGTTAACTGGAAAGAACGTCCACATTTCTGAAATGAGCACAATGAAGTGCCATGTTAATTTCTGATTCAAATTAACATTCTCATGGTAGGTAGGTTTTTAATTAACGTCGCATTAAAAAAACACAATGGACTATTAGCGACCGTGTGGGTAATTAGGTAATTTTAATTAACGTCGTACTGGAGCAACACAACGGGATATTGACGACTTTCCGGGATGTATCACCTCAGGAAAAGATCCGAGGACACCACCACTTAAGTCGATGGTGTGTGATAAATCCAGAAGAGAATAATCCTCGGACAACAACTCGTAATATTGAACCACGGTCAGATGACGAGGTCACACCTGACCACACTACGTCAACCTGAGGTCATTTGAGGCCACGACACATTTGACTAATATGATTAGTATAAGATTTCGTAATTCAATGGAAATATTGAACAACAATTGATATAATTAAAATTCAATATAAAAAAGGAGGTGCAATTAACACAACGACTACAAGGACACGTATTACGGTCGGGTTAATTCTACGGTTAATCGTATTAAACGCAACAACTTTGTTAGTCTTCAGCACCTACACTTGAATCTTCCGAATCAAAACGCATTATAACTAACAGAGAAGCATACGTACACTCCTCGATGGTAATTTTTAGTTAACGTCGTACTAGAGCAACGCAACGGGCTATTGACGACGGTCCGGGATCAGTCCCTGAAGTGAAAGATCCAAGGACAACACATCGTAATTTTGAACCACGGTCAGATGACGATGGACACTCCTCGAATACAATTATCTGTTAACGCTAGTCCTTATTACATCCAATATAATAGCTGTATTAGTCTTGCTCTCCTGCTTCTTTTGCAACAGAATTTGGATAACCTCTCTCAACCTGAACGCAAAAACGAGTAATAGTTAATAGCCTTCGCTGGCGGCACAAGTCTTTATTATATCCAACATAATAGATGCATTATGTTGGTTATGTATTAGTCTTGATCTCTTGTTTCTTTAGAATACAAATGCTAGTATAAACAACAACCTTTTTGCTTAGCAACCTATTGTGATTAATATGATTAGTATGAGATTTCGAAATTAAAAGGAAATAATGAACAATAGTTGATGGCATTCAAATTCAACACAAAGATGCAATTAACACAACTACTACAAGGACACGTATTACGGTCGGGTTAATTCTACTGTTCCCAGTATTAAACGCAACAGCTTTGTTAGTCTTGAGATCCTGCACTTGAACTTTCCGAATCAAATCGATACCCTAAGTGCAACAGAGAATTTTAGGTTAACCTGTTCCAACCTGAACGCAAAATCGAACAATAGTTGATAACCTTCTCTAGCGGCACAAGTCTTTATTATATCCAACATAATAGCTGTATTAGTCTTGATCTCCTGCTTCTTTTAATACAAATGCTAGCATTTAACAACCTTTTGTGATTAGTATGATTAAATATAAAATTGCGAAATTCAAAGGAAATAATGAACAATAGTTGATGACATTCAAATTCAACACAAAGATGCAATTAACGCAAGTGCTACAAGGGAACGCATTACGGTCGGGTTAATTCTACTGTTCCCCGTATTAAACGCAACAGCTTTGTTAGTCTTGATATCCTGCACTTGAATCATCCGAATCAAATCGCTACCTTTAGTGCAACAGAATTAGGATAACCTCTCACAACCTGAACGCAAAAACGAGCAATAGTTGATAGTCTTCGCAGGCGGCATAGCCAACATTATAATTAACAGCAGGCACACGTCCACTTCTGGAATGAGAACAAAATGAAGTAGCCGCGTTAATTCCTGACACTAATTCACGCCACTTCGCAGAACGACTCACAAACACTCCATTCTTTACGACGCGGCTCCTAACTAAATTATTATCCGGCCGCTTCTGAGTGTGTTATTAAAATGACGAAACATGCTTGGATGCGGACCCGACGTTTCCCCCACAATGGAGGTTTGAAGAATTCGTCCGGCAACTGTAAATGCCCGGAATTTTATAGGGGGAGAGAAATTTTGCTGGCTTCTCCAAGACGAGGAAGCGAGATTAATTTAGAGGTGGCACGTGGCTGCATGAGAAATGCCGTCTTCAGGGGGTACAACTTCCTCCAGTTCGCCTCGCGTCTCAAGACAATAAGCGAGGAATTTTCGCGGATGTTATTACGATTATTTTACGTGTCAATAGAAGCTAATGGGGACCATCAATCCGAATATTCGTGTGGATTATGCAAGAATAGATGGAATTAGAGGAAACGTGAACGGGGTTTGGGATGGAATGTGCTCATCTTAGTTATTCAAAGTCACGATAGATTTATTATTGGGCAGGAATTCGATTGAAATGAATAAAGATTGAAAGGGGTGCTTTATCGCGAAATCAAATGGATCGGTTAATGCTCTCAAAGGAGATTATTGACGCTTTACTGAGCAGTAAGAGTTAATAATCTCCGCTGAGAGCGTTAATGATTTGTGTATCAAATTCGATGCACAAATTCCTTTCACATTCGATAATTAACAGTAATTTTGTTTCGTATCCTGGAGCGTGTATTTTAAATCATGAGGTATTGGTTGCTTATACACTATATGGCAGGGCTCAAAATACACGTGCGCACAGGTGCACTGTGCACATGAAAATACAACTGTACACCTAATTTTATCCCGCCAGGTGCACTTAGTGTACCTAACGTTAGTGCCTGGGGCTCTCCAAACAGGACTTGACTGACGATCCATTGACGGTGTTGGATTTTTTGAGGGTGTATGACGTCATGGACCTGGTCTAGCACTGCTGGCCAATGGGGGCGTGCAACAACAACAACCTAACGTTAAAAAAAAAGGGGGGGGGGAACGTGTTTTATGTTATTTTTATGTTTGAACAAAATATATATATATATTAGTAACGACCTCTCTCGATCTAAGGGAAGGAAATTAAAATTCCTAAATACACACTATGCAAAAACAAAATAGCTGGGTCGTAACGGGTTTATACAGGAGGAAGGTTTATTTGTGCTACTGCCACCAGAATTTTCCGATGATCGAAACATTTTCCAGATGTCTCTGTTGTTATTGTCTCTGTTGATAGTTCCAGATGTCCCAGATGTTTTTTAAATGTGTACCTAAAATATAATCTGTGCACTTAATTTAAAAATTTGGGTGCACAAGGTGCACCTGTATTAAAAAATCTATTTCGAGGCCTGCTATATGGAAAAAAGTATTTGGACACTGCAGAAATTCGGAGGATCCACCTTAGCGTGGGGTTGTTTCATGGTTAGGACTGGGGCTATTGCTTTATGTAACTGGTACCATGAGTGCTGACGTGACCTCGACGTTCTTGATGATTCGGCCATGCCTACACTATGGCAATACTACGGCGATGATACTAGTTTCTTCCAACAGGATAGAACACTATGTCATACTGCAAAACGGGTGCTGGACTGGTTTTCTGTAAATAAGATGAATTTGCTTGACTGGCCTGTTTAGATATCCGATCTCAAACCTATCGATCACATGCTGGATAAACTGGAACGACGAGTACAACACCGCCACGTACGCCCATCTTCACGACAATCTCTTCTCACTGGCTTGCAAGAGGCATGGCGAACTATTCTTACCCTGACTTAGAGAACTTGTGGCAAGTATGCCTCGACGTGTTGCAGCTGAAATCCAAGCAAAAAGTATGCCTACCCGTTACTAAATAGAATAATAAAGCACTTTTCTATAAAACACGCAGTGTCCAAATACTTTTGTCCACATAGTGTATATAGCACTTGAAGGTGTGGCCAAGACGTGGCCAAGCTGCTACTGTCATGCAATGTCTTCCCTTAAAATAAATGATTGGTTTGGCTGGCTGGATTTTATGATGCAAGAGGTCATACTTAACCAAGCTAGAATTGTTTGTATTTTGATTGTCCTGTTGTGTAGGTAGGTAGATGATTAGGGTTTCACGGCGTAAGGTCCAAAAGCATACAAGCTTCGCCAAACGCGAGACATAAAGCAATAAATCAATGTAAATATGCCGACCAACCGGTATAGTGGTTAAGGTGTTAGCCTCTAGATCGGAAGGTTCCTGGTTCGAATCCGGGTCCGGGCATGGATGTTTGTAAACGTATGGTGTAGAAGCGGCTGGTGCACCTTAAATCTGTCGTGGCCGAAAGTCCTCACGTTGGGTTGGCGTGGAAGTTTGGAGAGTGGGGTGCCAGCTCATGTGTTGCTTCGTCATCTGACCGTGGTTCAAAATTACGAGGTGTCGTTCTCGGATCTTTCCCTTAAGGGACTGATCCCGGACCGTCGTCAATAGCCCGTTGTGTTGCTCTAGTACGACGTTAACTAAAATTACCAATTACCAATGTAAATATAAAAACATTGTGACAAAATATAGACGAGTTACGTAACTTTCTTGCGCAAGACTTACAAAATTTATTTTATAATTTTCTGAAGTCAGGTTATGAATATAAAAAATTTTCGTGGAAAGAAATAAAGTTGAAAGTATGGATTTAAACGGAGTATTTTAATTAACGTCGCACTGGAGTAAGAACGGGCTATTGGCGATGGTCCGGGATCAATTCCCATGGGAAAGATCATATGGGTAATATGGTAATTTTTAATTAACGCCGTACTAGAGCAACACGACGGGCTCTTGACGACGGTCCGGGATAAATCCCTAAAGAGAAAGATCCGAGAACAACACCTTGTAATTTTTAACCACGGTCAGATGGCGAAGCAACACCTGATCTGGCATCCTACTATCCAAACTTCCACACCAACCCAACGGGAGGACTTTCGGCCAAGAGAGATTTAAGGTGCACCAGCCGCTTCTACACCATACGCTTACAAACATCCATGCCCGGACCCGAATTCGAACCAGGAACCTTCCGATCTAGAGGCTAACACCTTAACCACCAGACCGATTGGTCGGTAATAGATCAGATGGGAATACACGTAACTTTGAACTATGGCTGATTTCGCATGACTTGCTGACAACATGACAAGCTTCCTAAGATACGACATTTTTTTATATAAAATTTATCACAATAATTTCCTTTGGATGATTTTTATTTTTACATCCCATAATCGTCGGACTCTGGAAAAATTGCCACAAAAAATTGTCCGAAACCGAAGACTGGTTCTCATAACTCCTACTTTTTCTAATGTATGGCACTGGGCTTTATTGATTGTTATAGAAAAGGCTAATTTGACTGGAAATTGTGGACGCCTTAGAGTAAATGATAGATTTGTGGTAGTCGGGTCCAAATGTATTCTGGGAAAACAATCCCAGAATACAGTAAACAGATAACAGTAAAATTTTTTACTGTTAATCACGATCGATTATATAGACAATGTTTAGTAGAGTAAAAGAACGCCAAAAAAATCTACACCTACAAGGGGCATCACACAACCAATCAAAACAATTAGAAACTCCGCCTACTCGTGGCGTAACACAACCAATCAAAATGCAGCCGGAATTAACATTTTATGTAATTAGGTAACAGCTATCATGTAAGATAGCACACAGTAAGTGCATAGAGAAGTATGTATGTACACAGAAAGCAATAGAGAACAGCAAGCAATGGAGAATAGAAAGCAATATAGTATCAAGGATTGGATCAAGGAACTGCACCTTTATGTTGATCGGACTGCTTGGTGTGCGACGTGTTGACCCTCAGCACCACAGCTTGGCTTCTTCCCTTGGCGTTGATGGCGTAGACGACGACCACGAACCCAGTCGCAGGTGGCAGGTCCCTCGCCAAGAAGAACGGGATGTCGGCCGTGTGGTTGCCTCGTAGCCTGTGCAGTGCCGTGTCGTGTACCTCCATGACGAAGTGCTGCCGAAGACCCCCGTTGGCACCTTCGCTGCACTCCAGGCGGAAGGAATGGTAGGTGATGTTCATGATGGTGCAGTTCTGCACCTGTTCGGGTGGACCTATGAACAAAGAACAGTTTGTTTAGGTTTATGAGCCGCATTGGCTGTGCTGCACCATGCACAACACATAGGTATGCAGTTTTAGTTGATGGCACTGCAGGGAATGGGTTATGCTACAAATTATATTACATTGATGGAAATAAGTAGAACAAAGTGCAGAAGACTTCAGGTTTATGAACCGGATTGGCCATATGCACCTAATATATTACAGAAGAGTTATGCACTTTTAGTTGATGACACTTTACAGCAATGGGCTCACCACATGTTTTGAAATAAATAAGTTGTTTAGGTTTGTGAGCAGCTTTGGCTATGTTGCACTACAACACAGAGTTATGTAGTTTTAGCTATTGACTATTTATAGCAGAAATGGGCCCACCCACATGTTATATTGGTGGTAATAATTAATACAAATAGTTGAAGATTTCAGGTTCATGAGCCAAATTGGCTATGCTCAACTTAATACAGCACAATATGGTTAAAGTAGTTTTAGTTGACGACATTCTACAGAAATGAACTAAACCACAAATACTATATTGGCGGAAATAAGTAGTACATGAAGAGTAAGTTTAGGTTTATGAGTCAGACTGGTTTAAATTTTCACCGAGTTCAGCACAATAGGGTTATGCAGTTTTAATTAATGTCTGTAGTAATGGGATAAACGACAGATATTATATTTGAGGAAATAAGTACACCGAAGAGTTTGAGTTTAGGTTTGAGTCTAATTGGATATATACCAAGTTAAGTACAGAAAAGTTATGCAGTTGTAGTTGACAACTCTGTAGCAACGGGCTAACCCACAACTGTTATATTGGTGGGAATGAATAAGTAGTACACAGAAGAGTTGAAGCAGTTTTAGTTGAAGATCTACTTTTCAAGAATGAGCTAACAAGAAATGTTATGTTGGTGGAAATGGACGAGCAGAGCAGTTGTGTCACTGATTCTCGAACACATACACAAACAAAAGAATTGAAGCAATGTTTTAGTAGAAGTTCTAATTTGAGTTTTGTATGTTAGATATAGTACCCTTTTTAATAGTGATACGGAAGTAAGCTATTAACTTTCCACATGTTTTTTTTTATGAGATATCTCGTCCGTAAAGATCTGAACAATTTCGATGGTTCCAAGATGTCTCGTAATCAGGATATTGTAGATTGTTTTATGACAGCGAGATCAAGATCTGGTCAGTTTTCTGCGAATGACTAGGTACTCGTCCATCAAGATCTGGTTCGTTTTAACTTAATCTAATCAATGGCGAGAGGCTAATGACGAGTGTGTCAAGGTAACCAATAGGTGGGCTAAGATTACTAGGGAATCCCCTTTATCAATTTTCAAAAACACTCAGTTGAAACTTCCCAAAATTATAAAAGAGCATTTTTGATAGTATGATTCATACGAAATGCGTCCCGGTAGCTCAGTCAGTAGACCGTTGGGCTCGCATCAGAAGGGTTGTGGGTCTGTCCTCGGCAGAGCCTGCAATTCTGATGATTGCGAGATCGGCGCTTCGACCTGGCTAAAGACCGTCGTGTTCGCTAATGGTGACTGGGGCACGTTAAATAGGTCGTGGTCACAAAATCCCCCATGTTCCCATACCAAATCAATACCTCTGGGGGTACCTGATTAGGGGGTTATCGGCCTCTGATTGGGATCTAAATTATGATATGTGTGAGTGAATGAATGTATGAAAGGGACCATCCTGTAAAACGGTTGTGTCATGTATGTCGAGCAAAGTCGGACTTCCTCCCAATGGGGCTCAATAACATGGAAGGCGCACCCCCTCGCCTCTTGCCGTCTTCGACGGGCCTGGCACTCCTCCGGTCTGCCAGTGTAGGCATAAGAAACAACAACAACAACATATGAAATGCTTAGAATATATTTGGTTGATGCAAAAGTTCGTCCCGTGTATTGGGCTAGATGGTATGGACCGAAAAACCGAATTGTAATCTACTTCACACGCGTAAAGTTTTGATATTTGGAAGAAGGAATTTCAGGCGAGTACTTTAGAAAAAATTGTGTTATTGGGTTGTGTTTTTTAAAGTTTGCTAAGCATTAAAAATGGCCGAAAATTGTTTTGAAGGGGGAGGGTGTCCTAGACGATTCCTGATGCCGTAAGTGGTTAAAAAAGTTTGGTTATCTGGACCAGTTCTTTAGACAGAAACTTTAGAAATTCGTTGAGCGCGGGGTGATGCAGCTACCAGAGAGATGGAAAAAGGTAATCGAACAAAACGCACGTAAAGTATTGATAAATTTCGTTAAATAAAAATTTTCTTCAATTTTTGTCAATAAAACCCGTGACGAACTTTTGCATTAACCCAATACAATGAATCATAAACTCGTAATTATGATGATACATGTAACCTCATTAAATAATACCATTAGAACGAAGGATAATCATTAGTATAACTGCTGTGTAATTAACATATCATCGGCTTGGAGCATAAATTTATTATTTATCGAATTTTTCTAACTACATACTAAACATGATTCTACTAGTCATATTTTAAATAATATTGATTTAATCATATTTTTAAAATATAGTTCTACTAATCACTTTTTTTCGGAAACATTAAATGCTTAGTTGTATTATAATGAGAAATGCATTTTATTATAATCTGTATAGGTAATGGTAATTTTAGTTAACGTCGTACCGGAGCAACACAACGGGCTATTGACGATGGTCCGGGATCAGTTCCTTAAGGGAAAGATCAGAATATAATCTATATAGAAGATATATAAAGCCCTCAAAATGCTTAAACTTATTTTTTGACCAACACATATTTTAAAACTTGCGCAGTAAAAATTAACGTTTCTGTACTAAGCCGAAGAAATATCCTTAAAATTTAACCTAAATAATTAATATTTGTTGTCTTTCTTTTGATAACTATTCATTTTCTCATTAGTTGTCAAACTATGCGTGGAGATCTATTTAGAATGCTTTCAAAATTCTGTATAATTAAAGAAATCTTGTTAATACATATTATAATACTTAGCAATCACCAATAATGTTTTATAATAGACTAGTGTCTGTGATATGACAATCACATGAAATATTGTTTTGCCCTAAAAGCTGGGAAACACAACCTGCAAGCTATTTGTTTCTATGTCCAGTCCCCTAACGAATCCCTGAACTTGAGGAGAAACCAAGTTCATCACCCCTCGATTCCGAGAAAATGGAACGGGTGCGCTTTCACCCTTCACGCAATGGGGTTGATATCTGAAGTGGCGCAATGTCACTCGGCCAATAGAAGGATTGGCCCCCTGGCAAGGTCAGGGTTTAGCGCCCTGAATATTGGGGGGAAGGTCAGACGGGGAGAACGACAGGAAAACGCCAACGCTAAAAAAAGAGACGGATGCTTTTTCGATTGTAGCCAGCCATTTTCCAAAAATATGCTAACTCTACAGTAAAACGATGTACCATCGACGAATTGAAGGAATGAAAAATAAACGAAGTTACCAAACAGAATACGGCTGCCTTTAATGTGTCGCTCACCAATAACAGAAATATCTAGATTCCAGAAGGAAAGAACCACCTGATCCCAAAAGAAGGAACCTACATATCCCGATGCCTTACTTCAACCTGGCGGTCACCATATATAAAGGTATGTCCGTATTTCTATCCGATACCGATTGAGAACTCCACTTATTTCCGATCGAACCGGAGGTCGAAACTGGATATTGGTATCCAGATCAAAAATGGGTATAATAACCAGTACAGTGTCTTATAATATACTAGTGCCTTATATAATAGAGACTTATATACAGTGTGCATATTTTGCAATAATAGCGGTATAACCCTCTTGATGGTTATATAGAAGAGGTATCTCATCATTAGCAAAACTGACCAGATATTGGAGGATGAGGTATCTCGTCATTAGAAGAAAACTGACCAGATCTTGATCTTGTCATTATAAAACAAATCGGCAGTAAAAAATGCATCTCGTAATTGGCGAAAACATTAGCAGATATTAATCCCGTTATCATAAAAAAATCGGCAAGCATCTTGATGACGATATACTCAATCGCAAATTTTCAGATTTTGATGGACGAAGTATTTTGTCATCGGAAGAAAACTGACCAGATCTGGATCTCATCATCATAAAAAAAATCGGTAATATCTTGAGACGAGAGACCTCGCCATTAGAAAAATTGACCAGATTTGGACGGACGAGATATCAATTCCAAACCAATTGGAGGATTGAGGCCAAAATATGGATTTTTGCTAATACTTTTAAGCAAATGTCCTACAACGCACTGCCATAATGAATAAAGATAAAACAAAGATCTGTAACATTGAAGCAAGAACACAAAGGATTATAAATTCATCTCTCAGCAAATGGAACAGGAAACAGCATAACATTTTCAGATACCCCTTTCCCTCTCGGAGATATGCATGAGAAAAAGGAAAACGCTGAAGGACATACAGAAATAAAGAAATTTCAGGAGGAAGGAATGGAAAGGTATCTAAACAAAGATACCTATTTGCCGGTTGAAAGTGGAGATTCAGAAACGGAGAATGTTGAAGGGGTTTATATCATCTGATGGGGTAGAACGGAGAGCAAAAACAGCGATAAAAATTTTTTCAAAAGTATTCCACGAACCAGAAACAACCAGAACATGTTCAAGTGGAGATCTAAAACTACAAAATAAGTAGATACGTCTGAACAAAAGAAACGTTTGCTGTGGAATTATTTAGAAAGTTCTTTTTGGGATTCCTATTTCTGGCACTGTAATACACTGGGCCAATATTTGAAAAGCTCGTATTAAGGAATGAGAGTTTTGAGCAAGGGTCTGTATTTATATACCGAGAATGTCTTGGACAAAAATAGATGTGCTCTTTTGTAGGAAGAAGTAAGTACCTTCATACAGAGGCATGGCTGGTAGTTTTGCGATTTGCCAGAATGTATGAAACATGTCTGTGCATGATATTCGGATACTCCAAACATTCACTCCTACAATCTTCGATATGATGGAAAGTTGAATTCAAAGCTTTGCTTGTTTTAAAAATTCGACGAAAAATGGTTTTGAAAAGGTCGTTTTTAACTGGGATTATTTTAGAGTAGCGATTTACAACCTTTTTCATTCCATGGCACTCATAAAATAGCTAAAATTCTGCGGCACACCAAAAATATAGAATATTTTTCGTGGAACAAAAGTATAGTTTGTATTGATTCACAATAAAAGTAATTACCTATCTTTCGAGAGATTGTTTTTGAAACAAGTTATTTATACCTTGTAATGAAAATCTATATATACAAAACACTAAGGTACGTGGACCTGAAATAGACGTTATTTGTGTATCGTCGAATGGCAACAATCAACTTAAATAAAAAACCAAGTATTTTGAAATCTTGCTGTTTTTAAATAGCAGAGGTCAATTTCTATGCAAAATAAGGAATTAAATTGTAATATTTATGTTTGAACTGACTTTTTATTTCTTCCTTTGATGTAAAAGTAATTTAAACGTAATTTTGCTACCCGGTATCTGGCCACGTCAGAATTAATGTTTACTTTTTAAATTTGATTTAGAATTCCGTGTTTAGGTACTATTTGAGTTGACTGCGAGATGTTGCGGACATATTTGAGGATTTCCAAGTATTATAAATATATGTTTTTTTTGTTAATAAATCATTATTGTCTTTGTCGATATCGTTGAAAGTCTTTCGTCGCATTATTCTATTTCATAATATATTCAGGAAGTCGAAATTCAAGACGTTTGAATAGATACGTACTTGTTTCTTTTTCAGAATTTTGCATTTTTTCAAGGATTGGAATTTTATTTTTGTTTGCATTATGTGTTCCGGTATATTACCTATTGCAGAAATATTATTTAGGAGTTAGATTTTAATGATATGTCTATTTACTGCAAAATATCACTAGACATGGGTAATTTTGTAGCGGTATATGTATATTTCGACCAACTTTCCTTAAATATTTGATTGAATACGCAATGATTTGAAGAATTGTTTCATAAAAATAAATAAAACATACAAATCAAAACATGTTTGATTACGGTGTGTAAAAAAGTTTAAAAAAAAAGCACTATTACACACCGCCGAGCGCCAGCCGGCGCGATATTTAGTATAGTATTACTTGAAGTTATTTGCGAACACACACACACTCGTAGAAAGTTCACAACTAAGCAGTTGAACATAGCTATTTTCAACCATTGTACCACGGAGCTGTGGTTAAAAATCGTTGTTTTAGAGGATTTAGAGTTCTTTATATTCTGTTAGAGAAAGAATACTACCTGGCAGTGTTCAGGTTTTAATGAGAACGTAAATATTAAAAGTTGAACACACATTTTTGATTCAATAGAAATTAATTTAATTTGGATGATTATGAATGGAAATTTTGTATTTTGTTCTAATTGAAATGTCATGTTTAAATGAAGAGGTTTGAAGGAAAAATCATATAAAGAAATTGGCATAACATTGTTTCAACATAAACAAATCCAAACTTGGATAGCTCATAAACGAAGTTTTGCTAGTTGAGAGCATAATCCAAAGGAAAATATTTGATTTACTATTGCTACTGATAAGTATAACATAAATAAGACTTAAAGTGTTCCAAAAATAAAACAATTTGCCTTGAAATATCAAAAAATGCTCAAACGTTAAAACAAATGGCTTTTACAAAGAAATAACCACAAAGTGAAAATGTGATTAAAGTTGCTAATAAATGATTCAATTACATGAAAAAAAATTGGTCCGGAATCAAATCCGTTCGAAAACAACCTAGGACAACACCTCGTAATTTTAAACCACGGTCAGATGATGATATAACACCTGAGCTGGCGCCCCACTCTTCAAACTTCTACACCAACCCAACATGAGTTCATTTAAGGTCACAACCGATTTAATGAGCATCATCCCACTTGGTACACGACGGTCTTTGAACTGCGAGGCATAATATGTCCAAAAGAGCCAGATGTGGGCGTAGGATAAAAATGTTAAACTAATTATTATTGCTGTATTTTATCTTTCAATTATGCGGGTGGTCTAGGTCATGGGAAATGTACTTCAGCAAGGTCATCTACCTTCGAACCAGTACCTTACTTATACAACTGTGCTCGTGCCATAATCTACCAGAGCCATGTTATATTCTACTAAATGTGTATTGAATTATTATTCCAGTACTTTATTTTTCAATAATGCGGGTGGTCAAGGTCATAAAAAATATGGACTTCATCAAGGTCTACACCTGGAGCCTTTGCACGGGGACTGTACTATACAAATGTACTCGTACCATAATATACAAGAGCCGTGCTGTATTCCACAAAATGTATAGTGAGTTATTACTGGAGTATTTTATCTTTCATTTAGTATTTTATTTTTAGTTATGCGGGTGGTCTAGTTAATAAAAAATGGACTTCATCATGGTCATCTACCTGCGCACTGGGACCTTAGTTATACAAATGTGATCATGCCATGATCTACAAGAGCCGTGCTGTATTCCACAAAATGTATAGTGAGTTATTACTGGAGTATTTTATCTTTCAGTTATGCGGGTGGTCTAGTTTATAAAAAATGGACTTCAGCATGGTCAACTACCTGCGCATTGGGACCTTAGTTATACAAATGTGATCATGCCATGATCTACAAGAGCCGTGCTATATTCCACAAAATGTATATTATTGTAGAATTTTATTTTACAATTATGCGGGTGGTCTTGGTCATAAAAAATGGACTTCAGCATAGTCATTTACCTACGCACTGGGACCTTAGTTATACAAATGTGATCATGCCATGATCTACAAGGGCCGTGCTGTATTCCACAAAATGTATAGTGAGTTATTATTGTAGAATTTTATTTTACAATTATGCGGGTGGTCTTGGTCATAAAAAATGGACTTCAGCAAGGTCATCTAACTTAGCACCGGGACCTTACTTATACAAATGTGCTCGTGCCATAATCTACAAGAGCCGTACCATATTATTTAAAAAAATGTATAGAGAGTTATTACTGGAGTATTTTATCTTTCAGTTATGCGGGGGTGGTCTAGTTCATAAAAATGAACTTCAGCATGGTCTCATCTACCTGCGCACTGGGACCTTAGCTATACAAATGTGATCATGCCATGATCTACAAGAGCCGCGCTATATTCCACGAAATGTATATTGAGTCATTATTGTAGAATTTTATTTTACAATTATGCGGGTGGTCTTGGTCATAAAAAATGGACTTCAGCATGGTCATTTACCTACGCACTGGGACCTTAGTTATACAAATGTGATCATGCCATGATCTACAAGAGCCGTGCTGTATTCCACAAAATGTATAGTGAGTTATTACTGGAGTATTTTATCTTTCAGTTATGCGGGTGGTCTAGTTCATAAAAAATGGACTTCAGCATGGTAAACTACCTGCGCATTGGGACCTTAGTTATACAAATGTGATCATACCATGATCTACAAGAGCCGTGCTATATTCCACAAAATGTATACTGAGTCATTATTGTAGAATTTTATTTTACAATTATGCGGGTGGTCTTGGTCATAAAAAATGGACTTCAGCAAGGTCATCTAACTTAGCACCTGGACCTTACTTATACAAATGTGCTCGTGCCATAATCTACAAGAGCCGTACCATATTATTAAAAAAAATGTATAGTGAGTTATTACTGGAGTATTTTATCTTTCAGTTATGCGGGTGGTCTAGTTCATAAAAATGAACTTCAGCATGGTCTCATCTACCTGCGCACTGGGACCTTAGCTATACAAATGTGATCATGCCATGATCTACAAGAGCCGTGCTATATTCCACGAAATGTATAGTAATTTATTACTGCAGTATTTTATATTTCAATTATGCGGGTGGTCTTGGTCATAAAATATGAACTTCTGCAAAGTCATCTACCTTCGCACCGAGACCTTACTTATACAAATGTGCTCGTGTCATAATCTACAAGAGCCGTACAATATTATTAAAAAAATGTGTATTGAATTATTATTGGAGTATTCTAACCATCAATTATGCGGGTGGTATGGGTCATAAAAATGGTCTTCTCCAAGTTCAACTGCCTTAGCATCGGAACCTCACTATACAAATATACTCGTGCCATAATCTGCAAGTGTACACAACGATGAATTTCGATTAGAAATAGATTTAGACCAAAGTCGATGAGTTCTGTGATAATCAACACCTGTCGCGTCTACCGTCCTTACCGGCCGTGATGACGGTATAGATGCAGGGCTCCCTCTGCATGCCCACGCTGTTGCTGCCGATGCAGGTCAGGGTGCCGTAGTCGTAGTCCGTCTTGGCCGTCACGGTGGCCGTGCTGCGGGTGCCTTCGCTGACGAAGGGCACGTCCTCCATGTTCTCGCCGGACTTGTTGAAGCTCCAGTGGAAGGACACATCGGTGGGGTCGGCCTCCACCTGGCACACCACCTTCACCTCCTCAAACCGCGTGGCGCCGTACAGGATCTTCTGCCCTGGTACGCACACTGGGGAATCTACAGCAGGAAGACAGAGGTAGAGTCAGATGCATATGAAGAAATAGGGTGGAATCATAGAGGAAAGAGTGGCAGCAATGGGTAACTTTTTTACGTGCCCAAGGACCATATGACCAAAACTAGTAGTAGCTCGATGATTAGACTACTTCGTCTACTGAGTGGAATCTAAAACTCCTAATCTGATTTGTACACGCGATGGGAGAAGATGTCCATTTATTGATTCTTCATATGATTAGACCGCTCGGGTTAGAAGTAGTGTAAGGTAATATCACCATTTTTATTTCCACTCAATAGAAATGCACTTTCACACACCTACCCATTGCAACAATGGTAAACAACTGGGCTGTATAAGTTTTGGCAGGAAGGATATTTTAGGAAATCTGAATATTGTATAGAAAACAAATATTATTTTATTTCTTGGTTATTAATATTTATACAGTGCTGCTCTGTTGAATAGACAATTTCAAAACATAACAAAGAGTCTCCACCGGAGACTTAAGTTCCAAAGTCTGGGGCGTCGCTAGTACGCCCACGAAAAACGACCAAACTCTTCTCAAGTCTGTCAGAGAATCGGTTGATCGCTGACCCAGCCCTCTCTGCTCCAAGTCTCGAAGCTCCCGTACCGTGGGAAAAATCCTTGGGCAGTTTTCCATCGTCTCAAAACTCCAAGAGGGGAGCTCCCCCGCCTTTTCAGTTCTCTTCCAAGAGAGGGGCTGACCATTTTCCGACAAGGAACGATTTCAGCCGGCCAGGGGAACATGATTTCCTCTTTTATCACTTCGCCACACCATGATATGTAAGTCCCCCTGTCAGAAGATGTTGCATCGCCACACAATGAGGAACTTGCACATTTTTTGTTTATATTTTTATAATATAGAAAATGACAAAATATGATGGAAAGGATCTTTCTTTTGTACTTTTATTGCCCGCAAAGGTAAAATAAAAAAATTTAAAGTTCGCACTATTTACTTCATCTCAAAAACGCTAGTTTTCCTACGCCGCTTCTTGTGACGTCATTGTGCCCAATAATGGTTTGTTTACTTTGAAAGCGACGTTGAAATGGCAAGAACAAAATTTTAATTGATTGTTTAAAAATAAAAAGAGCAAGCAATATGAAATTTCAACGCGCTAGACAAACGTAAACATTACATCGTGATGCACAGTGACGTCACGTAGCGTTTTGAGGTCATGAGCTTTTGCCGTACTTTTCAGTAATTTAAAACTCGAAATTTTAGTTAATTAAATCCATTTTATGGGTTTTAACTGTCATTTTTGAACATTTTGACGATCAATCTATTACTAAAACACAGAAATGAGCATTTTCATCACTGTTGCCAGTTCCTCAATACGATACAAAATCGACTAGCCTACTCAATTTTAATAGAACAGTCATGTGATTACTAGTCGACATGTTGTCCACACATCTTCAAGCACCTCTGAATGGCAATGTTATCGTTATATTTCACGTATGTGTTCGGATCTTTCCTTTGAAGATTGATCCCGGACCGTTGCTAATAATCTGATAGGTCCATGGGACGCTCATTCATTGATTCTTCATCTTATATATCCGCGATACATTTGTAACCTGACAATTTAGCCAATTGTGTCGACACTCCTATAGAAAAGAGCATTCACGTACCTACCTTGTCGTAAGATACTCTATCGCCAATACTTAAACCAATTAAATTTTTCAGAAGAGTCACGTGACTACTAGATGACATGTTAGTGGTTTTGAGAGCGTCTGATTCTTGTTTTTCGGATTTATATATGACGAAAGAGCCACATTTAGACATACTGGGTCAGACACAAGACATACAATATCAAGTAATGGACATGCATCATCAATTTTTCATTGACACAGACGAGAGAAATACTCCCACGGAGGATTCGAATTTCGTATAAATAGCGTTGTTCTGTTTACATACTCATTGAACCACAATGAATGGTTCGTTTGATATGGGTTTTTGGGTGCAAGGACCATATTTGTCCGATCAGCGCCAAACATGACTTAATGAGGGGAAAAAAGAAACCCAGGAGGGTAAACGAGGGTGAAACAAAAGTGAGGTCAGAACACTCGTGTACCTCGGATGAGCCACAACAAACCCGAGCGTTTGTTGGCATCTAGCTGTCACCAATGCAGCGAGTCATATAGATATGGAACGCCGTTATTCGAAAAAGCACTTCACAATTTAAAATTGCTGCTCTGCATTAATCCTAGAAAGCAATTTTAACAAAGTGTTTGGGTAAGCTCCCAAATACTTGTTTAAACTCTAAATCACGTTTCATCTTTGCAGCAGATTGCAAACTCCAGCGACAAACCGAACAGCTCTTAACCCCCCGTCTCTTCCGGTACGTAGTACTTGGGAGAGATACGCGCAGCAAATATGTATTCCTTTGGCAAGAAACCTTGTCCATTTCCGCATCGTTGAAAATTCTTCGGTTACATAATAGATTGAAAATGCATGAAGCTATTCAAACACCAGTGGGGCACCAACACCCAGGGAGAAATTCCCCTCATCCCACGATGGCATGTGCATATAAGCTGTTAAATAATTCATGCCCCGAATTTAGTTTTAGTTTCTTCTGAATTATTCATGATTTTCGTTGACGCTGCAGTCCCGTTTCTGCTTTTTCTGACTTCACTTCATTACCGACCCCCAGAAAGAGCGAAACAATTTAGTATCCGGTCGAGTTTTAAGCCATTTCTTTTTTCCAAGATGGCCGGCGGAGGTTGTTCGCGGCCCTCTGGTGTTCAATCACTGGCTCGCTTAATGTTCCGTGCGTGTGAACGATGTTTAGACCAATGACCGTTGCTTGTGATGCAAATCCTGGATGAGGCTAGTTGAAGGCTAATGAATAAATTCGAGAGCTGGGATTGGAGGGCATGGTTTGGTTTGTTCGTCTAGGTTAATTGTAACAAGATTGGCTTATTAAACCCGCACAAACATTTACTAAAAAAATCAGTTTAGAATTTTTTATAATTTGACGGAATGGGGTGAGGGGCTGGTTAACCCTTCAAACAATCTCGACGAGATATTTCGTCCATAAAGATAAGATCAACTTTTACCAAGATGGGGTTGGGAGAAGTGATCAAAGTGTCAACTTCAGCCCATGGTTTGGTTTGTTCGTCTAAGTTAATTGTTACAAGACGGCTTGTTAAACCCGCACAAACATTTACTAAGAAAAACTAGTTAAAAAAAGTTTTGAATTTTTCATAGTTTGACAGGGTGGGGGCAGGTTAACCCTTCAAGCGATTTCGACGAGATATTTCGTCCATAAAGATAAGATCAACTTTTATCAAGATGGGGTTGGGAGAAGTGATCGAAGTGTCAACTTCAGCCCATGGTTTGGTTTGTTCGTCTAGGTTAATTGTAACAAGACGGCTTGTTAAACCCGCACAAACATTTACTAAGAAAAACTAGTTAAAAAAAGTTTTGAATTTTTCATAGTTTGACAGGGTGGGGGCAGGTTAACCCTTCAAGCGATTTCGACGAGATATTTCGTCCATAAAGATAAGATCAACTTTTATCAAGATGGGGTTGGGAGAAGTGATCGAAGTGTCAACTTCAGCCCATGGTTTGGTTTGTTCGTCTAAGTTAATTGTTACAAGACGGCTTGTTAAACCCGCACAAACATTTACTAAGAAAAACTAGTTAAAAAAAGTTTTGAATTTTTCATAGTTTGACAGGGTGGGGGCTGGTTAACCCTTCAAGCGATTTCGACGAGATATTTCGTCCATAAAGATAAGATCAACTTTTATCAAGATGGGTTTGAGAGTAGTGGTCGAAGTGTCAACTTTTGCTAATGGTTTAATCCTCTAGGATAATTTTTTTACGCGATGGTTTGGTAGACCCGAGCAAAGATTTGCTGAGAAAAACCAGTTACAACAGTTTTGAATCTCTATAAATTTGTGTGTGTGTGGGGGGGAGGGGCTGGTTAACCATTCAAGAGATTTCGGGGAGATGTTTTGTCCATACAGATCTTACCCACTTTTATTAAAATGGGGTTGGGAGAAGTGATCGAAGTACCAACTTTTGCTGATGGTTCAGTTTGTTCCCCTAGGTATTTTTTGTTACACGATGGCTTGTTAGACCAAAACAAACATTTACTGAGAAAAACCAGTAAGAAAACTTTTGAATTTTTTAAAATTTGACGGGCTGGTTTACCTTTTAGGTGGTTTCGACGAGATGTTTCGTCCATAAAAATCAGACCATCCTTTATCAAGATGGGGTAGGGAGAAGTTATTGAGTGTCAATTTTTTCTGATGGTTTGATTTGTTCCTCTAGATTAGGGTAATTTTTTTATACGATGGCTTGGTACACCCGGACAAACATTTGCTGAGAAAAACCAGTTACAGAGGTTTTGAATTTTTAAAAATTTGACGAGTTGGTTAAACTTTAGATGGCTTCGACGAGGTATTTTGTTCATTAAGATCCAACCAATTTTTATAAAGATAGGGCTGGGAGAAGAGATCAAAATGTCAACTTTTGATGATGGTTTGTTCTTCTAGGGATTGTTTTGTTACACGATGGCTTGTTAGACAAGGACAAATTTTTACTGAGAAAAATCAGTGACATAAAGTTTGAGTGTTTTAAAATTTGAACAGCTGGTTAACCCTTCAGGTTTCGACGAGATATTTCATTCGTTAAGATCTGATCAACTTTTTTCAAAATAGGACTGGGAGAAGAGATCGAAGCGTCAACTTTTGCTGATGGGTTATTTTGTTCTACTAGGGATTTTTCTTGTTACACGATGGCTTGTTAGACATGGACAAATGTTTACTGAGAAAAATCAGTGACATAAATTTTGAGTGTTTTAAAATTTGACGAGCTGGTTAACCCTTCACGTTTCGACGAGGTATTTCATTTGTTAAGATCTGACCAACTTTTTTCAAGATAGGACTGGGAGAAGAGATCGAAGCGTCAACTTTTGCTGATGGGTTATTTTGTTCTACTAGGGATTTTTCTTGTTACACGATGGCTTGTTAGACATGGACAAATGTTTACTGAGAAAAATCAGTGACATAAAGTTTGAGTGTTTTAAAATTTGAACAGTTGGTTAACCCTTCAGGTTTCGACGAGATATTTCATTCGTTAAGATCTGACCAACTTTTTTCAAGATAGGACTGGGAGAAGAGATCGAAGCGTCAACTTTTGCTGATGGGTTATTTTGTTCTACTAGGGATTTTTCTTGTTACACGATGGCTTGTTAGACATGGACAAATGTTTACTGAGAAAAATCAGTGACATAAATTTTGAGTGTTTTAAAATTTGAACAGCTGGTTAACCCTTCACATTTCGACGAGGTATTTCATTTGTTAAGATCTGACCAACTTTTTTCAAGATAGGACTGGGAGAAGAGATCGAAGCGTCAACTTTTGCTGATGGGTTATTTTGTTCTACTAGGGATTTTTCTTGTTACACGATGGCTTGTTAGACATGGACAAATGTTTACTGAGAAAAATCAGTGACATAAAGTTTGAGTGTTTTAAAATTTGAAGAGCTGGTTAACCCTCAGGTTTCGACGAGATATTTCATTCGTTAAGATCCGACCAACTTTTATCAAGATAAGACTGGAAGAAGAAATCGAAGCGTCAACTTTTGCTGATGGTTTGGTTTGTTTCTCTAGGGGTTGTTTGTTACACGATGGCTTGTTAGACATGAACAAACTTCCACTGTCAATAACCAGTTACAAAATCTTTGAATTTTTTAAATTTAACGGGCTGGTTAACCCTTCAGGTGGTTTCGACAAGATGCTTCGTCCATTACAATCTGACTAACTTTGTCATGATATGCCATCAAGATATTGCAGATATCTGGATGATGACGAGATCAAGATCTGGTCAGTTTTTCACTAACGAAATATCGGTTCCATAAAACCTCCTCCTAGATTGATTTGTCAGGGCCGTGGTGTCCAGGTTCGAAGAGTAACGGATTATCAACCAGAGGGTTACGAGTTCGAATGCAACCAAAGTCCGTTATGTACAAAGGGGGCTAGTGCATGTTAAATAGGTCGTGGCCTCAAATGTCTGCACGTTGGCGTGGTGGGAGCGTCTGGAGAGTGGAGTGCCAGTTTCGGTGTAGTTCTCGTCATCTGACCGCTGTTCAAAATTACGAGGCGGTGTCCCTGAATCTCTACCTTCGAGATTGGTCCCGGATCGTCACCAATTGCCTTTTGCGATGCTACAGTTTGACGCTAATTAAAATACCTACCTACCCGATGGTTTGTATTGATGAGGTGGTATCTTGTCACAAGCGAAGCCGAACAGATCGTTTTGTACGAGATCTCTTGTCATTAGAGAACAGACCAGTACGTGAACTGATAATCAAAAATTAGCAATAACGTGATGAAGTCTCGTCATTAGCAATATTAGAAAGATCTTTAAGGACATCTCGTCAAAAACATAGAAGATTAATGACCTGTTCGAAAGAGCGAAGCAATTTATTATCGGAAGGTCTTTAAGCCATTTTTTACAAGATGGCTGTCGATTGTTATTCGTAGCCCTCGGGTATTATATCACTGGTTAACATAACGACATGCAAGTGTGAACAATGTTTAGATCAATGAAAATTGCCTGTGATGGAATTCATGGTTGATGTTAGTTGATAGCTAATGAATAAAGTAAAGGGTTGGCGCGTGTGCAACGACCAAAGTCTGCTTTTACCAATTGTTTGTGACTGTAGGGTCAGTTTTTGTGACACGATGACTTATCAGACCGACAAGCGTTTACAGAAAAAAAAACTAGTAACTAACATTTTGAGTTTTTGAAATTTGACAAACTGGTTGACCCGTTATGTCCCGGAACAACACAACGAGGTATTGACGACGGTTCGGGATCAATCTCCTCAGGGAAAGATTCGAAGACAATATCACGTAATTTGGAACCACTGTTAGATGACGAGGTGCGACTGACCGGGATTAATCTCTAAAAAGATCTGAGGACAACAGCTCATAATTTTGAACCATGGTCAGTCGACAAGGCAACACAAGAGTCCAACTCTCCAAACTTCCACATCACGCCCCGAGGATCGAAGATCTTACGACATTGAAACATACCACTTTTTCATTAGAAGGTCGATAAATAGAATGAAGTTCAAGTCGTCACGCATAATTTTGTCACCATCTAAAAATTGCACCTAATTCCATCGTCAAATTTGTAACAGACAAGTAAACGTAATGGCCATCAAATATGCGTATGTAATCTTCAGCATTTTTACCAAATCTACTTAGCAGCGCTAAATTAAGTTGATGCCTGCACTTTCAAAACAAATTTTCACGACCATAGAGAGTAGCAAATTCATCTCGGATTATTTTCAACTTTTCAGAAGAAGTCATGATAAACAGCACACAAACACGTTAACAAACTCAAAACAGATTCGTCCTCGAGCCAGCCTTCCGAAAACCGAAAGCGAAAACCCCAGCTTTTACATCCACTCCGAAGTGTAATAAATACACGCTTCGGATAAAACGACGCCCGGAACTTAATAAAACCACATCCGCACTTCCGAAAGCTGCGAGTTAAGAAAATAATGCGCGAATTGGAGAGTACCGGAATAAAATATTTACGCCCACCCCCCGGATGGAATGATGTACGATCTGCGACGTCCTCCAAAATACGAAACCCTCGAATCGAATCTGCATGGACGCAGACCGAAGTCAGGCTGGAAATAAATCGCGGATGACATCTAAGTGGGGACTTCGTGTCATTTGTAACGGCGGAATTGCAGTTTTTTCTTTTGTTACTTGACTCGAATTACCTGAGTAAAACGAGGCGCGGGGACGTGATAAACGGGATTGAGATTAGGTACCCCTTCACCATGCATCATCATCATCAGAGTGAATTAATTTGGGCCCAAAAGTTAAAACAGTGAAAATGAAATATGAGATGGAAGACTCTTCGAATGGAGGAACTTTTTTCGCGCTCATTTTTCAGTTTCTGACAGGCCTACATCTCGGAAGGACTGGGATGATAAGTTATCGTGGCAGGTTTCTTATCTCGCAGTTTGTTAATGTGCTTCCTGGTAATTATGCAGAGCATGTGTTTCGTTTCGGGCCGAGAAAAATACTGTGTTTTTCAAGTTTTCAAACATTTGTATTCTCGTGTTAGTACGATTGGTCTGAGGCATCTGAGGCAAAAGGCAGTCGCGTTCGAAGTTCTTATAAGGGGTATTAATCCTCCTGGTTGTCTCCATGAGATACATCGCCATTTGCATAACTGACCAGAAATTTCAAAGGACTTGTAAATACAATCATATGACTTCATTTTGATAACGTCATCAATAAACAACGGCAATATCGTCATTCGGGATTTTTGATGACGATATACCTCCTAAAAATCGGAAACAAACATACAAGACTTTTTATTTTATTCTTATTATGTAAGACTTCTTACTTTATTCTTATTATGAAAGACTTCTTATTTCATTCTTACTATGCAAGACTTCTTATTTCATTCTTACTATGCAAGATTTCTTATATTCTTCTTATGCAAGACACTTCTAATTTGATTCTTACTATGCACAACACTTCTAATTTTATTCTTATTATGCACGACACTTCTAATTTTATTCTTATTATGCACGGTACTTCTAATTTTATTCTTATTATGCACGACACTTCTAATTTTATTCTTATTATTAAAGACTTTTTATGTATTATTATTATACTTCTTATGTATTCTTATTTTGCAAGACTTCTTATGTATTCTTATTATGCAATACTTCTTATGTATTCTTATTATACAAGACTTCTTATGTATTCCTATTATGCAAGACTTCTTATGTATTCTTATTATGCAAGACTTCTTATGTATTCTTATTATGCAAGACTTCTTATGTATTCTTATTATGCAAAACTTCTTATGTATTCTTATTATGCAAGACTTCTTATGTATTCTTATTATGCAAGACTTTTTATGTATTCTTATTATGCAAGACTTCTTATGTATTTTTGTTATGCAAGACTTCTTAAGTATTCTTATTATGCAAGACATCTTATGTATTCTTATTTTACAAGACTTCTTATGTATTCTTATTATGCAAGACTTCTTATGTATTCTTATTATGTAAGACTTCTTATGTATTCTTATTATGCAAGACTTCTTATGTATTCTTATTTTAGTGAAAATTGTTGTATTGAGCAAATACAGTCTGGTCTAAATTGAGTTAACCTTCCTGGTTGTTATCTCGACGAGGTATCTTTTCGTTAACAAAACTGACTAGATCTCGATGGATGAGATCTAGTTATTAGAAAAAAACCTGACCAGATTTTGTCATCATATAAAAACAATATCTTCATCTTGTCATCATTTAAAAACCAACAATATCTTGATCTTGTCATCATATAATCACAAACATCTTAATGACGACACACCTCATCAGCAGTAACATTGGTCAGATCTTGATGGACGAGTTTTCCCCTCGAAACCTTTTTTGGCGAGGAATCTCTTCATTAGCAAAACTGACTAGATCTTTATGGACGAGATACACTACCGTACAATAATGGACCGGACACCAGCGGATTTGTATAAAATACGACTACTTGCTTGGGAGTGTTTTTCGTGGTATGGCCTGGGAACTTTGCATGTTGTTCCTGGTAAATTCAACGCCGACGCCAAAATGAACATTTTGGACAATCAGGATCTTTCTACGCTCTGGCAAGTTTATGGAATGGACGAATTTCCATGATGACAGCACTCCATATCATGTTGCGGCTTCTGTCAAGCAGTGGTATCAAGATATGGATGGCAAAGGTATTCCCTGGCCTGCTCAGAGTACCGATCTAAACGCCATAACCCATTTTTTAGAGTTAGAGCGGAGCTTACGGATCAGGGAACCTCGTCCGAAATCTACAGCTGAGCTGGCGATATTTTTACAGCAAGAATGGACACGAATATCTATAGCTGTGTATCAAAACCTTGTTGAAAGTATGCCCAGAAGGGTTGCTTGTTTAATTACAGCATGTGGGGGACATTCCCTATTAAAGTATGTATTCTTTCCTTTATACAATCACATCTTGCTGTTCGGTCCATTATTGTAGGGTAGTGTATCTCATCATTAGAAAAAAAAACGACCAGATCTTGTCATTTAAAAACAGCAACATCTTGATCTTGTCATCATATAAAAACCAAACATATCTTGATCTTGTCATCAGTTAAAAACCAAAACTACCTTGATCTTGTCATTTAAAAATCAACAATACCTGGATCTTGTCATATAAAAACCGACAATATCTAGATTATGAAATACCTCATCAGAAGTAAAATTGGTCAGATTTTGGATGAACGAGGGATCCCCTCGAAACTTTTTGAGGGTTGAACGTGGCACTAGTACTCTTGTCTAGAAGAAGAGATATGTCATATTAGCTCAATACAGTATATGGTTTGATTAACCTTTGTGAAAGGAGGTGAGGTAGCGTGAAAAGCGGGTAGCGTGAGAGTAGGTAGGGGAGACCGGGGTTAGTTGTGCCAGTGGCAAATAGTGCCATAGAGCTTCCTGACTGAGCCGATAGGTTGCAGCACCTGTTCCTTCATGTGAGTGAACAGGTTGAGTTGATTGTCTCAGTGTGCTGTGTATGTTTGGAAGTATAGCGTTACGTTGCTTTCGAAATAAAAATATGCATCGTGTTTTCTGTTGCAAAAATAAATTTTGTGACCTACGTTGGAACTGTCATTGCCACTAGGGATACTGAGGTATGTAAACTTCCCTAACATTATTTGAATACTTATATTTTGAGCTGTTATTATTTGTATTTCATTTGTTAATCATGACAACATGTCGGAAACTAATGAATAAAGTTCAAAATGGCGCAACGCGGGGATAGTTGTGACGAAGTCTAGGAGGCAAGTTGTGACAGTGTCACTACTTGCCCCGGCATAATTTTTAATGCAGGTTTTGATATTTCAGGAAAAATGGTGCGAAATTCAAGATGCGTACTGAAAGAGCAAAAGCTACTTTAGTAGATTATGGTAATGGTAATTTTTAGTTAACGTCGTACTAGAGCAACACAACGGGCTATTGACGACGGTACGGGATCAGTCCCTTAAGGGAAAGATCCGAGGACAGCACCTCGCATTTTTGAACCACGGTCAGATGACGAGGCAACACCTGAGCTGGCACCCCACTCTCCAAACTTCCACGCCAACCCAACGTGAGGACTTTCGGCCACGACAGATTTAAGGTGCATCAGCCGTTAGTAGATTATGAGAGGGCTACAATAGAAGCAAATTCTGGAAAAGGTGCAGTTTAAGGAAAGCCCTAGAACTGTTCAATGTAAACCGAATGTCTTTTCGGAGATATATGAATAAAAAGAAGAGTATTAATGAGAAAGGTAGTATTGAAATGGGATATAAAAAACCGCGTATGATATTCACACCTAAACAGGAGATGGAGTTGCGTGAATGCGCCAAACGAATATGTTTTATGTAATTAGTCCTGTAGAACTGCGAAATTTAGCATTTGAGTTTGCCATTAAAAATGACAAACATTCCTGAAAATTGGTTACCAAAACAAAAACTGCAAATGCTGATTGTCTGACGAAGTTTATGCAACGATATTCTACAATTTCCTTTCAAGTTCCTGAAGCAACAAGTTTGAGTAGAAATACAAAAGTTTTAATAAACACAATGTAGAGCTATTTTTCAATAACTTAGAGTCTGTATTAAAAGCTAATAAGTTTAATTCAAATGACATGGAATATTGATGACAGGAGAAGGAACAGTGCGGAAACCTGTAAAAATAAATGCAGAAAAGGGTAAAAAAGAGTGGAGGAATGACCTTAGTGTTTCTTAATAGCTATGCTTACCATCGAAATATTGATGTTTTGTATTGTTGCACGGACAACGGAGTGATTTTGTTATTGAAAAAATGAAGAAACAAGAATCGGATAGCTCTGAAGATGACGAAATTGCTTATGTGTAGTTTGCTTGGAGCAATACAAAATTTCTAGACCAGGAGAAGACTGGTTTCAATGCATGACGTGTAAAAGATGATAAACGTTATAAATGAATACATTTCTCATTCTTGATTTAAAATATCTGCATTTAACTGCCTTTCTTACATAATTGGTATATGTTACAATGTATTTGTATGTGTCACAATGTGCCCCAAGCGTGTCACTACTAGCTCGGCAACGGGGCAAGTTGCACAGATCGAGGTTACACAGATTTCATTTTATGTCATGAAAAACGTTAATAATGTTAATAGTAGTTTACTAAATATATTACGCAAGATTTACTCTAATGGTATGATACACTAAATGCTTCACTCAGTTCAAATCTTACGGCTAATATCAAAAATGTCGAAAATGTCACTACTAGCCTCGGCCTCCCCTACCATTTCAGCATGATTCATCATCAGGGGAATTAATTTGGACCTAAAAGACTTATTTTATGCATAGAAAAATAATTCCTTCTCACATTGCATAGCATAGGACAATACCACATTGACCTTATTCTCTTGTAGAAGTGTGTGTGTTATACGAAAATACAGTACGTAACCTTTAGCTAAAACATCTATATTTACCTGTGAATCTTGTTACTTACACTGTATGGACAAGTAAAGAGGCTTGCTTTCTCCCAGTCCTTCAGAATTCGAAGCAGAACAGGTGTAATGACCTCTATTCGTCCTCTGCACTCTCTGCAAGACGAGGGATTGGTTGCTGATGATGAGACCCGCCGAGACATTGGTGTGGAGTTCCCGACCTTCGAACGCCCAGCCAATCTCTGTAACCCACGGGTTGGCCCGGATGTCACATTCCATGTAGACGTCATTTCCTTCCTGAATCCGGAAGTGACGCAGCTTGCTTCCCAGTCGTAAGACGAGTTGAGGAATATCTGGTGGATATTAATTTTCATATTAGAATGCTTAAAAGGCTTAGCATGACTTCACATAAAGCGTTTGGTTTCAGCTTTCATCCATTTGATTTTGTCTCCTACCGAATGCTTAAGATTGTATTTTCAGTGTTAACCTCCTGCTGGCTATTTGGATGAGGTGAATTTTCATATTAGAACGCTTAAAAGGCTTAGTATGACTTAACATAAAGCGTTTGGTTTCAGCTTTCATCCATTTGATTTCGTCTCCTACCGAATACTTAAGATTGTATTTTCAGTGTTAACCTCCTGGTGGCTATTTGGATGAGGTATCTCGTCATTAGCAAAGCTGATATGATTTTGTTGGACGAGATATCCCGTCATTAGCAAAACTGACCAGATCTTGATCTCGACAATATCCTTGATGACGATATACCTCGTTATTAGCATAATTGGACCAATATTAATGGACGAGATATCTTGTGTACTTTTATGTACTTTTAAAGAAAGATGTTGTAACGGAATTTGACGAAACTGCACTAGACAGAAGACAAGACTCAAGACATAAAATCAAGAAAACGAATAAGCTTAAAATTTAGCAAATTAATTAATTCAAATAAAAGTTAGTCAAAGTATAAAACTGCATTGCGATGAATGGTGATGAAGTTTCAGATGGTTTAACTAAATTGTTAGAAAAAGGAGTCAGTTCATTTACCCAGGATCACACTAAAAATAATTAAATATGACCAAAAGAGCTCAAAGCCAACTGGTGCGAATCCTGGAACTACACGGTGAACATCGGCGCATATTTATTTTTAAATCGACGTCAAATGAGCTTATTCACTTTAAAAAGGTCCCTTGAAAAGTCGCGTTTTGTTGTCAAAGCTTGAATAGGCCATATTGTCACTCAAACCCATTTGAGCTACTTGACTTACTACTACCTAGTATCACTCTTAAAATGCTTAAATATTACCAAAAGAGAATCTCAAGCCAAATAGGGAGCATCGTAGAATTACAGTGATGTACATTGGGGCTTTATTGTTTTCCAATAAGAACCGAATGACCTTATTTACGAGGGAGTATCAATAATTAACGCACATAATGTAAAAAAAATAATAATAAAATTAATTAATGACAATAGGAAACCGATTTGAAAGTATTACCCATTTATTACTTTTCCACATAATTTCCATACATGTTGAGACATTTTTCACAACGATGGAACAGTTTGAAATCCCGGTCTCATAAACTCAGAGAAGAGCCACCTTCGCACTGCCCGTTTGAGTGCCGTCGTCAGAGTCAAACTTCTTACCGTCAAAGAACTTCTTTATGGGTCCAAAGCGCAGTGCGACACATCAACACATTCGACTGTTGCACGATATCGCTTGTCCGCATGTGTCCCACCTAGTTCGTGCAAGGTTTCGGTTATGAAGTTTTGGAGCACCTTCCATACAGCCTGAACCTGGCACCCTCCGATTTCCATCTGTTTGGACCCATAAAGAAGTTCCTTGACGGTAAGAAGTTTGACTCTGAAGACGGCACTCAAACGGGCCGTGCGAAGGTGGCTCTTCTCGGAGCCGACGGAGTTTTATGAGACCGGGATTTTCAAACTGATCCATCGTTGTGAAAAATGCCTCAACATGCATGGAAATTATGTGAAAAAGTAATAAATGGGTAATGCTTTCATATCGGTTTCCTATTGTCATTGCTTTTATTATTATTATTTTTTACACTATGTGCGTTACTCATTGATACTCCCTCGTATTTCAGAAAAGTCCCCTGAAAAGTTTCCTCTTTCACAGCCAAGGCTAGAATAGGCCATGTCGTCACCCAGCAGATTCTTTATTGACGATTGAGATTAATAACGTGCTTGCCTGAAGAGAGTCCCTGGAGCACATATCGTCCAGGTTGGTTGGTTCTAGATTTTATGGCGTACGGTCGTATTTGGCCAAACTGTTTCAAATAATGTCAAGCAATTTAAAAGGAAGGTTGAAGGGAAGAAAAAAATATATCCTTGGTTCTTCTGTATAGGAGAAAACTGTTCTGAAGATTTTCCAACCTACGACTCCCCTCCAATCTATTGTTTCTGATTAAAAAAAATACTCTTGAAGTAGCATGTTTATACAAGACATTGTGAGGTCGATACTGATGTTTCGGAATCATTACCACGATGTAACTGTACATTAAGTCGAATTAAAAGTTCATAAAATAGATGTCAGTAGTAAATAAAAATAAATTCCTGCGCTAAGTGGTTTAATTAGTCCAACCCAAAAAAAGGACCTTTATGGTTGGATTTGATGGTATTGGTTGGGTCTTTATTACAATATATTTGACAGAGCTGCTTCAAATACAAATAGGACAACATCAAGAAATGGGCATACACATACCAGGAAAGATTTACAAACATAGAAGAGAGAAATATACCATGTAAATAACCGAATCTGCTTTCCATGTTTAAAATTTATATGTATCATGTTCAGTGTGATGTCGGTGTCAATGAATTGAATAGCGTAACAAGTAGGTAATGTAAATGATATCAAAATATATTTGCAAAATGGATGTCAGTGGCAAATGAAAATAAATTTATACAAATAAGTGATCACCCCAAATTGTCTTTTAAAGTTGGACTTGTAACGGATGGGTGGGTTTTGTTTAGCAATACCTTCGCACAAAAAAAGCTGCGTCAAATACAAGTCAGATAACATCAATATACATGTAAGACAAGACATGCAAAAGCCTTTCCCCTTTCCTCTTAGATCACTCAATCGTTTTCGCGAGCCGAGAGCGATCTTCTAATTGATTGGAGTTCCATGCATTCTGTTCACTATTTTCTAATTGGTTGGATATCTGTGCGTTCTGGTGACTATGGAAACGCTCTCAGCTGAGCGGGAAAAGAATTAATTCCAATATTTTGAACATCGGAGTTTTCGCGTGTAGCAAGCAGATCATGTTGGTTAATTTTATCATAGTTCAATCTTTTATATAATCTTAGTTCAATCTTAATTCTTATATTTTAACTCACCTTTAACAGCTGTCATGGGTTTCATAGACCCCGAGTCATTTTTGACAAGTCATTTCCACCCCTTAAAGAGAATATTGGTCCCTGTCCTATTCAGTACCTTCCTACTACGTCCAACAGAAGCCACATTCCAAGACTGGTTTGGCTGCCCCAACTATTTCATATTTCACACTATATGCATTTCCCGCGTGGTCTCTTAGACCCCTTCACGGTATTTGCGTTACCGTTCTTGTTGAATGAAATCGTCTAAGTTCGAGCAAGGAATTTCGGCAGAGAGCTTAAAATGGCAACAAACTTTACTAAGAAACGACCTGTGTGTCTTAAACAAAAAGAAATTCAGGATATTGCTGATAGTTGGTTGGAAATAGAGTACTGGAACAGTGAAATTTCGGATAATATTAATGAAAGCGATCACGAAACGGATTCGGAAGTTTAGGCATATGAAGTTGAAGACATTTTGAGGTGCGTCTCCACAAAAAGAATATTTGTACGGAAAAAATAACTTAAAATTGGATGTTTTTTTTTTTTTTTTTTTTTGGGGGGGGGGACCTAATTGTGCCATTAGAACACCAAAACAAAACATAGTCTTACAGTTTCCAGAGTTGAAACATCCTGAAAAATGAGGTGCGAAAGCTGAGCCTGAAGAGACATGGAATCTACATAACTTGTATAGTAATATAAAATATATTTCATATTAAGAATTGAATTATCTAAATTTAAAATGTATAAATAATAATTATCTAAAGAATCTTTCATTAATATATTATATTAATCAACTTTATACGCACTTTAGTGAGCGAGGTCTGAGAGAACCCTTCACACTAGTTACGAGACGGTTTGTGACACAGCAGTTAAGGGTTAATGAATAGTTTTTTGAAATGCGAATCCGGGAATTCTTAACTGAAAATTATACTACAGCATTGGTCCCAAGTTGGGACTTTTCTGGCTTGATATATATACCAGGAAAGGTTTACTTACACGGAAGAGAATATACCACGGGAGGATTTTAACCTGCACCACCTACAACTACAGGTTGCTAGCCCAGTAGACAAACCCATTAACCCTGGATTCGAAACGGGAAAAATTGAAAAGCTCTTCACAATAAACTGAATTAAAGCGACAAAGTTACTCACAGTGTATTTCCAAGTCCCAAGTGTCGTCCAAGGCCGAACCCGCGATGAGAGGGTTCTCGGCCCGGCACGTGATCTGTCTTCCGTTGTCCTCGATGTTTGGGCTGAAGTTGAGGACACTGGTCGTGAAATTGCCGTCTGCAGACACCGTGTCCTTGTTGTGCTTCAGCCTCGTAGTTCCCATCCACCATGAGATGACAGCGGGGGGCTTGGAGCCACCACTCTTGCAGACGATGTCCACGGGTTTCTCGGCTGACATGGATTTTGGACCACCCTCCATCTTTACAGACACTGGTCGAACTGGAAAGAACAAATTGAAGCATTGAAGTCCGTGTTATCGTTTTCAGATGTCAAGAGCTGAGCTATGAATCCTAAGTACTTATAAATACTGGGTGGGTTACTCCAGATAAGCATCCGGAAGGTTATGAGTTCGAGGACCAAAAAAACTAAAGACCGTTGTGTAGGTGCAGGCTGGTACGCTTTAAATCTGTTAAATCTGTCAATCTCAAATGTCCTCAAGTTGGTGTGGTAGTTTAGATTGGGGGTTTGAGCTCAAATGTCGACGTCGTCATCTGAGCGTTGTACAAAATTACGAGGTGTTGTCCTTGGATCTTTCCTTTGATTTCGCACCGTCGCAAATAGCCCGTTGTGTTGCTCCAGTGCGACGCAAATTAAACTATCAACCTACCTGATAAAGATAGATAGATCTACATCAGAACGCAGTTGATACCTATTGGGTACTTTACCGACCAATATAAATCCAATGATGGACATCACCCTGGTATTTAATCCATTGGCGTAGTACTCATTATATCGATGCTTTTACGCGGTCAAAACTGTTTGACTTATTTTAATAAATGTGCTCAAACTGCGTTAGCATTACAAGTGTTGACCAGTTAAATTCTAGTGAAGCATCATCTGATACATCGCTCTTCTTAGGAAACAAGAATATAAGCTCGATATAGCAACTATTAAAATATGTACGAGGGACAAATGATTACTATTCATTAAAATAGGGATTTTTATTGTAAAGATTAAAAAAAATAATTTATAAACTACATTTAAAGCTTAAAATGATATTAAATGGCTGAAATGTTTTAAAACAGAAATTCCATCACACACATAATCGAAACACTCATTTTTTTTAGCAATTCGTTTAAGCCTATTCACGGAGGCCTGGATATCACATGCACTCTCGAAATCCAACTCCAACAAACACTCCCCTCTAGCACAGCTCGGAAAATTCAATTCAACCGCCCCCCGAAAAAATTCCTTCAAGAATGTCTTCGTCTCAATCGTTAGATTTCGACAACCTCGTATCTCCTTTTGTACAAGTTGAGCAAACAGCGGCACTGGGTCTTTTGTATGAGATGGAATTCAAAAGGACAATGCGGAGAAAAAATTGGTTCCTTATTTCGTGTATGACACCATGACTATCCTAGTGGTTTCAACGAGATACATCGACCATCGATATCTTACCAATTCCCAAAAATTCATTGGAGGTAGGTATTTTAATTAAAGTCGTATTGGAGCAAGACGACGGGACATTGATAATGGTCTGGGATCCATCCTGAAGGTGAAATCTGAGGACAACACCCATAATTTTGAACCCCGGTCAGATGAGGCAACGTCTTAGCCACTCTCTCCAAACTGCCCAACGTGATGACATTCCAGGACACTATTGATTTAGTGCACCAGCTTCCTCTATACCAACGGTCTTTGGTTGTATTCAAATTCGCAACCGTGTGGTTATTAAGCCGTTACTCTTCCAACAGAAACCCACAAATTCATCGGTTGTTGGTTGTTTGAGTTCCATTCTATGGCGAAAGAGCCATATTTGACCCAATTGTGCCAAACACAAGATATGCAAAGTCAAGTAAAGGACATACACGAACAAAGAAATTTTACTGACACCGAAAAAAGAAATTCACCCAGAGGACCAAGTTACAGAACCCCAACCACATAATTCTGCTTTATATAATAGGGAGGAGATGCAGATGAAAACGATATAACTGATTATGAGATGTAAAAAATCGTTACTGTGCTACAATCTGAAAAACATTTAGTAAAACTTCCATTGATATAAGAAAGCAAAAATTCACGTGCAAACGTGCGATAGAACAAATGGAAACGAACTACAATCTGAAAAACGTTGAGTACAACTTCCATTGATATAGGTATAAATTCACCTGCGACTCTGCGATACAACAAATGGTTATAGTGTTACAATGTGAAAAACATTTAGTAAAATTCCTATAGGTATACGAAAGTAGAAATTTAAGTACGAAATAAGGGATATAACAAATGGTTCCTGTGCAACAATCTGAAAAAAATTTAGTAAAATTCCTATTGGTATACGAAAGTAGAAATTTAAGTACGAAATGAGTGATATAACAAATGGTTCCTGTGCAACAATCTGAAAAAAATTTAAACATTGCACTGATATCAGAACGTAGAAATTCATACACGAATGTGTTGGATATAACTAATGGTTAATGTGCTACAATCGTAAAAGTTAAGTGAAATTTCCATCTGATATAAGTTAAATTTACGTGCAAATGTGCGATAGAACCAATGGTTACTCTGCTACAATCTGAAGAACATCTAGTGAAACTTCCATTGATATAAGTAGAAATTCATGTGCGATAGAACAAATGGAAACGAACTACAAACTGAAAAACTTTCAATAAAACTTCCATTGATATAAGAAAGTAGAATTCACCTGTGAATATGATACAATAAATGCTTATTGGGTCACAATGTGAAAAACATTTAGTAAAATTGCTATTGATATAAGAAAGTAGAATTTCAAGTGCGAATGAGTGATATAACAAATGGTTCCTGTGCAATAATTTGAAAAACATTTAAACATTCCATTGATATCCGAAAGTAGAAATTCAAGTGTGAATGTGGGGTATAACAAAAAGTTACTGTGCTAAAATCTTAAAAACATTTAGTAAAATTTAAACTTTATATAAGAAAGTACAAATTCAGTGCGAATGTACGATAGAAACAAATGGTTATTGTGCTACAATCTGAGAAACGTTTAGTAAAACATCCATTGATGTAAGACATCAGAAATTCACTTGCAAATGTGGGATATAACAAATGGTTCCTGAGCAACAATCTGATAAACATTTAAACTTTCCATTGATATCAGAACGTAGAAATTCACGTGAGTATGTGGACACACACCAAATGGTTTCTGTTTTACAAAATGAAAAACATTTAGCAAAACTTCCATTGATGTAATAAAGTGAAAATTCACGAAGTTCAGAACTCTCCAGAAACAAGAGCCTAAGCTAAACGAACCACGAACCAAAGAGCTTTCGAGAACCCAACCGACTATTCATCAGCCAGTCCTCATTAGCAGCATCTTAACTCAATGCAATCTGGCTGCAAAATTAAGCTGATGGAAGCAATTTTAAGTAATTATACCTTTGGAACAAATAGCACAGTGCGGGGTTCTCCTATTACGCTCTACGAAGCGGATTAAAAGAGTAGCCCAGGTTTAAAGTACAGCGCGGGTCACGGAAAATATTAATCATCCAGCCCAAGTCGGCTATTTATTGATTAGGAAACTTTCCACAAAGTGCTTTGGAGGTGGGAAGAATATCCCGTGGCTCAAGGACCTACTAAAAGGAGCCTGTATCGACTCGTAAAATTACATATTATATGAGAGATTAAAACATCTTTTACCCGTCAAGAATAAAAGTGTGAACTAGTTTACCAACATTGCTAACAAATCATAAACAAAATCTATCCAAATGCTGGAAAAAGTTACATTTATTATACATAGATGAGACGAAAATCACACGACGTTAACACTAAGAATATACTACCAAACGATAATGGACCTAACAGCAAAATGTGTTGGTATAAGAGAAAGAAACATGCTTTAATAGCGAAGTGTTCCCCACCTGCTTAATTACATTAGCAGTGGGAAACTTCAATAAGGTTTCTGAAGAAGAACCTTCTGGGAATACTTTCAACAAGGTTTTGATACACAGCTATGGGTATTTGCTTGTGCATCTATATTATATTGTTAGGGGTAATTCTTGCAGAAGGTCCATTCCTTCTGCAAGAATGTCGTTAACTCTGCTGTAGATTTCGGACGTCTTTTCCTGGTCCGCAAGCGTAGTTCTAATTCGTCCCACAAACGTTCTATGGGGTTTAGGTCGGGACTATGAGCAGACCAGGGAAGGCATTTTACATCCATATCTTCATACCACTGCTTGACAGAGGCTATAACATGACATAGAACTTTGTCGTCCCGGAAGTAACATTTGTCCATTCCATTAAATTGCCAGAGAGTAGGAAGAACATGATTGCCCAAAATGTTCATTTAGGCGACTGCGCTCAATTTACCAGGAACATCATACGAAGGTCCCAATCCATACCACGAAAAACACCCCCAAACAAGTAGTCGGATTTTATGCAAATTTGCTGGTGTCCGGTCCATTATTATAGAATAGTGTATTTAAACACAACTAAAAATTAGACAAATAAATAAATTTTTAAGGACCTCTTACAGACTAAAAGTGTGTTCTTCTCATACAATATATATTATGTGAGATGAAAACATCTATTAGTCTTTTAGAATAAAAGTATAAACTACTCTACCACTCTTGATACGTGATCGAAAACAAAATCTATGACAATGATTGAAAGTTTCTTTTATTAAGAAAAGATGAGACAAAATTGCATCGCGTTGTTTATACGAATAATGTCTAGACGCAATGAAAGATATTAAAATTCCAACTAGAGTCCCAGAATAAATTATATAATAAATGTAATGCTTGAAGACTTCTAAAAGAAGCCTACATAAACTCATAACATACATGTTATGTGCGATGAAAATATCCTTTACTCTTTAAGTATAAAAGCACGAAGGTGTTGAACTAATTTACCACCCTTGTTACCAGATCAAAAACAAACTATATCCAAGTGACGAAGTTATTTTTTAGATATGGATGAACCAAAAAACTACATCTCGAAATTAGCTCGAAGAATATCTAGAAGCAAAGAAAATCAGATTTCCAAATATTCTTTAAAAGTTCACGCATAAGCTATGCATTAAAAAAAATCATGTTCGATTACTAGTACTAAAGAAACCTGCAACAACTAGTAACACATATAGTGTGTAAGAGATGAAAACATCTTTTATTCTATAAGAATAAACGTATGGACGTGTTGAAAACTAGTTTTCCTCTCTTGTTACGAAATCGAAAACGGAATATGTACAAGTGATGGAAAAAGTTACTTTTATTAAATATGGATGAGACAAAAACACATTAAGAAGTTAGAACGAGGAACAAATATGCGCAAATAGAAAAAAGTTGCTAGGTTGTGTTGAGGAGACACATCCGTAGTTTTGATGTAAATATTCCGGTCTAAGTAGGATTATGGAATGCTTGAAGCAGACGTAGAAAGTTTGGACAATTGTTTTTTGTATGTGAATATTCGACATTTAATTTACAGTGAATATGATATAAAGTGAAAACGAATAAAGAGAAAATGATATTAATAATGAAAGATAATTTTAATAATCCTTTGAAAAGTCTGTCACGTGATTGAAATATAGTTAACCCTTCTTTGCATAATGGTGGAAATTTCCATCATAACATTGAATGCCCAAAAATTATATAAAAGAACAAACTCACTTTAAGTTGATCGTGTCTGGATACCTTTTTAATGTCCATTGCATAAAAAAAACATAGCTGTCAAAAATAAGCAAGTGTCACTATCAGTAAAACGAGCTTGAAGTTGTCATTCCGCTGTTTGTTGTAGTTGCAATAAACGTATGATTTCGTTTTTAATTTTGTTTTATTATATTTGAGTTCCTATTGTGCTAAAAAAGTGAAAATGAGTGGAAGTAAGTTTAGTAACATGTGTTTCTGTTATTTTTAGAGCAATTTCTGAAAAAGTTTGCGTTTAATTTAAAAAATACCACATGATACCATCATATTGTTTTTTGCTAAATTTTTACTATAAATATATACTAAGTTTTTTTTAACCATTTTCCTTTAATTTTGAACATGAATTATATCACCTTGATTTATTTCACCAATAAAGAAAAAAAATCGTGCAAAGAAGGGTTAAGTTGCTATCGAATGCCAAATTATGCAGTCTTCAGTCCGTGGATTCCGAAGTTACATTGGCAAGGTTCGATCCATAGAATTTCGATATATTCTGGACCTCGTCAGGAACGAACATCTTTTGTCTAGCATCACGTCGAAGTGCATCGAAGGTGTAGAGGCGCCTGGTACACCTTAAATTTGTCGTGGCCGAAAGTCCTCACGTTGTGTTGGTACGGAAGTTTGGAGAGTGGGCTGCCAGCTCAAGTGTTGCCTCGTCATCTGGCCGTGGTTCAAAATTACGAGGCGTTATCCTCGGATCTTGCCCTTAATGGACTGATCCCGAACTGTCATCAATAGCTCGTTGTGTTGCTCTAGTACGACGTTAACTAATAATTATCATTACCATTTTTAAATCAATGCCGACCTACCAGTCTGGTGGTTAAGGTGTTAGACTCTAGATTGGAAGGTTCCTGTTTTGAATCCGTTCAGTGCATCGATGTTTGTAAGCGTTTGGTGTATGGGAGCTTGGTACACCTTAAATATGTCGTGACCGAAAGTCCTTACGTTGTGTTGGTATGCAAGTTTGGAGAGTGGTGTGCCAGCTCAGGTGTTGCCTCGTAATCTGACTGTGGTTCAAAATTACGTGGTGTTGTTCTCGGATCCTTAGGGGATTGATCCCGGAACGTCGTCAATAGCCCGTTGTGTTACTCTAGTACGATGTTGAAATAAAAACTTATTAATTACCAAATTACTGTCTTCCACGTGAATGTATATTGTTGGACTCTTTTACTCACAACCCTTCGGTTGTTAATCCATTACTCTTAAAACCGGGACATCCAGGCTCGAGAAAACAATTGGTTTGATTTGGTTTGTTGCTCTACATTTCATTTTTACTATACCCAGGCTAATTCGACCAGTTGAAGAAAGACGAACCGGAATAGTCAGTGAGAACAAAAATCACCGGTTATTTGAAAATATCAATCATAAATATGCCTTAATATTGCATCTTTGCCGACCAACCGGTCAAGTGGTCAAGGTGTTGGCCTCTGGATCGGAAGGTTCCTGGTCGTATCCGGGTCAGGGCATGGATGTAAATTGTGCTGGCCTTTGTTAGGGACAATGATGGTCCACCCACTGGGTGCCCCTTCACAAGTGACCATCACTTCTGGCCTTGTATAAGGCTACAATGACTTCGGTCAATTCGGTACTGTATTGTATTTCTGTATTGTATTTGTCTTTGCAATCTGTACCCAGCCTTGCCATTGGAAATAAAAAAGAAAATATTGCATCTTTTTATTGAAATTCATATTCTAACTGTTCAGTGGTTTCAAATAATGGAAATTCACAAGCTGATCGTGGATTATGACGGATCGATTACATTTCTATTCAAATGAATTTCATCTAGTAAAATGAATAGCAACTAACGATCAGTTTAAACTATATTACGTGATCCCGATTTACAAAAGACTCCTTACATTCCAGATTCTCACGTCTAATCTATTCGTGTCTTTTAAAGAAACGTATTTGTACCTGTATTTTCAGGGAATAAACATTTTATTGCAACTAGGAAACTCTTTTATCGCCCAACAATTCTCAAAGGGATAAAATTCCGTTGTTTTTCTTTTAGATCCAAACACAGCTTCCTCGACTTCAATGGATCAAATAAAATTCCAATAGATGGCGCTGTATCTAGAATCGGGGGAAAATTCTTCAGCGACACACACACATATTCTGCTCGCTCTTATTGGATTCATACGCCGACCTTTTTGACTCGCCGCTCTACGCCTTTGTTGTTGCCGCTCGCATCAATTAGTTCGTTTGTATAAAAATGCTTATTTAGATGAATTCGTTTGTTTGTTTGTGCTGCGCAACTGAGGAAATTCAGTAAATAATGAAAATTCGAGGCGCGCAGAGAGAGAGAGAGAGAGAGAGAGAGAGAGAGAGAGAGAAAACTGATTTGGAATCCGTATAGGTTTGATTCTGAACGGGGAATTTTAGTTTGTTGATTTAATTCTCGGAGTTTGTCGACGAATTCCAATTCAAAAAGGAAATAACCTGACTATTTTTAAATTTTGTCACGGATGAGAAACTTTATTGTCGAACACATTCTCTTGGTGACTTATAACTTTGAGAGTATGATACGTAATTATTTGAAGACTATAACACGGAGGATATTTCAGTTTCCTGCAGATACCATAGTAAGGGATAACCTAATGATCCTTGGAGAATAATGCCTTTTCGATGATACACCTGGCTCGATATACTATGGAAAAGGTTCGAGCAACGTGCGTTGAATTCGTTATTAATGAAGTTTCTGTAGACTGTATAAGGAATGTAGCTGTAATTTTAACAGTTGCCATTTAGGCTCTAATTGGTGGTTTGGTTTCGAGGTATATAGCTATTTTACTTAACGTATCACTATGGCAACACAACGGGATACTGGCGACGGTCGCTGACCAAACCCGAAGTGAAGGATCCGAGTTCAAAACCAAGTAAATTTAATCCACGATCAGATGACGAGATCATACCTGTGCTGGCATTCCACTATCCAATCTTCCACACTAAGCTAAAGCAAGGACAGTAGTGACCACGACAGATTTAACGTGCACCAGTCACTTTATACACGTCGGACTTGGGTTTTGTTTAATGAAAATCTAAAAGGTAGTTAATTAACGTTGCACTGGAACAACACACCAGGCTATTGGCAGAGGTCAGGGATCAATCCCAAAGTGAAAGGTCCAAGGACAACGTCTCGTAACTTTGAAGCACAGTCAGATGACGAGGCGACTAGAGTATGCACCCTACTCTCGAAGGAAAAGGCTAAAAATTGGGTGTACTAAGCATTCAATGTTGTTGTTGTTTCTATTTCTTATGCCTATACTGGCAGACCAGAGGAGTGCCAGGCCCGTCGAAGACGGCAAGAGACGAGGGGTGTGCGCCTTCCATGTTATTGAGCCCCATTGGGGGGAAGTCCGACTTTGCTCGACATACATGACACATCCGTTTTACAGGAAGGTCCCTTTCATCCATCCATTCACTCACACATATCGTAATTTAGATCCCAATCAGAGGCCGATAAGCCCCTGATCAGGTACCCCCAGAGGTATTGATTTGGTATGGGAACATGGGGGACATTGTGACCACGACCTATTTAACGTGCCCCAGTCACCATGAGTGAACACGACGGTCTTAAGCCAGGTCGAGTCGCCGATATCGCAATCATCAGAATTGTAGGCTCCACCGAGGACAGAACCCACAACCCTTCTGATGCGAGTCCGACGCTCTACTGACTGAGCTATCGCGGCTCAAGCATCCAATTGTTTGACACATAAGAGATGTTGCTCTTAGACTATATCTAGTCTAGCTATCGTGTACAGGTCAGAAGCGTGACTGAAAAGAGCAACGTATTCCGAATATGACGCACTTTGACCTGAAATTGACACTGCAAGCGGACCCTGTTTCACATGGGCGTCTTTTAGCTATATAGTACACCTTACGGAAGTAGGTAGTTAATGAACGTCATACTGAGCAACACATCGGGTTATTAGCGACGGTCTGGGATTAATACCGATGGCTATTTTGGTGCTGTTTTTAATAAACGCCACACTGGAGTAGCACAACTCTATTGATGATGGTCCAGGACCAAGAGAATGATCTAGTTACAATGCACGCGTTCTTGAAGAGTTCTTTGAAAAAAAGTGTATACCAGAAAATAATCCGTCCATGTGACATCCGTTTCACCAGATATAAAGTTGCATTTACGAACGCCTGCATACATTAGAACCATGAACTAATAAAACACAGAACCTTTTTGCTCATTTCCATCGGTGTGTTTCTCGTTTCCAGTGGCTCATGAAACGGTTACTGGAACCACATGCAAACACTGTTCCATCTTTGGCATGATGTCACTTGGTTTATGTGATTTCAGCACTTCGCTAACAAAAATTCGAAAGAATGAATTTCGAATTGGTACTCTGACAGCTGATGGTCAATGTAAATATAATTAACGTTTCCAAAATTATGTTAAACTACACTTAAAGGTAACTCTTATTTGTACTTATGAGGACCATCTTGGTAGTGGAAATAACACGTCCACTTTCGGTTTATCTGGTTTGTTTAAAAAGAAAATACTTCACATAGTATATTCTTAGATATAGACCATAGGGTATAGACCATCTGAACTTCAAAACAGCTTCTTAATAAGCGTTTCTGTTGCTTTACTTCTCAGCGGAATGTGTTTCGTGGAAGTATTCCAAGCATGAAGCCATTTAGTCTATGCGATTTCACCACATCGCCAACAAAAAGTTCCAAAGAATGAATTTTGAATTGATACTTCGATAAACAACAGTTGGACTATCGTCGCCAAAATGAGGATAACCGATATTTTGAGGCAAACCCGATAGGGTAGATGTTCTAAATATCGCCTACTCTAACTCTCTGTATCTCAACCTCCTGGATTGGTAAATCAAGTTAGAAACTAAATGATATCACTATGAACTATTCTACATTGGTTTGCTGAGATCACATATCTTTTTTACTTATGTGTGTTCAAACTTTAAATGCTGACATGGGTCTCACAGACCCTGAATAATTATTGACAGGTCGTTTCCACCCCTGAAAGTGAATATTAGTCCCTGTCCTATTCAGTACCTTCCTACTACGTCCAACAGAAGCTACATTCCAAGACTGGTTTGGCTGCCCCAACTATTTTTTGTTTTACACTATTTGTATTTCCCTCATGGTCTCTTAGACCCCTTCACGGCATTTGCGTTACCGTTCTTGTTGAATGAAATCGTCTAAGTTGGAGTAGGGAATTTTCGCAGAAAGCCTAAAATGGCAACAAACTTCACAAAGTAACGACCTGTGTATCTTATACAAAAAGAAATTCAGGATATTGTTGATAATTGGTCGGAAATAGAGTACTCGAACAGTAAAATTTCGGATTATATTATTGAAAGCAAACACGAAACGGATTCGGAAATTTAGGCAGATGAAGATCAAGACATTTCCAAGTGAGTCTTCACAAGAAGAATATTTCTACGGAAAAACACCAAAACACAACTTTTGAACACCAAAATACAGAAAAGTTTTACAGTTACCAGGGTTGAAACGTCCTGCAAAATTAGGTCCGTAAGTTGAGCCTGAAGAGACATAGAATCTACTTAACTTATATAATAATGTAAAATGTATTTCATGTTAAGAATTGAATGATTTAAATTTAAAATGTATAAATAATAATGATCTTAAGAATCTTTCATTAATATATTATATTAATCAACTGTATTCGCACTTTAGTGAGCGAGGTCTGAGAGACTCCTCCACACTAGTTACGTGACAGTTTGTGATACAGCAGTTAAGGGTTAAGTTAACTAGTAAAACTTCAAAACGTTTCCCAAGAGAATTTTCAAGAGTGGGTTCCTAATATTGCCTACCCCTTGTTCATGTTACCATCCACCAGGCGAAATTAGAAGCTACTATTGTAAACGAGTTGCTAGTAGAGCATACATATCTACCTTTAGTATATTTTGTACTTTCAAGTCTTATAAACGAAATTATGATTTGGAAACACTTAACTGGATATTCCCAAAATGAATTGGAGACAAAAAATACGTTGATCACAGCCTCAAATACTTCAGATGCAATATTGTTGTTAATATAACTTATATATAAAACTTGCCTGTGGCGATACAAGTGGCAAAACCCTAGACCATCAAGGTAACTGCATAAACTCATAGATGTCGCGCACAGTAGCTTGCAAACACGAGTTGGCGATATTAAGCACAGTGGCGATATTTGGAACACCTAAATCCTATATACAACGTTAGGGCACTTTGGTGAACACAAAATGTTTACTTTTCGTCTTGCTTGACTTCCCACAAAATCAATCCCTTACATACTAAATTGATCATAGACCATTTTATACTTCCAGACAGCTTATTAGCCAGCAGTTCTGTTGTTTTACTTTTGGGCGGATTGTGTTTCGTGTACGTATTCTTATCAAGACGTCATTTCCTCACTTCGCCAACAAAAATAAATTCGAAAGAAATAATTTTGAATTTATATTCTGATGATCAACGTCAATTGTATGTGTGGATTAACGTCGCCAAATTGATGATGAACTACTTTTGAAGGTAACACCAATATGAACCACGTGAGTGGATTTTGGTAACCAACATGGAATGTTCACTTTCCGTCTTGTTTATTTACACAGAAAATCTGTTGCGGAATCTGTTACTGGTGTGTATTCCAAGCATGACGTCATTTGGCCTATGCGATTTCACCTCTTAGCCAACAAAAGTTCCAAAGAATGAATATAGAATTGGTACTCCGATAAACAACACTTGGACAATCGTCACCAAAATGATGATAAACGATATTTTGAGGAAACCCCGATATATACCACGAGAAGGCATTTTGGTAACCAACATAGAATGTTCACTTTCCGTCTTGTTTGTTTGTTTACACAGAAAATCCTTCACATACTAAATAGATCACACACCGTCTTATACTTCCAAACAGTCAGTGTTTATGTTTGTCTTGAGCACCAGTGTTCAAGATAGCTTTATTTCAATCTATAGCTGTTTTAGATCAATACCTAACGTAAACGTTTCGCATAAAGAGTTACGTCAGATACTCATTTCTTAGCACAATTAACCTGCATTTCATCATTCCCGATTTATTAGAGATAACCAAATATAAAAAAAATTCGCCGGAACAATTTCAGATAATTAAGGGGCAACAGCTCTCGGCGCAAACTGAGAACGACACTTCAACAACTAATTGCTTTCCGGGAATTTTCAAGCTTCGGTAATTGGGTGCCATTGAAGTAGCAGAAACCAGAGTCTAGAAAACCCTAATGATCCTTGGAATAAGAATGCCCGTCGGATGATAAGCCTGGCTTGATATACTAGGGTAAAGCTTTGAGCCATATGCGTAACACTCGATCTTGATGAAGTTTGTTTATAGACTAAGCGAGAAAGAGTGGGCGGAACTGCTGTTTCATCGATAAGCGTTTGGGATTTAAGAAGTGGTTTGGCCTTCATGTGAACTATCCATTTTATTTTCCGCATAAAGTTGGTTGGTAGGTAGGTATTTTAATTAACGTCGCGCTGGAGCAACACAACGGACTATGGTGTTGGTCCTCACCAACACCGAAAGCAAAGATATGAAGGGAAGGGCACGTATTTTTGAACCGCGGTCAGATGACGAGGTCACTCCTGAACTGGCCCCCATTCTCCAAACTTCCACACCACAACAACGTGGACATTTGAGGCCATGAGAATTTTAACGTGCTCCAGGCCGACCAACCGGTATAGTGGTTAAGGTGTTAGCCTCTTGATCGGAAGGTCCCTGGTTCGAATCCGGGTCCGGGCATGGATGTTTGTAAACGTATGGTGTAGAGGCGGCTGGTGCACCTTAAATCTGTCGTGGCCGAAAGTCCTCACGTTGGATTGGCGTGGAAGTTTGGAGAGTGGGGTGCCAGCTCAGGTGTTGCTTCGTCATCTGACCGTGGTTCAAAATTACGAGGTGTTGTCCTCGAATCTTTCCCTTAAGGGACTGATTCCGGACCGTCGTCAATAGCCCGTTGTGTTGCTCTAGTACGACGTTAATTAAAATTACCAATTATTATTATTTAACGTGCTCCAGCCCCTTTGTACAAGAAGGTTTTGGGTTGGATTTGAACTCGTAACCCTACGGATCAAGTTGGATGGATGGTTTGTTTTTAACGACGTAAGGGTTGTATATTGTCAACTTGTGTCATAAAACGTAAACTACATGAATGAATCAATGAAAGCTTTACTGACACCAAAGAGAGAAAAACATCCAGCGAGGAATCGAACCCGTGGCACATACAACTTACTAACGCAGGTACAGAAGCAATGACAGGACACAGTTTACCCAGAATATCCAACAAAGCTCTTTCGCATTCTCTCATATATATATATATATTTTTTTTTTATAAAATCCGACTACTTATTTAGGGGTGATTTTATCGGTATGACCTGCTAACTTTGCATGTTGTTCCTGGTCAATAAAACGCCGACGTCTACATGAGCATTTTGGAAATCAAGTTCTTCCAACGCTCTGGCAATTTTATGGAATGGACGAATGTTACTTCCTGGACGACAACGCTAAATATCGTGCTGCAGCCTCTGTCAAGCAGTGGTATCAAGATATGGATGTAAAATGTCTTCGCTGGTCTGCTCAGAGTCCCGACCTAAATCCCATATAACATTTGTAGGACGAGTTAGAGCGATGCTTACGAACCAGGGAACCGCGTCCGTAATCTACATATGAGCTGGTGACGTTCGTGCAGCAGGAATGAGCACAAATACCCATAGCCGTGTATCAAAACCATGTTTAAAGTATGCTCAGCAAGGTTACTAGTTTAATTGCAGCACGTGGGGGACCATTCTCCTATTACCCCTGTATTCTTTCCCTCATATCATCACATCTTGCTGTCCGGGCCATTATTGTGGGGTACTGTATAGCCATTTTTCCGATTCTTATGGGGAAACCCGGATGGATTAGCAAGCGGAGGGTTCGAGTTCAAGTCCAACCAAATATCCTCGTGTTCTAAGGTTATTCGTAATTTTGAATTAACTTCGTATTAGAGCAACACAACGGGCCATTGACGACGGTCCGGATCAATCCCGTAAGGAAAAGATCCGAGGACAACACCTCGTAATTGGGAACCACGGTCAGATGACGTAGCGACACCTGAGCTGGCACTCCACTCTCCAAACTTTCACACCAACCCAACGTGAGGGATTTTCGGCCGCGACAGATTTAAGGTGCACCAGCCTCCTCTACACCATACTCTTACAAACATCCATGCCCTGACCCGGATTCGAACCAGGAATCGTGTACAAAGGTAATTGGTAATTTTTAGTTAACGTCGTACTAGAGCAACACAACGGTCTATTGACGACGGTCCGGGATCAGTCCCTTAAGGGAAAGATCCGAGGAAAACACCTCGTAATTTTGAACCACGGTCAGATGACGAAGCAACACCTGAGTTAGCACCCCACTCTCCAAACTTCCACACCAACCCAACGTGAGGACTTTCGGCCACGACAGATTTAAGGTGCACCAGCCTCCTCTACACCATACTCTTACAAACATCCATGCCCTGACCCGGATTCGAACCAGGAATCGTGTACAAAGGTAATTGGTAATTTTAAGTTAACGTCGTACTAGAGCAACACAACGGGCTATTGACGACGGTCCGGGATCAGTCCCTTAAGGGAAAGATCCGAGAAAAACACCTCGTAATTTTGAACCACGGTCAGATGACGAAGCAACACCTGAGTTAGGACCCCACTCTCCAAACTTCCACACCAACCCAACGTGAGGACTTTCGGCCACGACAGATTTAAGGTGCACCAGCCTCCTCTACACCATACTCTTACAAACATCCATGCCCTGACCCGGATTCGAACCAGGAATCGTGTACAAAGGTAATTGGTAATTTTAAGTTAACGTCTTACTAGAGCAACACAACGGGCTATTGACGACGGTCCGGGATCAGTCCCTTAAGGGAAAGATCCGAGGAAAACACCTCGTAATTTTGAACCACGGTCAGATGACGAAGCAACACCTGAGTTAGCACCCCACACTCCAAACTTCCACACCAACCCAACGTGAGGACTTTCGGCCACGACAGATTTAAGGTGCACCAGCCGCATCTACACCATACGTTTACAAACATCCATGCCTGGACCCGGATTCGAACCAGGAACCTTACGATCTAGAGGCTAACACCTTAACTACTATGCCGGTTGGTCGGCCCGTGTAGAAAGGAGATCGGTGCACCTTAAACCTATCGTGGCTTCATATATTCGTACATCTGCGTGATGTGGAAGTTTGGAGAGTGGGATACCAACACAGGTGTGACTTGTTGTCTGACCATGGTTAAAAATTATTTTGTGTTATTCTCGGATCGTTTCCTTGGGGTTTGATCGCGGACCGTCGGCAATAGTCCGTTGCGTTGCTCCAGTGCGACGTTATTTAAAATACCTACCTACCAATTTTGAATTTTGATGTATTAGAGCTTGATGATTCACACTTCGGGTGAATTGTCTGGAAACGCAAAAGTTATTGATGCAGATAATTTGGAAAATAAAAACATTTTCTAAGTGAATTGTGAGGATTTTAATAATGTAATCGCGATATTGAACTGAAGTATTGTATATCGAATGAAAATTCGATGAGTTTTAACGTTAAATTTTCATTTGGATAATTTTTTCATATTTTAACCACGGTTGACAAAGGTAGGAAAGTAGTAGAACTTACTTAGCATCGGAGTAACATAACAAGCTTTTGGCGACGGTCCAGGATCATTTCCGAAGGTTTAGGTTAGGTTATGTAGTTAATAAACGTCGCAATGGAACAACGCAATTGCTGATTCGTGACAATACGGGATCAAACCTGAAGGAAAAGATCCGTGGATATCACCACTTAATTTTTAGCCATGTTCAGATGACGATTTTAACACCTAAGCTGGCAATTCCACTCTCCAAGCCTCCACACCATGCCAACGTGAGGCCATTTATGGACACAACAAATTAAGGGCCTTTGTTCGAACCGAGTTTTGAACTCACAATCCTCCGGTTTTCAATACGTTACTATTCCAACTGGGCTACCGTGGTAGGTGGTTGTGTGGTATGTATTTAATTAACATCGCACTGGAGCAACACAACGGGATAATGCCTCGGCCCAGGATCAAACCTTAAAGAAAAGAACCGTTGATGAAACCAAATAATTTTGAAGTAAGATCAGATGACGAGAGAAGACATCAGGGAAAATGCAAAAAGTATATACATACAGGGTGGTGGACGGGAAAGGAACGTTTTTGTAATGGGTAGTACTTTTAGGGGAGGGGTCACACAAGATCACTGACCCCTAAACTAGTAGCCCACACGTGTAAGTTTAGTTGCAACGGATAATTGGAGCGTTGAACATCGTGTGTTTGCCGTGGAGGAATTGATTCGAAATGGCGAGGCTATCGTGGCCACTCAACTTGCCTTCTGGTGTCACTTTAAGCTCAGTGTGCATAATGTGCTTCCTTATCGTAACACAATTTTGAAATGATGGGTGGGTGAATGATTTTTGCAGTCATGGTAATGTGAAAGCGGACAAAAAAGAAATGGCCCTCATCGAACGGTAGACACCAGAAAATGTTGATCGCGTAAGAGCGTCTGTTATTTAGAGTCCAAGCAGGTCAACCAAGTGAAAAGTTTATGTCGACAAACCACAAACCTCCGCAGATTTGAAAAATGCCATCAGAAATGAAATTGCGGCAATACCGGACGATATGGTACAGCGAGTGATGCCGAACTTCAAAGACCGCCTTGACGAATGTATTGCCAGCGAAAGTCGTCATTTGTCTGACAATATTTTCCACACTTGATTTTTTCCCTTTTGTTAATAAAATGTACCGAGTTGCTCTACACATTGTGCTTATTCTCAACCCTGAACGATCAAAATTGAAAATTTAACAAGGTTTCAAAATTTGTCCATTTTCCGTGCACCACCGTGAATTTGCAAACCCTTCAGACGGTTAAAAACTTGGAACAAAAAATTAATTACGATGAAATGTGATGTATTTAAAAAGATGTATTTAAATCAGAAATTGACACACCTGTGATATGTATTTCGGGTCCACGATACTCTAATAAACCCTCGAACAAAATAAGTAACCCAGCCGTATAATGGAAATCGTCATTTGATTCAGAACACGAACGTAATTTTAATTCCAAATTCCAAGTCAAGATCGGGCATTCAGATGCGTCAAGCATTGTGCGAAGCAAACGAAGGGTGCCAGGCTCTGAATATGCAATTATTTTATGCATATTTAATAACTGCTCTCCATTTTAACGAGCTGTGTTCTCCGATTTCGGGAGAAATGATGCTCAAATCACGTGGCTCCATTATAAACCTGTTACGTTTCGGGTTTGTGATCCTGTCGAGTTTGTAGCATTGGATGGGCTTGTTACTGATTTTTGCCCCTTATTCGGTTTTTAACCTTTAAATGCTGTCACGCGTCTCACAGACCCAGAGTCATTTATACAGGTCGTTTCCACCCCTTAAAAAACATATTGGTCCCTGTCGTATTCAGTACCTTCCTACTACGTCCAACAGAAGCCACATTCCAAGACTGGTTTGGCTGCCCTAACTACTTCATATTTTACACTATTTGCATTTCCCGCGTGGTCTCTTAGACCCCTTCACATCATTTGCGTTACAGTTCTTGTTGAATGAAGTCGTCTAAGTTTGAGTAGAGAATTTCGGCAGAGAGCCTAAAATGGCAACACACGTTACTAAGAAACGACCTGTGTATCTTACACAAAAAGAAATTCAGGATATTGTTGATAGTTGGTCGGAAATAGAGTATTGGGACAGTGAAATTTTGGATAATATTATTGAAAGCGAACACGAAACGGATTCGGAAATTCATGCAGATGAAGATGAAGACATTTCAAGTGCGTCTTCCCAAGAAGAATATTACTACGGAAAAAATAACTTCGAATGGGATGCCTGGGGGAACCTAATAGTGCCGTTAGAACACCAAAACACAATATAGTTTTAGAGTTTCCAGGGTTGAAACGTCCTGCAAAATTAGGTCCGAAAGCTGAGCCTGAAGAGACATGGAATCGACTTAACTTATATAGTAATATAAAATATATTTCATGTTAAGAATTTAATTATCTAAATTTAAAATGTATAAATAATAATTATCTAAAGAGTCTTTCATTAATATATTATACTAATCAACTTGATACGCACTTTAGTGAGCGAGGTCTGAGAGACCCCTCTACACTAGTTACGAGACGGTTTGTGACACAGAAGTTAAGGGTTAATCAAATCTTAATTGTAGTATCGAAGGAGGCAAGGACTTTATTGAAACGGTATTAAAGTTCCAATGCATATCTGTGTTGGCTTTCTGTGTCTGCTTTCTTACCTTCTTACCGTCCTTCTGTGACCTAATTTTTTTCTGTGTCTGCTTTCACTTAGTATCTCAGGACAACGTTATCCCGATTGTATGGTTAATCGATTAGCAATTGTAGGATTGCGAGTTCGGATCCAACCGGAGACCGTAGTGTAAAAGGGGGAGGGGCTGGAGCGTGCTAATTCTGTCGTGGCCTCCAATGTCTTTATATTGGCATAACGGGACATGTGGTTTTTGAAACATACCAAAAACGTTTCTTCAACAAAACGACGTATGTGACAGCCAGGAAGACATCCAAAGTGTAAACCACGTAGTCTACCATTGTAAAAACTTTTTGACTATCAGGGATGGAAAGTTTCCTAAGGCAGGCATCGATATAGATTTTTTACTACAGGTGAACCTTAGATTTTAAATTAGTTGGGTATGTTTATATAGGTCAGTAGTAGGTGGTAAATAAAACTATTTAAGCATCTAAATTCTACCTTCTCTCCGGCGCTGTCGCGACAGTCAACAGAGACATCTGGAAAATGTTTCGATCATCGGAAAGTTCTGGTGGCAGGAAACAAGTAAACCTTCCTAATGTATAAACCCGTTAGGGCTCAGTGATTTTGTTTTTGAATAAATCCAGTGAAGGACGGAAAGAAATTATAAGAAAAATACTGGAGCTCAGAATTGAGCAAATGAATACGAATGAATAGCGAGTTCTTTTTCAAGAAGAAATTCACTACGAATGGTTTAGGCTGGGACGATGTTAACTATTTATTATGTTGGCATTGTGTGGTAGTTTGAAGAGTGGCGGTTCCATCTCAGGCGAGATCTCGTCAACTGACCATGGTTTCGAATTATATGGTGTTGTCTACCGATCTTTCCATTCGGTTTCTCCCCGGACCGTCGCCAATAGCCAGTAGTGTTGCTCCAGTGTGACGTTAATTAAAAATACCTACGTTATCTACTCACATCGTCTCGCATATTCTAGGGGCCATGGTATCAGGTTTGGAAGAGCAAAGGATTAGACACCGGGGTGTGGCAAGTTTGAGACTAGGTTCAGACTACGACCGTTGAGTTCACGGTGGCTGGTTCATGTTTAATTTATCGCGTTTTCAAATGTACTAATGTTGGAGTACTTTGGAAGTTTATAGAGAGGGGAGCATGCTTAGGTATTGACTTTGCCATCTGACGGCCATCCTATGTGATTATAAACAGTTCTATTTAATGATACTCTTCTCCACACAAAAAATTATATCTTAATATTTTCTGGATTTTTTTTTAAATATTGATATCAAACATTAAATTAATTAATTTCTCTATATTCTAAGTATTAGATCACATTTGGTTTGTCCATGTACATAAGGTAAACTAACTAGGCGAAAGAAATGACAAATTAAAAATCAAAAAGCGACATAATGAATTAAAAGAAAATAGTTTTCTTCAAATATTTTGGCACGCAAAAAATTAACCTAGCTTAGATTAAAAATGAAAATTTAATTTTAAGTGAAACAAAGCGTAGTTACAAAAATTAATCATTAAAATTCTTACAAGAAAATGGTGAAAAAAATTCTTTAATATTTCCTGTAGCACATTTTAGAAACTTCTGACTTTGTTGTAAACTTAAACCTAGAAAAACTTTTATGAATTATTTGAAAATATTTCAGTATAACTTTCCAAAATCATCAATTAAAACTTAACTTTTCGATTTCGAATACATTCACAAATACGATAAAAACACCAAAAAAGGATGCGAACTACTTTAGCAGAAAAATGATGCGATTAAATTCTCCCGACGAGCGAAATATAAATATGAAAAACTCCGACTAAAATAAACGAATAAATGAATAAAATATTGCAAAATGTGAGAAACATTAGGATCAGCAAAACTTCGGAATATATTTTTGTATTTTCCGCATGAAAAGCAAAAACACCCTTTATGAACAAATAAATAAAATAACAAAAAAATCACTGCAGACGATTTAACAAATCGAAGAATTTATGGAAGCGGAGTGCAATTAAACCCAACTCGACGGACGAAAATGCAGACGAGAGAAAGAAATCAGAAATGAAAATAAATCGTCTGAAAATCTCTTCTTTTCGGAATGAATTCTAAATAAAAGAAGCAGGTTCACGAACATAACGGTCTCGTCTTTTGCAATAATAAGGAAATATCAAATAACGCGACGAAGTGAAGAAATCACGATTGCTCCTGGAACGGAAGATAGGTAAAAAATATATTTCATGGATCAGAATAGCTTTAAATTATTTATTGAGAACACTTTTTTTGTGAATTGTAATTCCAGTGGATGCAAGACTGGAATAAGAATATTGAAGCATTCTCTTTCCTGTATTGAAAACGATTCGGTAAAATATTTTGACAAAGGCGGATTTATTCTTTTTGTTTAATTTGATTCTAAATGTGTTTCTTTTGTTATTAAAAGCTTTTCTAGCTCAAATATTTTGTAGGATACTGTTTCGGTCTGCCCTTACGGAAGAACAAGAACAAATAACAATGAACAGAATATATAAGCACGTCACGAAAGTAAAAAAGCGTTAGTGGAATACCAATACTGAAACATAATCTGGTGGACTACATTTATTAGATTTCGTATCAGAATGATAGTGGAATGAAATGATTATGCAGTATTTTACGTGATAATATAAATACCATAAACAGTTTCATAACCTTAAATATAAAAATGGCTGATAAAATATTACACAAAACAATGCAAAATTGGATGCACAAAAAATGTATTTTGACCCTCTGAAGGGAACACATACATATATATGTTCAGCAAACTAAAGGCAGTATTCTATGCCATCATTTCTTCCCAGATTTGTCCTACTTTGTCAATAGATTTTCTAAGATTCGTTCAACTAATAAGGTTTGGTTAGTTAATTTTTAAGTATGACGTAGAAATACAATAATTCAAGACTCAGAATTTATGAAACCTCAGAAGGTTAAATACAATTTAAAATCTGAATGAAATTCTCATTCTATCTAAACAAGTATAATTAAAACTCCTAGTAATGTCCCGTAATTAGCATAAAACTGACTAGAAATTGATGGACGAGATATCTCGTCATTAGAAATCTCGATCGTGTTATCATTATAATTGATCATCGAGGTAACTCGTCAATAGCAAAACTGGTCAATTCAATTCATTTGCAGCCTCATTCGTTGCATGGAAACGCAGTGTAGAGTAGGGTGGACTGAAAAAAGTTTTTTTTTTGTTTGGCAACACATTCTAGTAGTGCGGAAAAGTTGGCTCATGCAGTAAAACTAATGTGTAAAAAATTTCATCCCGATTGATTGATATCTTTTGCCTACCCAAGGGGTTCAAACGATCAAAATTCCGGAAATTTTTGTAAAAATAAAAATGTTTACAATTAAGTTCTAATAGTGCACAAAAGTAAGCTAATACATTCAATATTGACGGTAAAAAATTGTTTTGATCAGTACCTGCATCCCCAACGGGGGCCAAATAGCAGAAAAAACTGAAAAAATGACATTTTTGCAAAATATCGACTTTTGCAATGACGGTAAAAACTGGTGATCAGTTTTTTCTGCTATTTGGCTCTCGTTGGGGAGTTAGAAGATATGTACCGATCAAAACAATTTTTTACCGTTTCTATTGAATGTGTTAGCTTACTTTTGCCCACTATTAGAAAGTAATTGCAAATATTTAAATTTTTTTTATTAAAAATGCCCGAATTTTGATCGTTTTGAAAGTTTGAACCACTTGGGGTGGAATAAGATGTCAATAAATCGGGATGAAATTTTTTACACAGTAGTTTTACTGCATGAGCCAACTTTTCCGCACTTTTAGAAGGTGGTAGAAAAACAACCCTTTTTTCGGCATCACCTAGTGTAGAGCCTGCAGTGTTCGAGGTGTCCATACAGCTTTCGAAGGACTGTCTTCTTTCTTTTTTAAGTTGACCTCTCTGTTTCTTTGCACCACTGCAATGTTTCCACTTCAGTTTATGGACTCTTTTACTGTTAGCTTCAGTTCTTGTCATTGTTTTGTTTTTATTTATCGGTTTGGTAACTCTCGAACTACCTGTTGTATCATTTTCCCTCATACAGGTAGCTTTACTTCAAAATATAGCTGCCGAACAATTCAATCGGTTCCTTTACCCTCCAAATGGTTTCGACGAGATACCTCGTTCATCAAGTTCTCACAATTTTTTTAACGACGAGATATCACGTCAACAAAATGTCTTTTTCATGATGACACTCAAGATTTGTTCAGTCTTTTTTAATGATGAGATATATTGTGATACTTCTTTTAATGTATCCAAACACGTTCGGATCCTATTTTTAAATATGGTAAAAAATATTTTAATTACTAAAATTTATATATATATATTAATAAGGTTATAAAAATAATAATTATATATGAAATTTTAAAGAAATATGTCAAAACTTCAAATGGGCTAGATGAAAATATCTTCAATCAATTAGAAAAATGATGCTACCAAAATAAACTACATGCATTTGTTAAGAGAATGAATTAGAATCAAAAGCATTTTTAAATAAACAAAAATTTTACGACCGATCGAAAAACGAATATAAGATTTTTGATTGTTTTACAGCCCTTTCTTTTAAATAAATGGCCATAACTAAAAATTTTTTCAGCTCAGCATAATAATTCTAGCTTATTCTCTAGACAACATTACAAAGAACAAGCTCTCAAAGTTTTATGAGAATCCATCGATCACTGTTTTTGTTATAACATTTGAAGTGAGGAAATAATGTATAAATATTAATTTCGAGTAAAAAATAGTTTGAAGTGTATCGTTTGTTCTCTCTTGCTTTTACTGTTTGTGTAAACAACTTTCTTTAAAAATGTTCATGAAATTTCCAAAAGAGAAACCATTTAAACATTTGAGAAAAATTTCAAAAACTATATTTGCAAAAAAAAAAAGTAAACTTTAAATTTAAATTATGACAGGTGTTTTCTATACCTACTTCCGATTTTTTCAGCTTGATTAAAATCTTAATATCTCTGCAATTAATTAACTCAGAGAAAAAAAAATTAATTATATTTTAGAAAGTCATATGAATACTCTATCAATAAAATCAAAAATCTTTTTTTTTTCTTTTGGAATTTTTGGTCAAAAATTACATTTTTAACGTGTTTGGATGTTCTTAATGACGAGATACCTTGTTAAGACAACCAGCAGAAGAGTCAACGCTCATGTTTTTTGTCTCTATGAAGTATCTCGTCATTAGCAAAACTGATCAGAAGTTGATGGACGAGATATCTTGTCATTAGAATAAAATTAACCAGATCTTGATGGACGAGATATCTCGTCATTAGAATAAAACTAACCAGATATTGATGGATGACATATCTCGTCAATAAAAGAAAACCGTCCAGATCTTGATCTTGCCATCATTAAAAAAACCCCGGGAAAATCGTGATGACGAGATACCTTGTCACTATCAAAGTTAGTCAGATCTCAATAGACGAGTATCTCATTGATACCACTTGGGGGTTAAGTTTTTAATGCTAGTGTACTGAGAGCACACACGCACATAAAATTTTATCAGATATGCAACATAGTCATACATTTTAAAAATGAAAAAATACCTTATAAGGCATTTTTTTTTATTAAAAAACCTTTTGTTGCCAAGGAAATGGTGAAAGGGCTTCCACCCTCACAAAGAACGTTCCTTAAAAAATACTGTAATCATATGCCTCTGAGGCATCATAAACTCAGACTTTTATCATTGTTTTTACGTACTCTAAGCCCTTCTCTTAATAAACCTTCTATAAAGTGCAGCTGAAATTTTACTTTTCTCTCTTCGTTCACGTCATATTTTACCCTTTGACTATAGATAGTGGAAATTCCGAGATATTTTATTCGTATACAAGGTACTGTAAGCAAACAAACCTCTGGATACATATATTATGTAAAAAAATATTTTCCTCCATTTACTCCCGAGAGTTCTTTCGTTCTGAAATAAATCTGGAGCACGATAATAAACACAGTTCGAGCTGAAATGAATTTTTTAAAATAAAATTTATTTTCTGCTTTTGTAGTGAAAAAAGAGAATGTTGGGGCCTTCGATGTAACCGTAAAATTTATTTCCTAATGTATGTTTTGACGTAATTATATTATTTTATGCATGCATGTTGATACAATTATAATTTATTTATAAAAGTTTTTTAAATTTACTGTTTTTGTTACGACAAGTTAGGTTTTTCAATCATACACCCAGGAAATTAAAAAAATTCTTAGTCAAAAACCTTTTTCTTAACAGACATTTAAGAAGAATTTTAGAACATTTAAATTTAAGTGGGACAGGCATTTTTTAACCCACAGAGCGTCGGGAGACTTCCAAGTTGGTTGTCAAAAGTCATGAATTTTTCATCCTTTAGAAAGATTCCATTCCCCCCCCCCATAGAATATAATCGTTTTGAAATATTCTATTGGTCATATATTTTATACTCTAATAAAAGCATAAAATCTTTTTGAAAGATTCTATATATGATTTAAAGTATAAAAAATTCTTTGGAAACACTCTATAGCTCATTTCTTTAGAGTACAATTAATTTGCTCATTTCATTATAATGTAATTATTTGTAAAATTCACCTGCTGATTTCATTACTATATAATCTTTAGGAAAGACTTTATGCTAATGAAAGTATAAAATCTTTTGGAAAGATTCTATTCTAATGAAGGTATATAAAATCTGTTTAAAAAATTCTATACTAATGGAAGCATAAAATGTTCTGGAGCGATGCTATACTTAGGAAAATATAAAATCTTTTGGAAAGATTTTATTCCTTATTTCATCAGTACATAATATTTTGGAAAAATTCTATTTCTCATTTCATTAGTATGTAATCTTTTGGAAAAATTCTACTGCTCATTTCATTAGTATAGAATTTTTCCAAAAGATTCAGAAGTAATAAAAATATAGAATCCTTTGGAAATATTCTACTGCTCATTTCATTAGAATATAAATATATAAATATTTGGAAAAATCAATTCTTTTGAACGAATTCTTTTGCTAATTTCATTTGCAACTAGCAAAATACCCGACCTTACTCGGTTTGAATTGGTTTACTCTAGATTGAAGAGATAATCAAAATATATAATGACTTACGTTTTTTGTAGAATAAAAATTTATTTTAACATCTTTCGCCATCTTTATATTTTCTACAACTTACTTTGGACACAAATCCTACACATGCATATCCATTCATGTAATACATTTCACATACATCGCACAATTGCTGTATGACAAAGCAACAAAATGTCGAAAGGTGATAATAAGGTTACTACTATAAAAGACGATTTATAGGAAGATTTGGAATTCCCTTTCTTAAGTTCTTTTCATGTTCAACTCAATTAATTAAAATTACGATTTACGGCGAGTGCTCTCGCACTCATAGTCAACAAAACAATATTTTTTTACTTGTGGCACTCTTGCCTCCTGTATGCGACATTGTGAAATTTTGCAATCTTCTCCTGTCATTATTTCAACGAATTTTTTAACGTTGGAAAAAGTTCCAGTTTGGATTAATAAACATTATTATTCTTTCAATAACGGCATTATTCTTTAAATAACGGCATTATTCTTTAAATAACGGCATTATTCTTTAAATAACGGCATTATTCTTTAAATAACGGCATTATTCTTTAAATAACGGCATTATTCTTTCAATAATGGCATAACTACACTTTAAATTTACTGAAAATTTATACTGACTTACCTAACATTTTTAGGTCTAATACTTTGTGGTGCTGTTGCGTGTGATGAGAAGGAAAACACATTTATTAAAATAATAAATATTTAAAACATGAAACAGCGAAGTAAAACAAAATAAAAGATGTCGCAAAAAATTGTTCTAAAGATATTAATTTGTGATTCAATTTTATCTCTTGATCCCGCACAGTTGCCACAACTTACAACTAAAAGTGTACAAAATTTAGAAATGTGAAATTAATTCAGAGCGAAAGAATCAGAAAAAATATCACTGCTCGCGCGATCTTGTTCATTCTCGTTTCATTGAAAAATATCGTCTGTCCCAAATATTCGGAAATCGTTTTCATTGCGCAAAGAATAAAAATAAGACTCGAAATAAATGAAGTATCAGATATGAAATTCCATTAAAATTTTTTTTTTTTGAAGAATAATTACTTTTTCAGCAGTACTGGTAAAGCAATCGAAGTAATCGTAATATTCAATAGACATTCCAATTTTTCCAAAACTACCAAATTATGGTTGATTTAAGTATACTTACTCAGGTGTTTTAGCATGAAACTCAACTAAATATAACAATAAAGAAATGTTTTATATTGCATTCACTAAACTGATAGATAATGTATAAAATAAAATAAAATTCAATCAAATATCTGGAATACAATTCATGTGATGTTTACACAAACACACAAACACAAAATCGAGCATAGAACAGAAAGACGGACAGACAGACTTTCGCAACCAATGCCACTCACTAAATGAAGATAAGTACTCACTGTATGCAAATTTTCATGAAAATATCTTAAACCGCGTGGACGTGTATAGGGCACAACATACAGACAGACAGACAGACAGACAGACAGACAAACAGACAGACAGACAGACAGACAGACAGACAGACAGACAGACAGACAGACAGACAGACGGACAGACAGACAGACAGACACCAAATGAGAAAAAGGCGGATTCGGCATCAGAAGGGTCCAAAACGGATAGAAAACTTGAAATGGGTCGAAAATATTGAATGTACAAACAAACACTCCATTCTTATTTATATAGATGAATCGTTTGGAAATGTACTATTGCTCAATCCCCCCCCCCCGCATTAGAATATAATAATTTTTAAAATTCCTTTTGCTCATTTCATTAGTATATAATCTTTTAGAAATATTCTATACTAATGAAATTATAAAATCTTTTCGACAGATTCTATGCTAATGAAAGTATTAAAAAACCTTTGGGAAATATTGTGTTGCTCATTTCATTAGCATTTTATGCTAATGAAAATACAGAATCCTCTGAAAATATTCTATTGCTCATTTCATTGGAATATAAATATTTGGAAAATTCTTTTGCTAATGTCATTAGTATAGAATCTTTTGGAAATATACTATTGGTCATTTTATTAGAATATAATTATTTTTTAAATTCTTGTGTGCTCATTTCATTAGTGTATAATTTTTTGGAAATATTCTATAGTAATGAAGTTATAAAATCTTTTAGACATATTACATACCAATGAAAGTATAAAATCCTTTGGAAATATTCTTCTGCTCATTTTATTTGTTTACAATCCTTTGAAAATATTCTGTTGCTCATTTAATTAGTTTAGAATTCTTTGGAAAAAACCTATATTGCTCATTTCATCAGAATCGTATTCTTTGGAAAAATTCTTTCTGTCAAGAAAGCTAAAATTAGTTAGAAGTCATGCAGGGAATACTTCAGTTTGCAAGGCGTAATTATGTGTGTGGCCCTCCCCTTTTGAGGGTAAAATGAACTTATTAAATCTATTTTGAACACAATCATAAATCATACAAATACTTTCAATTTTTATTTAAACCGTGGACGTGAGGTTTTTTTTTTATCTTACTAAATGAAGTTAGTTGATCGTGTTACTGTGAAGGAACATGCTTCATGTAACTATTCCGAACGTAACGTCACCAGACATGTTTTACAATGATTTAAGGACCTTTAACATAAATTCGAAATAATAAATTCCGAATTGATATGAGTGTTCATCTTCTTGAAAGGATATTGAAAATGGCTTATTTTAAATAAAAATTTTCCTTATGCGTAATTTTACTATTTTAAGAATATCTTAAAAGGATAATTTTTTTTATAAAATAATATATATTTTATTCTAAATATTTACAATAACTATTTCAAACATAGTAATGTTTTCAGAATGTACTCTATCCACATCAGAGAATGCTGTTATAGTATTCTTTCTAACTATGCATTCTTAATGCATAAACGCGTTTACTTCTTTCAGTTAAAAAAAGTTAACCACCGAGTAGGGCATTACCGAAAAACGGAAAGTGCCCAGTCACGAAAAAATTGAAATACTTCGGTCGAATGGGAAACTTTTTCAGACGAACGCTTCCAAGAAAAAAGAATAAACATTGTGCTTCCATTAGGAATTGCATAAAACTCGGTCCGCCTTTTCCATATTCGAAAAATCTAAACAGAATCTTACATTTTTAAGCGCATTTATATGGATAACATCCTAGCTTTCTTCAATGTTTTGGTGTGCGGGCTACGAGCATATTTTATGTTTGAAAAGGTTCCTACTTCTAAAAAAATATAGTCGATAAAAATGAAAAATTCTATGCTTGCCTACGCTTTTCAAGCAGTATTTACCAAAGAATTCAGAGAAAACTGATGCAAAATTTCGCCAGGGTTCAAAAAATTAAACTGATTTTAATTTTATTAACATTTCCGAATAACTAAATAAAACATTGGAAGAGAATCATACAAACTCAAGGTACATTTCAAGTCTGAAAGGATGGTTACGAACAAAATCCTGTTAAAATTTGCAATTATGAAACCTTTCAATGGTTTGAAGAAGTTCCTGCTTCTAAAAAATAAAGAGTCGGTAAATATGAAAAATTCTATGCTTGACTACGCGTTTCGGGTAGAATTTACAGACGATATATTCAGGGGAAACTGATCAAAAAATTCACAAGAGTTCAAAAATGAGAACCAAATCTAATTTTATTAAAAATTCCAACTAACAATTTAAAGCCAATCAAACAAACTCAAAGAACATTTGTGAAAGGATATCTACATAAAAACTGGTTAAAACTTGAAATTATTAAAATGTTTAAAAGTTATATTTAAAAATTACTTCCTCAATAAAATACTTTGTCGCTCAATGGTGATCGAGATAGGTGTATGAATAAAATATATTAAGTCCGTGAGTGGTTCACACGCATATTTACGTTCTGCAATCTTCTCTGCAAGGACTTTTAATAATTAGTTTTGACTTTCTTGACCCATAGAATATTTCTCGTGATTTTTTCAAACAATGAACGGGGTTATTCATTGTTGTAGAGTAAAATAAATATTATACTAATATGAAAACTCGTGACTCTTAGACGGTTAAAGGAAGAGTTAATGTTATACAAACCCCACATTCTCAAAAAATAATTTATGTCTAACTGTAATTTTAATAAATAAAAATTGAAAAGTTTTAATAATAGATACTAAAGAAGTTGAGGAAAGGTAATGCATTTAAAATTTGGACCAATCCACATAAGTATAATTTTGAATACAGTAAATTCTATACTTAAGCAATGTTTTAAGAAAATTATATGTAAATGAATTTACCGAGTTGTATAGTATTGCTTTTACGCGCTCAACGCGCAATATATACACATCCATTGGTTGAAAGAATCATAGGAAGAATTCTAAGGTTAAAACAGGTTAAAAGTTAAGCAGAGAAGACTGAAAGTTACAGAAAGGATGTCTGCGTGTAGACCCTTATAGGATTAAATTGATTCGGTTTCTAAGTTATTGCTATTTTGATTTCCAGCGTCTAAGAAAAAATTAACTTATCAAACGTGAAAGAGCTTGCACTGCGATTATTCTATCTTAAAGGATAAACAACATTTACAGATAAAATCAATGTCTTGCCAATAAAGTGTCTTTTGTCTTATTGTAGAAAAATGGTTCACAAAGTGGTTCCTACGGACCCCAGGGATCCCTGTGACCTCTGAGGAGGTCTGTGGGAAATTAAAATTATTTGGGGGGAGCGTGGACAAAGTGCGGGGGGTTCGCGAAAGGTTTAATATAAAGTAAAATAATCGTGATCCATTTTAAATGTTATGAAAGTTTCAGTAAATAGCAATAAATAAATTGGTAGTGATTTTTACGTCCTGGGGGTAAACTTTAAGTATAGATAGGTACATAAAATACGCAAGAAGGATTGACGAATTTGCTCAGTGTGTAGAAAATTCTTTATGTGAGTGCTTAAAACATTTGTATTCTATATACAGCTTGACGAGTCAACTTTACCAGGAAACGAAGCTTTCCTTTAAGCTTTTTATGTGAGATTTGTAAATTAATAAAAAATTTACTCAAGAATTGACAAATGTGTAAAAACTGATAGCGAAAGGTGAAACAATATTTAATGAATTAAAAAAAGATTTGTTTTGATCAAATGTGTAATTTTTCTATTATGCAGTTATGCAGAGTTATTTCACTTGGAGGGGGGGTTTCATGGTCAGGGTTTTGCAATAAGAAGGGGTCCATGGGCAAAATATGTTTAGGAATCACATTTGAAGAACAATTATAGCACAAATTTTTTTTCCTGTAATGATTTGAAGGATTTATTTGTAAAAAAAAAATATGCTATTGCTGTTATTTGAATTTATGTGTTCTTCAAAATTTTTGACAGCAATAATTTGTAACATTCGAGATATTGCATGGAATATTGTTTTTCTTACCTATTAATTTACTGATCCTTTTGATTTTACTGCGCTTGATTGCACATGATAGAGAACTTAGCATAGCACATAGATATCATAGTATACTATTTTAAGTAGAAAGTGTACATAACTGTAACCAAAAAGTAACTATGACTGCACATATGTTTTTCAATACTACATTTGAACTGTTACATAGGCATGATCCGTTGCATTTCCGATCTAAACAATTTACATTAATTTAATATTACTGCATTTCTTAACAATCAGGTATAGACATTCAACGTGTACAAATGTAAAAAAGTATCTCTTCCTTTCCTTTTCACTCGTACAGTTTTAACATAATTTTTTCAGTATAATGGTACCGTCCACCCCTCCATGTGAAACAGAAAACTAAGTTGATGGTACTAAGCTAGAAATCGATTATATCAGGAAAAAAAAGTGATTCTGAGGACGATAAAAGCGGTTACATAAAGTGACAAATCGAATACAAATTTAGCCAGACGACCTAAATATTAGAAAGGTTCCATTTGATACCGAAAGATAAGTCCGTTGAATTGAAACAAATTGTTCACAGTTGCTGTATATTTCCTTCGAGTGTTTACATTAATGAGTCATAAATCACTGGTGTTTATATTACTCTTTCCTGTGTTGACATTACTATTTCATGTTTCGTATCAGCTCATTTGGCTAATGCAATATTTTTTTTAAATAATACTTAGTGAGTTCGTTGCCTCTGAGTCTTATGCTTGTCTGTTACGATATCTCTTATAATTATTAAATGCCTTAGTGGACTTGGAGTTACACTCTTACTTCAGTATTACAAGACGTAAGAGGAGTGTATGAAGCTGAAGGATATTCTGACTGAATAACACAATTGTTTACCGTATCCCCTCAACTTTGGGCCTTAGTACCATGATACGATGCATTTGACACAGGAACCTTAGTGCATGACACTAAGCTAGAAATCAATTAACACACAGATACACGTTAATCGGAGTTCATCGATACAAAAAAAGAATAGAATACAAATACAACCAGACGAGACATGGAAGATAAGAAAGGTTCCACTAAATGATAACAAATAAATTAAACTGTACATAATATATGGACCTTGGTATACACTCTAGAGATTCGAGTAAATACGCTATTACTTCCTGTCTTCAGACCAAGATATAGCACTTGCAACCATGAAAATTGGCACACAGGAAGTCCTAAAAGTGACCCTCAAAGCCCTCAATATTCTATATTATCTTTAGAAATCTATACCTTTTGATAAATCATGCCAAATTTGGTACACTTATATTTTAGAACACTGTGGGAAACGTAGGATATTTCTTTCCTGTTGTCTTTAGAACAAATTGTAACTGCAAAAAGAGTGTTGGTTAGCGAAGCAAACCAAACGTGATTGCGTAGCCATCTTCTGGGGTTGGCGAGCGTAAGCGAAAAGGGTGCGGAGCCCCCTAGAATAAATAAAAAGAATGTGTGTATACAGAGGCTGTTCGCACATTTTTTAGACGATTTTGGTTAACGGTAATAAAAAATCGTTTGCTGCAAAAGAAATAATTGCAGTTGTACTATGTTTTTAAAAGTCAAAATTATCGTCTGCGGCTTGAAAGGTTTGTTTTTATTCAAAATGGAGTTTTTAACGAAGCAGTGGTTCGAAGGCTATATTTACGCTCTTTCCGAAGAGAAATAGTCATATTCCGTTATCCAAAAAAGTTGTGAGAGTCATGGTTTTGTGATATCTAAAGCGTCGATAGGTAATATCGTCAACAAGAAAGGAAAAAAAACGTCAAATTGAAGCCTCAAGGGGGACAAAAATTCCAAACAAGTATCCAAGGATGAAACGGACATCTTCGACTATTGCAAAGGTACGTTGTTTAATGTTAAAAAAAATCCCCCTAGTCAAAGGACAGTTGCAAAATCATTAAAATGATCGGTGTCCATTGTAAACAAAATGATAAACGTTGATTTAAATCTTAAGAAAGCGAGAAAACGCAATGTGCATCGTCTTTCTCCAAAGCATATCGCTGAACGCAGGACACGCTGCCGAATTCTATATGAGAAACACTTATCCAAAAAAAAATGGAAAAAAATTGTCACAATAGATGAATCATGGGTGTATTTAAATGATAGCAGCAAAAAACGAGCCATTGATTCTCATAAAAGGGGAGAGAAAAATTTAAGTACATGGTTCACAGAATCGAAAGAAAGTTTTTCTAAGGGATTCATGATTGTTGCTGGTTTTTCATATAATGGCAAGTTAAAAATAAAGAGAGTGGAAAAAATGTCAAGATTAACTCCAAATACTATCAGGAACATATTTTATCGCCAATTGTTCTGAATGAAATACCATCACTTTACCCACAGTGCTATCAATCTGTGGAACTCCATCAAGACAAAGCTTCAAAGACACTTCAAAAGGCACTATTATCCTGGAAATTACGGTGACGAAAGATAGTTCAGAACAAGGGCTATCAAATAGAACATTTAAAACACAAGAATTTTATGTAATTTAGTTTTGGGAATACAATATACATTGTCTAAAAAATGTGTGAACAGCCTCTGTATTCTCAATACCAATCTATATCTTCTGACGAATCATGCCAAATTTGGTACACTTATATTTTAGAACACTGTGGGAAACGTAGGATATTTCTTTCCTGTTGTCTTCAGAACAATCTGTAGCCATGAAAATTGGCACACAGGGAAATGTCGCGGTCATATTTTAGCCATCGCGGTCATATTTGAAACTCGAGAAATGCCGGTTTGTTTAGCTAGTACCAAATAAATCACGAAATATAGTCCACGCGTCGTACCTGAGAATACGACCCTAAGCGATTCATCGATCTAGAGAAACACAAGTGATTCTAAGACAGAGTCGAAAGAATCGAATACATATTCAATACATTCATGTTCGAACTAGACAATTCAAAGCACAAGAAAATTCACTCGATAACACGAGGTAGGGTTTGAACTGAAACAAACTATCTAGTATGTACGAAGCGTGCGATACATTCTAGCTATCTGAATGATATTCTGACTGCACCATGATATATCTTTCTCGGAATACAAAAATCGATCTCTCTGACTGGAATCGATAAACCATTACCATTCACCACCTGAATGTGAGAATGAAGAACGGGCTCAACACGAAGAATTGAAAACAGAATTGTGATAGATTTCTTTCCAGATGCATCTGATGGCTCTGCCTTTCGCTTCTTCGATAAAATGATCAAAAGGGAATATGAAACTGATCGATATGTCGCATTGAATATTAACTGCTTATAAAACGTATGGACGCATTTCCGTAACGTATTCCAGATAGAGTAAAACATTTGTGTTCAAGTAATTGTCCAGTATGTGTCTATTATTTATTACATCTTAATTGTTATTTCTCAACAGAAAAATTACTTAATTATTGAAAAAAAAAAACCACAACACAAAAGATCCAATCTCAGTGCATAGCAGTACTATGCTGCATACCTTTATTAAAAAATAAGTGTGGGTGGTGTGACAAATAAAATGAGGTTGTGTATGCAATCATTTGATGGGTAACAAATCACGACACTCTACATATTGAATGGAATTATATGTGCGACTTGCATAAGGCGATTATAAGAACCAAGTTATTCTTTATGCCCACGTTGAATGAGTAATTAAAGTAAATCTGACGAAGCAGCTGATTCACCATGGTGTCGACATCAACTGGAATGTTGATTACCATGTAAATACCTTTCTCTTGTCGTATTAGACACTCGGTGATGGGTTTTCACGGTCTCGATCCTTGATCTACTAGGTCCAGATCAGTTAATGCCACATTCACGTCCATTTAGTGCATGCTGCACGGCGATGTCGGTTATGCAAAAGGTCGATGGTAGCGGTTCCGAAGCCACTTTAGTCGATTTTACAGCCTTCCATGCAGACTTCCTTCGAACTCGTTGTTCACGCATTTACTCATACGGCACCTTGTATGGTGCCCTTCAAAAACTTCAAAGGCCTCGACTTGCTACCTAAGGTCAGGTCGTCGGCCGCAATTGTACTTCGAGTCGTGTATCCATTTTCCAAGACCCTACCTCTGTCTAAATTTATATTTCCTGGGACGATAAGACAGGTCCGAAGAACGTTAAACTGTAGAAACGGAAGCGCTAATAGGAGTGACTGTTCGTTTAATCACTGCTTTGTAGGATAAAGGAAACGGAAGAGCTATCTGGAGATTGGATCGTGAATGGTACCTCAACATATGTTTGCCATAAGACCTAAAGTTTACTCAAAACTTTATGGGATACCGGAATGTTGTTAAAACTACTCTTAAGCAGTAAAAAACGGACTAAAAAAAAGGTTCAGAAAATTTCTTTTCACATTTGCACTTTGGTGCATCCTGTAGCACATCCGGGTGACACTCAAGGACAAACATTTTACAGGAATACAGTTTTAAGTTTGTATTCCCACTTCCTCTTAACATTTGTACAGCAAATTATGTTGGTTGGTCAGATGCATTGAGTTTCATGACGCAAGGGCTGTATTTGGCCAAGGTGAGCCAAACGCAAGACGTCAAACAGACAAACACAAACAATGAAAGCGTCAACGACACAGATGAGAGAAATACACACCGGGAGGTATTGATTGTGTTTTGGGTTTAGTAGCACATGCGCCATATTTCGCCATCCTGCGTCAAACACAACACAGACAACACCAAATAATGGACATACACAGGAGGGAAAGTTCTACTAGCACAAAAGGTTCATAGCGCAGTGGACAAACTTACTGAGCCAATAGAAAATTAAGAAACAGTACTTTAAAGATTTATTGTTGTTTTATCAGTAAGGGTACTGTTATTTTAAGTAAGGGTATAATTTAAATCTTACTGTAAAAATTGTAGCATTATTTAAACAATAATGACTGCCGAATATTTTCATCGCACATTTATCAAACTGTATTGCGTGACAGAATTGTTCATTCGTTACCTTTTGCAGTAAAACGTTACGTAGAAAAGTGTAAAGCATTTCTGTACCCTAAAATAATCAAATATCTTCTTATCAGAAATATTTCAACGTGAAATCATTTTACAAGTCAGTTCAAAAATTCTAATAAAACTGAATCTTAGAAGCAGTCACCTTAATTTTAGCGTATGCTCTTTTAAAATTTGATCTTAGCTTTTTAGAGTTGAAAAAGGATTTTCTTGCGTATCTTTTTTAGCTTTTCCTTTCTATTTCATGGTGTCTTTTAAATTCTCAGTAGAATTTTATCAAATCAAAGTTTTGATTAATATATTTATACGTAACTTCTCTTATAAAATTCGCATGCAGTTTTATTTGTTGGAGTAGGTTTAGAATCCTTTTTTCACAATATTGCATATCATTTGTCTTCATTTAGTTTTAGTACATTAATATTTAAATGTGTATTTGTAATGTTTGAAAATAAACAGCTGAAATTAAAATAAGTTTCTAATGAGTTTTCTTAAAACATTGCATTATTTAAAAATTCTTTATTCAAAGACAGAAAACTACAAGATTATGGGCTTAAAAATGAGAAGTTAAAGTTTTTTTTCAAAACAAATTTCAAAATAACATTACAAGGGTTATTTAATTAAAGAGTTGAGTAATAAGTTTAGTTAAAAGTGCAAAATTTCATTGACTTAGAAGCTTTATGAAGAAAATTATTTTTGAAATTTCGTAGAGTTATCCAAAATTGATTTTGCGTCGATTATTATTCAATTGTGTCATATGAGCATTTTGATTACAAAGTCTCATTCTATTTTGTATTGTGTGTGTTGTAGGGTGCATAATTAATAGGAGCAGAGTTCTTATATCTAACTATCCCAGTTACACCCGAGATTAGTATATTGCTTTAGGCAGCCAAGTTCAGTTTGTGTCCTCGAGAGTTTCGTTGCATCTTCAAACAACTTTTTGACCTTTGTCCATTTCACATGCCTTCTGTTCTTTCCTTTTACTATTGTTCGGCTCATCATAGCTTTTTACATTTTTGTTGATTTGTGTTTGCATAGAAAATAATCACTTCTTGTTTAACGTTCTATATTAAGTTTTACTTTGATTGTTCTAAGATAAGGACATTACGAAATAAAAATAGGTTTTTATCTTAGAAACTCCAGATAAAACAATTTGTCAGAGTTCCACGGTGCCAGAGCATAGTTTTCTAGAGTTTTTGATGTTTGAGGCAGATTTTCTCTTTCATGGGATTCTTCTTGCGAGATTAACAATACATTAAAAACATTTTTATGAGTTGAGTTCTAGGACCTTCTAAACATTTGCTTAAAATGAGGATTTAAAAAATTCTTATACTTGGAATAAGCTCCAGATGAATAAATTTATAAATATAACACGAATAACTAAAAAGTGAACCGCTGTGTTACACTGGTCATACAATACGAAAATAACAAGATTTACTCAAAACAAAATTTAATATGTATTTTTTCTATACAAGAAGTGCTTAAATGGCTGTATATCTGTAAAGACTTAAAAAGTTTGACTTTTACCCTTCAATACTAGTTTTTTATAATATTCCAAATATAACTTGACAGCTTTGAATAATATTTGAGATATTTTCCAAAATTGTTTTAAGGTGTACAAAGTTATAAAACGTGGTTAGAATTTAACACGTAGAACAACTCATATTTTTCTGTTAAAATACTAGTTAACAGTTTAAACAATGCTAAATGTTAATAATTAGTAGAATGGGGCTGAATGGGGAATTCTAAAATACTTAACGGTTAATATTAATTTGCGATAACAGTTAAATGTCAATATTAGTATCTATTTAGCTGACGCTAACATTTAGTAAATAACTTCACTATTATAAATAGACGTTAACTATTAATTTAAACGTCTAAAAATTGTTTACATTCTCCCTTTCTTACCAATCGTTAACACAGTTTTTTAATTAAAAAATTCCATTCAGAAGCTTATATAAGTATTTGAATAATTACACTTTTATCGATAACTTAAAATTGCCGATAGTAGTTTAAACTGTAAATTCGCAACACTTATTTTGACTGTATCAGAATAACAGTCCACCTCTAATGATTAGCATTGCTGATAAGAAGACGCCAAATTGAAAACTTTGGCGACCGCCACCCTATAATAGGATTCAACAAACTTTTCTCATGGAAATATTTTTAGAATTTGTGTTGATACCAACAGAGAAGAGACTTCTATTTTTTGATGTATTCAAAGCTACGTATAAGAAAATCCGCCTGCTTACTTTTTTTAGTTGTATGCTTCAAAATCGATTCCAAATTCTTACGTTACAAGGAAAGCACGCTGATCGAGTATATGTTAAAGAAATAAAAACGATACGCCATTTCCATAATCCTCTGGGAGAAAAATTTTGAAATAAGATATTTTTGAAAAGTGGAAACCTATATTATGCTTCTGAATGTTGATCCTTTAAACTCGAAATTGGAAGACATGCAAACTGCGCTTGGATTTTACCAGTCAGTGAAAACAAAAAATATTTTCAGTAACCATATCTGTTCTTTGGAATAAATGAGCAAACTAAATGAATATGTACTATTTAAAACATATATGCCCGTTTTTTTTAAACACATTCAGTTATAGCTAAGAAAAAATGTAGATCAAGTAACATACTACAAAGTTAAGAGACTGCGAGTTTGAACGATTTCAAAAATTTTAAACATCAGATTGTTTAGTAAATATTTTATCGAAATAGAACCTGAAATATTACTTTTCATACATTGAAAAAAACCAAACAAAATATTTGTAGGTAGGTAGTTTCTTAACGTCGTACTGGAGGAACACAGCGGGCTATTGGCGACTGTCCGAAGAGAAAAGAGATTCAAGGACAATGTCTCGCAATTTTGAAGGGCGGACAGATGACAGGAACACCTGAACCGGCATTTATTCTTTCCAAACTTTCACACCACGGCCACATGAGGTCATTTAAAGCCATGGCAGATTTAACGTGCGCTTGCATCCGTGTATAAGACTGTCTTTGGCTGGACCGAGCTTCAAACTCGCTACCCTCCCGTTGGTGATCTCTTATTGCAATTTTTATTTTTTCCCCTGATAAAATAATTGAATTAGCACAAATACCATGGAGTCAATTTTGTATTTGGCTGAATCTTAAAATTCCGAATTCAATCAATGTTATAGGTTATTCTTGTTACCTTCTCATATTAAAAACACAAAATTAAGAAAAGCAACTAACCAAACAGCCCGGGTCCAATTTACCAGGAAACAAAAATAAAAAATATCCATGCAAGCGCGCTGAAACTGCAGACATAATATGGTAAGCAATATAAAATAAAGTAAGCAATATAAAATAAAAAGGTAAGAACGTTTAAAATAAATATAGAAATCAATAAGAAAATTTTAAAAGTAGTAAAATGTTTTGGAATGTTTTCGAAAATTAAGTATTGATGACTTAGGACGTCATCAGGGAGGAGCTGGACCCAGAAAACACAATATATATATATATATATATATATATATATATATATATATATATATATATATATATATATATATATATATATATATTATATATATATATATATATATATATAAGACTATATATATATATATATATATATATGACTATATATATATATATATATATATTACTGATATGAAAAATTTTTCAACAAAAATCTTAAAAAATCAAGAAATGTTGGTGGATCAGGGCGTCATCAGGGAGGAGCCTGACCCAAACAACATAAAATGATGTTTTGCTTCATTGCAAAACATTGCATCATCATTCAAAAACATTGCTCATGCACTCCCCCAAACAATTTTCAGCCTAATGCTGCTCATATGTTGAAAACACCATTTTATGTTGTTTGGGTCAGGCTCCTTCCTGATGACGCCCTGATCCACCAACATTTCTTCAATTTTTAAGACTTTGTTGAAAATTTTTTTGGAAATTCTTGTGTTCTTGAAATTATATTGCTTACCATGCTATGTCTGCAGCTTCAGCGAGCTTGCATGAGTAGTTCCGAGTTTTGGTTTCTGGTTAATGCACCCCGGCTGTCTGGTTAAATTTTGTTATTTTGTGTGTTTTTTGTTTATATATATATATATATATATATATATATATATATATATATATATATATAATGATTTTTAGCGATATATAGCTAAAAAATGTCTCAAAATAATAATCCAAATTGGAAGTTTTGCAAGTAGTTCCAAAGTAATTGCATTTTTTATTGACATATAATTCCTACTTTCTATCATCCTAGAACAGCCTTCAGAAGAGCTGACTATATAATTATGAACCCACATTTTTTTTACTTCACTTGTGATTTTAAATCTAACATTTTATAATTATCAACATTTAAGAAACTTTGGTGTGAAGGGAAAAGTTTATGCTTGACGCAGATTAAATCCAATCTAGTTCAAAATCTGAAATTACTCTTAAATTAAATTTTCTTAAGATGAAGTGAAAAACTGCTTTCAAAAGGTTCATTCAAGGAAGCACACACAAAAAAGTAAAGTGACGCATCATTAATGAAGAATTTTAAATTAACTCCGAAGAAACAAGTTAATGAGTTGCATTAAAGCTTCAATAGATGGCGCCAAAAGCAGGTTTAAAAGGAAGAGTGAATTACCGGCAAAATTTATTCGTGTGATGTCTGCTGTAATATTATTTTAGTTGAGTTTTCGGGACATTTCATGAGCTGTGGTTGGCAGTAAATTAAATTTGTATTTTTCCGTCTGTTCCTGTAATGAACATTTTATTTTTTTCTGAAAAGAGAAATTTTATTTTCCGAAAATTAGAACTAATTTAAAATTGTTTGACAACCGTGTGTTACGCGACTTACAGTTTGAGAAATTGTTCCACTTTTTGAATCATCGAATCTATTCCAGAATAAGTATTATTTTCCCAACATATACTTTTTACAATCTATACAATTATCATCTGAAGTCACTCAAAACGAAAAAGCTGTTCTAGTCTACTCTGTCGTTATTCTTTCTTTTAAAGAAAATCTGAGTTCCTTTTTATTTACGGAACTCATTTATTTAAATAAGCCAATGGATTGTTTTCCAAACATATATTACTATTAAATTATATAAATTATAAATACTTTAACTATTTTTCAATTCGTGCACAGTGAATTTCTATACTATGTGAGAGGTATTTTCGTAATAAAATATGATAAAGTTTAGGATCGGCATCCTAGTCATTCTTTGAATTCTATTATTTCCTTTCATTTATTTTTGATGATAATTTAATTCTGAGTGATAATTTAAAATACTATTCGAACAATTTCAATAAGATGTTTATCATACATTTTATCTAAAAACCTGTGGCTTTTCTTGTAATATACTTTCTTTTGTGATCAAATCCTTATTTGTCTTAATGTTCAAGCGTATTGACCGTACAGCCACAAACCAAACTTCGTCATTTCTTTGTTGGCATTTATTTCATGGGAAACCTATTGCATACATTTCTTTCTTTTCTTTATTTCTATTATAAAAAAAAAATTGTAATCTTTTTCAGATTTATTCGCTTTGTGATTAGTAATAGCGAGTCGTCACGTGATAGCGAGTTTTGTAGTTCAACGGGCTAATGAATTTGAAGCACGCGCAGACGATAAACACAGTCATATTTTTTAATTAATTCATTCATAAAATTTGAGAGTACGCGCTAGAAAGTTTGCAATGCTTCCTGAAGAACCCGCCAATTCGGTCGCCGTTTCCATAGCAACAGTCGAATATGAAAATCGTAAAAAGTACTATAACAACACGGATCGGATAAAACACTTAAAATTATGATGAGATTTTTTCTGAATTTTAACAATTGTTATTTATTTAACAATTTCATTTTTTATGTGGAAATGAGATGTCTTGTTCTTGACATTAAAAAAAAACTTTTTGTTTTTATTTACCGTATATTTCCGTGTATAAGCCGATAATTTTTGGAACGTTTTCTAAATCTAAAGTACGGGAGTCGGCTTATATACGGATCAGTTAATCTAAAAAAAAGTAGGCGATTTCGTTTACTAAGTCGCATGCGATAAATATCGCAATGGGAAGGGAACCTACAATTAACGTCGTACTTGAGTCCCGGGATCAATTCAGCAGCGATCCAAATGGGGATCGATTGTGAAGCAATACCATCCCCCTCATTGCTGAATGTATAGTTCTCAAAGCGAACTAAATATGATTGCGTAGCTATCATCGGGGGTTGGTGAGCGATAGCGAACAAGGGACGGAGCCCCCTAGTTATGCTAAACTAAAATTTTCGTAGCTTTAACTTTTAGAGTGCTAATACCTTTTAATGACCCATGATTGCGTCCGAAATCTGAATAACTGCCTTCTCTACTACATTAATTGCTATCTCCTTTACCAATCACTGCAATTGAATTCTGAGGTGCGAGCTCAGATATTGACCTCGTCATATGACCGTGGTTAAACGAAATGGAGAGATGACGAGGCAATGGTCCGGAATCAAACACGAAGCGAAAGATTTGAGGAGAATCGCACCTTATTTTGAATTATGGTTTCAAAAGATGAAGTCACGTATGATCTGGTACCATACTCTCGAAATTTCCACATCATGCAACGAGAACCGGTTGCTAATCCGAAACTCTTCCATCCAGGCTATGGTTGCCATGATATATCATTGGCTAACTTTCGAAACACACTTATAGGGGTCCGGGACACAAAAATCGTCAAATTTTCGAATTTTTTTTTTATTATTTCAAGAAATTCTCTGTGTTTTTCTGCTTAAAATAACGTCTAAATCATGTTTCTATCTTACTTAGAGCTAGAGATATAATAATTTTTGTGGTGCGTTGTTTTGAAAATCTAACACTCCTGACATTTGTTGTCATGGCAACAACATCTGTCCTTAAAACTTTAAATGCGTTTTTCTCCATGATACATTTTTGTAAGATTTCCTGTATTCAAATTGCTATAAGTCGAAAACCGATAAAGTTTAAGGGTTGAAATTTGGAATATATCTTTTTCAAGCATTATACTTTAATTTTGATTCAGCAAATTTGAAACAAATATTTACTTTTAAAACAATGACTCTTTTTAAAAAAAAGTACCTTAAAATTTTCATTCAAATATCTTTTATTTTTTATTAAATTCATATTTTTTAAATTTATGAATCAAAATTAAAGTTAATAAATTTGTGAATAATGTATTGCAAGAATTTTGAAAATTGATCACGAATATTTTAAGCCTTAGCAATTTAAAATGACCCCTCTTTTTTTCAAAATATTTTAATTTAAAATTATTAAAGAACTTTTGGAAAAATTTTGTGTTGTGATGTAGCTTATTAGTTAGATGGGTAATCAGTACAAAAAAAAATTCACAATTCTAAATTAATTAATAAATTTTTTTTTTCTATGTGTCCCGGACCCCCTTAATTTTAAAATTTCAAATACGAGTTTTGTTTTTTAGATTTGGAAGTGGGTCTTGGAAGTGGGAAGCGCTAAATCACTTCCCTTTGCATGAAGACCAGATTTCGTGTTGAAAAACACACTTCGAGAACGAACACCATAAATAAATGAATAAAAGCGCACGATTATAATTTTATTAATAAGTTGCTATAGTAAGACGACAGTTAATAAAATTGCTCCTCTCTGAATTATTGATAAATCGAGGATATATTAAGTATGATAAATAATTGTTGAAATAATATAAACTGACAATTTCCCGCATTGTTTGAAATCAGAATTTGCACCTTCTTTTTCTTACATCTATGTTTTTTGACCTAGTGTTTCACTTGTGAGCCAACATGTTTAAAGGGTCCGGCTCCTGAACATTCGAAAAAAATATGTTTTGAAATTTTTACTGTTTATGAATATGTGAATTGTTTTTTTTTAACGATACCTCCTTTGTAGAAATCCGTTAATTGGAACTATTTTAAAATATTTTTAAGTAGATGTGAATGTAACATGTTTGTGAATTTAACATGCATACCTATGAAGGCGCCGGACTCCTTTAAAACTAATTATAGTAAACGCCAAGCATCACAAAAATGCAGATAATCTATATTTAAAGATCACCCTCAAATGTCTCATGCAAGAGAATTTGGGTTACTGGAAGTAAAATTTACTTTCCGTCTGATTTGTGTGTTTTGTATAAAATTGACTGAGTATGTTTAAAGCAGTGTTCTTCAACCGCTTTAGTCTTTGAAAATTTTTTTTATTGGCTACATAACGAAGTTGACACGAAGATGATGAAAAATAGCTTCAAAAATTGATGATTGGAAATGGTTACGTTACCCCCTGGGTCAGATCATTAGGATGAATTTATCAATGTACTATAACTTTTTGGAACGTAAATAAATTACTCTTTTAATGTACCCAAAAGGGTTCTCTAGGAAAAAATGAGCTAAAACTTTATTAAATTAACGAACCTCACTGAAACCAGCATTAAAAAGAAGCTACATTAAAGACGATGAAATTTTTTTTTCAAAAGATAAGAATTCGTGACATTCTAAGATCTCTCTCGTGATCTTGTATGAAGTTCACACAACGTATAATCGAAAAAACTAATGTTTGAATATGAGAAAATAAAGCGAGCGAAAAATTAAAAATTAAAATCACTGCACGAGTTAACAAACACAAAGTTTAAATTTTGTTGGGCACACGGAACTCCTTTATTTTAGGCATATGCTATATTATCTTACGCGTTGGCGTTTGTATGGACCACATCTAAAAGCAATAAAACTTTTAAGCAATTAAGCAAATCCATCAAATGAAAAGTTAAAAAAAATTTTAAACTATAGTGAAAATACTGTTATAGCACAAAACATTATATTGCGGTAGCACAGTAGATTCTACTGTTGCAACCCTACAAATTCTATTGCTGTAGCACAGTAGATTCTACTGCTGTAGCACAGTAGATTCTACTGCTGTAGCACAGTAGATTCTACTGCTGTAGCACAGTAGATTCTACTGCTGTAGCACAGTAGATTCTACTACTGTAGCACAGAAGATTCTACCGCTGTAGCACAGAATATTCTATTACTGTAGCACATAAAATTCTATTACTGTAGCACATAAAATTCTACTTCTGTAGCGAGAACTATTTTACTGCTGTAATACAGTAGATTCTACTGCTGTAGCACAGTAGATTCTACTGATGTAGCACAGTAGATTCTACCACTGTAGCACAGATTCTACCGCTGTTGCACAGATATTCTACTACTGTAGCACAGAAAAATTCCACTTCTGTAGCATGAACTATTTTACTGCTGTAATACAGCTGATTCTACTTCTGTAGCAGGAACTATTTTACTGCTGTAACACAGTTGATTCTACTGCTGTAGCACAGTTGATTCTACTGCTGTAGTACAGTTGATTATACTGCTGTAGCACAGTTGATTCTACTGCTGTAGTACAGTTGATTCTACTGCTGTAGCACAGTTGATTCTACTGCTGTAGCACCAAATATTCTACTAATGCAGCACGGAATATTTTATTAATGTAGCATAGAAGCTTGTACCACTATAGTACAAAAGTACATAAGATTCTACTGTTGTTGTGCAGAAGATTCTACTGTTGTTGTACAGAAGATTCTACTGTTGTTGTACAGAAGATTCTACTGTTGTTGTACAGAAGATTCTACTGTTGTTGTACAGAAGATTCTACTGGTGTAGCACAAAATATTATCCTGCTGTAGCACAAAATATTATCCTGCTGTAGCACAAAATATTATACTGCTGTAGCATAAAAGATTATAATGCTGTAGCACAAAATTTTACTACTGTAGCACACTGCTGTAGTACAGACGATTCAACTACTGTAGCCCATTATTTCTCTAACGTAGCACACTGCTGTAGCATAGAAGATTCTATCACTGTTGCAGATACTCACATTTTATTGGAATAGAAAATAGACATATTTCACGCTTCTGTTTACTCGAATACTTCCTGTAAATAGCAGTAGATTCAAAATCCTTCTAGTATTTTCAGAGAAAAAAACCCATATAAACTGTTGTGGAATTTTAAGATTGGTAAAATAAATGGATCAGTATACGTAAGTAAAATAATTTTGTAGACATTTAAAGAAACGATACTGAACAGCACGGTAGTAGTCATCGATTAAGATTCAAATACTTTTCAGATCCTCCCTCTTTCAACAACTCCAAGATCATTTGGTTAATATTACTCCAGAAAAGTCGAGATATCTCTCCATAAATCAAATCATAAATTCCAGAAATGCTTGCCATAACCGTGGGGACCTTTTTATCCCTAAAATTTATCACTAGTTCGACACCGGAACTCAAATCAAGAAAAGACGATAAATTAATACAGATCCATATTTCTATCATACATTTGCAGTCATATTTCAGCGAAAGAGCCGAGGAAATTTCCCCATTTCGCGATAAATTCCCTCCTCCAAGGGAAAATACGAAGAAGAGTGGGGATTTTTCGGAAGATCCTGCATATCCGCATGAGTTTATGACTTGATGCGTAAAGACAAAAGCTCCTAAAGACCAAAAATAAATAAAAAAAAGATAAAATTTGCATTAGTTTAAGGCAGGTTTTTAAAATGTATCCCTCTATTTTACCCTCTGGGTTTCTTGGAGTTATGGAAATGCACAAATAATTTTCTCTCATCGCAAAGAATATATCAAAAGGAAGGCCTCAAGTTTCCGATATTTTTGGTTCTGAAGCGGGCTTTGTTGTTTTTGAGTACAGATGGCGCTGCGGCGCTGCGTTCGGGAAGCAAAGTCGATTTCGCATCTGGGCTTCTAAGCGCTGCGTATTTTCGATTTTTTTTCCCTGTTGACTTTATTTCATATTTAAATTCGAAATCCAAACGGTTGCTTCGGTCCCTTTCGTGCGGCTTTATGAACTTTTATATATCGAAAGAGAAAGATCGCTCACGGCTATTTATTTCTTTTGTTCGAGGTAAGTGAAAATGTTTCCGGAAGTGGAATAAGGGGAGGAGCTAAAAGTAATCTTTACTTCGTGCAAGTGTTAGTTTATATCTATTTTATGGAAAGTTTATTATGCATAGAAAATGTCAGATACATCTATTTTAGAATAAAGTTGAATTTAAAACTTCACACCGCAAATAACACTATCGTAATATAACGAATTAAAAAATATAATACACACCAATACTTTGTTTTTATGACCAGTAGTATTTAATATAGAAGTAATTCTATTTCAAAGTAGTCTTTAACCTTTAACTGCTGTCATGGGTCTCACAGACCCCGAGTCATTTTTGACAGGTCGTTTCCACCCCTTAAAGTGAATATTGGTCCCTGTCCTATTCAGTACCTTCCTACTACGTCCAACAGAATCTACATTCCAAGACTGGTTTGTCTGCTCCAAATATTTCGTATTTCACACTATTTGCATTTCCCGCGTGGTCTCTTATACCGTTCTTGTTGAATGAAATCGTCTGAGTAGGGAATTTCGGCCGAGAGCCTAAAATGGCAACAAACTTTACTAAAAAACGACCTGTGTATCTTACACAAAAAGAAATTCAGGATATTGTTGATAATGGGTCTGAAATAGAGTATTGGGACAGTGAAATTTTGGATAATATTATTGAAAGCGAACACGAAACGGATTCGGAAATTTAGGCAGATGCAGATGAAGACATTTCAAGTGCGTCTTCACGACAATATTTCTGCGGAAAAAATAACTTCAAATGGGATGCCCGGGAGGGGAAACTTAATCGTGCCGTTAGAACACCAAAACACAACATAGTTTTACAGTTTCCAGGGTTGAAACGTCCTACAAAATTAGGTCCGAAACCTGAGCCTGAAGAGACATGGAATCTACTTAACTTATATAGTAATATAAAATATACTTCATGTTATGAATTTATTTATCTAAATTTAAAATTTATAAATAATAATTATCTAAAGAATATTTTATTAATATATTATATTAATCAACTTTATACGCATTTTAGTGAGCGAATTATGAGAGACCCCTCCACACTAGTTACGAGACGGTTTGTGACACAGCAGTTAAGTGTTAATTAAATAATCCGATGATAACGTATTAAGTTATTTTTAATTTTATTTATGGAGATATCTTTGATTTAATTGAGAAAATTGTTTTATTTTTTGGGGAGGAGAGGACTAAGATTTTGAAGAAGGAGCACGCTCGATTCCTGTAACATACCCGGGTGTATTTGTCAATTCTCTGTCAGTAAGACTTTCCTTTCGTGTGTACGTCCAATTCTCGATATTCTCTTTGTCTGTGACGCAGCTTAGCTAAAAATTACCTTTTAGACGTATAACCCAACTAATCAACAATTTTCACTTTTATAACGCAAAACGACAATAAAAGAACGAATTCAGTTACAAAACCTCTTGATACAGTAAACTAGCTAATATACTAATGATTATTTCATATCAGATACAGAGGAAGGTAGGTAGGTATTTAATTAACGTCGCACTGGAGCAAACCAGCGGGCTATTGGCGATGGTCCGGAATCAAACTCAACGGGAAAGATCCGAGAACACAACATATATTTTCTCTGCCACCTCACGCTCCAAACTTCCACAGCCCTCCAATGTGAGGACATTTTAGGTCATGGCATATTTAACATGCACCAGCCATTGTGTAAATGACGGTATTTGGTAGGATTCGAACTTTCAACCCTCCAATTGTAAATTCGTTACTCTTTCAACCAGGCGGTCGCGACTCTATACAGAGATTTCATCTGTATTGTATTTAAAAACTATTTCCACATATTACCAATATGTTAATTAGCATTTAATGTATTCGTAATATGTGGTTATTTATATTTAATTACCAATTATTTATATGTAAAAGTTATTTAAAATTATCATAATAAATTTCAATGGCAGAAATATGATGGAATGGTAATTTTAGTTAACGTTGCACTAGAGCAACACAACGGGCTATTGGCGACGGTCCGGGATGATTCCCTTAAGGGAAAGATCTGATGACAGCACCTCGTAATTTTGAACCACGGTCAGATGACAAAGCAACACGTGAACTGGTACCCAACTCTCCAAACTTCCACGCCAACCCAACGTGAGAAATATGATGGAAGCGACATCCTTAGAAATTGCTGATACTAATAAAAGATCAGACTAAAATCATCGCAACTTATTTTACATTAAGATTCACAATATTACCTTGGGTAATATTACCTCGTCCTATATATCACATGACTAGAAAAAACACATCTATTGGTTGAAAGAAGTTGGAAGGTAATTGAACTGAAGGCCATTGTAGCAGCACAGCCGACCAACCGGCATAGTGGTTAAGGTGTTAGCCTCTAGATCGGAAGGTTCCTGGTTCGAATCCGGGTCCGGGCATGGATGTTTGTAAGCGTATGGTGTAGAGGCGGCTGGTGCACCTAAATCTGTGGTGGCCGAAAGTCCTCACGTTGGGTTGGCGTGGAAGTTTGGAGAGTGGGGTGCCAGCTCAGGTGTTGCTTCGTCATCTGACCGTGGTTCAAAATTACGAGGTGTTGTCCTCGGATCTTTCCCTTAAGGGACTGATCCCGGACCGTCGTCAATAGCCCGTTGTGTTGCTCTAGTACGACGTTAACTAAAAAAAATTACCAATTAAATTATGTAGCAGCACAACGGGCTATATATATTGGACAACACCTGTGTGAGCTGGCACTTCACTCTCCATACTTCCGCATCACGCCAAAGTGAGGATATTTCAGACCTCGGCAGATTTAACGTGCACCAGCCCCGTTTGTTCACGACGGTCTTTGGTTGGATTCGAACTGTAACCCTCCGGTTGCTAATTCGTAACTCTTCAAACTGGGCCGTTCTGAGAAAGAGACAATGTGGTATTCCTATTTGTATCGCCGTTCACCAGTTTTATTTCGACGATAAATCTCGTTATTAACATAACAGGCCAGAGCTTGATAGACGAGAAAACTCATCATTATAAAATGGTCACATATTTTTTCACGAGATTTCTCATTGAAAGAGCTTGGAAGGTTAAAGTACACGGAAAAAGTAGACAAACAACATACGAGTAAACCAATCTTGCGTCTAATTACTCTGCGACTACTATATACCAAAGCTTGTTTTTTGAAACCAAGCAAGGTTCATAGTTGTCCAAGCTGCGCCAAACACAAGACAACTTGAATTAGGAAATAACGTGTTCAGAGAAGAAGGAATGTATTTAATTAATGTTGCACTAAAGCAAAACAAAGGACTATTGGCAATAATCGGGTTTCAAGTCAGGAAGGTTCTATCCGAGGACAGCACCAACTTTGGAGAGTGGGGTGCATGCTCAGGTGTTACCTCGTAATCTGACCGTTGTTTAAAATTACGTGGTGCAACAGAAAGAAGCTATTGGCAACGATCTTGGATCACCCCCGAATGGGAAATATCCGAAGACAACAGCACGTAAATTTGAGCCATGGTTAGGTAACAAGGTCACACCTCAGATGACTTCCCACTCTACAAACTTCCACACCATGCCAACGTGTGGACATTTAAGGCCATGACAGATTTAACGTGCACTAGCCTACTTTGTACCACATCACTGTCTGACTGGAATTCGAGCTCGCAATCTCCCGGATTGCCAGTCCGTTACTCTTTCAAAGGACTCCCATAAAATAAGCCATGCACGAAAGGACTCCCATAAAATAAGCATCATGACCTTGATAACTGGAATAGCCCCTTCTCACATAATTTTCTAATTAAAAAACAAACTCCCGAATGCATTTGTCCACTATCCTACCACATTCGAGAAATCGAATTTCAATACTTCGAACTTTAACATTCTTTACAAATTTGAGCTAAAAACCAAACAAAAAAAAATACACATAATTCACTTGAAACAAGTTGAGATCGGAATATTCCCTTTATCACAAGCATTTCCTTCCCATTCAAAGTTTCTCAATAATATTTATTCTTTTTATCTAACGGTTTTTATTCCCCAAATAAGGCCCGATGAAAATTACGAACAGTAAGAAGAATCGATATCATTTCTTACGATAATGAGCTCGATATTTTGACGACGTGTAGCAGTTACGGCGGTCGTCTTTGTCGAGGGCATTGAGTTATGGGGACGCACCTAATTTGAAAGAATCGATTTTTCCTGCTTCTGCTTTGACTTTTGTTTCCTGCCTTACTCGACGGGAGATGGATTTATCGAATACATCTCGAAGAAATCTGCATCGATTACGGCATTGCGGAGAGTAATTAGAGTAATTGCGAGTTTAGTTTAAAGTGCGAGAATATCGCTTTTTAAACAATTAACATTTAAAGGCAAAATAAACGTTAAAAGGGGTTAATAAGATTAATTCACTCGTCGAGTAGAGGACGATAATTCGTGCGCTACAAAAATGAAATTGGCTGATTGTTAAATCAAAACCCGCTATTCTCATTTTAGGAGTCAAGCTTTACCTCTGATTGATGATATTGACGAAGAAGCTTATCATACACCAACCTCCTAATGAAGGTTGGAGCATGTACGTGAAGCTTTAAGATATATCTCTCCGTTGCTCGGTTAGAAGATTTCCGTGTGCAGGTCACGTGGTGTTGATTGGTTGGTTTAGGGGTCAGCTCAAGTGGTGACAAGTTGACCTGATTCGACCCCCTTGTACACACCGGTCTTTGGCTGGAACGAGTCTCGAACACGCAACCTTCCAGTTGCTAATCCAACTGGGATAATTTTGCAACTGGGCAACCGTGGTCCAACTGTACAACTTACAAAATATGACAGAGTGTTGTAAGTCTCAGTTCTTAACCTTACAGTTGATTACCTCAATGAGGTATCTTGTCATTAGCAGAATTGACCAGACTTTGATGGACGAGATAACTCGTCATTAGAGGAAAGCTGATCCGATTTGTATGGACGAGATTTCTCGTCATTAGAAGAAAACTGACCAGATCTTGATGGACGAGATATATCGTCATCAGAAGAAAACTAACCAGATATTAAAAAATGAGATAGCTTGTCATAAAACGAAAACTGACAAAATCTCGATCTTGTCAACCTCGAAACCTTGGCAATATAGTTAACAAGATACCTCATCGCATTAGTAAAACTGGTTAGATATTACTGGACTAGATATCTCTTTGAAACCGCTTGTGGGCTTAATCATTCAGAATTCGATTGAACATGAAATATTGTAAAATAGAGTTTCCTAACGGTTTGGAGAATTTTGCTAACGTGCATATTTTTAATGCGTAAGCAAAAGCATTTGACTTTCCACAAAGTCTGTACATCTGACATCAATGAATGTGGAAACAGTCAAATATTTATTGTATCCGAGCAAAATATTTTTACAGAAAAAATACCTCAAGCTGCATTTGTTCCTAAGGTATTCAAACGCTTTAAAAATGTCATTTTTGACCAAAAATTAAAAAAAAAAAAAGGTTTTGATCTTATTTGACATAGCATTTATTTGTCATTTCATATATGAAAAAGGATATAGAATTAATTGAAAGGGTTCAGCACAGAGCTACAAAATAATAAAGGGGATAGCAAATTTCGACTATAATGAACGTTTAAGTAAGCTAAACATGTATACACTGGAAAGAAGAAGGAGGGGGGATTTGATTCAGCTTTTCAAGTTGGTAAAACAAGGGGACACAGAGGGCTTAAATTTCAATAGGGATAACAAAACAAGGGGCCATGGGTATAAATTGAATAAGACACATTTTAATCGGGATTTAAGGAAAAACTACTGCTTTAATAGGGTAATAGACAGTTGGAACGTGTTGCCAGAAAATATAGTTAATTCAAAGGGAGTGTACGAATTTAAGATACAATTGGATAGTCAGTAGGAATTGGGGAATTCATAAACAAAGGCCCAGCCTTGTTTTGCTTGAGCCTGTTGCTGGTCGTCAATATTTGTATTTGTATATTTGATTTTTTCTCTCAGTTAATTAGTTACAGAGCTATTAAGATTTGAATCAAGACGAGAAAAAACCGGAAGTAGGCATGGAAAACACCGGAAATGGTCGTTAAAAGACCGAAAACCTGTCCAAATTTAAATTTAAAATGTACTTTTTTTTTTGCAAATATAAATTTAGACAGTTTTCTCAAATGTTTAAATGGATTCTCTTTTGGAAATATTGTGCAACATATTTTAAAGAGAAGAGAAGAACAAAATTGTTAACGCAAACAGTAAAAGCAAGAGAAAGCAATCGATTCACTTCAAACAACTGTTTCACACTAAATTAATATTTACGGATTATTTTCTCACTTCAATTGTTATAACACAAAACGTTATTAATGAATTCTCGCTCGTTAAAATTTTGAGAACGCGTTCTTTATAATGTTGTTTAGGGAATGAACTAGAATAATTATTCTGCGATGAAAAGTTTTTACATTATGGCCATTTATTTAAGAAATAGGACAGTAAAATTATCAAAAATCTTATATTCATTTTTTAATTGCATGTAAAATTTTTGTTTACATAAATATCCTTTTAATTCTAGTTCATTCCCTAGAAAAATGCATGTAGTTTATTTTGGTAGCATCATTTTTCAAATTGGTTGAGTACATTTTCATGAAGCACATTCGAAGTTTTTGACAGTTAAAAAAATTTAATACATAATTATTATTTTTACAAATTATTAATATATATTTAAATATTAATAGCCTTATGCTACTATTTAATAACACTAAACATAAAAATATAGTTAAAATGTTTCTATATCATAATAAAAAAAAGGGTCTAGAACGTATTCGGATACCTTAAACAGATATAGGCTAAGCAATTGTTTTGTTCGTTGTCTGCATCTAATAAATTAGATAAGTCCAGATTTATTTTATATTTGTATTTATATAAGCGTTAAATTTCCCTCTTCAAATGCTTTGAATATCCCTAAGGATATTTATTTTGATTACTTTCTCAAAGAGAAAAATGTTTAATCCAGACTTGTCCAAACCTTTCATAGGCCAATTAAATAAATACGTGTTTTCAAAATTTGAATTTTAGAATGTTAACAATTTACTCATTGGTATAAAGGAAAATATCATGCTTTCACGGATTTGTGATCATTAGCATTCTTGGAGGCACTCCATAAAAATAATTGACTACCAAAATAAAAAATGAATATTATATTTCGGAATACTATTTAAATATCATTGGCTTGACGCGCTGTGCATTTTTATAAACTACGAATACATCATATGTTATAATTTCTTTCTTTCCGATAGCTAGTTTATTTCGAACTGTATGCATTAAGTTTAAGGCAACGTTAGTTGGACATGTTTGCATAAGAATGTAGAATTATCACCAATATATGTAGTTACTAGAGCTCATTGTAATCGTCGATAAATAACTTATTTGATAAAGAATAAGTAAATATTCGGGAATAGTTTGGTGAGATGATTATCAGTACTTTTTTTTAAAGCATTTAAATTTATAGCAGGGGACTTACACTGTAAGTAACTGAAATTGATTTATTAGTGGACTTAAGTTAAAGTCATTTTCACAGAAAACATTTTGTCTTTATTAGGTAATGGTAATGGTAATTTTAGTTAACGTCGTACTAGAGCAACACAACGGGCTATTGACGACGGTCCGGGATCAGTCCCTTAAGGGAAAGATCCGAGGACAACACCTCGAAATTTTGAACCACGGTCAGATGACGAAGCAACACCTGAGCTGGCACCCAACTCTCCAAACTTCCACACCAACCCAACGTGAGGACTTTCGGCCACGACAGATTTAAGGTGCACCAGCCGCCTCTACACCATACACTTACAAACATCCATGCCCTGACCCGGATTCGAACCAGGAACCTTCCGATCTAGAGGCTAACACCTTAACCACTATAACGGTTGGTCGGCTTGTCTTTATTAGGAAAATATATTATTAATTTAACTCACCCCTCTCTATGCTTTGACCAGTTTTGATCTACTTGACCAATATGATTCTGGCATGGTAGCCCAGTTGGCAGAGTAACGGATTAGCAACCGGTGGGTTGAGAGTCCGAATCCAACCAAAGACAGTCGTGTGCAACGGGGTCTTGTTAAATCCGTCGTGGTCTCAAATCCCCTTACGTTGGCATGATGTGGAAGTTTGGAGAGTGGGGTGCCAGCTCAGAAGTGACCTCGTCATCTGACCGTGATTTAAAATTGCGTGGTATTGTCCTCGGATATTTCCCTTGGGATATAGATCCCGGACCACTGCCAATAGCCTATTGTATTGCTCCAGAGGAAACCTTACCTTCCTTAGGAAATAATCCCTTTCGAGATTTTATTCGTCAAGAAATTCAAAAGTAGTTGTAAGTCAATGTTGACAACATTGCCAGGTTGCAAGATGAAATCATGCTTGTTCGAACACCTCAGAGGGTTTAATAATGATTTAACCCTAAAGACAAAGATTGGCATTGCTAAAGAGAAATCTCAATCGCATGTATAAGGGCAGTCCAAATACTCAACTACACTGCATCGCTTTATGTATTCACCGAAACGCAGCCTATCGGAAAACACACGTCACAAAGCGACGAACATTTAGATTAATGACAAGCTGTTGACACCCGTCTGTCACCCTCCCTCGAAAGCTCGCAAACGATCCTAACCTGCAGACGACAATCCCCAATTAGCATATTTACTCATGCCAGCACCCGTGTGACAGTCTCCGCAAACACACCTCACCCCAGAACTGACCAGCGAGCCGTTGCCATATGATAATCACAAATGTATAAATAAGTAAATACGGAGGCGCGTCACGCTGTCGTTTGCTCGAAAGGGAGTAGACACCTCGGCTGACAAATTGCTGCACGCATGGGGGAAAAAATTACGCGCCTGACAGTCGGCAATTACTTTGGTTCTCTCCCCTGTTTCACCCCTCTCTTGAGCAAACGATACTCGTAGGGATCGTTAGGGTTGCAACGATAATTCATGTTGATGTTGACCCTCGTTTTTGGTCTTCAAATTTTGGATTATTTTAAAGAAGCATGTATTTGTAACAATTGTTGTTTGGGGTTTATGGCACAAGGGCCATATATGGCCAAGCTTTGCCAAATATATGGGAGGCAACGTCAAGTAATGAAAGAGGAAAAAATTACGCACCTGACAATCGGCAATTACTTTGGTTCTTTCTCGTTTCACCCCCTCTTGAGCAAACGATATTTGTAGGGATTGTTAGGGTTGGAATGATAATTTATGTTGATGTTAATCCTCATTTTCGGACTTAAAATTTAGGATTATTTTAAAGAGGGTATAAATAATGTATTTGTACAAATTGATGTTTGGGGTTTATGGTGCAAGGGCCATATATAGCCAAGCTCCGAAAACAAAAGGAAGATAACGTCAAGAAATGAAAATAGGAAAAAATTACGTGCTTGACAATTGGCAATTACTATGGTTCTCCTCCGTTTCACTCCTTCCGAACAAGCAGTATTCGTAAGGATCTTAAGTGTCGGAACAATAATTTATGCTAATGTTAACCCTCGTTTTCGGTCTTAAAATTTAAAAAAAAAAAAAAAAAGAATGTATTTGAAACAATTGTTGGGGGGGGGGGTTTAGGTTTATGGAGGAATGACAATATATGGCCAAGTTACGCCAAACACAAAGGAGGCAATGCCAAGTAATGAAAATAAGGACAAAATTACGACAACTGATAGTAGGAGATTTCTTTAACTCATTTCGTCCACTTACTGAGCAAACGAGATTTGTGTTGAGATTGTTTGGGTTGGAACGATAATTCATGTTGATGCTGACCCTCGTTTTTTTGGTCTTAAAATTTCGGATTATTTCAATGAGGATATAAATAATATATTTGTAACAATTGTTGGTTGTGTTAGAGTTCATGGCGCAAGGGACATGTATGGCCAAGATAAGCCAAAAACAAGCAAACTAGTTTATGTACTGGAAATGGGAATAAATTACGCTCCTGACACTCGGCAATTGCTTTGATTCTTTTCCCTGTATCCTTCCCTTTTGAACAAACGATCATCGTAGAGATCGTTAAGGTTGTAACGATAATTTGTATTGATGCTGACTCTCGTTTTTGGCCTAAGATTTCGAATTATTTTAAAGAGGGATGTATGTAACAATTGTTGGTTGAATTGGAACGTATGGAGTAAAGGCTGTATATGGCAAAGCTACACCAAACATAAGGGATACAAAGTCAAGTAATGAAAATAGGGAAAATTTTTCATTACTTACAGACTGCTGACAGTTGGCAATAACATTAATTCATTTCGTCCCCCTCTTGAACAATCGATATTTGTTCAGATCGTTACGGTAGGGATGATAATTTATGTTGATGCTGACCCTCGTTTTTGTTCTTAAATTTCGAATTATTTTAAAGAGGGATGTATGTAACAATTGTTGGTTGAATTGGAACGTATGGCGCAAAGGCTGTATATGGCAAAGCTACACTAAACATAAGGGATACAAAGTCAAGTAATGAAAATAGGGAAAAGTTTTCATTACTTACAGACTGCTGACAGTTGGCAATAACATTAATTCATTTCGTCCCCCTCTTGAACAATCGATATTTGTTCAGATCGTTACGGTAGGGATGTTAATTTATGTTGATCTGACCCTCGTTTTTGTTCTTAAATTTCGAATTATTTTAAAGAGGGATGTATGTAACAATTGTTGGTTGAATTGGAATGTATGGCGTAAATGCTGTACATGGCAAAGCTACACCAAACATAAGGGATACAAAGTCAATAATGGAAATAGGTAAAAACGAAATGTTGACAGTCGGCAATTACATTAATTCATTTCGTCCTCCTCTTGAGCAAACGATATTTGTTCCGATCATTAGGTTTGGGACGATAAATTATGTTGATGCTGACCCTTGTTTTTGGTACTAATATTTAGAATTATTTTAAACAGGGATATAAATAATATATTTGTAACAATTTTTGATTGAGTTAAGGTTTAGGGTGCAATGGCCATATATGGCAAAGCTACACCAAAAATTAGACAGGCAACGTCAAGTAATGAAAACATGGAAAAAACGCGCCTGACTGTAATTCACTTGTGTCTCCCCATTTCCAGCCTTCTAGATAATTTGGTAATTTTTTAATTAACGTCGTACTAGAGCAACACAGCGTGCTATTGACGACGGTCCGGGATTAATCCCTTGAAGGACAGATCTCTCGTAATACCGCCTTCTAGAGCGAACGATATTTGTAGGGTATTGGTATTGGTATTTTTAACTAGCGTTACTCTGAAGGCCACGCAACGAGCTATTGGTGACGGTCCTGAATTAACCCCCGAAGAGAAAGATCAGAGGACAACTTCGCGTAATTTTGAACGATGGTCAGATGACGAGGTCAAATCTGAGCTGAATCTCCACTCTCCAAACTTTAAGGTATCTGCATACGTTAAAAAAGCCAATTTTGATGAAAATTTGCATTTTTTTAAAATTCTACTAACATTTCTTGTACTTTGTGGGTATTTTGCAGTGGAAACACTTGATAACATCATGAAGTTTACTCTGATCATGTTTTTTGGTTGATAATTTAAATTGTATGCCCTGTATCATTTTTCAAACTTAAAAAAAAAAAAAACTTCAAATTTACACACAAAATTTCATTTTTTGTCAAATTTATTTTTTTATTTTTAATTATTGATAGCGCACAATTAATTTTGAACAAAATAATTATGAAAAGAATATTGAATTGCGTCTATAAAGCATTTAAAAAAAAGTGCTCCGAACGTATGCAGATACCTTAACACCACACCAACGTGAGGACATTTTAGGCTACTACAGATTTAATGCACACCACTGCTTTTGTACACGGAGGTCTATGATAGGATTCAAACTTGCACCACTCCGGTTTTGCTAGTCCCTTGCTCTTCTAACAGAACTACCGCGGCCGATATTTGTAGGGTTGGTAGTAGAGATGCGACATTGATGTCGATGTTTTTTAAAAAGCATCGATGTTTTTAACATCGATGTATTGGGGTCGGTGTTTTGGTAACATCGATGTTTATACTTGTCGATGTTTTTACGTTGTCGATGTTTTATTTTTAAATGAAAAACGTACCGTTATAAAAATTTTAAAAATAACCAAGTAGCATAATTTTCATAATCAGCAAATTGAACATACTTTTAGACCAAAGTGACCAAGGATGAAGGGTCTGCAAAAATAGGGATGCGACGTCGATGTCGATGCTTTCTAAACATTGATGCTTTAGAAAAAACAATCGATGTATTGGAGCCGATGTCGCATCACTAGTTGCTAAACCAGTTTTAAGAAGTGGGGAAACAAGTTTAAATACACTGAATTTTAAAAACATTGATGGTTTGGGGGCGATGTATTATCAATATCGATGTTTTAATTTTGAACATCGATGTTTTACTGTCGATGTAGCATCACAAGTTGTTAAACCAGTTTTAAGAAATGGGTGAAAAAGTTTAAATACACTGAATTTTAAAAACATCGATGTTTTTGGGTCGATGTATTATCAACATCGATGTTTTAATTTTGAACATCGATGTTTCAAAACATCCATGTTTTGCTATCGATGTCGCATCCCTAGTTGGTAGGTACTGTAATTAACGTCGTACTGGAGCAACACAACGGGCTATTGACGACCGTTCCGTATCAATCCAAAGGGAAACACCAGAGCAAAGCACCGAGTTTATTTGAACCACGGTCAGAAGACGAGCGATATTTGTATAGATCGTTAGTTTTAGGGTTAAAATTTATGTTGATGCTGACACTCGTTTTGGTCTTTAATGCCTTTTTTAATGGTCTTTAATCTTACGCCTCTTTAATATAATTTTGGATTATTTTAAAGAGGCATTTAAATCATGCGTTTGTTGTAAAGGAAGATGCAATCATGGGTCGATTTTGGGATAATAGCGAGGGGGCTGTATTGGGCCATGATACACAAAACACACGAGAACCTCAAGTAATTACAATATTGTACTTATGTAGAAACAAATACTGGTTCCTTTAAAGAATAATCTCTTAGTATAAAAGTTTTTACTCGAATTTACACACAAAATTTAAATTAAAATGTCACAATGTAGAAGCGCTTTCAAAACTTGAGGTGTAGTAAAAGAAATTAGTTTTTCTAGTTTTCTAATAATGGTATACAGAACAAAAGTTAAGCTTCCAGAAGAAACCAAAATGTTTTTTAAATCAGAGTTAGTGTTTTTTCATATAAATAGAACTAAGAAATATATATATTTTCATTATTCTGTTGAAATTAAATTGATATAAGCCACTTAACATAAGTATGAAATTTCTAATTTAACAGATTAATATAGACAAAAGACTTTAAAAGCTTTTAATAATCGCGTAATCTTTCTTTTTTATAGTTCATCTGGTTTCAAATGTCACTGTAGTTGAAATTAATTTACTTAAATATGATAAAACTACAATGCTTTTTCGTCATGTCATAGCAAATTAAAGGTAATAAAGAAGAAAAAACAATCATCGTAACTAATTTATTTAATTGTTATTTCTCTACAGAAAGTTATCCAATTACAAAGAAACAAAAATGTAGGATAAAAAATGTGAAAGGAAACCCCAAAAGAATTAGAAAATAGATAAAAAACATTTCACTGAATCAGATTACTTATTGGATTGAAATCGTTAAAAAATATGTGAACAGCGAGAAGGAATTTTACACTTTATAAAATCTATTTATAGCAAAATTGTTTAATACATTCTTTTTCAAAGGTTTAATAAAAAAATTAGCAATTTATTGTGATAAAAAATATATGGAGGTATTAAATCAATTCAAGGAACTAAAAAGGCGGAATAATTTTGATGCGTAGGAGGTTGGAAAAGGTTGATTAAAATCATGTAAATTAAGAATCATTTTTGGTTAAAAAAGTTTTAGCGTTACTCTAATGTATAAGTTTGAATTCAAAAAAAAATTAATACTAAGTGTTATGTTTACACATTTTATCATGGATTTTAACTCTATCAAATATATAAAATAATATTTTTGATGTGAACAAAAGTGCTTTGTTCCTATTTTGGTATACTCTAATTTCGTTAGTATAATAATAATTTTGTTTATCAATAACAGTGCTTGAACAATGAAAAACTTGAATATATTTTAGAGACATTTTTAGGATATATATATATGTATATATATATATATATATATATGTATATATATATATATATATATATATATATACATATACATATACATATACATATACATATACATATACATATACATATACATATACATATACATATACATATACATATATATATATATATATATATATATATATATATATATATATATATATATATATATATAAACATAAACGGATGTGCATGTGTGTATATTCTCTATAGAAATCTACTTCGTTTGACGAAACCACATCAAATTTGGTACATACTTTAGAACACTGCGAAAAACATAGGCTAGTTATTTTTTGTCTTCAGACCAATCTGTAGCGATGAAAATTGGCACATAGGTAGTCCTAAAATTGCCTCTCGAAGCCTCAATTTTAAAATCTATAGTTTGTTTTCCTGCAATAAATCAATATTGACAAAGAAACACGTTCAATAGGGTTCGTGTACTTGAGTTGATACATGGAAATGGTGCGGTTATACTATTTGAGCATTTGAATTTCATATCATCATAATCCATATCAATATTTTTGTCTTTTTTTCGAAATACTCTATTTGAGCTCAGGAAATCGAAATTCGGCACTTTGCACATATTTCGTTTTTCAGAATTCTTCATTTTTTCATCGGAATTTTCGTTTCTCTTTGTGTACGTCTTAGTCTTTTGCATATTGCAATACATTATTCAGGAATTAAATGTATATATTTGCATCCGAAGTAAATTGTAAAAGCTACAAAAAAGTTAAAACGAAGTTAAAAAGTATTTTCCGTACAACTTAAATGAATGAATATAAATGTATTTTCCGTACAACTTAAATGAAAGAAATTAAAATGTATTTTCCGCATAAAATATTGTATGTTTTATGTAATTTTCTACGTCTTAATTATTTGCATTTTCTATGTGATTATTCTAATTCACTTTTCAATAAGCATTAACCATTTCAACTCGAGCGACGCCGAGTTATTCAGCTAGTAGTTATGTAAAAGCTCTACATTTTCAAGCCCTACCTGTGTGAACTATGACCAGTTTCGTACTTTTTTGACTGGTAAAAATTTTCTTTCTCCAATAGATGTGTGTGTTATCTTTAACCATTACATGTTGTTATTTACTATCTGAAGGAAAAGATCCGAGGATAACCCCACGTTTTTACCACCCCAGATTTAACGAACACCCCCTTTGCTCATGACGGTCTTTGGCTGGATTCTAACTCGGATAACCACCAGTTGCTAATCCGTTACTCTTCCAACCGGCCCTCAAATGCTCGGAATAATATTTCAATTATAACCGATTTGAATCAACTAACGCAACTATTCTTTTTTCGTGAACTGTTTTATTTACCACGCAATTCACCAACAAATATTATCAAACTGAAACTAAGATTGGGCATCGGACTTCCCCACGACCTTAACAATCCCGTCAAGCTCGCCAAGAAGCTGCATTGCAAGAAAAAAAATAAGCCTCACCCAGACGCCAACTCCAAACGCAATCTCTCCAACTCATCAAACACCACCGCGTTACCACCTCACCACCCCCAGCGCACAAAAAATAATAACAACAATAGCAGTCACGTGTCCTCATCCCATTCGTGACCCACCGACCAACAGAGTCACGTGACCTGGAAGCAGGATGGAAAGAGATTGCTTATGAGGGTTTTAGGCCCAAATCCCGCTTTCGGACGCAAAAGGATCATGTCATTTCCGCATCCTCAGCGGCCGGATCATTCCCAACGAGGCTTGGCCTGTATTAGCGACTTCCCTGCCGCATTGGCAAGTCCACCGCTGTGCTCAAATCCGTGTGTACCGCAGGAAAAGATATGTCGGTTGTGACACAATAAGCTCTGGGGGTATTTACTTTCTTCGTCTCCATTGTGATTCAAAAGTATGGTTTTCTTGCGGGGTGTATTGATATACCCGATGAAAGAAACATTTTGGGGTAGTGTTTTATGGAGGGGATAGCTGCGTTTGGGATGCGTCGTTTCTGTGCTTGTAGGGGTGTGTGGAAAATTATATAAACTCAATGCGGAAATAGGTTTTTGCAGAAGTTTGACTTGATGGATGTCCGTAAAATGTTTCGTAGTATGTCTGAGGCTGGATGGGTTGGGTTTTGAGGCTGAAGGGCCATATTTAACAAAGCTGCATTAAATAAAACGCGTTTAAAAATGTCGTATATTGAAAAAAAAAAGGATTGGGGATCATAGTGATGAAAGCAGAAAAAGATCGCTTGCTTATACCGGGTATGTTACCGAAAATTGTTAAGAATTTTTTTTAAAGCAAATTCTGCTAAGGTAGTCGCTAGGTCTAAATACAGTGTAAAGATTCCGCCTGAAGAAAGCGGGGATCGTGACTCACGTGTTCCTAAATACCCATAAAAGGATTCCATTCCCCCTTGGAAAAGTAAAGATAACAAGAGTTCTTCGTGTCACACATTTAATCCAGACGGTCCCTTGAGGGCAACACAATGAGTGAGGTAGAGAGGTAGATATTTCATCAACGTCACACTGGAGCAATGAAATGGGCTATTGGCGACAGTCCAGGATGACACCCAAAGGGAAAGATCCGAGAACACGTAATTTTTAACACGGTGACGAGATCACACAGGAGCCGACCCCTCTGTCCAAACTTACAAACCACGCCAACAGAAGGAAATTTGAGGTCACAACGGATTTAACGTGCGCCAACCCCCTTATACACAACGGTCTTTGGTTGGATTCGAACTCGCAACCCTCAGGTTGTTAATATGTTACTCGTCCAACCGGGGCTTTTAGAATGAGGGAGGAAAATAAAACATAATGCGGGAGGGTAAAAATGAAGGGGTGCAAGGATCATACATATACCTCAGGGTTGTGATGTCTGCATAGGCTTAAAAAAAGATGTGCCCCTGAGGACGGCTGAATTTTGAATACATGAAATATACATTAAAAAATAAATTTGAATATGGGGCACATTTGGTCAAGCTGCGTCAAACACAAGACACCATCTAGCAATATTCAAACAAAGACAAAGTTTTACTGACTTAACGTAGAGATATACAACCAGGATGAATAACAGGAATCAAACCCGCACCGCCTACAAAATTAGTGGATTTCCCCCACTGTTCTAGTAACCCAAGTCATTGATTGCCCCTGTGAAATTATAAAAGGTATAAAATATAAAAACTTCCGATTAAGTTTGAGAAAATGAACCAAAAAAGGTATATTTAACATGGAATCTAATAGAGAGTATATGTTCTCTTGAAGGGCGGTTTTCCTTTTTCTTTCTTCAAAAATCGATTTTATAATTTTTCATGCAATGTTATTCTTTCGGATCATAAAAAGTTTTATGCCAAGATTCAAGGCAAAATAAGGAAATTGACCATTTCATAAGACATCAATAGACCATGTGCACATATGTAGAAAATGGGTCTTGTGCCCAGTACATAAAGAGGTAAGTTTTATAAAGTCGATTTACAGCCTGTTTTCAAACATGACGTTTCAAAGATCATTATATTGTGTGGTGATGGAATAGCAAATTATCAGGAGAACACTACAAGTTCTGAAAACGATTTGGTAAAATGTGTTGTAATCTTGGAAGAGGCTTTTAGAGAATGATTCTTCATAGTTGTAAAAGTATTGGATTGATCGATTTGAAATGTTTGCATCACGTCGAGCAAACATTCTTTTAGAGTTTAATAAACCAGAAAAGCGATATATTACGTTTTTATATTTTTATACCAAACAAAAATCAGCCTTTTGAGCTAAATCGATTATTTGGGATAGGACAAGGAATTAGCGTCAAGTAGTTTAAAATGATTTTGTCCAAACGTTAGTTACAGACAGAAAAATAAACGAACCACCTTCTTTATTTCAAGCACTATTCATACCAGAGCAAATTCAAAGATATCCTTCAATAGTGGAAATAACATCAAATTCAAGTATAAAAAATGGGTATAAGAGGACGTCATGTAAAAGTTTGCACAAATAAAGAAATTTCTAATGGGAAAACAATGTTGTAATCAGATTCTGCATCGTTTAATTAGCAATGTTATGAAATTCTATACTTATAATATCTTTATATACGGAAGTAGTCAATTCTACATTGCGAGTCAATTTCTGGAATCATCTGGACATAGAAAGCCGACATTTGTACATCGAGATTAATTGTAGTCTTCGCTACCCGAATTTCAAATTTTAACGCTATTTCAAACGCATTTTTCAGTGATCCAAGAACTATGTCTCTTACACAAGTGCACACGATTTGAGAATCACATTATATTTACTATAAAAGTACAAACGAATTGAGAATCACATTATATTTACCATGCAAGTGTTAACGATCGAAGACTTACTATACTAGGTTTGTCAGACTTTTGTTAAACTTTTGGTTGCCCCTAAAGCCCGGTGCACACCATAGACTTGTAATGTAAGAAGACTGAGCATCGCTATTGAGAAGAGCTTAAGAAAGCGTCCACAATATGTTGTCAGTACTCACGTGACTTCTATGCGAACATTCGCCTTGGTTGCTTGATTTAATTTTTAATCGCCTCTCTTGGCGACATTTTCTTATAATAAGTTAAAGATTCTTATAAAAAGTAACAATGCGTGATCAGATTCTCCGGAAAGTTGAAAATTAAAGGCACTGCTTCCGCTGAAAGGCAAGTACCCCCGAATCTTTCAACAATAAAACATTTTGTTTCGAAATGCTTGGAACATATTTTGGTGTACTTAGAAAATTTTAAATTTTCTCTATTGACACATTTTTCTCACAATTTTCTTCTTTCTTCATCTTTGGGAAAACTAATAAATGGGACAAAATACAAATTTTAAATACACAAGAACTGAATAAATGAATTTTTTGCAATGGCATATATTTACAAGTTCTTATTACAAGTAAGTATAAATTGTGTTTTACTTATATAGTTCTAAAAATAAAATTAATTTGACTGTTTTAAGGACCTTAAAAGTTTAAATAATCACAAACTTAATGCTTTAAAAAATAGTTTTACAGCTTAAAAAATTGTAGAAAACTAATGTTTCGTTCATTTGAGGAGCATGTTTACTGTGCATAAATTTTCGAAAATATACTTAATTCGTTAAAATACTCTATTTAGAGAATAAAATAATATTGTGTCCCTTTTCATGTTGGAAAAAATATTGAAGGATTTCATTTCGATACATTATTACATTTTATCGGCAGGTGTATTTAAAAATGAAGCAAAAACAAAGCATGGTGCCAAGCAGATGTATTTAGAAAAGTAACTTTTCAAACTGCGTAGATTGTTTGGTATTAATACAGACGTTTCATTTCACTTTCTTCATTAACAAGAATAAAAATTGGTTAAAACAGATCGACAGTATTTTTATTTTCGCTCAAGCTCTGTTTTCGTTTTTCATTTAAAAGGACAGCAATTTATTTTTCGCCTTTCCAGTACAAAGTTATAGGTTGAAGGGAAATTATTTGAAAGAAAAGCTATTTTGACAAATGGCAATTTATAATGAAAAATTTGACATATATATAAAAGACATGAACAAAAAAAAATTTCCTAAAGCGCATAAATGTGGTTCACATTTATAATACGGTTTAGGAAGGGCTTTAATTCTATTTCTAACCAAATCAATTGTATTTGATTTATAATTAAACGATTTAAGCGTTATAGATTATTTTAAATATTATTCTTATGTAATTACATAGATGGGTGGATATGAAACATTTTTTTTCAGCAGGAAATAACATTTTATGTGATGTACTTAAATTAATGTTACCAATAGATAACATTTTTATCGTGTAAGACACGAAAGAATATAGTACTCCTACTTGGCTCCAAAATATAATCGCCAAGTCTGAGAACGATTTCGCACAAGTTTTTACAGTTCGGTTAACTATTTTTAATATTTTAAAAAGGCATAAATGTTCGATTTACAATTGCAAACACACTCCACGAGTTATTTTGTTTCAAATATTATTTTAGATACATACTGATTGCAAATCTATGAAATCTTTTTATATAACGGGAAATGTCCGCAGGTTGTATTTATTAATTCCAAAGTTAGAACATCTATTTTTATCATACTAGAAAATATTGAAAAATACAAATGTAAAAGACACGTTTTTCGCTCACCTGTGAAATGTAATGTTTCCACTTTTTTTAAATTTGGAATTACATCCATATGCATAGCACTGTAGACCCATGTTATCTTAAGGAGGTCCAGGACACAAAAATAGTCGAATTTTCGAATTTTTTTTTTATTATTTTAAGAAATTCTTTGTGTTTTTCTGCTTAAAATGACGTCTAAATCATGTTTCTATCTTAGTTAGAACTAGAGATATAGTAATTTTTGTGATGCGTTGTTTTGAAAAATCAAACACTCTTGACAGTTGTTGTCATGGCAACAACATCTGTCCTTAAAACTTTAAATGCGTTTTTCTCCATGATACATTTTTATAAGATTTCCTGTATTCAAATTGCTATAAGTCGAAAACCGATAAAGTTTAAGGGTTGAAATTTGGAATATATCTTTTTCAAGCATTATACTTTAATTTTGATTCAGCAAATTTGAAACAAATATTTACTTTTAAAAAATGATTTAAAAAAAAAAAAGTACCTTAAAATTTTCGCAAATTTTCATTCAAATGTTTTTTATTTTTTATTAAATTAATATTTTTTAAATTGCTGAATCAAAATTAAAGCTAATAAATTTGTGAATAATTTACTGCAAGAATTTTGAAAATTGATCAAGAATATTTTGAGCCTTAGCAATTTAAAATGACCCCTCTTTTTTTCAAAAATTTTTTAAAGAACTTTTGGAAAAAATTTGTGTTGTGATTTCGCTTATTAGTTAGATGGGTAATCAGTACAAAAAAATTCAAAATTCTAAATTAACTAATATAATTTTTTTTTCAATGTGTCCCGGACCCCCTTAAACGTTCAATGCATTTTCTACGGGAGAAGGAATGCGCAAACAATATGCGCGTTGGAGAGGAGAGTCTGGGGATCACGTGACTTCTGATTTTGGTCACATGATCATGCGGACATAAAAAGGTTGCCATAGCTCACTCTACTTTTACATCTCCTCTATGGTGCACACATCCGATTTTTCAACGTGCGGCGCCGATGCGGCACCGAGGCCTAACTATGCACACATAACCGTGACTTGACGCAAGTACTCATTTCCCGCCATTTGCGATAAATATTATATCGAAGAAAACGTGTTAATGTCGCTTACTTGGTGTAAAAAAAGTATATTTCGAAACAAAATAGACGTTACTGGATGCAACCATTTCTTAATTATTATTTATATTCCATTTATTTATGGAAACAAGGTACTATAGACCGGAGAAGCGTGTGCGGCGCGCTGCGGCGCCGGAGGCATGTGTGCATGGGGAACTGCGGTACAAAATGCACGCAAGTTGGACATGCGTCGCCGCAGCGGCGCAGGAGGGATGTGTGCACAACTCCATTATATCTAATGTATCTCAGATCTTACTTGCGTTGCGGCTGCGGCGCCGCACGTTGAAAAACCGGATGTTTGCACCGGGCCTAAAATCGCAGTAATGAGGTAAATTTAATGTTGCTCAAACGCTAATCATGGCAATGATATGAAATTTTCCATGGCCATATTAAAAGTCGTTCTTGAATCAATTGCCATCACAACATAATAAGTTTTCAATTCATAATTTAAAAAAAAATTAATTTAATAATTATTATTGCATGTTAAAAACTATTTAAAAAATAAAACTTTAGGTGGTATTTTGTTCGAGTTGCTTAACAGTAACATGGTACAAAATATCAGCACTAAAGAAATATTATTTAGAAAGATATTGATAAAATCTAAGAAACGGATTTAACATTAGGAGCTCCAAACTTTCTGTCCTTATAACGTCGAAACGGCAAGTTCTAATGACATGAAATATGGTATCTGAAGTTAAATTGTGATATAGATTCCAAATTGTGTGTCAAAATAGGGGGTTCGTATTGGAAATTATGAAGTTGGTGCTCAATTTAATATGAAGACCCCTTATTCAAATTTTATGAATTTGAATTAATAGAAGGGTAGTTAGTTCCTAATACCATCTTTGAATTTACTACTCTACTGTTAAAATTGCTCGTATGAAGAAAGGTGTTTCGTTTTTTTTTATACGTAAGAGTACATGTATGGGTAGTAAAATCCTTTCAATATTTTTTTGTCTAATATCATTTGGCGATGAAAAATCATGCCAATCAGTGGAATTTCGAGTCGTATCTTAGTCGAAGAGGCGTGATTATTCATATAGAAATGAATATAAAATTTTATGTGAAAAATAGAAATGAGATAATTAATATAGATTGGCACAAAGTTTTGAATTGGATCGCAGTTTCGTCTGTAAAACTCCCTCCTTCAAAAGCAGTTATTAAACGCTTCTGGGTTTTTTCTTGACGTGGTATCTCGTCATCGACAAGACTGACCAAATCGGGATAGACGATATTTCACGTTTTTTTTTTTTTTTTTTTTTGGGGGGGGGGAGGGTTATACACAAGGCACAATCTCAAGTAATAAACACACACAAAGAAAGTTTTGCTGTTGCAGAAGAGATAAATCAATATAAGAAGGAATGCACTTGACAAGAATCGAGCATGCGCCACTTACAATTCGTAGGTGTCTAGTACAGTGGACATACCAACTGAGCTACGACCTACTCTTCTCGTCGTTACAAAGAAACGGAACAGATCCTGATCACGTAATTATAAAAAAAATTGACAATATCTTGATGACGAGATATCTCGTCAATAGTATAATTAATCTGACGATGATACATCTGGTAGAAACTACGTGGAGTTTTAAGCGAACAAAAAGATAGTGCAACTTTGAATATCAAAAAGGCTTTGCATTGAAAACTTTATAAAATATCATTTGTTTCATATGAAACTAGAGGAGAAAATGTCGTCTACCTAACCAAACTACAAGTACATGTTCACGAGTATACACTAGGGATGCGACATCAACAGCAAAACATCGATGTTCAAAATTAAAACAGCGATGTTGATAATACATTTCTCCAAAAACATCGATGTTTAAAAACATCGATGTTTTTAAACATCGATGTTTTTAAAATTCAGTGTATTTAAATTTTTTCTCCCATTTCTTAAAATTGATTTACAACTAGTGATGCTACATCGACAGCAAAACATTGATATTTTGAAACTTTGAAGTTCAAAATTAAAACATCGATGTTGATAATACATCGCCTCAAAACCATGGATGTTTTTAAAATTCAGTGTATTTAAACTCTTTTCCCCATTTCTTAAAACTGGTTTAGCAACTTGTAATGCGACATCGACAGCAAAACATCGATGTTCAAAATTAAAACATCGATGTTGATAATACATCGCCCCAAAACCATCGATGTTTTTAAAATTCAGTGTATTTAAACTTTTTTCTTCATTTCTTAAAACTGGTTTAGCAACTAGTGATGCGACACCATTTCCAATACATCGATGTTTTTTATAAAACATCAGTGTTTTGAAAACATCGACATCGATGTCGCATCCCTACTTTTCAGACCCTTAACCCTTGGCCCCTTCGGTCTAAAAGTATGGTCCCCTACGTGATACGACACCATTTCCAATACATCGATGTTTTTTATAAAACATCAGTGTTTTGAAAACATCGACATCGATGTCGCATCCCTACTTTTCAGACCCTTAACCCTTGGCCACTTGGGTCTAAAAGTATGTTCCATTTTCTGATTATGAAAATTATGCTACTTGGTTATTTTTTAAATTTTTATAACGATACTCTTTTCATTTAAAAATAAAACATCGACAACGTAAAAACATCGACACGTATAAACATCGATGTTACAAAAACATCGACCCGAATACATCGATGTTTTGAAAACATCGACATGGATGTTTTTAAAAAAACATCGATGTTTTGAAAACATCGACATGGATGTTTTAAAAAAAACATCGATGTTTTGAAAACATCGACATCGATGTCGCATCCCTAGTATACACTACCCTACAATAAGGAACCGGACAGCAAGATGTGATGGAATGAGGGAAAGAACACATGCTTTTATAAGGGGGATGGTCCCCTACGTGCTGTAATTACACTAGCAACCCTTCTGGGCATGCTTTCAACAAGGTTTTGATACACAGCTATGTATATTTGTGTCCATTACTGCTGCAAGAATGTCGACAGCTCAGCTGTAGATTTCGGACGTAGTTCCTTGGTCTGTAAGTGTCCATCTAACGAGTCCCACAAACGTTCTACGGGGTTTAGGTCGGTACTTCGAGCAGGCCAAGGAAGATGTTTTACATCCATATCTTAATACCACTGCTTGACCGTTGCTGCAACATGACATAGAGCTCTGTCTTCCTGGAAGTAATATTTGTCCATTCCATAAAATTGCCAGAGCGTAGGAAGAACCTGATAACCTGACTGTCAAAATAAGCACGAAGACGTTGGCGTTCAATTGACCGGGAACAACAATGCAAAGGTCCCAGATCATACCGCGAAAAACACCCCAAATAAGAAGTTGGATATTTTGCAAATCCGCTGGCGTCCGGTTCATTGTTGTAGGGTAATGTACATGCTATGGTGCACAAATTCAATAATATAATTGGAAAAGAATCTTCGGGAAAGCTACACCTTTTTTTTTATTGAGCCAAAATACTTTAATTTCTATTTTTATTCAGAAGGTCGTTTAATCCTTTCTACAACAAAAAATGGCGGATTCGAATTGCAGTCTTTAATCAAATATGTGCTTCGCTTTAAAATTAAAATAGCTAGTGATTGATGATTCAGAAAATCAATTTTCTATGAAATTCAGAATGTAGTTTCGTTTTTCAGGATTGATAATGTAAAAGCGTATTGTGTGGTGACATTTATTTTCCTTTATGGAAAGCACAAACTGTAAATAACAGCTGGAATCTTTTATTAGAAATGACATTATGACCGTTCCTTTTCATAGTAAATTTATTTAAATATTAACACGTTACACCGTTTAATTAATTATCATACCTGTTGAAAATAATATTATTTATATAGCATTGGAAGTTTTGTATATATGGGCAAATTTAACAGGTGTTACATGCGCTGATGTTCAAAAATAGTTATAATACTCTCAGAGAAAGGCAGTTTTCTGCTTTCCTGTTGACGATTATCTTATGTTTTAACCTTCTGATGGATTCATATGCATATATCCACTCTGCAATCTGCATCATTCTCTTTGTATTTATTGACGCTCATGGAGTTAACAATATTACAGATGAGAAAATAAAAATAAATTTAGGGTATGGGTATAAAATTATAGAGTTTATTACATGATTACAATAATTTTACAATAGACGTCGTTTAATAAATTATATAAACCAAAAATGGAATATCTTTTCATAGAGATTACACCATAAATGTCGAATGTCAAATATTGTCGGAACTAGATTCAATTTGTATCATTAGTAAACGCATTTACTCCATCTATTGCACTACATAAATTAATAACGGATGCAGTATTAATTGAAATAACCGAAAATTCATCCAGATCTATAGCTTTCTTGACAATAAGTTTAAGAATTTTTAGAAAGCTACAATTAGTAAACGAACAGTAATAAATAAATGAATTTTTCTGCATGAGCTCTTGTGTCTATATTCTGTTAATGGTAACTGTTCTGTTCGTAACTATATTTATGCAGTATAGTTGCATTGATAGTTAAGACGTTCTTTGTACTAAGCCCTTTGTTATAAGACATCGTATTTCTACTTACGTCGTTCATTAAGCATGTTTTCTCCTCCCTCCCAAACGTATTTGATCTCAGTTTTATCTCCTTATTATAATGTCAATCTCGGTTGAGAGTTTCATCTTTCAGAGAATTCCTCATACAGAGGAATTCTGTATTTTCCTTTAAGAATAACCTTTAACTGAAAAATGACATTTGTAATTAAAGTATTAAGACGATAATTCCTGTGCAAAACGCTATCGCGGAGACTTAATTGTAAAAATCAGAGGAAATTTGGTAATAAAGCGTTGTAACTGAATTCTAATTACTGTATTGCGTTAATTGTGTTTCACATTTGGAAACTGATTAAACTACAGAATACTTCTCCACTTCCTGAAACACTTTATCTCCAATATAAGGCTGTCTAGTTTTTATACTATTTTGATAGAAACAGTTATTTCTAGTTAAGTATTAATAGTTAAATTAATTACAAATGCACTCAATTAGTCTTTATACGTACAAATGATGTATTATTTGAAATTACTTGAATACGAGGGATATATAATAGAATAAGGGAGTGGTATATAATGGAATCTACAGCAATATGCATTTAGAAATATTTTAGAAAATAATATTTGCACGAAAAGTGTAAATTAATAGTCTCATCAAACTCTAAAAGGTCAAGTGGTTTTAAGGCCTCGGTAGACTGGTTGGTATTTTGGTATTTTTAATTAACGTTGTACTGGACCAACATAACGGGCTATAGGTAGCCTGGTAGCAAGGGATTAACAACATGTTTCCGAGTTCGAATCTAACCAAAGATAATAGTATACAAAAGAGGTTGGTGCGCGTTCAATCTATCCTTGCCTCATATGTCCTCAGGTTGGCTTGGTGTGAAAGTTTACAGTGTAGTGTGCTAAGGTTTGACCTCGTCATCTGAATGTGGTTCAAATTTACGCTGTGATGTCCTTGATTGTTGTTCCCTTCCGGTTTTAATCTGGACCGTCGCCAATCGCCCGTTGTGTTGTTCTAGTGCGAGGTTAATCAATGTACCTACCTACTAAATGGTTTCAACGAGATACCTCGTCAATCATGATCTAACCAATTTAGTTAATGAAGATATATCTCGACATCAAAATACGATTGATTTTGTTAGTTACGAGGTATATCCTCATCAAGTAGTTGCGACCTTTTGATGATGATATCAAGATCTGGTCGGTTTTTTTTAGTGTCAAGGTACCTATTTCATCAAGATCTGATCAGTTTTGCTAATGACAAGATACTTGGTCGAGGTAACCACGAGTGTAAATCTAAAATCGTAACCATAAAATATATAGCATAAAAATAAATGAATTAATCAACCAAAAGAATGCAAATAAATTAAAGTTGTGCTGTTATTTTAGAGGGTTGAAGGTTTAAAAACATTGAACGACGAAATAGATTCACTCTATAACAAAAAATATTGACTCTCCAAGAGGGTGAAGAATAACAGTGGCGCAGGGCTCGATCAATTTTTGAATGGCGATCACTGGGGACTTATATTCTTTAGTGACGAGTCCCGTTTTTTACTGTGTCCTGACTACAACAACTGACGTGTCTGGTGACGTTCAGGGCAGCAGTTGAATCCTTTACTTATTATCTCACGCCACACATGCCCACAATAGGGCGTTAAGGTCTGTAGTGCCATCTCTTTTGATAGTCAAACCCCATTGGCATGGATTTCTGGCACACGTACAGTAAGTACTCCGAAGGAACTAGACGACATTCTAAGACTGCTTGTGTTGCTGTTTCTTTTGCGACACCCCGGACTTATTTTTCAACAAGTTCCTGCCCGGCCGCACACTGCACGTGTTGCTATGCATTGTCTTCAAACTTTTTTTTCCAGCTAGATCTCCTGATCTCTCTCCCATAGAGCAAATTTTGGACTTTTGGGAAGGCGATTGCTACCATCCCGGAATGTTGACCATTTAGCCTGACAGTTGGAGGTAATTTGGCAAGAAATTCGGCAGGACACCATCCGGGAACCTTTTCAGTCTATGCCACGCCGGGGGACACCTAGCATCCAGGCCAGAGGTGGATTAATGACTTATTGATTTCCTCTCTTTGTAACGATCAAACTCTAAAATAAATCATTCAATTGTTCTGAAATTTTAAACGTTTGTGGTTCTATGTATGTTATTCACATCCACCAGTTTTTATCGCAATCGGACAACTCCTTCTTGGTGAGTCGATGTTTTTTTTGTAGAGTATTTCTTGGGGATAGATCAGTGAATTTGTACTCAAGAAGCTGGCAGTGAAATCACACATAACTGTAGAAGTTGTTTTACAACTTTAAGAGAACTAATGGGCAGAAACAAACTTTTAGCGTATAAGACCTCTATGGTTCACTGATAATTAGAAGCGTAACAGGCTTTGTAACATCAGCTGACCTGTGTTTCGAAAACGATCGCCAATAGAAACCTCAAAATGGCGATAAAGTACATTTTCAGGTAACTCCTACATTTTTCATAGAAGAGAATTGAGAACACGGGAAGTAGAATGTGTTTACCGCCTGATTTATTACACTGAAAAAACTTCAATACAAAAGTTTTTTTCGGAAAGTTTTTTTACAAATAAAAATTATTTCCGATTGTCTCCAGATTGCATATGAATCTGTTGTTTTGTGAAACAATGGTTTTTGTAGAAAAAGCACAACTTATCCTATTATACTTTAAACATGCTTATTAAAATTTAATTTAATGCGCATTGAACGCAGAGAGTTGTACTCAGATTCATATTTAAAGATCAATATGAATATGCTTCTTTTTACTTCGCAATAAATTGTTAAACGGGTGAGTTTGTTTTTCACACAACTGGATTCAAATATCAAGCTTAACAACCGGTCTGGTGGTTAAGGTGTTAGCCTCTAGATAGGAAGGTTCCCGGTTCTAATCTGGGTCAGTGCATAGATGTATGTAAGGGTATGGCGTAGAGAGGGCTGGTGCACCTTAATTCTGCAATAGCCGAAAGTCTTCACGTTCAGTTGGTGTGGACGTTTGGAGAGTGGGGTGCCAGCTCAGGTGCTGCCTCGTATTCTGACCGTGGTTGAAAATTACCTGACGTTGTCCTCGGATCTTTCCCTTAGGGTATTGAACCCGGACCAACGTCAATAGCCTGTGTTGGATTACTATAGTACGACTTTAATTAAAAAATTACCAAATTATCAAACACATCAAAAGTATTTGCATATTCGGATATCAGTAGTGATTCAGGATATTCAGGATACCAGTAAATAACCTTGAGTTATTTTCATCGATTTCGTACTAGTATAGAAGATAATAAAAGTAGGGTCGTTGAAATAATGTCTCACTAAAGGAAATCAAACAGCCATTACCGACGGTTCTGGATATATCCAGGATTTATTTCCGATTACAAATGTATACGATTTTACAAAAATAGATTTCATTTCTACCAGCATGTCAAAACCAATTAAACGTGTTCCCAGCGTTTAATTTATAAATCCCCTTTTACGATATATTGAAAAAACCTTTCAAGTAAACGCGTTCAGAAAATACTGCATCTAATCTCTTAACAGGAGAGCAGATTTAAAAACAAGAATGGCAAATTAAATTTGTTTTAACAGAAAAAGAGTAACCAAAACTCTCATCAAACTGCTATGGATTTAAATTCACTACGCTTAAACCGTTCCCATCCTAAAAGCGCCTCGCACAAACATAAAAGGCTAACAAACACAAATCATTCTAAATCATCTATTCTTGCCAAACAAACACAAATCATTCTATTACTTGAACAACTGCTCTGAGACATCACAGCCACAGTTAAGGCATCGGTTGGCTGCGATTCGATGTATACAAATGGAAGATTCGGCATTTTTTGAAACTCTCTTTTCATGGTTCCCACACCTTTAATCAAAAAATAATTCAAGGATTTTTCAAAACCCAAAATTTTTTTTCAAGGTCCTAAAATTTTTTTATAACGACCTAACACAAGGGATACGCAAAAGTTGTCAATTAAAAAGAAAATAAAAATGTAAAAAAAAAAAAATACATACATTTTTTTTTACTCTATTTTTTTAAACCACTGTTAGTCAAAAAAAGAAAGGTTATCATCAATTTTGGTTATAATTTCGATTTTCTTTCTCACAGAACCTGTGATTTTTTTTGTTAGAAAGTGGACTTCTCGTCTCAATGGTAACTATCAGGCTACTTGCACAAATATAGATTTCGGTCGTGCGATAAAGTATTGTACGATAAATTATTTTGGTGGTACGAAAAGTATGGGAGCTTGCTTCCCGTGGCCTTGCACAATCTCCATTTTGATGTCGCTCACTGCCACTTCAACAGACGGCTGACGTGGTTTATTTTGAAACAAAACAAATAAAAAGTTTTGATTGGTGATAGGGCTTTTTTTATTCTCTAGTCTAAGTTTCTATCTTTGCGATCATTAAAAATAGAGTAAAAATTTCAACAAATTAAAAATATGCAGAAAATTTTACACCTAAAGATTATCTTAAATGTGATTTTCTTAAAATGTTTATTTTTTTTTTGAATTGTAACTTTTATATTTTTGCAATAACAATTTGGCTTCTTTTCTTTGGACGCGTGCCAGGTTTCCAATGACGTCCTGATTGATAAAGCTGCGGCTTCCTAAGAAAGCAGTGCTATTATCTAGTAGCCGTGAATGAGGTATTTTCACCTTTTTTGTTTCAATTTTATTATGTTAGAGGATGAAAATACATGAAAAATGACGTATATATTATTGAAATTGGAAAACTATTCCTTGAGATATTGCTTTTTAAATTTCGTTTCCGGTATTGGCGGGAAAAAACAGGAATTTCGTAATGGCTGCTCTGTGACGTCACAGCGCATAGTAACCAACTGCGCCGGCGTTGCTATGGTTGTTTATAACTTGGACAAGTTTATAACTGTTTATAATTTGGACAAGTTCAGTAATGATACTTAGTGTAAAAGGGCTTTATGCATTTCTAAAACCTTTTCCAAATACCTTTCTTCATAATATTTTAAATTATTAATTGAACCTTTCACTTGTTTATTTTGTTGCCCTTTTGTAAACAGTATTTGTACTAGTGATTTGTTGGTTCATAAAATACTTCTTATAAACAGTTACTATCTTATTTAGTGCTGCTTATGAAATAAATTTGCGAATCAATATCGAGACGTGTTGATTTCATACAAGAGCGATTGCGAGTGTACAGGGAGCATATATGAGACATGTAAACAAAAGCTCAGCTATGCGCAAAGACGTCACATACAATGGCGGCCTGTTTTCGGATCACGTGAATTTGTTTCGTTTTCAACAATATTAAAATTGATTTTATAATCATTTCAAAATTATTTTGAAAGTCTAAACGCAATATTTAAAGATTTTTAAACTTAGAAATACTAGAAAAGATTATTTGTAAGCAAAACCCTCGCACATGCAAATACCTTATTCTTATGATGCGGCGGGCATAACAAGGTGGCCGTCTTAACGGAGACGGTAGGTGTCAACTCAGACTGACAGAATATGATGGAGAATGGAATGGACGATCTAGACGTAGCATTGTTAGTATATCATGTGGTGTCAAAGCGCAAAACACCGGTTTCATTCAGAATGACCCTAAAATGGCGCACCTGCAACATTTTAGCTAGTACTAGTCTGGTCAAAGGAGGAAACTGGTATGAACGAATTCATACGCAAGACGAAATTACACAACTATGTACGTTAAAAAAATCAAGTACTTTCAAGGACTTTTCACCAAGTTCCGTAATTTTCAAGGACTTTCAAGGACTTTTCACCAAGTTCCGTAATTTTCAAGGACTTTCAAGGGTCCCTAGTTCGGAAAAAAAATTCAAGGACTTTTCACCAAGTTCCGTAATTTTCAAGGACTTTCAAGGGCCTCTAGTTCGGAAAAAAAATTCAAGGACTTTTCACCAAATTCCGTAATTTTCAAAGACTTTCAAGGGCTCCTAGTTTGAAAAAAAATGCATTATCTTTTCACCAAGTTCCGTAATTTTCAAGGACTTACAAGCACCCCTAGTTCGCAAAAAAAAAATTCAAGGATTATTCACCAAGTTCCGTAATTTTCAAGGGCCCCTCGTTCGGAAAAAAATTCAAGGACTTTTCAAGGACCGGGAGAAACCCTGCTTTCGGTGGAAACATCCGAAATGCAACATGCAAATTTCTTTCGTGCTCGAGATTTAATTTACAATTGGATTTCTGCAACCTGGTGGGGAGGATTCCATGATAGCATTCTTTCTCTGTAACTGTCGGGAATTAAAGTTTTCCCCCGGATTTTTCGGCGTTCGTAATTTCAGTACTTTATTCGAGATTGCGAAGACAAGAGCGTTCTCCATTATTTTTTTTAATTAATTAATAAAATAAGTATTTTAATTATTTTATTTAATTAATAAAATAAAATAATTATTTTATTCAATAAAATATTTATTTTAATTATTGTATTAAATTAATAAAATAAAATATTTATTTCAATTATTTTATTTAAGTAATAAAATAAAATGTTTATTTTAATTATTTGATTTTATAATTAATTATTTAAAAAAAATTAATGTTGTACTAGAGCAACACAACGACTATTGTTGATGGTCTGGGTTCAATCACCTAAGGGACAGATCCGAGGACAAAAACACGTAATTTTGAACCACAGTCAGAAGATGAGGCAACACCTGAGCTGGCAGCCAACTCTCCAAATTTCCACACCCACCCAACATGAAAATTTTCGGCCATGACAGATTTAAAGTGAACCAGCAGCCTCTACACCATACGTTTACAAACATCCATGCACTGACCCCGATTTGAGCCAGGAACCTTCAGATCCAGAGGTAACCAACAGACCTATTGGTCGCCTCCATATAATCTGCGAAAAGGATAGTTACTCTTTGGAGCAACACAACGGGCTATTGACTGTCTTGTCCTGAAGGGAAGGATCCGAGCACAAAACCAAGGAATCTTGAACCACTGTCAGATGACGAAGTCACATCTGAGCTGGTACGCCACTCTCCAAACTTCCACACCACGCTAATGTAATGACATTTGAAGTCACGACGGATTTAACATACACTAACCCCCTTTGAACACGACGGTTTTTAGTTGATCCTTATATGGTTAAGGGTTATATTTGTCAAGGTCAAAACTGGTATGGAATATTGTAGAGGAAACAGGAGACTGTAGAACGGTTATATACGTGTAAACCACCCAGAGGGTTAAATGTGAATGGTGAGCAGCAGACAAAAGGTGTTGGAAAATTTTCGGAGCAATTGCTTATGAGTTAAATGCCTCAAAAAATCAAATTAGTCAGTTTTGCGGTTTTATAGCTTAAAGATCATATTTTGTCAAAGAAGTAATGGACATACACACAAAAGGAAAGTTTTTACCGACACTGTAGATAGAAATACACATGGGGGAGGGAAATCAATCCTGTGCCACCTACAACTCGTGGTAAGGGGACTCCGATGGAGGTTTATTGAACTTTCTTGGAACACTGATCTAAAATTCACGAACGAATAGGAAAACGACAAAAATAAACACAAATGCATTGTATTAAATAATTATCTAAAGAGCCTGTATATAAAAACTATTCCAAGATAAATTGGTGAGGTGAATGAATATGCTTGCATTAGAGTACTTCAAATTGCGGAATTAATGATTGTGTTCTGTGCTGCTGCTATTAGACGGAACCACAATGAATATATTTTAGTATTTTTGTAAAGTAAAATTAATGTTTAAAAGCGCTCCCATATCAGAAGAATCTTAAAACTCCACCGCTTCAAGCGTCAACCTACTCCCTCGGCAACGTCATTACCGGACGAGGTTGCCTAAAAGCAATTGAATCCACACAATAAACACCAATAAATCACAGGATTCGCCAGATCACAATACAATTAAACTTCACAATAGAATCGCAATAAACTTTCTCATAACCCAGTCCTTTTGTTATTCCGGGAATCGATATCGGAGCAGAAGAAAGCAGAATTCGACTACCACTCTTTCAATAGATCACAAGTGATCAATTTAATAGATTAGGCACTTTATGAAATAGAAATCTTCCCTCACAATACACCCGGCCTTCTTTCGGTTGCTTGTTACATTGCGATCCTTTTGGAGCTTTGAGCTTTCTTTTGCAGCATTTCACGATCCGTTCAGGACGGCTGAGCGGTAATGGCCGTGGCCCGAGCGTGATTGTCATACTTTGGTACAAGAAGGGGATTTCCCTTAGGGAAAAAAGTCGTCGGGAAATACTTAAGGATAAGCCAGACGTCTGGAGAGCGAGAAGTTTGGGCTTGAGGTTTGTAAGAGTCGATGGTGTAATTTTAAAGATGCAGATGTTTGTTTTCTATATTGTTTGGTAAGAAACTTAATAGTTAGATAAATTGCTTGTGATCCGTTTAAAACTATATACATCAGAAAAATTTTCTGATGTATATCGTGGCCCGAGCGTGATTGTCATACTTTGGTACAAGAAGGGGATTTCCCTTAGGGAAAAAAGTCGTCGGGAAATACTTAAGAGTAAGCCAGACGTCTGGAGAGCGAGAAGTTTGGGCTTGAGGTTTGTAAGAGTCGATGGTGTAATTTTAAAGATTCAGATGTTTGTTTTCTATATTGTTTGGTAAGAAACTTAATAGTTAGATAAATTGCTTGTCATCCGTTTAAAACTATATACATCAGACAAATTTTCAAGTATCATCTTCTTAACCCTCTGAATGGCTACAATGATATATCTCGTTCATCAAGATCTAACCAGTTTTGTTTATCGCTATACACACTACCCTACAATAATGAATCGGACGCCAGCGGATTTGATAAAATCCGACTACTTGTTTGGGGTTTTTTCGTGGTATAGCCTGGGAACTTTGTATGTTGTTCCCGGTCAATTGAACGCCGTCGCCTTCGTGATCATTTTGGACAATCAGGTTCTTCCTACGCTCTGGCAATTTTATGGAATGGACGAATGTTACTTCCAGGATGACAACGCTCCATGTCATGTTACAGACTCTGTCAAGGAGTGGTATCAACATATGGATGTAAAACGTCTTCCCTGGTCTGCTTAGAGTCCCGACTTAATCCCCATAGAACATTTGAGGTACAAGTTAGAGCGACGCTTACGGACCAGGGAACCACGTCCGAAATCTACAGCTTAGATGGCGACATTCTTGCAGCAGGAATTAACACAAATACCCATAGCTGTGTATTAAAGCCTTGTTGAAAGAATACCCAGAAGGGTTTCTAGTGTAATTACAGCACGTGAACCATCCCCCTATTAAAGCGTGTATTCTTTCCCTTATACCATCACATCTTGCTGTTCGGTCCATTATTTTAGGGTATTGTATCTCCAAGATATTGCCTACTGCAGTGTTATACTTCTCGGAAATCTCACGAGGGTTAATCTCTTAACACTTTTCCCCCAAAATTTGATCCAAAAATGTCCCATTTTTTTGTTTATTTTACATTTAACATTTCCAAAAAAATTAAGTATTTAGAACAATTTTTCTATATTGCAAATAAAATAATAATGTTTTTTTTTCTAACTACATGAACACCTTGCAGGGAAATTACATTTACCGTTGTGCAGTTAAAAAAAATACAATAACTTAACAGTTACTTTTCGGTTACTATATTTATTTTATATATTATATAAATATATTATATAAATATATTATATAAATATAATATATTTATTACTTTATTTACTATTATTTAAAAAAAATTGCCTTGCTTGACTTGTACTACTATTAGAGTCACTAGTATCAAAGTCATCTGGAAAGCCTTCACTACTCCCAGACTCATTTACAGATATTTCCGAATCACAATCCGAAGAAATTATCTGCATACATACTGAATTAGTCATTATTTTATAGTAAAAATAGTTTCAACTATTTATGCATCAATATACCTGTCAAATGATCAGCAGAAGTAAAATACGTGCTAAAAGCTAAGCGCTGAATGATAAAAATTCGCCGTCATGCAAAACATGTGACAAAAGCGCTCACTTATGTCACGTGTTTTTGTTTTACCAATCAGAATCTATATAATTCTCTTACGTGGCGCGCAAAAAAGACGTTATTTGTTATCGCGTTTTGGCAACATTGAAATATTGTTTGTTTATCACGAAGCCTCGCGCTTCAATTGAATTTATAGCGTTATCGGATAAAATTTTATTGAAAAAAAATGAATTTTAGTCGAGCTGTTGCAGTTAATGGAACAGCTACACTCTACGTTTATGAGGATGGCAACGGCTTTGGCGATTTTTTTGGCGAACTTCTAAAGTCGCCAAGGAAAGATTTATTTCCTAACTCTTTTTCTGTCACAAATTTTTTTCTTATTACAACACACTTTTAAAACACATTTCAGAATGTTTTAAAAGCATATTTAAAAAAAAACCGTTCACTAAAAGTAGTAAGCATAAGCACATATCAAAACACATTTGTGAACCACCAGAGAAACTAAGATACGAATGTTGGGTAAAAATACCCTGAAACTTATGAATTACAATAAATACAGTGGGCATGTTGAAAAAGAAAAGATTTACAAAAGAAAAAAAGCAAGAAATAATACAACCTGATAACGTCAGAATTCTTTCGTAAAAAAGTAATGAAAACGAAAGTGGTCAAAAAAAGAAAACTCTTAATCCTATCGTGAAAACTATTATAATAAAATAAAAATTCCACAACTGTCAAAATACAAATAAATGGATCAATGATATCACAGAAAACGATTTAAAAGAACCAATGCAATCAAAGGATATTTTAAAAACAAAATAACCAATGGGAGGAAAGAAAAAATTTAAAAGAATCAATGAAATCAAACGACTTTAACGGATTTTGGAAGAGCTTTCTAGAATATTCAAAATGAAATTGAAAGTTTCCGTTTGCCGAGGTTGCCATGAAAACCACAGCATCAGTACGAAAGATGGGTTGCCTTAATTTATCATAACTTGCTACTAGAAGTACGCCAAAAAAAATCGCCAAGCCGTTGCCATCATTCATAAACGTAGAGTGTAGCTGTACCCAGTTAATAATAGAAATAAAAGAAAACGGAGGATTTTTTAAAGGCCATTTAAAAAAAAAAGGTCCTTTTCAGGGCCAACAAGTCGCTTCCACAACAACTTTCGACAACAAACTCACTGAAAAAGTGTGAGTGGCTCGAGTGCTGGGGAAATGTACACATAAACAACATGCTGGGTACTCAATTTCCAAATCAGCACTCACATTTCGAGTCAAAATTTGCTCAAAGTTTTCATTTGAATTCTGATTCCGGAGGTACTTATATATCTTTTCTGAAAAATAGCAAAAAATTTAGAATTGAAAAATGTATTGTTTTTGGAATATCATATTTTGTAAATAATCCCTTCTGCTAGGACACTTGTCTTCATTGATACGAGCAAAGCGAGCATAGGTTCGCTTAGCGAACCAATGAGGATTGGGAAGCAATCTTCCGGGAGTTGGCGAGCCTCCTAGTAGAACATAATAGACTTCGCAAACTACCATTTAGTGGAAAACTATCGCCATCTATACGACTAATTGGGTGTTAAAAATAGAAAAAATACGGGTAAAACAGTAAAAGTGACGGAGATTTGAAATTTCTTGTACCAAACCAGTAAAGGCGCAACAACAGCGCCAGTACGGCCTCTGGGTAAAACTAGCAAGGAGTTAAATTAAGTGCATGGGTAGCTGTAATTCAAATGCATTTAACTTCACGATAAGAGTTTAATGTAAAATTTGCAATTTATATACGAGGCTGTCAGAGCAAGAGTGGCTTAACCCATCAACATGCCTAATGGAGATAAAATCGATCGTCTTTGTCACCAGTTGTGTACACTATATGGACACAATGTTTTGATCTGCATGTTTTGGAGTTACGGATCGTTGAACATGTTCCAAAATGTTAGCTTTTTAATGGACACTTTCTCCATGGAAAACACTTCTGATTAGGAACCATTAAGGATACTATCACAAGGCAAATCGCCCGTTTCCATCCACTGTCCCGACCTCTTATAAAGTACATAACTATAATTTCAGACATTGCTGTAATGATTATTTCTGCCCCAACAAAAGTCAACGCCTCGATTGATGATGGCTCGCACTGTCCAACTCAATTTCTGTCAAACAATACCATCTACCACACAGGTGGTGTTTGAGGTTGTGCACTATATGGACATAAGTATTTGGGCATTGCATGTTTTTCAGAAAAAGTGCTTTATTATTCTATTTAGTAACGGGTAGACCCTCCTTTTGCTTGTATTACAACTGCAACACGTCGAGGTATACTGTTCCACAAGTTCTCTGTAAGTCTGGGCTGTAATAGCTCGCCATGTATCTTGAAAGGTTGTGAGAAGAGATTGTTGTGAACATGGACGTGAGTGGCGGTGGCGAACTCGTCGCTTCAGTTGGTCCCATAAGTACTCGATCGGATTGAGATTGGGGCTCTGAGCAGTAGGGTGGGCCGAAAAAAGTTTTTTTTATGCTCTCACAATCAAAAATGCGGAAAAGTAGGTTCATGGATTTCAACTAATGTTTAAAAAATGTAATCTCGATTTATTGATATCTAAAATATATAAAACATCGACTTTTGCAATTACGGTAAAAACTGGTGATCAGTTTTTTCTGCTATTTGGCCCCCGTCGGGGTGGCAGAAGATATTTACCGATCTAAACAATTTTTTTAAGGTTAATATTGAATGCATTAACTTACGTTTTCGCACTATCATAACGCAACTGCAAACATTTTTATTTTTAACTAGCAAAATACCCGACCTTACTCGGTTTGAATTCGTTTACTCTAGATTGAAGAGATAATCAAAATATATAATGACTTACGTTTTTTGTAGAGTAAAAATTTATTTTAACACCTTTCGCCATCTTTATATTTTCTACAACTTACTTTGGACACAAATCCTACACATGCATATCCATTCATGTAATACATTTCACATACATCGCACAATTGCTGTATGACAAAGCTCAAAAAGACGAAAGGTGATACTAAGGTTACTACTATAAAAGACGATTTATAGGAAGATTTGGAATTCCCTTTCTTAAGTTGTTTTCATGTGCAACTCAATTAATTAAAATTACGATTTACGGCGAGTGCTCTCGCACTCATAGTCAACAAAACAATATTTTTTTACCTGTGGCACTCTTGCCGGTATGCGACATTGTGAAATTTTGCAATCTTCTCCAGTCATTACTACAACGAATTTTTTAATGTTGGAAAAAGTTCTAGTTTGGATTTTTAAACATTATTATTATTTCAATAACGACATTATTCTTTAAATAACGGCATTATTCTTTAAATAACGGCATTATTCTTTAAATAACGGTATTATTCTTTAAATAACGGCATTATTCTTTAAATAACGGCATTATTCTTTAAATAACGACATTATTCTTTAAATAACGGCATTATTCTTTAAATAACGGCATAACTACACTTAAAATTTACTGAAAATTTATACTGACTTACCTAACATTTTCAAGTCTAATACTTTGTGGTGCTGTTGGGTGTGATGAGAAGGAAAACACATTTATTAAAATAATAAATATTTAAAACAGGAAACAGCGAAGTAAAACAAAATAAAAGATGTCGTAAAAAATTGTTCCAAAGATATTAATTTGTGATTCAATTTTATCTCTTGATCTCGCACAGTTGCCACAACTTACAACTAAAAGTGTACAAAATTTAGAAATGTGAAATTAATTCAGAGCGAAAGAACCAGAAAAAATATCACTGCTCGCGCGATCGTGTTCATTCTCGTTTCATTGAAAAATATCGTCTGTCCCAAATTTTTGGAAATCGTTTTCATTGCGCAAAGAATAAAAATAAGACTCGAAATAAATGACGTATCAGAAATGAAATTCCATAAAAAAAATAATTTTTTGAAGAATAATTACTTTTTCAGCAGTACTGGTAAAGCAATCGAATTAATCGTAATATTCAATAGACATTCCAATTTTTCTAAAACTACCAAATTATGGTTGATTTAAGTATACTTACTCAGGTGTTTTAGCATGAAACTCGTCTAAATATAACAATAAAGAAATGTTTAATATTGCATTCACTAAATTATTAGATAATGTATAAAATAAAATACAATGCAATCAAATATCTGGAATACAATTCATGTGGTGCCTACACAAACACACAAACACAAAATCGAGCATAGAACAGAAAGACGGACAGACAGACTTTCGCAACCAATTCCACTCACTAAATCAAGATAAGTACTCTCTGTATGCAAATTTCCATGAAAATATCTTAAACCGCGTGGACGTGTATAGGGCACAACATACAGACAGACAGACAGACAGACAGACAGACAGACAGACAGACACCAAACGAGAAAAAGGCGGATTCGGCATCAGAAGGGTCCAAAACGGATAGAAAACTTGAAATGCGTCGAAAATATTGAATGTACAAACAAACACTCCATTCTTATTTATATAGATAAAAACTGTACAAATTTTGATCTTTTTAAAGGGTTTGAACACCTTGGGAAGGCAAAAGATATCAATAAATTGAGATGAGACTTTTTACACATTAGTTTTACTGCATGAACCAACTTTTCCGCACTATTAAAATGTGATAGCAAAAAAAAAAAAAAAAAAAAAAAAAATTAAAATTAAATAATAAAAAAAAAATTATAATAAAAAAAAATTTTTCGGCGTACCCTAATGAGCAGGCCAGTTGACCAAATTCACTACATTTTCAGGAATACAGTCCAGCATACGTTTTGCAGGACTTGGAGCTCGATCCTGTTATTTTAGAAGAGACAACCATCATCACCGTTGTATTGTCATAGTGTAGGCAAGACCGAATTTATTCACAACGTCGAGGTACAGGTCAGCGTTCATGGTACCAGGTACATAAATCAATGAGGCTAGTCCTAATAAGGAAACACCACCTGACACTAAGATGAATTTCAGTGTCCAAATATTCTTGTCCCTATAGCGTATATTTCTATTCATCATCCACAATATTATTTGAGATTCTAAAAACTTGCTTCAGTGATCAACAGTAAGTTAGTGTGTAACTTTAGAAGACTTCAACCACCCCTGCATATAAAAAAGGTCTTAATAAAAGGTAATATAATTTGAGTTTCGTGGATTAGATCAGTGTTGCTCTGATAACCACATATATGCACGCTTTTGATTCGATTTCAACACCGATATAATTGTCCCTCGTGAAGCAAAACATAACAGAGCGACAAAAACACCACCCATTACAACCCGTTTAAACCCCTTTTAATTATTCTAAACATAACTTCGAGTCTTAGGATTGATACCAGTATATTTAAGCTGCGACAAGGCACTACAAAAATTCGTGCAAATGGAAAAGCATGCCATTACAGTGATTGTAAAGTGGCAGGAATGAAATAATTGTTCCATGCCGTCTGGCTTTTGTGAAGGTACAATCGCCACGGAACCGTCTTTTTGCCTTTCAATTCACGAAAGCTTCTCGCCGATCCGAACAATGCAAGAATGTTTATTCCTGCTCTAAGAGGATAACAATCCTTTCTGTTAATTAATACGGAGAACGCCCGTATGTTCTCTCTCGAATAAAGTACTCAAATTACGAACGCCGTGAAGAAAAATCCGGGGGAAAACTTTCATTCTCGACAGTTACAGAGAAATAATGCTTTCACGGATTCCTCCCCACCAGGTTGCAGAAATCCAATTGTAAATTAAATCTCGAGCACAAAAGAATTTGCATGTTACATTTCGGATGTTTTCATCGAAAGAGCGTTTTAAATAACGACGAATCTTCTGTTTGCGCACATCGACAAGAAGATCGTTAGGCCTTTTTTAAAACTCTCTCGCTCGAATCGAGACTTTAACTGCGACTGTGGCGGCTGGGATCAGTTGTTCAAATAATGGAATGATTTGTGTTTGTTTGGCGATTGTATGGAGGGTTGCAGAGAGCAAATATTTGTGTAACGTCCTAACTATAAACTTAACTAGCCTTTTATGTTTATGCGAGACGCTTTGCGGAAACGGTTTGATCGTAGCAAGTTCAAATCCCTGAGCTGTTTGATGGGCTGATGAGCGTTTGGGTGCTCTTTTTCTGTTATAAACGTATTTAAGGTGCGTTTTTGTCTTTAAATATGCCTGAGCATTGTGCATGTTAAGAAAATAGATGCATTATTCTGTGAATGAAAACTTTTTTTAATAAATATATCGAAAAATGGAAGATAAAACAAACCCGGTAAATACGCTGACTGGGCTTTTGATATGCTGGTAGACAAAGGCAAATCAGATGTTGTCGATAGTTTACAAACGGAAAAACCGTAATTGCATTTAAAATAAAAGAAATAGGGGCCAGAATTTAAATTAACGTGTGACTGGAGCAGGAAAACAGGCTATTGGCGACGGTCCGGGATCAAAGCCGAAGGGTAAGATGCGAGGACAACACCACGCAATTTAAAACCACGGTCAGATGACGAAATCTCACCTGAGCTTGAATTTCACTTTACAAACTTTAACACTATGACACGACAGTTTTAATGTGTTTGGAGAGTGGGGTGGCAGCTCATCTATTGCCTCGTCATCTTTTCAAAATTACGTGGTGGTGTCCTCGGATCTTTCCCTAAGAGGATTGGTCCTGGGCCGTCGTGAATAGCCCGTTGTGTTGCTGTAGTACGAAGTTAATTAAAAAAACAACTATATGAAGAACGCCCGTATATTTGCTTTCTAGAATAAAATACTGAAATTACAAGCGCCTTGAAGAAAAATCCGTGGGAAAGCTTTCATTCCCTCTCGTCTCGAGGATTACGGAGAAATAATGTTTTCACGGAATACTTCCCATTAGGTTGCCGACCAACCGGTATAGTGGTTAAGGTGTTAGCCTCTAGATCGTAATTTTGAACCACGGTCAGATGACGAGGCAACACCTTAGCAACCCCAATCTCCAAACTTCCACACCAACTCAACGCGACGTGTTTCGTCTGGAATCGTCACCAATAACTCATTATGTTGCTGCCAGTGCGTCGTTAATTAAAATACCTACCCATCTTCGATTTTAGACATCGAGGTTGCCAGGTTGGACGATGTATTTAAGTATTTAATAACTGTCGCATTGGAGCAACACAATGTGCAGTTGGTGACGGTCACGGAATAAAACACGAAGGGAAGGAAACGAGGACAACATCACGTAATTTTTAACCACAGTCAGATGATGAGGTCAGATCTGAACCCTTTGTACACGACGGTTTTTTATTGGATTCGAACTCGAAACCCTCCGGTTCCTAATCTCTTATATTTTCAAATGGGCAACCGTGGTTCTCAGTGAGGACATGATTAAAATGCATCTGCATCTACAGCATTTGCATTTATAGAACCTGGAACGTCTGATTCAGATATTTTTTCTTGCTATGTTTGGCCGACCAACCGGTATAGTGGTTAAGGTGTTAGCCTCTAGATCGGAAGGTTCCTGGTTCGAATCATGGATGTTTGTAAACGTATGGTGTAGTGGCGGCTGGTGCACCTTAAATCTGTAATAGCCGAAAGTCCTCACGTTGGGTTGGCGTGGAAGTTTGGAGAGTGGGGTGCCAGTTCAGGTGTTGCTTCGTCATCGACCGTGGTTCAAAATTACGAGGTGTTGTCCTCGGATCTTTCGCTTAAGGGACTGATTCCGGACCGTCGTCAATAGCCCGTTGTGTTGCTCTAGTACGACGTTAACTAAAATTACCATTACCCATTAGGTTGCATAAATACAACTGTAAATTAAATCTCGAGCCCAAAAGAATTTGCATGTTGCATTTCGGAGGTTTTTACCGAAAGGGAGTTTCAATTAATGACGAATCTTGTGTTTGTGTACACATTGGGTTCGCGTGGAAGTTTGGAGAGTGGGGTGCCAGACCATGTGTTGCCTCGTCATCTGATCGCTGTTTAAAATTACGTGGTGTTGTCGTCGGGTGTTTTCCATAGAAGATTGATTGCGGACTGTCGTTGATAGCACGTTCTGACGCACTAGTATGACGTACTGGTATGAGTAATACAAAGTTAAATGAAAAAAATTACCTTGAGTGGTTATGAATACCTGTCCATTATTTGACCAAAAATCTATGGTATTCCCACAATTCGGCCAAATATGGCCATTGCGTCATGAAACCAAACCTCAGTGGGTGATGGCTCAGTGTTTATGTCCACTGCGGTAATAACTTAGATGGTGTGGATTTCATTCTTGTAACTGATACGATTAAACGTATCATGTTCATCACTACGCTGGTGACACTACCTAGTAACCCCTAGGTCCAGCTCACTGTGGCAAACTCCCTCTTGCTTTCTCCACCCCGATAAAGCAACACATCTCAAATGGACAGAAAACCAGTCTTGATGACCATTCATTTGAGAAGGCAGAGACCGACTGAGCGAAAGAATGTTGAAGCCTCGTCAAATAACGGAGTTACCGAGAGGACCATGGGTATGTGAGTTTTATGTTGTGATTTTGATTTTATATTAATTAAAATTATTTAATTTGTCAATATGGATAATATCATTTATTATTATTGAACCGATGATAACACCGGTTCATAACTTATCCTGGGTGTTCTTCTCTTTCGGTATCATTAAAACCTTTAATGTAATGACGAGATACTACTTCATCAACACAACCACCAGAAGGCTTAAGATGAAAGTTGCATTTAAAAATTGTAGATCCTCGCATTTCCATCTTTCCTTCCCACTTAGAAAATTATTCCAGATCCTCCCCCGGGTGGTTATGGCAGACGACTTTTTCCTCCAAACTCGAGTCCAGTCTTCCCTGGTCCGAGACAAATTATGTCACACACAGGGCCAGACCCATTTGTCATCCGAGTGTTGATCGCCGGTGCACGCGAACAATTCCATTCGGTGGAAAAAAAATGAAAAGACGAGCGTTTCCCATGCAAAAGGGGAGGCGCAGAGTTTAACGCTTCAATCGCAGAGGAATCATTCCTGAGACCGTTCCATCATGGAGCGAGTGACAACCCCGATGCAATCGTGAAAGGGGTGCTGTAGGAAAGTTTCCGCACAATGCCCGAGTTTCTGGCGTTCCTGGATGTTTGGTGGCACGTTCAAGATAAATATGTCGTCGCTATCATATTTTGTAAAAGAAGGTTAAAAACTTTGTGGGTTTGTTTTATTGAATTTTAAATTATATTCGCATTTACATAAATATGTGCAAACTTTTTCAATATCAATTGATGAATCGTATGATCCGAATCATACTAGTTTTCAACGGAGCAGTGGCGTTTTTATCATAATTTTCGGCCGTACCATCGTTTAAATAAATATGACAATTTTGTCTCGATTTGTTTAGCTATTGTTGTATTTATTAAGCTATTATTGTATTTATGAAGCTATTGTTGTATTTATTAAGGTATTGTTGTATTTATTAAGGTATTGTTATATTTATTAAGGTATTGTTGTATTTATTAAGGTATTGTTGTAATTAATAAGCTATTATATTTATTAAACAATTGTTGTAATTATAAAGCTATTGTAGTATTTATTAAGCTACTGTAGTATTTATTAAGCTATTGTTGTATTTATTACGCTATTGTTGTATTTATTAAGCTATTGTTATATTTATTATGCTTTTGTTGTATTTATTAAGGTATTGTTGTATTTATTAAGGTATTGTTGTATTTATTAAGGTATTGCTGTAATTAATAAGCTATTGTATTTATTAAACAATTGTTGTAATTATAAAGCTATGGTATTATTTATTAAGCTATTGTAGTATTTATTAAGCTATTGTTGTATTTATTAAGCTATTGTTGTACTTATTAAGCTATTGTTGTATTTTTTAGCTATTGTTGTATTTATTAAGCTATTGTTGTAATTACTAAGCAATTGTTGTATTTGTTAAGCTATTGTTGTATTTATTAAGCTATTGTTGTATTTATTAAGCTATTGTTGTTTTTATTAAGCTATTGTTGTTTTTATTAAGCTATTGTTGTTTTTATTAAGCTATTGTTGTTTTTATTAAGCTATTGTTGTTTTTATTAAGCTATTGTTGTATTTATTAAGCTTTTGTTGTATTTATTAAGCTATTGTATTTATTAAGCTATTGTATTTATTAAGGTATTGTTGTATTTATTAAGCTATCGTTGTATTTATTAAGCTAATGTTGTATTTATTAAACTATCATTGTATTTATTAAGCTATTGTTGTATTTATTAAGCTATTGTTGTATTTATTAAGCTATTGTTGTATTTATTAAGCTATTGTTGTATTTGTTAAGTTATTGTTGTATTTGTTAAAATATTGTTGTATTTGTTAAGCTATTGTTGTATTTGTTAAGCTATTGTTGTATTTGTTAAGCTATTGTTGTATTTATTAAGCTATTGTTGTATTTATTAAGCTATTGTTGTATTTATTAAGGTATTATTGTATTTATTAAGGTATTGTTGTATTTATTAAGCTTTTGTTCTATTTATTAAGCTATTGTTGTATTTATTAAGCTATTAATTGTATTTATTAAGCTATAGTGTTTTGTAAAAGTAAAATAAGAGTGTCCTGTAAGAACTCCATGTCCAACAAGACTGTAAGGGAGCGGTAAGCTCTGGCCGAGGAGAAGGGAGAGAGGAGAAGGGGTGACCCTGAAAGGGGAGACGCATGAGGGTTACACGGGAACCTCGGCGTGGGAGCAAGAAAGGCTTCTTCGATGTATGAATAATTGTGTGTATTTTGTAAGTCCAATAAAGTTTCATTTAAGAATGGAAAGTGTTGGCTGTACTTGCAAACAAGGAGGACAATAAGTAGGATCAGATCGCTCGTGGTCCTACAAAGACATTTAATAATTTTAAAGATTCGCAACAAGCAATCACACAGAACGATACAAACAGCGTGAAGACCCTGAGGCAACTAACTCACTGCATATCATGAAGGGGATTGCATCAGACATATGAACTGATAAGAAAACGTGTACAGGAAACATTAATGTGAACACAGGAAAGAGTAATATTGAACGACTAATTAATGTAAACACTCAAAGGAAACATACACAACAGCTATAGACATACTTTAACGCTCGAAGTGGTTTCGAAGATATACGAGTGGCCATTTTAAACTTCCAGTCACGTTGTATGACGTCAATTCTGGTGGCTTAATACCCTAAACACTTCTCCCGTTAACGTGTCGTGCCAAGGAAGGTTTTGCCAAAGTGCACACAACGTGAAGGAGATAGGTATTTTAATTAACGTCGCACTAGAGAAACACAATGGACAATTGAAGACAGTCCGTAATCAAACCCAAAGAGAGAGATCCAAACACAGCACCACGTAATTTTGTACCACGGTGATATGACGAGGTCAACACTTGATCTAACACCCCACTCTCCAAACTTTCATACCATGCCAACGTGAAGACATCTGGCACCACCAATAAAACTATAGCTGTTAAATAAAAGCACTCGTACACATAAACAGTGAACCATTAAGTTTAAGCTTGGTATAATTAACGTCCCACAGGAGCAACAGGACTGGTTATTAATGACGGTCGAAGGTCAACCCCAGAAAGGAAAGAGCCGAGGACAACACCACGTAATCTTGAACCACGGTCAGATGACGAGATCGCAACTGAGCTGGCACCCCACTTTCCAAGTTTCCACACTATGCCAAGGCGAGGACGTTTGTAGGGCACAGCATATTTAACATGCACAAACTTCTTTGTACACAACGGTCCTTGATTAGATTCGAACTCGCAACCCTCCGGTTGCTTATCCCTTACTCTTCCAACAGAGCTACCACGGATCTAATCCTGAGTAGCTTACACGTTCTTATACGTCCAACCACCTGCGAGTTTCCTTGCATTACATCATACTTATAGTTTTAACTTCTTGACCAATATAATCCGAAGATTCTTCCAAACATTCTCCAACAATGCGACTATAATAACTCCAATAATACGATACCATTCTCCAACAATGCGACTATAATGACTCCAATAATACGATACGATTCTCCAACAATGCGACTATAATGACTCCAATAATACGATACGATTCTCCAACAATGCGACTGTAATGACTCCAATAATACTATACGATTATCCAATAATGCGACTGTAATGACTCCAATAATACTATACGATTATCCAATAATGCGACTGTAATGACTCCAATAATACGATACGATTATCCAACAATGCGACTATAATGACTCCAAAAATACGATACGATTCTCCAACAATGCGACTATAATGACTCCAAAAATACGATACGATTCTCCAACAATGCGACTATAATGACTCCAATAATACGATACGATTCTCCAACAATGCGACTGTAATGACTCCAATAATACTATACGATTATCCAATAATGCGACTGTAATGACTCCAATAATACTATACGATTATCCAATAATGCGACTGTAATGACTCCAATAATACTATACGATTATCCAATAATGCGACTGTAATGACTCCAATAATACGATACGATTATCCAACAATGCGACTATAATGACTCCAAAAATACGATACGATTCTCCAACAATGCGACTATAATGACTCCAAAAATACGATACGATTCTCCAACAATGCGACTGTAAAGACTCCAATAATACGATACGATTCTCCAACAATGCGACTGTAATGACTCCAATAATACGATACGATTATCCAACAATGTGACTATAATGACTCCAAAAATTCGATACGATTCTCCAACAATGCGACTGTAAAGACTCCAATAATACGATACGATTCTCCAACAATGCGACTATAATGACTCCAATAATACGATACGATTCTCCAACAATGCGACTGTAAAGACTCCAATAATACGATACGATTCTCCAACAATGCGACTGTAATGACTCCAATAATACGATACGATTATCCAACAATGCGACTATAATGACTCCAAAAATACGATACGATTCTCCAACAATGCGACTGTAAAGACTCCAATAATACGATACGATTATCCAACAATGCGACTATAATGACTCCAATAATACGATACGATTATCCAACAATGCGACTATAATGACTCCAAAAATACGATACGATTCTCCAACAATGCGACTATAATGACTCCAAAAATACGATACGATTATCCAACAATGCGACTGTAAAGACTCCAATAATACGATACGATTCTCCAACAATGCGACTGTAATGACTCCAATAATACGATACGATTATCCAACAATGCGACTATAATGACTCCAAAAATTCGATACGATTCTCCAACAATGCGACTGTAAAGACTCCAATAATACGATACGATTCTCCAACAATGCGACTATAATGACTCCAATAATACGATACGATTCTCCAACAATGCGACTGTAAAGACTCCAATAATACGATACGATTCTCCAACAATGCGACTGTAATGACTCCAATAATACGATACGATTATCCAACAATGCGACTATAATGACTCCAAAAATACGATACGATTCTCCAACAATGCGACTGTAAAGACTCCAATAATACGATACGATTATCCAACAATGCGACTATAATGACTCCAATAATACGATACGATTCTCCAACAATGTCTACTATTTAGACATTGTATTGTGGGGAAAATAACAACTAGGAAATATTATGACTATCAGAGGTTCAAAAGTAGAATCAATAGAAAACAAATAAAGTGAACTTCCTTCTCCGAAGCTAAGGCGACATCACTAAACCACTTGATCCGATTCCGCTTCAGAGCTCATTTAATGCTTACAAGTAACGGAGAGCTGTGGAAATATCCGGCATACTTGCCTGAACATGTTAGCACAGCTCTTTGCACCGTATACATAGATACCATTGACTATTAACCGGAAGTTTTCGCCAAAGTTTTCGCCCAGAGTACCTCTTCCACCCCCGGTGTCTAATAGAGCGTAACTACCCCAAGCAGCTGTTGCCACTGTCTCATACGCAACTAACGATACTTGCAAATTATTCTCCGTCGAATGAAAGTCTAAAGATCCGCCAGTCCTAACGATGTTTGTGTAATTAGTGAGGCCGGGATTTAGATTCATCTGTATCTACTATTTTCGGAAGGTTTCGTTTAATGATTTGGCATTTACAGAACCCGGTGTGTCTGATCAAGTTATTGTCCTGCTGTGTCACTATGCCGTGGTTGCTCGGTTGAAGACGTCGTGTAGTAAGGGGGATGGTGCACGTTAAATCTGTCGTCGCCCCAAATATTAACATGTTGGGTGGAAGCTGAGGTATGACCTAGTCCTTTCGTCAGATCGTTCCCTTCGTGTTTCATCTGGTAATATGGTAATTTTTTAAATTAACGTCGTAACGACAGTCCGGGATCAATTCCCCAAAGGGAAGATCCGAATTCAACACCACGTAATTTTGAACCAGGGTCAGATGACGAGGCAACACCTTAGCAACCCCAATCTCCAAACTTCCACACCAACTCAACGCGACGTGTTTCATCTGGAATCGTCACCAATAACTCATTAAGTTGCTGCAGTGCGTCGTTAATTAAAATACCTACCTATCTTCGAATTTAGACACCGCGGTAGACTGGTTAGACGAGTTATTTAAGTATTTAGTAACTGTCGCATTGGAGCAACAGAATGTGCAGTTGGTCACGTACACGGAATAAAACACGAAGGGAAACGAGGACAACATCACGTAATTTTGAACCACAGTCAGATGATGAGGTCAGATCTGAACCCTTTGTACACGACGGTTTTTTATTGGATTCGAACTCGAAACCCTCCGGTTGCTAATCTCTTATATTTTCAAATGGGCAACCGTGGTTCTAAGTGAGGACATGATTAAAATGCATCTGCATCTACAGCATTTGCATTTATAGAACCTGGAACGTCTGATTCAGATATTTTTTCTTGCTATGTTTGGCCGACCAACCGGTATAGTGGTTAAGGTGTTAGCCTCTAGATAGGAAGGTTCCTGGTTCGAATCATGGATGTTTGTAAACGTATGGTGTAGAGGCGGCTGGTGCACCTTAAATCTGTCGTGGCCGAAAGTCCTCACGTTGGGTTGGCGTGGAAGTTTGGAGAGTGGGGTGCCAGCTCAGGTGTTGCTTCGTCATCTGACCGTGGTTCAAAATTACGAGGTGTTGTCCTCGAATCTTTCCCTTAAGGGACTGATTCCGGACCGTCGTCAATAGCCCGTTGTGTTGCTCTAGTACGACGTTAACTAAAAATTACCAATTAATTATCTTGCTATGTTTGGCGCCGTTGTAGTCAGGTAGGATGTGTAGCGGATTACAAACAGGAAGTTTAAGCGTTCAAAACTTGATCCATCCGTGTTCTTGGAGACTTTTGTACGTTAAATCTGTCGTGGCCTCAAATGTCCTCACCTTGATGTGGTATTGGAAGTTTTTAGAGTGTGATACCGATTCAATTGTTGACTTCGTCAATCTGATTGAGGAAATTACGAGGTGTCCTCGGATCTTTCCTATCAGGATTGATCCTGAAATTTCCCCAATATCCCACATTGTTGCTACAGGACAAAGGTGATCCAACTATGTACCTACATTTTAGTATTTGGAGGTAAATGTACTGGCTTTATACTACGGTTATAAAAGTGAAATGGGACTTTTCAACAAAGCCTTAAGTACATGAAGAATACGGAAAAATGTTTCGAATTTTAGTGGTATCGAACGTATAATGCCAAATATAGATGGTGGTAGTATTTTTGCAGCGATATGTGTTTCCTGTACGTATTCTGAAAGTTTGTCAACTTACAATTTAACACATTTCGTCTAAAAACATTCCATAGAAATAATTCCTAATTGATATATTATAAACCTCATAGCAATTAGATTCAACACCAACATTTGAGAAAAGAGCGATAAAATGCATTTTAAGGTACTCCGACAGGTATCATAAGAAAGCCTCCCTCCACTTGGACAAAATTAGTATAATATTAAGACACCGTTTAGTTTGTTTACATACAATTAAAGTACCTGAGAATTGATAGCTGAATAACATATATTTTGTTTTATCATTAGTATTGTTTACCTACAAAAGTTTTTTTTGATTACAATTTCTGAGTTACTTCATATAAAGTGATTACAATTAAACAGGTTTTGTAGCTGGGTAGATATAACAAACGGACGCAATAGAAGTAAAGTTGCTACTTGATATCTTTGTTAATAGTGAAAAATGTCGAATTCCACTATAATGCTACATTGTGAAAATGTTCATTACAATGTTACATTTTGCGGACTCATTTAACAATGCATGAATATAACATGCCTTAAAAAACGGCATAGCAAATAATAGTGATGGGACAAAAATTTATTTTTAGTATAACCTTCTTAACACCTATCGTTAATTTTGCGATAACTTACAAAGTGCAAATATTGAAAGTTTATTTACAAATAACCAATCACTTACTATGGATATATTAATTATTAAGTACTAGAAATTGAAGTGAACGGTTCATCTAAGTATTAACTACTCAAGTTATCAACAATTTCCGATATAATTGCAATTAAAATCAAACTATCACCCAACGCTGTCAGAGCATAAATACAGCAATTATTAACTTCTAAAAATTGACGTTATATATACGTACTAGGGGGCGCGCCCCCTGCTCGCTGACGCTCGCCAACCCCCATAGGATTGCTTTGCTATCCTCATTGGTACGCTGCGCGAGCATGCTCGCTACGCTCGCTTCAATGAAGACATGTGTCCTAGCAAAAGGAATTACATACAAATATTATGTATCAAAAAAATATTTTTCAAATATAAGTTTTTTGTATTACCGAAAAGTTATAGCAATACCTCTGAAATCAGAATTCAAATGAAAACTTTGAGCAAATTTTGACTCGAAATGTGAGCGATGCTTTGGAATTGAATGCCCACATGTTGTTTGTGTGTACATTTCCCAGCACTTGAGCCACCTACACTTTTTAATCGAGTTTGTTGTAGAAAGTTGTAGTGCAAGCGTCTTGTTGAACTATAATTGTTGGCCCTGAAAAAAGCTGTATTTCAAATGGAACTTAGAAGATCCTATGCATTCTTTGATTTCTATTATAAGCTGCAACAGCTCTACTAAAATTCATTTTTTTTTCAATAAAACTTCCATCCGATAACGGTAAAAATTCAATCGAGGCGCGAGGCTTTGTTGTAAGCAAACAATCATACAATGTTGCCAAAACGCGATAACAAATAACGTCTTTTTTGTGAGCCACGTAAGAGAATTATATATATATATATATATATATATATATATATATATATAATTCTCTTACGTGGCTCACAAAAAAGACGTTATTTGTTATCGCGTTTTGAACCAAAAGAAATTGATTGAAAGTGTTGGTGAATCAGGGCGTCATCAGGGAGGAGCCTGACTCACATAATATGGTGTTTTTTACATATATATGAGTCGCAAAACGCTAAGAAATTGCTCATATACTCTCCCAAGCACCATTAAAAGAAAATATACAAAATGAAACATTAAAATAAGAAAATTTTAAATCAAACCAGCAACAACAATCGGGAGACCGGCAACACCAAGACAAGCAGATCGCATCTAATGCTACTACACATTATTTTTCTAAATTGTTGTATCTAACTTTCTTATTTTTTTAAAATTATTTTTGTTGATTATAAATTCTTTCTTTGTGGCTTTATTATTAAACAAATACTATAATTATTCACACATTCATTATATATATAATATTAACTCTAAAATTACATAATATATATTTCGATTTTCAAGGTTAAATGTATTATTAAATGGATAAAGGTCATGTCCATGATCCATTTAACAAATTTTAACTATCTATTTAACTTTTTTTATTTAAGTTTAGAAGAGATCTTAACTGACGAGATATCCCATCGAAATCTTTTAAAGGATCGGCTGATGATATATTTCTCCTCCCAACATAAAAATACATAATATTTAATTCAATCTATGCCATTATTCACCAAACTCTTGCAAACTGTAACATATTATTATAAATATGACTACATCCCTGATACCAAATTTCCTCGACTTACTTTATAATTGAACGTTTTTCCATAACCAGCACGAGACACTACAGACTCCCCATCCCCACACCAATGTCACCAACCATAGAAAACTTCCCAAGCTATTTGTACAACTAACTCCCATTCCTTACGATGTTTCTCTCTAAAACTCGAATCCCACGTCTAAGGGCAAACGCAACTTTTAACTGCTTGCAAAACCATCGGAGCGGAGATATTCCGCAGATATTTCTATGAAGTGTTATAGCAGCACGCGCTTCCATCTACTTCTCGTAAAAGATTTAATCTCTTTTGGACGATTACTGAGTGTTGGTTGCTGGGGAAAGTGCTGTCCTTGATAGCGCTGGTTGCAAGTCGTTGGGTTTCGTTGTGAGCTTCGTAGAAATTCAGATGAGCAAACTCCGGGAGAATTCGTTATTCGTTATCCACATCGAATGGGAATTTCAAGAGTGTTTTGATAAATGGGTTTGGAATGTGGTATCATTTTCTCTCGTTTTTATTATCGTGTAAGGAGAAATTGTTTCACGAAGGATAGAAAAAATTTCTATAAACATTTTTTTATGGAATTATATCACTTGCATTAAACTTCTATGATGCTCAAATCCTTTTTGATTTGTTTCTATCATATACTATTTGCAAGGAAAAGTACTTCTAGTAAGCAGTTTATTGGTCGTCGTAGATCAGTGAATACTCCCGCTGCGCTAGCAACCTACGAACTGTAGGAGACGCAAGTTTGATCCCTCACTAGGTGCATTTCTGTCTTCTGTGTCAATTAACCTTTACGCAGCGGCGATTAGAATTTTTCAATCGTCTCCAGGAACGGGTCTTTCGCCTGCATGTCCAAACCCCTTTACTTAATTATCTAACAACAGCGATAGAGCCTTGAGGGGAATTTAAGACTGAAGTTTTCCTTTCATAGGATTGTGTGGCGTATCGTTTGGCGTGAGATAGATATCACCAGAGCGACCTTCTACCTTTCCCCCAAAGCGTTCACCCTCAAGGTCGACAGGGTAGGGTACCGAAAAAAAGGAGGAATCCTCTAGAAGATCCGTCGCTGACAGCTTGTAAATGGTAATCGATGACAGTGGTCACTTAAAACGGGGATAACATCCACAGTACACAGATCTCTACCATGCCGCTGGTGTAAACGAAATTGTAGTGGTAACAGTTGTTTACCTGCCCCAGCGTTAAGATTAAACTTTCCTTAACTAATGTGATGGAAAGACCTGGACTGCAGGTCCCAACTAAAAAAACTAGCAGTTAAAATAAAAGCGCTATTACAAGTAAACGCCGTCCAGCCAGTATGGTGGTTATGATCCTCGGTTGTCACCAATTGGGCCCGGGTTCGAATCCCGAATAAGGCATGGATGTAAAATTGGGAAAAGAAGTCGGACTTTCGCCTGGAATGGATTCCCGTCTTGAAAGGAAAGCAGCGCACCCCTTCTGTTCTTTCCTGGTATCATCGTTTGTAATAATAAAATATTTTTCTGTACTTGTCTTGAATGTTTCTGTTCATCCCTTGCTTTCATATGTATCCCAGGAGAACATACGACAACAACAACAACATTACAAGTAAACAGTAAACCATATAGTTGAAGGTACTTATGATTAACGTCCCACTGGAGCAACAGAACGGGTTATTGGCGACGGTCGAAGGTCAACCCCATTAAGGAAAGAGCCGAGTACAACACCACGTAATCTTTGAACCCCGTTCAGATGACGAGGTCACATCTAAGCTGCCACAACCCTCTCCAAGCTCTCACACTATGCCAACATGAGGACGTTTGAGATCATTACAGATTTAACATGCACCAGTCCCTCTGTACACTACTGTCCTTGGATTGGAACTCGCAAATCTCGGGGTGCTAGTCCGTTACTCCTATAACAGTACTACCGCGGCTACCATATAATTTTCAATAAATCTTCAATAGCAAATTTTAAAATTGTCGAATATTAAAAACGATTAATTTAATTTTAAAAACAGAAAATATTTTAATCGAAATAAAAGTTTCAATTTCTAAAAGAACGTCCGATTGTTTTTCACGAATAATGCAAGCAGAACAAAGCTTCACGAGGTGTTTCTCCTTATGTCTTGGGAGTTCTAGGGGAGAGCCGCGGTAGCTCAGTCGGGCTCGCGTCGAAAGGGTTGTGGGTTCTGTCCTCAGCGGAGCCTGCAATTCTGATGGTTGCGAGATCGGCGCTTAGACCTGGCTAAAGACCGTCGTGTTCAATGGTGGCGTTAAATAGGTCGTGGTCACAAAGTCCCCCATGTTCCCATACCAAATCAATACCTCTGGGGTACCTGATCAGGGGGTTATCGGCCTCTGATTGGGATCTAAATTACGATATGTGTGAGTGAATGGATGTGTGAAAGGGACCTTCCTGTAAAACGGATGTGTCATGTATGAAGAAGTCCAACCCTCCGGGGCAATGGCCCGCACGACGACAACAGTTCTAGGGAAAGGAAGATTCTTAGGTATAATTTTTCTTAGAACTCTGAAGGAGGAGTCGTATCTCAATTCGTTAGAGGGGTTTCTGTCAACACATTCCCAACATTCTTGACCACATGGACCTTTAACTGGTAGCGTGTTATGTTACTCAATGATTGTCAATTAAACAGTTCAGTATTCTCCCATTTTCATTTTCTGTGCCTACTAGATGAAGAGGCCTTTGAATTGTCCATATAACCATTCGAGGTAAACCGAGAAATTTGGTTAGATATCCTATTTTTGATTTCATTCTTCAGAATTAATTCAATTTTCGTATTTATAATTTGTATGCATGTTCGAGTTACATCTGATTTATGTTCTAATCTTAAGGTAAGTAGATTAGTATTCGAATTAACGTCGCATTCTAGCAAGGCAACCGGCTATTGGTGAAGATCCCGGATATATCGGTACCGGCTACATGGTGTTGGGGTACACAAGGTTGGAGCGTTTTGGAATTTCGTGTAGCAAGGTTGGTTGATTTCGGGGTTTTATGGCTTAAGGTTAGTTCGTTTTGGTGTTTTTTGGAGCAAGCTTGGTTGGTTTTGGGGTTTTATAGCGCAAAAGGCCATAGTTGGCCATGCTGCGACAGACACAAGACATACAATATCAAGTAATAGACCTTGATGCACCTTAGTAAAAATTCTTAAATATCTTGATGGACGAGATATCTCGTCGAAACAACTTGGAGGGTTAAGAAATAGTATTTTAACCGAAAATATTTGATTAGCAACCAACTTAACACGGGTGAAAGAAAAAATATATTAAAAATTGTATATTTACTTTCGAAAATCAAATGTTTCATAACTCAACCTGGAATCACCGCGATTTTAAACTTCTCTGCAAATACCTTTTGACTTGATCTCTACAGAGTTAGCGCTTCTGAATTTCCGCGAAGCTTATGATATATCCCGACATCCTGCAGCCAATACCACTAAGGATCACCCTTCCCTCACCAACCAACACTCAGTAATCGTCCAAAAGGGATTAACTCCTTGAATCCTTTAGAAAACGCGATACCAGCGCGAGCTGCCGCACTTCGTAGAAATCTCTGTCGAGAATTTCCACTCTGCTGGTTTTGCGAGTAGCTAAGAGTTTCCCTTAGCCGAGGGAAAGGATCGGAGTTTTAGGGCAAAATATTGAGAGAACTGGGAATTAGTTGAGCAAATAGAGTTGGTCTTAAGTGTACCTTTTGTGCGGTTGGGATTTGCTGTTGAAACTGTGGGTAGTTCACGGACGTTTTCGAAGGAATGTTGCATTCATAATATGGGTGAGGAAATATGTTAGGGGATACATGCCTGTTGATATAGTTGCAAGAGTTTGGCTAGGAATGTCTCGATTTATTGAATTATATTCTTTGTTGATAGATAGTTGAATTAATGTCGCAAAGGTAAGGTAAGTTAACTTTAATTAACGTCGTACTAGAGCAACACAGGCTATTGATAATGTCGCGATGGAGCAATGGAATGGGCTATTGGTGATGATACAGAAACGATCTCGAGATGAAAAATTGGAGAGCAACTAGTCTTTTTGAGCCTCAGTTAGATGACGAGGTCAACATCTGAGCCAAATTACCTTCTCTCCAAACTTCCACACCTTGCCAACGCTAGACCATTTGAGGCCATGGCAAGTTTAATGTTCTACAGCCGGACATTTCACCGGAATTAGTTTTGCTTTTGCAAGATTGACTCCGGTCGGTAATTTTCTGGGTTTTCTCCAACCGGGCCATAAAAGAAAAGTATAAATGCGTTCAAATAAAGTTGTTTTTCAAGTAATTCAATGAAGTGTAATTTGAATGTAAACAAAGAGGTAGTTAGTGTTGAATTAACGTCGTACTGTAACAACACACCAGGATATTAATAAGGTCCGCGGTAAATCGCGAAGGGAGAGATCCAAACATACGTTTCGATTTTGAACTACTGTCAGATGACCAAGTCAACGACATAGCTGGCACCTTGCTCTCCTAACTTCCATATAATGCCAACGTGAGGATATTTGGGGCCATGACAGATCTAACGTAATCCTTCACACTTCAAGACGCTTTTTGGCTGGACCGAGTTAAAACTTGCAACCCTCCGGTAGCTAATCCGTTTGCTCTTTCAACTGAGCTATAAACTCGCATAAAGGACTAACTCTGTCAGATGCATTACAGGTTGCTTTTGCAGCTGAATTAGCTGTTTCATTACCGTATTTAGAGTAAGGGTAAATATGTTGCAGTCACATACTTCATCGCGATTTAACTCTAATACTTTGTGCAACGCAACATGCATTATTGGAAAACTTCATAGGCGATATTTCACGGTTCATTGAGGGTATAGCTGATGAATGAGATGGCCGGGGCTTTTGAAACTAATTCTCGCTCTTTCCCCGTAGTGATCAGTTTTGGTAATGGTAATGGTAATTTTAGTTAACGTCGTACTAGAGCAACACAACGGGCTATTGACGACGGTCCGGGATCAGTCCCTTAAGGGAAAGATCCGAGGACAACACTTCGTAATTTTGAACCACGGTCAGATGACGAAGCAACACCTGAGCTGGCACCCCACTCTCCAAACTTCCACGCCAACCCAACGTGAGGACTTTCGGCCACGACAGATTTAAGGTGCACCAGCCGGCTCTACGCTACACCATACGCTTACAAACATCCATGCCCGGACCCGGATTCGAACCAGGAACCTTCCGATCTAGAGGCTAACACCTTAACCACTATAATCAGTTTTGAGTACGTGCGCGTGATACCACTAAAATGTTACCATACTAAATTGAATACAGTGAAGGGAGACTTAATTGTTAATTAGAATCGATAGCTGAAACCCGCAAAATCAATAGCTAATTAGGTAATAGTTTTCGACTTTTCCGTCAAGTAGTTAAATTGGGAGTAGTTTGGAACCAGATTCAAGGATAGCTACGATAGTTGAAAATTATTTCATTAATACTCAGCGGGGTTCAAAAGCACAATTCCATCTTGTAATGAATTGCAGTATTTACTTCAGGACCTTTGAATTTCTTGAGCAATGAAATATTTTCAAATTATTCTATTTTACAGAACGAACTAATGGAAACGTATCAAAAGTTTCTATTCCAATGAAAAGAACAAGGTAATCGTTACAAATAATTTTGTGGTGAAGAAATGAGCAATAAAATCTTTCTAAGTGAGTTATATAAAAGAAAAGGATCGATAGAACCTTTGTAAATGATTCTTATCTAAGAAAATTTCCAACAGATAGATAGTAAGGTAAGATACGAGGTAATGTAATTAATTTTTATGAATGTCGTACTCTAAGGCAACACAACGGGTTATTGACGACGGTCCGGGATCAATCTCTTAAAGGAAAGATCTGAGGACAACACCTCTTAATTTTTAACCACTGAAACAACGAAGTAACACCTGAGCTGGCACCCCACTCTCCAAATTTCCACACCAACCCAATGTGAGGACTTTCGACCACGACAGATTTAAGGTGCACCAGCCGCCTCTACACCATGCACTTACAAATATCTATCTAGTGACCCGGATTCGAACCAGGAACCTTGCGATTTAGAGAATAATACTTTAACTACCAGACCGCCTGGTCGAATAAATGACCAACAGAATCTTCTAAAGGATTGTATTACACATAAAAGACCGATTTAAACACTTCAAAGGAGTTTATTCCACAAAAATGTGTAACAGAATCGTTTCAATGGTTTATATTCCACATAATGGACCTATAGTTTTTTTTCAAACGATTTTAGGGCCCGATTGGAAGATTATCGGATTTATAACTGGAGGATTGCGAGTTCGAATCCAACCAAAGACCGTCGTGTACAAAGGGAGCTGGGGCACGTTATATCTGTCGTGGCCTGAAATGTCCTCACGTAGGCGTGGTTTTGAAATTTGAAGAGCTGGATGGAAGCTTAGGTGTTGCCTCTTCATTTTACCGTGGTGAAAAATTACGTGGTGCTGACATCGGATCTTTTCCTTTGGGATTGATCCCGGACTGTCGTCAATAGCTCGCTGTGTTGCTTCAGTACGACGCTATTTAGAATACCTACTATACAAACCAAGTGATTTTAATCTAAGGATGTTTACCAAGAGGATTATATTGTACAGTATGTAAACCAACATAATCGTTTGAAGAGAATCTGTTCTCAAGGAAAAAAAAAGCAACAGATCGTTTTCAAGAGATTCTATTCCAAGGAAAGAACTAATAAATCCTTTAGAAAGTGTTCCAAGGAAAGGACATACTGAAATATTTCACAAATATTCCATTCCAAACAAAGGACCAATATAATCGAAAGGATTCTAGCATAAGAAATGGTCGAATATAATCTTTCTAAGGCCCGGTGCACACATCTGATTTTTCAACGTGCAGCGCCGCTGCGGCACCGAAGCCTAACTATACACACATAACCGTGAAATGACACTAGTTCTCATTTCGCGCCATTTGCGATAAATATTCTATCGAAGTAAAGGTGTCTATTTTGCTTACTTGGAGTAAAAAAAGTATGTTGTGAAACAAAATAGACGTTACTGGATACAACCGTTTATAAATTATTATTTATATTCCATTCGTTTATGAAAACAAGGTACTTCAGAACGGAGACGAGTGTACGGCGATCTGCGGAACAAATTGCACGAAAGTTGGACGTGCGACTCAGCAGCGGCGAAAGAGAGACCGCACTTGCGTTGCCGCAGCAGCGCCGCACGTTGAAAAACTGGATGTGTGCACCGGGCCTAAAGGATTAAAGAATCCATGGTTTCTTAGATGCGGTTATTTATTTATTGATATCATTATTGAGCAAAAGCAATGCGATAGAGCCTTAGAGATCTCGCGAAGGTCAAAGGGTTAATGGTTGGTTGGTTTTAGGGTTTTATGGCGCGAGGGCCATATTTGGCAATACTGCGCCAGACACAAGACATACAACATCAAATAATTAATAGGATTAATGCAGGGCTCGAAATACCTTAGTGCACAGGTGCACTGTGCACATGAAAATAAAATTGTGCACCTAATTTTTTCCAGTTAGGTGCACGCAGTGCACTTAACGTTAAAAAAAGGGGCGAACGTGTTTTATGTTATTTTGATGTTTGAACAAAATATTAGAATCGACCTCTCTTGGTCTAAAGGAAAGTAATTAAAATTCTTATACAGGGTGGTCCCGAATTCATGGTACAAACTTTAATGGTAGGTACAGGACATTGTAACAATGATTTATTGTATAGGAATGTATAGTCGCAAGTGACGCGGTGAGGCGAAAACAGGGGAAATAACGGCCGAAAGGAAAAACAAAGATTTTATTGAAAGCGTTGTTGACAAGTGTCATGTTTACAGTAATTGTTCAAAATTGCGTCCACCAGTATCGATACATGCTTGACAGCGTCGGTGGAGCGATTGGCGTACACGTTCAAAGATGCCTGGTATTTCACGCACACCTGCAGCAGCTACAGATAAGCGAGCGACGAGATCCTCATCTGAGTCAACTGGAGTCTCATAAACAAGATGCTTTAGATGTCCCCATAAAAAGTAATCGAGGCTCGATAAATCGGGAGATCGGGGTGGCCAAGGGACTGGTCCACCACGCCCAATCCATCGAGTACCAAACGTGGCATTCAGGTAATTCCGTACATCAATGCTGAAGTGTGCTGGCGCCCCATCGTGCTGAAACCACATGCGGTTACGAATGGCGATCGGAACATAATGCAGCAGTTGTGGTAACACTTCTTTCAGAAAAATAAGATAGCTTCCGCCAGTGAGCCGCGTGGGTAGTAAGTATGGGCCAATCAAAAAGTCGTTCACAATACCAGCCCACACATTAATACTGAAACGTTGTTGAAACGCATGTCGACGCGTTGCATGTGGATTATCGGTTGCCCACACATGGGAATTGTGCGCATTAAAGACACCCTCGCGTGAAAATGTCGCTTCATCTGTAAATAGCACATAATCTACGAAATCCGGCTGCAACGCACATTGCTGCATCACCCACAGGCAGAAGTTCACGCGGCGAGGATAATCTGCCGGATTCAATGCTTGTACTTTCTGAAAATGGAAGGGGTGTAAGCGATTTTCGTTTAACACTCTGCATACAGTCTGATGACTCACACCTACGTCACGCGCAACAGTTCTTGTGCTTGACTCGGGTCTATCAGCCACAATGTTCAAGATGCTTTCTTCCAGCCTTGGAGTGCGTACAGCTCTTACTCGACCAGCGCCATGTCTGTTGACGTCGAACGCACCTGTTTCACAAAGTTGACGATGTAACCGTTGAAAAATTCTATGATCCGGCATTCGTCGATCAGGATACTCCACGCGATACATTCGTAACGCAGCTCTGCCGTTACCATTTGCACGGCCGTACATGTAATGCATGTCTGCTTTTTCTGCATACGTAAAGTCACCCATCGTCTACGGCAGCACAATTGTGAATGGCGCTTTTCCCTACTGCGATGCATCATGTTCAACAGCGGCTAGACATCTACTGCCCTCTACCGGCAATGATACCAACCGATCACTCCATTTCTCTTTCCTTTTATTTCCCCTGTTTACGCCTCACCGCGTCACTTGCGACTATACATTCCTATACAATAAATCATTGTTACAATCTCCTGTACCTACCATTAAAGTTTGTACCATGAATTCGGGACCACCCTGTATAAACACTATGCGAACATAAAATAGCTGGGCCGTAACGGGTTTATACACGATGAAGGTTTACTTGTGCTACTACCACAAGAACTTTCGGATGATCGAAACATTTTCCAGATGGCTCGGTTGAAGCGACTGTCGCGACAGCCATACGCTTGAGAAGGGAGAATTTAGATGTTTAATTATTTTTGTTTACTATCTACTACTAACCTATATAAACAAACACAACTAATAAAGTAGTTTACATTACATTAATGCTGTTATATTAAGTTTTTTTTAAATATGCACCTAAAATATAAACTGTGCACCTAATTTAAAAATTTAGGTGCACTAGGTGCACCTATATTATAAAATCTATTTCGAGGCCTGGATTAATGTTACCAAGTATGCTTTCAGCGCATATATATTAGCAGTAACAAATGAAAATGACTCTTACCAATATTTTGCATCTTAGTTACGAAAACATATGCAATGGCTGTAACTTTGACGCATTATTTAAGGATATCAAGACCAGTTGCTGCGTATACAGGGTATTTGAAAACATCATGTACTATATTATATGAGGGGTAAGAAAGGTTGGTTATTGTTTTACCACTCAATATCTAACCAAGTAGTGTAAATAAATGTTTCATTCTGTCTAGTTAATGTGAAGAGGCGGGGCATACAAAAATTAAACGGTGTTCCCAAGCGATATAAGTCGCCAAGCGCTTAATGGACTAGCCGTTAGGCTAAGTTTGATTAAATGGGTTGAGTTTTATGGCGGGACGACAACATTTAGCCAAACTGCGCCAAGCACAAGACAAAAACGTCAATCAAATGGACATACAGTGAAAGTTTGACTATACAGAACAGACAAATACACCATGGATACTTAGGTAAGTATTTTAACTGACATCGCACTGAAGCAACACAAGGTCTATTGGTGACGGTTCGAAGAGCTATACTGCATAGAAATAGGGACATACACACAGAAGGAAAGCTTCACGGACACAAAAGATAGAAATACACCTAGGGAGGAATTGACACTGCACCGCCAACAAATCGAAAGTTGCTGGTCCAGTGAGCAAAACTAGTTATAATTATTCAGTAGAGTGTACTGGAATAAAGTAGAGCTTGGCACTAGACTATCGAGATGCATTAATCAAGTATATAAGTATAGTATATACTATACATCATACGTCTTATCATTTTTATCCCGTCTTCCCATAGAAAGTAGCTAATGACTATAATAAAACCAACTCAATCCATGAGCAAAAAGTTGGGCTTCCAGATGAATTATCTATAACAGGATAGATGAATGAAAGTTTCCAGACAGATTAATAATAATCTTCCCAAAGACGTATAAGAAAAGGGAAACAGATGAATCAAATTATATATACATTGTTTATTTCATCATCTTCATATATGCGAGCATTTTGTTAAGTAGAAATAAACTAGGAAACATAGGCAAAAAGATCCATGCTTTTAATAAAACATCTGTTCATATCATAGGGGTGTTTCTTCTTCGTATTGCTTGGGGTAAGGATCATTCGTCTTCTTAGTTGGTTTTCTTCACTGGTTGTTCATATGTAGGTCTTTGAGATGGTGTTCCATTTGCTTTATGTGAGGATGAGTTTCTGGCTGAAAGCAAAACAACCGGGGAAAAACTTTTTTCTGTTACGAAATAATATGTATTTCTTGTTTTCTTAGAAAATAGCATTCGGATGTAAGTAACAAAATATGTTACATGGTTTGTTGGGGACAAAATCGTGTGTATGTCGTAAGAATTTATATTGTATATCGTTGAATATCGGTTTACTTTGTTTGTCACTTTATGTCTGCTAAGTTTAGTAAATATTTGCAACATATAATGTGTTGTTGTTTCTTATGACTACACTAGCAGACCGGAGGAGTGCCAGGCCCGTCGAAGACGGCAAAAGGGGGGGGGGGGTGCGCCTTCCATGTTATTGAGCCCCATTTGGAGGGTCCGACTTTTCTCGACATACATGGCCCATCCGTTTTACAGGAACGACCCTTTCACACATCCACTCACACATATCGTAATTTAGATCCCAATCAGAGGCCGATAACCCCCTGATAAGGTACCCCCAGAGGTATTGATTTGGTATGGGAACATGGGGGACTTTGTGACCACGACCTATTTAACTTGCCCCAGTCACCATTAGTGAACACGACGATCTTTAGCCAGGTAGAAGCGCCGATCTTGCAATCATCAAAATTGCAGGCTCCGCCGAGGATAGAACCCACAACCCTTCTGATGCGAGCCCGACGCTCTACTGACTGAGCTACCGCGGCTCACATATAATGTTGAAACCTCAAACACTTCAGATTGGACTTACGAGGTGTTGATAGTTGTTGTCGTGCGGGCCATATATGGCCCAATTGGGGGTGCAATTACCCTAGAGGGTCGGGCTTCTTCATGCATGACACAACCGTTTTACAGGAAGGTCCCTTTCACACATTCATTCATTCACTCACACATATCATAATTTAGATCCCAATCAGAGGCCGATAACCCCCTGATCAGGTATCCCCAGAGGTATTGATTTGGTATGGGAACATGGGGGACTTTGTGACCCCGACCTATATAACGTGCTCCAGCCACCATTAGTGAACACGACGGTCTTTAACCAGGTCCAAGCGCCGATCTCGCAACCATCAGAATTGCAGGCTCCGCCGAGGACAGAACCCACAATCCTTCCGATGCGAGCCCGACGCTCTACTGACTGAGCTACCGCGGCTCAGGTGTTGATAGTAAATCGACGATATGTACATTTCTTGTTTTGTATTTTCGGTGTTTGAAAATTCAATTCAAAATAACCCAATGTTTCGTTTGACTGAATATAGATTTAAATCTTAAGTATCCGTTCGTAATATCCACTACTATGAGGTGATCGAATATTTGTTTAAACAAACTGTGTTTACGAAATCCGACATTTTGCATTTGAGGATTAAATTATCTTAAGATATGTTGCATTCATTCAACTTTTGAAGTTAACTAACTGGTTATTTTGTTATACATTGAGCAACAAAGTTCACGAAACTTGTAGTTATGCAAATTTATTGAGCAATCGCTTTAGACATCGAGACAAGCAAATAAACCTCTACCCTCAATCCCAAACCAACTTCAAGTATCACAAACACACAATTACTTTTTAATATCAGACCTAACATACATATCCTGTGTTTAGACATCGACAGAAACTCTCCAAATAGTCAAATTATATCAACTAAATATTATCCCTAATTGGTCGGATATGAGTTGCGAATTCGCATTCATACTGGAAAATTCATTCAGGAACTCCATTCCTATTAGGTATCCGTTTTATTATCCACTGTAGTGAATCAGTTGGTCGAATATATGGTTACACAAACTATATTTACAATACCATACATTTTACAATTTGCTCAAATTTTTATAATCATGATGGTTGTTTTGACGAGGTATCTCGACATTTGCAAAAAATTGACCAGATCTTGATCTTGACATCAAGAAATCGACAGTGCTTTAATGACGTGATATCTTGTCATCAACGAAACTGGTCAGACCTTTATGGAGGAGATGTATCATTGAAACCACTTGGGGGGTTAAGGTGTCTGACATTCATTTAGACATCGCTCCAAATAAGCTGGTTACTATGTTACACATTAAGTGACGCAATTGCACAAATTTTGCATATTTCCAAGGTTTACGTACAATAGTTTTGGAAATCGATTCAAGCACATCAGGACTCTACACCAAATCCAAACCAGACTTATATGCCACAAGCACTCAATTCCTCTTTAACATCAGAACTGTTAGAGACATGGCATGTTTATTTATCGACAATCTTCAGATAATCAAATCATAATGCACTAAGAGACGAAAATAGTATCCCTAATTGGTTGGATACGAGTTACACATTTATATACCTTTACACATTTTTAGTCTTATACACATTTATATTTTTACAGGAATTTTACATTCATGAACTTAATTCAGTTTCGTTTAGCCAATTCAGTGAATCAGTTAATAAAATATTTGGTTACACAAACTACACATTCAACATCATGTGTTGCATATGCGAATTCAATTCTGTGTGTGTGTGTTGGGGTATCTAATATTCGTTTAGGCATCGCAGCAAATAAATTGGCTATCGTATTACACATCAAACGGCACAATTACACGAATTTTGAACATTTCCAAGGTCCACGTGCTAGTTGGAAATTGATATTACATATAGCGCGGCACCCCAAATCAAAACCGTACTTCTACACCGCAAACACTCAATTCCTCTTTAATATAAGACCCACCAGACACACACAATGCTTACCAATTGACAAGGGAATCTCCGGACAATCAAATCATAGCGTACCACGAGAGGAAAATAGTATCCCATAAAAGCATTTAACAATACTACAATGGCCTAGAGAAAGTTGTCTCAGGAAAACAATATCTACAACTACCAGCACTCTGCATGGCTACATACATGCCCGAACTTGGGTCGAATGAGTAGCAGGGAAAATAACGAGGGTCCTTCTGGTTGAGGTAGCATCGATTCTTTAGGTTCATATGTCATTGCACAAGCCACGGAGAAACAATGGAGTTAGTATGGACCACTGCCGGCTGTAGCTCGTTGTGGTAGACTGGAGGCTTGGCCGAGTTAGGTTGATTGTAGCGTTCATGATTATATTATTTCGATCATAGCGTTTGATAGTGATGTTGGTCGGGTCTTTATTGATCGTTTCTTTTTGGTTTTGATGTTTATTCTGGAGTTGGAGTCTCTGGATCTGGGAGAATGGAAGTAGCATTCCTTAATTTTGAGTTATGTGATATTTTTCTTCCATGCGATTTGAATGCTGAAACTGTATTGTCTTACGAGTAAAACTCACTAATTCGAATTTTTACACGATTTTGATATAGCTAGTTTTCTTACCTTTACTAGACAAGAATGTCTCCACATTCTGGTTCAGTAAAGGCAATAAAACCAATCATATCAAAATTGTGAAAAAGCTCATTCGAATCTTTAGGTATCTAAGGATATCTAGCGATGGTTTTTGGTGTTTCCATACGGCGCAAGGGCCATATATGGCCATGTTGCACAAGACATACAATATCACATGATCGACACACATTAGTTTTTACTGGTACAAGAGAGAGAACTATACTTAGAGAGGAATGTTCTTGGCAGGGATTGAACCTGCACTGCCTACAACTTGAAGGTTTGTAAGCGCTTTGGGCATACCCACTTAACCACGACAACAGCTGGATATCTAGAGTTGGTTGGTTGGCTTTAGGAAATATGGCTCACATACAATATTTGAAGAGCTTATATCTGGTACAATCAAATGCATCCAGAAGCCTTGCTAAAAATTACCTTGTAACAGGACACGACGGATTGTCCTTTGAAGACTTATGAGCAGGCACGTTGGATCTTTATACCTTTACGATGTACCACCTCTCCAAGTCATCTGGCTTGTGTTGGTTTCTGGCTTGTGTCTATGGAAATCTTGATCTAATGTTAAACATTTTAAGCATGTTAGGACTCGTAGACCTGGTCTAGCAGGGCCTTAACCATCCAGTTTTTGGCGTGATATCTTATTCATGGAGATTTCACGAATTTTGCTAGTGACTGTATATATTGTCAACTGAGATCTGAAAAGTTTGGATAAAGACAGTATATCTCATCTATTAAGACATGAACATCATTACTAATATATTTCTTTGATTAAGATCTAAAGAATTTTGCCAATGACAAGGTGATTCGTCATCAAGATATTGCTGATTGTTTGATGAAAAGATGGAGATCTGGTAAATTTTCTTCTAATGACGAGATTTCTCGTCCATCAAGATCTGATTAATTTTGATAATGACGAGATAACTCGTTGAGACATACCACCAGGAGTGTTAAGTAAATAATAGTAAACAAGCCAAAGGAACGGCATCAGTTTGACTGAAATAACTACAACCAAACATAAATCGTGTAAAGTCATTCTCAAATTATTTTATGTTTATCAGCCCGAGATAATTACTGTTTTAAATAGATATTTTTTTTACCTAACATGAAGCATTAATTTTTTTACTTGTTTTTTTTCTTCTAAAGCATGGAAAGTAAAGGTAGTTTCAGAAAATTTACCTATTCACAGCCCTAGAAATGTCCCATGTGGAATTTATAAAACATAGTACATAGAAAAAATTGAATATTTTCAAAAAAATAATTTTTCAAAAATCAAAAACCATTGAAAAATACAAACACTTCATGCGTAGAATCATAGGACTTCGATAAAAAATTTTTTATAGAACACAAGATGTGATAATGGTCTCTTATCATCTCAATAAAGTACTTTAAAAAATATGCTATTTTCGCAGTAACGACATAGAAAAAATATCTTGAAATAAACGAAACCAAATAATTGAACTTCTAATCTATCGAATAACGACTCGATTTTTTTCACCTCTGTACAGTACAATTAAAAAAAAGCAATCAAAGCTTTTTCCCAAGTGAATTTAATATTAAAAAATAATTGGGTAAGTAACTTATGCACTTAAAGTCAACGAAGATGGTACAAAATAAAGTTATTTCTATTTCTTATTCCCTAATAAGTATTTTCCCAGAAGGAAAGAAATGTATCTCTCACGTAGAAGGAAAAATTAAATATTTTTTCTTCTCAGATCTTTATAGATTTGAAAGATTATAATTACCATTCCTAACAACTTCGGTAATTAAGAAGTTGAATAATCCTTTTAAAGAATTCCGAAGATTTATTTATGCGTTTTAATTAACAACTAACTTCATCCTATGCAAAAGAAACCTAATTAACCCATTTTCAAAGTTCTTCAATGTTCATTGTTTTTTGTAAGGACTTATTCAACCTGGTTTTTAGCTCTTTTCACTTTGATACTATGGAGCTTTAACTTTTTTAAGGAGTCTTTATTTAAATTGGCTTTTTTTCCCTTTTTTCATCTCATTAAGAAAAAGCGGTGGAAATACTAAATGATTATCAATTTGCTTTTGAGTAAGGATTTTTGTTGGGAGACAAACTATTTGTGGTTTAATTTTACTGTCACTTTTTGCAGAGTGAAAGGTTTTCTAAAATCGTTCTTTAAATGAATTGGGAGTGAAAGGTTTTATACGTCTGCTCTTCCAATGAATCGGGGGTGATTTGTATTTGAAAACGAGAAGTACTTTGTTAAAGAGATAAATTTTTATGCAATTAATATCGAGATTCGTTAAATCGTACAGTAGATGGTACATACGAAAATTTTAACTAAAAAAGCACTAGTAATTAACTTTTCAAGAGTCTTTTAGACGAGGTTTCTCGACCATAAAGATCTGAGATATCTTGTCACCAAGAAATAGGCGTTGTTATGGTAACGAGATCATGATCTGGTGAGCTTTTTTTTAATTATGAGACCTCATCCATCTAGATATGGTGAACTTTCATCTCGAGATATTTCGTCTGTCGAGATCAGGTCAATTTTATTCAAATGATGGGATCTCATCCATCTAGATCTGGTGAATTTTCTTCAAATGATGGGAACTCATCCATCTAGATTTGGTGAATTTTCTTTTCATGAGATATTTTCGTCTGCCGAGATCAGGTCAATTTTGTTCTAATGATGGGATCTCATCCATTTAGATCTGGTCAATTTTCTGCTAATGAGGTATTTCGTCTGTCAAGATCATATCAGGTTTCTTCTAATGATGGGTTCTCATCCATAAAGATATAGCGAATTTTCTACTTATGAGATATTTCGTCTGTCGAGATCTGGTGAATTTTCTTCTAATGATGGAATATCAGCCGTCTAGATCTGGTCAGTTTTCTTCTAATGAAATATTTCGTCTGTCAAGATCATGTCAGTTTTCATCTAATGGAATCTCATCATCTAGATATGGTCAATTTTCTGCTAATGAGGTATTTCGTCTGTCAAGATCATATCAGGTTTCTTCTACTGATGGGTTCTCATCCATCCAGATACAGTGAATTTTCTACTTATGAGATATTTCGCCGAGATCTGGTGAATTTTCTGCTAATGATGGAATATCAGCCGTCTAGATCTGGTCAGTTTTCTTCTAATGAAATATTTCGTCTGTCAAGATCATTTCAGTTTTCATCTAATGGAATCTCATCATCTAGATATGGTGAATTTTCTTCTCATGAGATATTTAGTCAGTAGACATCAGGTCAATTTTCTTCAAATGATGGGATCTCATCCATCTAGATATAGAGAATTTTCTACTCATGAGATATTTCGTCCGTCGAGATCTGGTCAAACTTATTCTAATGATGGAATCTCAGCCGTCTAGATCTGGTCAGTTTTCTTCTAATGAGATATTTTGTCTGTCGAGATCAGGTCAATTTTGTTCTACTGATGGGATCTCATCCATTTAGATCTGGTCAATTTTCTGCTAATGAGGTATTTCGTCTGTCAAGATCATGTCAGGTTTCTTCTAATGATGGGTTTTCGTCCATCTAGATATAGTGAATTTTCTACTTATGAGATATTTCGTCTGTCGAGATCAGGTCAATTTTGTTGTTATGATGGGACCTCATCCATTTAGATCTGGTCAATTTTCTGCTAATGAGGTATTTCGTCTGTCAAAATCATGTCAGGTTTCTTCTAATGATGGGTTCTCATCCATCCAGATATAGTGAAATTTATACTTATGAGATATTTCGTCTGTCGAGACCTGGTCAATTTTCTTCTAATGATGGAATATCAGCCGTCTAGATCTGGTAAGTTTTCTTCTAATGAAATATTTCGTCTGTCAAGCTCATGTCAGTTTTCATCTAATGGAATCTCATCCATCTAGATATGGATGGTGAATTTTCTTCTCATTAGATATAGCTTATGTCAAGATCTGGTTAACTTTCTTCTAATGATGTAATATCTCGTCAATCAAGGTCTGGTCATTTTCCTACTAAGGTCTAGATATCTCCTCCATCACGATTTGGTCAGTTTAACAAGAGACAAGATACCTCAACAAAATAACTACCCTGAGGTTTAAATAAAATACGAAATTTTAATGTAAATTATGCATTTAAGTATATCTTAAATAAAGAGATAAAAATGAGCCAACATCTATTCGGCTGAAAAAAGACTGGCATTTATTTGAACAATTCTTCACTGTCATAAAATAATTCTTAATTTCAAATTACATAATATTTTTACGTAAGTAATCATTCACTATACACATGACTTCTCAAAGACATTTTAACATTATTTACCAAAGACACAATTTATTTATTCATTATGAATGTTTATAAAACAGTTTTTAAATATCTGCTATTTAAGTTTTATTTTCCTTGTCTTCTAACTATTCAAGTATTTTCTGTACTCATATTCTGAACACATACTACATGATTATTCATCAGTTTCCCGTCATCTGAATATTCGTTGTTATCACACTCCTATTTAATTATTATATTCCTGATCACAACTATTGTATATTCACTGTTTTCTTTTGTAATTAATGAATACAACTTGTCAGTAAAAAGAAAATAATTTCAGTCTTCTGGAAATTATAAGTAAAGTTAACAATATTAATTTCCTTAGACATTAGTATTCCAAGAATTAACAAGAAAATAGAAATTTACTATTCTTTTATAAGTATAAATAACCAATAAAAATATCACAGACACTATTTACTAATTATTTAATTGTGTTGTAATCTTTATGAAAGAAAATAATTCTGAACACAAACACTGTGTCCCAGAAAAGATAATCCGAATTACAAGCAATTTCGTTCCTGTATTCGTGAATAGCATTAATAATAAACATAATAGACGAAGTAAAAGAATTCCCCATCCAAGCCAGCTGTGTACCACGTAGAAGTAAAAAATTACAAAGCAATTCTTCCAAGTATGAAAGCCGTACAAAGAATACACTAGGCATCGATTGACTGTAGGTTTTACTGAGATCTGATTAGTTGAGACGAGACGTGAGGAAACTGCGGATTGGTTGCACCCTGAGAAAACGGCCACCATGATATGCCTGTCCATAGACACATATGGTGGGCATTATTTTGATGCTGCTTCAAATGGGCTCAGGTGGAAGTTTGGGCTAACACAGTCCACTCAAGAAATGTCTTACGAGTGTCCTGATTCTCAGTGCTATTTCAGATTTATCTCGATTGCGCTACTATATAAAGGATAATTGCTGGACTTGGTCCTTACTTAAATTTTAAGGCTGGAATTTAAAAGATATTTAGTGGAACAATGTTAAAATTCATTCAATCCATTACAGCGTTTGCAAGTTCTATGGTTATTTTAAACTGCTTTTTGAAAAACATGTGAGATGGGTTAAGAAAAAAGTAGATGATGATGGAAAGAAAAAGACATTAATGCAATGCATTATAAAATTTGGTTGATGTGACTGAGAATGTGTATAGGTAATAAGAATAAGGGATGAGAAAAACAGGACAAGACTTTAATCCAGGAGGTTGATGGGAGAATGAATCTAGTTGAGGATGAGAAGAACAGTCAAACAGTAAGTCAAGACATTGGTCTATGGGGTTAATGAGAATGAGAATGTTGATGGAGAGGAGAAGAACCAGAAATGCAAGCTAGATTGTTTCCTGGGGTTGATGGGAATTACGAATGAGGATGAGGAAAACAATAAGGTAAGTCATTGAGTCCATGGGGTTGATAAGAAAGTTGATGTTTACGAGGATGAGATAAATCAGAAATGCAAGCTAGATTGACACATGCGGTTAATTGGGATGGTAATGAGAAAAACAATAAGGTAAGTAATTGGGTCCATGGGGTTAATCAGGGTGATCTGATGGTGGTTGATGAGGGTGAACTGTTGATGGGGATGAGATAAACAGTAAGGCAAGCCGATGGTACTAAGCGTTGAGGAGAATAAGAATGTAATGGGGATGAGAAAAAACAGTAAGGTATCCCATTTGTTTATGGAGTTGATGAGAATGTCAATGTTTATGGAAATGAGAAAAGGGCCGTCTAGGCTAATGCATGGGGATAATAGTTTGATTGGAATTATATTGCGAAGGGACCATGATACATAAAACATACAATATAAAGTAATAGACGTCAACACACAATTACGATTATACTGACACAGAGAGAAATACAACCAGGAGGGAATCGATAATCTTCGCCTACAACTCACAGGTTGCTAGGGTAGTGGTAATATCCACTGAGCAATGAAAGCTACATGGGGATAATGGGAATTAGAAAAAAACCTCTTGAGTTTTGTAGGACTATGGGGTTGATGAGTATGACAATGTTGATAAAAACTATAAGGCAAGCAACACATTGGTTCAACATATGTCCTGGGACACTAAATAGACAGAAATATCAATGGGTAGACATGTTTCTGTGCAGAGACGGAGTATGCGTGCACATGTAGGATGCTGTCGCTTATCAAATCGATACCATCATGGTAAATTCATAATACAAACATCTAAAATTAATCTTTCACACACAGAAATCGCTACAGGTATGCTTTTTATGGGCTTAATTTAAAGGGTGCGTTTCATGCGCTGTGGCAATTTTTCCAGGGGAAGGAAACGGGCTAGATATTTTAGAAAGGGAACTCGCCCGGTATGATAAAGTCTGTCGTTATAATGTAATTTTATGCAATGCGAATAAATAATCGTGGAAAATAAAACTGCTGAGCTGTGAAAAACACATGGGGAAGAAAATGTTCATTAATAGAGGTGTAAACCAGGACCACACACATATTTTAGGTTAAAGAATTTCAGAAATCATTGTCAATTAAAATTGATGGAATTTCTCAGACATGCCTCTTTTACATACATATATTAGGTAAAATACAATGCGATGGCTTCTTGAAAAGCGCCACTACTTTCAGGGGTGTGAGAAGCCTTAAAATTGTCGAAATCAAAGCTTTTGAGCTCATTTTCAAGGAATCAAAGAAAACAATGATTTAATTTTTACATCGATTAGATTCTAGGCACACAGATATAATCAAGTATGAAGATTCTAAACAACTTTAAAAAAGTAATAAGTAAAATATTTCGACTAAACGAGGGAAAACGACTAAGAAATATAAGCGTTCGGCCGACACGAATATTGCTACCCTGTTGTGTGCAGCATAACTAATGATCAAATGAATCTATAGCCTTCATTTAACATTTTTTATAACCTAAACAACTGTAGGTTTAAAAAATACTATGCGTTTTTAAAATTTATCAGAAAATTGAGAAAGTTTGAGATGATAAAGTTGTAAAACTAATAATTTTCAAGATTTTTTTCAAAATAATAGTATACTAAAAACCTACAATTGTTTAGATTATAAAAAATGTTAAATGAAGGTTTTAGGTTCATTTGATCATTAGTTATGCTGCACACAACATAGTAGCAATATTCGTGTCAGCCGAAGGCGTATATTTCTTGACCCCTTCGTTTAGTTGAAATATTTTATTGATTCTTTTTTTAAAGTTGTTTATGAATCTTCATACTTGATTATATATGTGTGCCTAAATCTAATGAATGAAAAAATTAAATCAGTGTTTGTTGATTATTTGTAAATGAGCTCAAAAAACGATGATTTCGACAATTCCCACATCCCTATAACGGATTTATTGAAGATAAATCGCGTATTACGCCTTACCAAGCCTTTTCTTATTCGAGAAAGAACTGACGTGATGCGAACTAGTTTTAGTTCTCATAAATTAGTTTACTTCTCACTCCTTAGTTTCCGTTCCTATTGGTTAGTTTCAGTTCGCCTTATGTGCGAGTATACAGGGTGGTCCCGAATTCATGGTACAAACTTTAATGGTAGGTACAGGACATTGTAACAATGATTTATTGTATAGGAATGTATAGTCGCAAGTGACGCGGTGAGGCGAAAACAGGGGAAATAACGGCCGAAAGGAAAAACAAAGATTTTATTGAAAGCGTTGTTGACAAGTGTCATGTTTACAGTAATTGTTCAAAATTGCGTCCACCAGTATCGATACATGCTTGACAGCGTCGGTGGAGCGATTGGCGTACACGTTCAAAGATGCCTGGTATTTCACGCACACCTGCAGCAGCTACAGATAAGCGAGCGACGAGATCCTCATCTGAGTCAACTGGAGTCTCATAAACAAGATGCTTTAGATGTCCCCATAAAAAGTAATCGAGGCTCGATAAATCGGGAGATCGGGGTGGCCAAGGGACTGGTCCACCACGCCCAATCCATCGAGTACCAAACGTGGCATTCAGGTAATTCCGTACATCAATGCTGAAGTGTGCTGGCGCCCCATCGTGCTGAAACCACATGCGGTTACGAATGGCGATCGGAACATCATGCAGCAGTTGTGGTAACACTTCTTTCAGAAAAATAAGATAGCTTCCGCCAGTGAGCCGCGTGGGTAGTAAGTATGGGCCAATCAAAAAGTCGTTCACAATACCAGCCCACACATTAATACTGAAACGTTGTTGAAACGCATGTCGACGCGTTGCATGTGGATTATCGGTTGCCCACACATGGTAATTGTGCGCATTAAAGAAACCCTCGCGTGAAAATGTCGCTTCATCTGTAAATAGCACATAATCTACGAAATCCGGCTGCAACGCACATTGCTGCATCACCCACAGGCAGAAGTTCACGCGGCGAGGATAATCTGCCGGATTCAATGCTTGTACTTTCTGAAAATGGAAGGGGTGTAAGCGATTTTCGTTTAACACTCTGCATACAGTCTGATGACTCACACCTACGTCACGCGCAACAGTTCTTGTGCTTGACTCGGGTCTATCAGCCACAATGTTCAAGATGCTTTCTTCCAGCCTTGGAGTGCGTACAGCTCTTACTCGACCAGCGCCATGTCTGTTGACGTCGAACGCACCTGTTTCACAAAGTTGACGATGTAACCGTTGAAAAATTCTATGATCCGGCATTCGTCGATCAGGATACTCCGCGCGATACATTCGTAACGCAGCTCTGCCGTTACCATTTGCACGGCCGTACATGTAATGCATGTCTGCTCTTTCTGCATACGTAAAGTCACCCATCGTCTACGGCAGCACAATTGTGAATGGCGCTTTTCCCTACTGCGATGCATCATGTTCAACAGCGGCTAGACATCTACTGCCCTCTACCGGCAATGATACCAACCGATCACTCCATTTCTCTTTCCTATTATTTCCCCTGTTTACGCCTCACCGCGTCACTTGCGACTATACATTCCTATACAATAAATCATTGTTACAATGTCCTGTACCTACCATTAAAGTTTGTACCATGAATTCGGGACCACCCTGTATAACGGTTACTCCCTCGTCTTCTTATAGTTAGAGTAATGGTAATGATAATTTAAGTAAACGTCGTGCTAGAGCAACACAACGGGCTATTGACGACGGTCCGGGATCAGTCCCTTAAGGGAAAGATCCAATTTTATAGTTAGTGATGCGACATCGACAACAAAACATCGATGGTCAATATCAAAACATAGTTGTTAACCTTTACGTTGGGGCCGACCAACCGGTCTAGTGGTCAAGGTGTTGGCCTCTGGATCGGAAGGTTCCTGGTTCGAATCCGGGTCAGGGCATGGATGTAAATTGTGCTGTCCTTTGTTAGGGACAATGATGGTCCACCCATTGGGTGCCCCTTCACAAGTGACCATCACTTCTGGCCTTGTATAAGGCTACAATGACTTCGGTCAATTCTGTACTGTATTGTATCACGTATTTGTAGTTGTCTTTGCAATCTGTACTCAGCCTTGCCATTGAAAATAAAAATAAAAATAAAAAACCTCTACGTTGGGGCAGGTAGAGAATTGTTACCACTAAAATTTCGTTCACACCAGCGGCATGGTAGAGATCTGTGTACTGTGGATGTTATCCCCGTTTTAAGTGACCGCTGGCATCGATCACCATTTACGAGCTGTTAGAGACTGAACTTCTAGAGGGTTCCTCCTTTTGTTCGGTACACTCTCCTGTCGACCGTGAGGTGTGAACGCTTTGGGGGAAAGGCAGAAGGTCGTTCTGGTGATATCTATCTCACGCCATACGATACGCCACACAATACTATGAAAGGAAAGCGTCAGTCGTAAATGCCACTCAAGGCTCTATCGCTCAAGTTGGGTAATTAGGTGAGAAGGGGTCGGACATGTAGGTGAAAGAGCCGTTCTGTGAGACGATTGAAAAAAAAAACTAAGCGCCGCAGCGAAAAAGTTAATAATTACAACGCCCAAAAACCATCGATGTTTTAAAACATTAGAGTGTATTTAAACTTTTTATTCCCATTTTTTGAAACTGGTTTAGTAACCTCTAACATTAATGTTAGCCTGAGGGGGGGGGGGACTTAATTTGTCAGCTGCCGTGTTTATTAATTTGTAGCTGAGATTTTTTAACTGTCAAAAAAAAGTAAAAAAATAATAGAAAAGTTTAAAAAAAATTTATTTTCAAATTTAACAATACAAAAGAAAGGAATATTTACAACGATTTGAAATAGGCACTATATCAATTATAAGTAGGTAGGTAAATAGCAATAGTTATTGGTAATTATCAGCTTATGGGAATACATAACAAACTTATTTTTTATTTACTGTAAATAAAAAATATTGGGGCCTATAATTATTATATGTCCTAATATTTGTTTTTTACTGTCTGTAAAAAAGAAGTTTGCTAACTTTCTGCCCCTTAAGTAGACTTCTGTTTTCATTAACTATCCCACCAGTTAGTCTTTCTGATGGGAAGGATGCCGCCTTCACTGACAAGTACTTAGTTGCAATTTTTACTATGGTACTTTTTTCACTCAAAAACAAAACATCGACAACGTAAAAACATCGATGTTAAACAAACATCGACAACGTAAAAACATCGATGTTAAACAAACATCGACAACGTAAAAACATCGATGATAAAAAACATCGACAACGTAAAAACATCGATGTTTAACAAACATAGGCTAAAATAAATCGATGGTATTTAAATCGATGTTTTCATAAAACATCGATGTTTTGAAAACACAATATCAATGTCTCATTCCTACTTTAGTGCAGTATACATTGTGTTTGATGTCGTTGAATGTATGTGCTGTGTTGTAAGGTTCATGAAATTAAAACCCTGATTATGTCATCATGTATATAATTTGAGAAACACTGTCTCATTTTAGGCGTACCTGTGACTGCTCGCTGATGAAATTCATAATTTGCGATCAGTGTAAACACTGGGATATATCACCGATGCGCAAATTATATAGCTCTGTAAATATGAAGCGCGTCATTACGAAACTGACAGAACAACTAAAGCTGATGTTTGTTTACATAATCCAATAATTTAAACTAGTTTAATACAACGATATTAGTAATTGTTACATCTATTTAAACTGGAACTAGGTTGCATATCGGGTTTACAGTAGATTAACGTTACAGTTACAGATGGTTGGATGATATAGCTTCCGTCTGTCTAGTTACACATGAATAAACATAACATAACAGCGGAATTAAAAGAGGTTATGCTACATTTGGATCATATACTAGCATGCAACATGTATCGTAGGTAACACTTAAAACAATTGACGTAATATGGGATGAACAAAGCAGAAATTATTGAGTAAAAACAAGTTCGGGTCGAAAGTAAACACTCCTAGCACAGAACAAAGCATGATCTAGTCCAGGATTGTGGAATTATCGTTTATCTTTTTATGAACCCATGATCATGTGACCGAATCTAGTAGTAACGTGAAAAAGACGTTCAGGGCAGCTTGATCCATCGAGCCAACCTCATCTCATTGGTTGAAAATGGGCACGTGATTTTCCCTCTGTTTTTGGGTTCGAGAGTATATAAGTAAAATAAGTAACTACGGATGTAAATAAACAAGACAAGCGGATGGAGACACGGTTAACCGAAAATACAGGCTGTTTTGGTTGAGTCCAACTGTTATTTATTATATCAGTTTAAAAGTTTTCCCGAGTGCGATACGATTGGCCTAATATATTAGCTCTTTATTTTTTTTTAGCTTTATCACATTTAGTATAGTTTGTTTCGAGCACGATTGTATTTGGTGATTTTTCCAATCAACGTTTAGTGATGGATTCCGATCACATCTGTTCGATTCGCTGCAAGTCTTTCAAGACAAGTTCTGGAATGTTTCAGCATCAAGGGCAATTTCACGTTGCATCATCTGCAGTCACCAAAGCTGGTTAAAATAGTCTGACATGCCCAATTTGCAGTCTGACACAACCTTTAAAGAATGAAATGGAACAAGCCACAAATTCTCTCTAAGTTTACTCAAGAACTGTTTACATATCAAAACCTGTCTGCATCATATGTTCGTGGTCACAGTTTATCCCTGCTTTCCCTCCATCATGCTTTTCAAGAACTGTTTACATTTCAAAAGCTGCCTGAATCATATGTTCGAGGTAACAGTTTATCTCTGCTTTCCTTCCATCATGCATTTCAAGAACTCTTTGTATATCTGCTGCATCACATGTTCAGGGTCAATTTATCCATGCTTTCCAAGAACTGTTTACATTTCAAAACCTGCCAGCATGCCATGAACTCTGCCTCTGTCGTTGAATTGGATATGGTCTCCTGTAGTTTGCTTCACACGTAATTGCACATCCACCGTAGAAAGAAACTACACCTCTGCGAGACCTGAGTGTTTCTGCACAGCTGTTATCTGCATCACTAAACAACATCGGGCTTCTGTCATCTTCATTATTGTACACAATGCCCATATCCAATGATCTTGCAAAGGTATCTTAATGTCTGCATGATTTCCCAATCAGTCTCTGTGGGGTTGTCCAACTTATGAAGTACCAAACTCACTGTGTAAGCAATATCTGGCCTAGTCCCATTGCCAAATAAAGCAAACAGGCAACTGTTGATTGTTATGCAATTTCACTTCTTCGCCGGGCATGAATAAAAATACTACTGAATGTACCAAAGTGTGCGACAAAAAGAAAAGGTATTGGTACACAGTCATCTACACACAGTCCAGAAGAAATGGTGAACTCAAATATGTCGTCAGAGCCATCGTTACTTTATCTGCGCAGTTGAATGTCGCTAAAACCCATAACCTGTTGCAATATTAATGAAATAAAGTGATAGCTAGTTGAATTCGGGATTTAATAGCTAGTTGAATTCGGGATTTAATAACTAGAAAGTAAGATAATAAGAACAGCACGTCTTACTGTTCACATAAATTTTACTAGAATACAAAAAAAAGGAGATGCCAGATACATATAACACTAAATTGCACATAATATTAATCTGTATTCTGTTCAAAAAAGTGATCCATAAATCCTTTGCATCATGAAATAGGGTTCATAAAAATTGTATTGTGTCTTATTTGCTACACATACTGTGTTATTTTAGTGCTAATGATATATTATGTACAAAATTTATGTTTTGTAGCAATAAATGTACCTATGTATATGAAAAGGCGCTTCCCAAGATACAATATCACATGAAAAAAATGTACTTTGTGTTTCTAACCTATTTTAATTGGGCTTATAAAGTGATAATAATAGAGCATTATACAAAAACATAAGTTCTTCAGCAATATCTTATCATTTAAAAATTATTAGGCTTTCAGCATAGTTGAGACCCGAGGTTGAAGTAATTCATAATTTTTATCAGAAGAAAGAGAAAGAAAAAAAACAATTTGTATATGGTTGGTTCTGAAGAGGTTAGATAGAGGGTAGAAGTAGACTTTTTTGTTAACTTCAATTACGTGTGATTGTCATTTGAAAATTTTTCTCTATCTACAACATATAAAATTCTGTGTTAATAAAGATTATTTCTATGAGCAGTTTTCAGTTATGAAGAAATAGGAGTTCAAACTACCACTATAATTGAGTGTAGTGGAGCGTTCCAGCATTGCTTATTTTCTTATAACAATCATACATTGTAAATATAAAAAGCTACATCTAATGAACCATTCCTTGGTATCAGTTATCAATTACATAAGTAAAACAATGACGAATTATGCTATGAACAATTTAAGTATTAATAAATTAGTTATTTGTGAAAAAAATCTTATATGTGAAACAAAATTCTTAACTGAATGGGGGGTTTGAACCACCACTTCTTTGGTTATGCCAATGTTTTCATACAGCTAATGTACCACTGTTTCATTGAAATCCTTTACTATTTACACAAGTCTGGTTTATATTGGGCTGCATGAAGGAAAATGGTCAATACGACCCATTCCTCAACGTAATTTTTAAAAAATATTTACACAAGTAAAATTGATGAATTTTACTGTGAATAATTTGAGTTATTTTTAATAAGGAATTGATTTAAAAAAAAAAAAAAAACACTTGCAAAGTTTTTTTTAGCTGATGGGGTGTTGAACTCCCAAGCCTCCTGGTTACACGTATGTCGGGAAGTGGTGACGGTGCTTAACGTTTACTACTAAAGTTTTAAAACAACCCTCTCAAAAGAGTCATTTTGCATAAAAACCCCCATAGGGATGTGAAGGTGTCTGCAAGTAAATAATTGTTTACAATATGTTTAAAAAGCTAATGTGTACCATTGTTTCATTGATATTAATTAATTATGCAAGTAACAGTTATTAATTGTATTATGAACAATTTAAGTATAGGTATTAATATAGGAGTGATTTGTGAAAAAATTCTCAACGGACAGGGGGATTATTAGAACCCCCCCTTTTTACGCATATGATTTAGACTGATTCTATTGTGATTACTTGATTTTTTTGTTTTATTTGACCTTGTTATCTCAATATTTTACGTCCCTCTGACTTCAAGATATTGAGAGTATACTGTAATATTACTTAAGTTTACTAGTATTTTATTTTCTTCTCTACCAAAATGTCATGTGCAACAATCATTCCAAGTGTCAAGCTTTTCATTTCAATTCTTAAAATCCGCCCTTATATCAGATTAAAAAAAAATTTCTTTTTGTATATCTAAACATTGAGCTTTATGTTACATACTAACATCAACATAAGCAAAAAATCCATAACTTACTCTATAAAAACATTTAACTTCAAGAAACTTTTTATGTTTTATTACAATTACTGGAATTTTGTTTCTTGTCTGGTTGCTGGTTCAGATATTTATTAGTTAAAAAAACATCAATATTAAAACCTAAATGGTAGAAGATAACATCACAAAGCATGTTGGTATTTATAAAAATGCTGGGATGAGCACACACAGGTGCTATTTCCCATAGTAGATCTGACCACTTAAAATTATGTGGCTCAAATCAAGCAAAGGCTCCGACATTCTCGTTTGGGAAATATTTGATTGAAAGAAACAAAAATATGCTAAGCTTCTCCTGACGTGCAACGTTAACATTTAAAAAGTATCAACTCTGAGGGTTGGATTTGTTATGGTTAATAGTAAAAAAACTAATTTCCCCAATTTTAGCCCTACACCTTGGGTTATGCTCCTTCATTCAGCTGCCTTATTATTTTTGCATATTTTGATATAAATAATGGTTTTTAACTTTTTATATAATGCAATAAAATTACCACAAAGATTCATTTTAACGTAAAATATTTAATATAACTGATCAGTATAAAACATTTGTTTTTATAACCATGAATTAAAATAAAATAACCTTTGAGAAATAATTCTAGTAGAAAAAGAACTAAATATTAACAGAACTCATTCTTTTACAATTAAATCAGTTTATCCGCAAAGTTATGTTAATTTTAATTGAAACTGAAATTTGAAACTCTATTTCAACAGCCTACTATGATAATAATTTCATGAATCAAATTGTTTACTAGTTCTTTTTAAAATCAGATACTTATTTTAAAACCAATTTTCTGGAAGTTTTAATGCAAACGATGAATTAATTAGATGAGTTTCTGGTATTTTTAACAACGTACACCAGTAATTCCTTTCAAATGAAATTTTTTTTTTATCCAAACCAAGGTTGGAAAATATCGAGATTTTATAAAGAGGTTTGCTGGAAGAAAAATATATCTTTCTTTTTTAAAGCTATGAAATGGTTACTAATTGCAATAAGTGTGTTCGGAAACGAATGCATTTTGGAAACTGTTGATGTAACGTTAGTTAAACACAACGGAAAAGGTAAACAAACTTGTTTACATCTTTAATTTTACTTATACACTCTCGAACCCAAAAATAGAGGGAAAATCACGTGACCTTTTTCAGCCAATGAGAAGAGGTTGGCTCGATGGATTGAGCTGCCCTGAAAGGGCTGTGTAACGTGACTCTTAGACCTCTTTCGTCTGCGAGATAACGAATACTGTTACAAATTGACGATACATTGGAATACAAAGGAAATCAAATACAGATTATATGAGCGATTTACAGTAGAAACAAACCAGACGGTCTGAGCAGGTTTTTCATTTACTGTCCTTGTGCTCTCGTATATACTACATCTTATTAAAATTATTTAAGATAAGGTTGTGTTAAAATATACATAATCGTCATTTGCCAACACTTGGAGTTTAACACGTTCGCTGCCGTACTCGTGCCAGCTCGTTATGTGGCGTTAGCACCAAAGAGCCAATCACGCTACTGTGAGATCGTAGTCTACAAGGGAGCCGACAGCCACATGTGTGGAAACAACTCATTGTCGGCCTCTGTTTCTTGTTCACCCCGATTTCCACCGGACAGCGGGGCTTTTTGAAGAACCGCCGGTTGTCGTTTTTTTTCGCACATGTGGGGGATCTGAGACCCCTTGAGTGGGAGGTGAATTGGAAACAGAGGCGACGCGGAGAAAAAAAGGTTGTTGCCCCGAGAAGGAAAGGGGACTCGAGCTAAGGAAGCCACGGAGGAAGGTGGTGAAGGAGGTAGCTCGCTGCAAAATTACACGGGGACATCAAACCCCGTTGAAAACGAGACAAACTGTGATAGTTTGACACTTACTGTTTGAACAGGAACAATCGGGCTGTTTGTCATCGATTGTAAAATTCATTGTACATAGTAGTTGATGTAAAATTTCTCTTGACATAATTAAATTGTATCAAACGAAAACCACTGAGTCTCACTCCATTGGTAGTAGTGTGGTGTACCAAAAACGCCACAGCTACTAATTGGTGGCAAGTGGTCGGATACAGAGTTTAAGTCAAATAAACTCGGAATCCAGTGATTGTCCAAAAGGGACATACTGCTCGACAGAAGGAGTGGACTTGTGCTCGGAATCCAGTGATTGTCCAAAAGGGACATACTGCTCGACAGAAGGAGTGGACGTGCCAAGAGGACCCTAAAGTTCTGAGGAACTAGCTCTGAGGAGCAGGAGGACGCCAGACTCTGGAAAGCCCAACGTCGGTGCCTTGCTGGGAAGTCGAAAAGCCCGGGACCAGTGGAAAGTTCTCCGGAAGGCCCTGCGCTCGTGACCGTGGAAGCTTAACGGACCAGTGGAGAATTCTCTAGAAAACCCTGCGCCTGTGCCCAGAAGGACGCCAGAGAAACCCGGTGCCTGCGTTTTCAAGTGTGTGGAGTTCAAGAAGAAGAGTCAGAAAAAGGGGTGAGTCCTACCTTATAGTAATTTCTGAGAGGCAATAGAAAATGGGATTTTGAGGAAAATTTTTAATGTTTTGTTGACAGAGTTTTGCTTTGAAGAAATTTTTTTTTGGATTGTATGAGTGTAGTTAGTTTGATTACATGGTTTTAAGTAATGTAATTCATGTGTAAAGTTTTATCGTGTTTTGCTTAGGAGTACTCAGTTTTGGAATCCTTTAAGTGATTTTTGTTATTTTGAATTTTTACCTTGTAGAGTAATTTAGTAGTGTTATGGCTAATTTCCTTAAAAAACAAAGGAAAAATATTCTAAGGCTTTTAGCAGCCGAATTCGAAGTAGTTGTAGAGGACGCGGTATTAGTAAAAGATATTATTAAGGCAATCGAGAGAGCGCCAGAATATGATGAGGAGACAGCAAAAGCGTTCTTGGAACGAATTTTAGAAGAACAGGCTGATAAAGATAATATAGCGGATAAAGAACGGGCTGATAGGATAGCTAGGGAGGAACGAGAGTTTGAATTGGAAAAGTTAAGACTAGGACATGCAATCGAAGTAGCTAGTGTTGAGTCAAACAGTACACTGCCTAGAGAAACAATCACAAAAAAAATTAATTTGAAAGACTTGGTTCCTAAATTTGATCCTAAAAGTTTAGACATAGCACTGTTCTTTATGATATTTGAGCGACAAGCCCAAAAAGAAAGGGTTGAAGAAGATAGGTGGGTATCGCAGCTAATTCCGTTGTTGCCAGCCGATGTAGCGGAATTAATAGTGAAAGAACCCATCGAAAAAAATGATGATTATGGTTACATAAAAAAAATGTTGATGAAGAGATTTAGACTGAGTTCGGTTGCTCTACGTTTAAAATTTGAAGAGCACTCTAGGAAATCAGGGTCGTTATGGTCTGATCTGGTTTATGAGCTCAGGGGTTATTTGGAAAGTTGGTTAGAATCAGTGGAGGTTGGAGATTTCGATGCGCTTAAAGAATTAATGCTCACAGAACAAATTAAGAAGAGGGTACCGGTTGAAGTTAAAGAACATTATTTAGACAACTGGGAAGATTTTAGGCAAGCTACGGAGTTAGCCGAAAAATTGGATAATTACGAAAGTGTAAGACGAACCTTCAAGAAAATTGAGGCCAAACCAGGGGAAAAGAGAGCATTTGGAGGGGGAAGACATTTTTCGGCAAATAATAAAGACAGGGGAGAAATCCAAACTAGAGAGGAAAAACCGGAAAAGAGAGAAATGTCTAGGAAAGATGTAAATAGGACTTTCGAAAGAAAAAAACAAATAATTTGTTTCCAGTGCAATCAACCCGGGCACATTAGACCTGATTGTCCAACTTTTAAAAAGAATTTTAGAGAGAGTGTAAATAATTTGGAAACGGGGAGTGACTTAAATGAGAGTTTTAATCCCTTTATGAGCAAATTGAATGTAAATGGAGTGGAAAAAGACTGTTTGCGAGATACGGGTAGTTGCATAGATGTGTGTGTGAAGAGTTGGGTAAACGTTGAAGATTTTACGGGTGAAGTCACGTGGGTGAGACAACCCTTAGATACCGAATGTAAATGCTTACCTTTATCTAGAGTTGTGTTGCAGGGAGACTTTGGTACTGTAACTACTAAAGTTGCAATTAAAGCGGACGAACTAGACCAAGGATTTTATTTGCTGGGAAATAAAACGGCTCAATTAATTGAGGAGGCTAGAAAAAACCCAGTCCCTTTAAATGCAGTTATAACGCGGAGTAAAGCCAAAACAGATTCGGCGGAAAACGTCTTCGACCCGTCGGAAGGGACCAGAAGAAAAACACGAAGGGAAAAAGATTCCTCGAAGGTAGTAGACGATAAGGGACAATTTATCGAGAAGGGTGAAAAAATTGTTTCCCCCATAGTAGAAAGCGGTGAAGGGATCGTGTTACCGGATAGGGAAATGTGCGAGACGGGGCTAGCTGGAATCTCCTCACAACAGTTTGAAACCGCTCAAAGGAACTGCGAATCGTTAAGAAAATACTGGGAGCGTATTAGTCACCCGGAGGAAGGAGAATTTGAAGAAAAAGCGGGAAAATTAGTTCGAAGATCCGTATCTAAGCGGGGTGGGGAAAAAATTCAACTGTGCGTTCCAGTTCCGTTTAGGGAAAGGATTATGGCTTTTTGTCATGATGAAATTTCGGGACATTTGGGTACAACGAAAACCAAAGACAGGGTGTTGCGCTATTACTTTTGGCCAAATTGTTATAAGGACATCGAGAGTTTCGTGAGAGCATGCGATTCTTGTCAAAAGGTAGGAAAAAGCGGGGATAAACGAAAGGCCCCATTAAAATTGGTACCTATAATATCGGAAGTTTTCTCTAAAATTAATATTGATGCGGTCGGTCCTCTTCCGCTTAGTAATAAGAACAACCGGTATTTAATTACGACGATCTGTCTGGCATCAAAATATCCAGATGCCATTCCGGTGGAAGATATTTCGTCAACGAGTGTGATAACGGCTTTGCTCACTGTTTTTTCACGAACGGGTTTCCCTGGGGAAGTTCAGAGTGATTTGGGGAGCTCTTTCACAAGTGTTTTGACCACGGAATTTTTTTCCAGATTTGGTATAAAAATTACACATAGCTCCGTGTGTCATCCTCAGAGTAACCCTGTGGAAAGGTTCCATTCTTCGGTAAAACGGGTTTTAAAGGTACTGTGTTTGGAAACTGGAGAAGACTGGGAGTACAATCTGCCGGCTGCCTTATTTGCTTTACGTACGGTGACTCACGAAAGCACCGGTTTTAGTCCCGCCGAGTTAGTTCACGGGAAAAATTTGAGAACCCCCCAAACACTTGTATATGAAAATTGGTTAGCACCAGAAGAGTCGGATCAAAATGTGGTGGATTACATTTTGGGATTGGTAAATAGGCTGAAAAGATGTCAGGAGTTGGCGGTACAGACGATGTCGGAAACTCAGGAAAAAAGGAAGGCCTGGTATGACAAAAACGCAGTGTCCAGGGTTTTTAAAGTAGGGGATAAAGTGTTGGTTTTGGCTACGTCTAAACCAAACAAAATGGCCGTAAATTGGATAGGACCTGGCACGGTGACGAGTCGGATTTCGGAAACCAACTACTTGATAGATATACCCGAAAAAAGGGAAAAGACAACCATTTATCATGTTAATCTAATGAAGTCATATCACAAGCGAGCTGATTACATAAATTTTATTATGGATGAAGGGCTAGAAGAGATTGAGCAAGAGGCCGAAATCCCGTACCCTTTACCTAATCCCACTCAATTTGACTTGCAAGAAATGATCCGGGGAAGTACTTTAGAAGAGAGGGCAAATACCGAGCAAGTCGATCGTTTTGCCAAAATGTTACAGGAGCACGAGAAGGTGTTTTCGTCGGATCCCGGTAACACAGATCTAGTAAAAATGAATATTGAACTTATTAGTTCGGAGCCGGTTAGGGCGAAACCCTATCGAATGTCCCCTAGACAAATAGAAATTTTAAGGGTGGAGATTAAAAGGTTGTTGGAGCTTGGGGTGATAGAAATTGGGCAATCAGACTATGCATCGCCCATGATATTAGTGGAAAGCCCAGGTAAAGATCCTAGACCCTGTGTGGACTATCGGCGATTGAATGCCATCACCAGGACTGAATTTTTTCCCTTGCCAAATATAGAGGAGGTGGTGGAAAAAGTGAGCGCTGCTCCTTTTATAACGATAATGGATCTGACAAAGGGGTATTTTCAGATACCCCTCACTGAGAAGGCACAGAAATACGCAGCTTTCGTAACTCCTTTTGGGGCATATCTCCCGAAGAAAATGATGTTTGGGCTAATAAATGCTCCATTTTATTTCTGCAAATTGATGGCCCAAGTTTTGGAAGGGTTAGAAAGTTTTGCGGCCCCATACATCGATGACATCGCGATTTTTTCCCCAACATGGGAAAAGCATGTACAGGATGTGGGAAGCGCGTTAAAACGGCTAGGAGAGGCAAAACTGACCGTGAAGCCTGCAAAATGTCGTTTTGCCCAGGATCACGTGAAGTTTTTAGGTCATGAGGTAGGGTCAGGAAAAAGGTCTCCTAGCGAAGCTAAAATTCAAGCTATTCGGGAATTTCCTACTCCTGCGACCAAAACCCAAATTAGAGCTTTTCTAGGGATTTGTGGCTATTACTCGCGATACGTCAAGGATTATAGTGTCATGGCGGTTCCTCTGACAAATGCCCTGAAAGGCAGGGAAAAGAGAGGAAAAGTGGTCTGGACCGAGGAATGTGAAAAAGCTTTCTCGGCTTTGAAATCAAGTTTGATGGGAAGCCCAGTACTATATGCTCCGGACTATAGTCAAGAATTTGTCATGCAGACTGATGCAAGTGCTAGTGGAGCAGGAATTGTCCTGTCTCAGAGACTGAATGGGGAAGAACACCCAGTATTGTATCTAAGCAAAAAGTTCTCTAAAGCAGAGAAAAATTACAGTACTATAGAGCGGGAACTAGCGGCTATTGTATATGGTTTGAAGAAACTGAGACACTACTTAGATGGGCAAAAATTCGTGATTGAGACAGATCATAACCCCCTGACGTTCCTAAAGAGAATGGTCGGTACAAACGCACGTCTCACTAGATGGGCGTTATGTCTTCAGCAATTTCAATTTACAATTGTACATCGTGCTGGTAAGCGAAACGGAAATGCGGATGGGTTAAGTAGACAGGATGAGTAACCCAAGGCTAAATTTTGATGTATATAAGCAACCTTAGTTTTGCTATATTTGTCTTTGTTATTTCAGTGTAAGATTTTTTTTTTAATATTAGCAAATTAGAGTAACATTAGTTATTTTTGTTTTGTGTGTTTTTTTGTAAACTTATGTTATTTTTCTTTACTTGAATGGTTTGCAAAACTGAGCCTATGGTTTCGGATTGTCTTTAAACTGATTTTTTGTTTTGTTTTAATGATATTGGTTAATTCTGGTTGTGGTGAGATTAAGAGGGAAGATTGTGCCTCTCAGATCTCACTTTAGGATGGCTCATTTCGCCCCTAGAATCAAATTTTTCCTTGACCCCGAAATTTGATTTTTAAGGGGGGAGGTGTTGTGAGATCGTAGTCTACAAGGGAGCCGACAGCCACATGTGTGGAAACAACTCATTGTCGGCCTCTGTTTCTTGTTCACCCCGATTTCCACCGGACAGCGGGGCTTTTTGAAGAACCGCCGGTTGTCGTTTTTTTTCGCACATGTGGGGGATCTGAGACCCCTTGAGTGGGAGGTGAATTGGAAACAGAGGCGACGCGGAGAAAAAAAGGTTGTTGCCCCGAGAAGGAAAGGGGACTCGAGCTAAGGAAGCCACGGAGGAAGGTGGTGAAGGAGGTAGCTCGCTGCAAAATTACACGGGGACATCAAACCCCGTTGAAAACGAGACAAACTGTGATAGTTTGACACTTACTGTTTGAACAGGAACAATCGGGCTGTTTGTCATCGATTGTAAAATTCATTGTACATAGTAGTTGATGTAAAATTTCTCTTGACATAATTAAATTGTATCAAACGAAAACCACTGAGTCTCACTCCATTGGTAGTAGTGTGGTGTACCAAAAACGCCACACTACAGCACGTGGTGTGGAGTGATGTCTCAAGCAAGTCAGTTGATGATATATTGGAATACAAAGGAAATCAAATACAGATTATATGAGCGATTTACAGAAGAAACAAACCAGACGGTCTAAGCAGGTTTTTCATTTACTGTCCTTGTGCTCTCGTATATACTACATCTTATTAAAATTATTTAAGATAAGGTTGTGTTAAAATATACATAATCGCCATTTGCCAACACTTGGAGTTTAACACGTTCGCTGCCGTACTCGTGCCAGCTCGTTATGTGGCGTTAGCACCAAAGAGCCAATCACGCTACAGCACGTGGTGTGGAGTGATGTCTCAAGCAAGTCAGTTGATGATATATTGGAATACAAAGGAAATCAAATACAGATTATATGAGCGATTTACAGTAGAAACAAACCAGACGGTCTGTGAAGGTTTTTCATTTACTGTCCTTGTGCTCTCGTATATACTACATCTTATTAAAATTATTTAAGATAAGGTTGTGTTAAAATATACTTAATCGTCATTTGCCAACACTTGGAGTTTAACACGTTCGCTGCCGTACTCGCGCCTGCTCGTTATGTGGCGTTAGCACCAAAGAGCCAATCACGCTACAGCACGTGGTGTGGAGTGATGTCTCAAGCAAGTCAGTTGATGATATATTGGAATACAAAGGAAATCAAATACAGATTATATGAGCGATTTACAGTAGAAACAAACCAGACGGTCTGTGAAGGTTTTTCATTTACTGTCCATGTGCTCTCGTACATACTACATCTTATTAAAATTATTTAAGATAAGGTTGTGTTAAAATATACATAATCGTCATTTGCCAACACTTGGAGTTTAACACGTTCGCTGCCGTACTCGCGCCTGCTCGTTATGTGGCGTTAGCACCAAAGAGCCAATCACGCTACAGCACGTGGTGTTGAGTGATGTCTCAAGCAAGTCAGTTGATGATATATTGGAATACAAAGGAAATCAAATACAGATTATATGATCGATTTACAGTAGAAACAAACCAGACGGTCTGTGAAGGTTTTTCATTTACTGTCCTTGTGCTCTCGTATATACTACATCTTATTAAATTTATTTAAGATAAGGTTGTGTTAAAATATACATAATCGTCATTTGCCAACACTTGGAGTTTAACACGTTCGCTGCCGTACTCGCGCCTGCTCGTTATGTGGCGTTAGCACCAAAGAGCCAATCACGCTACAGCACGTGGTGTGGAGTGATGTCTCAAGCAAGTCAGTTGATGATATATTGGAATACAAAGGAAATCAAATACAGATTATATGAGCGATTTACAGTAGAAACAAACCAGACGGTCTAAGCAGGTTTTTCATTTACTGTCCTTGTGCTCTCGTATATACTACATCTTATTAAAATTATTTAAGATAAGGTTGTGTTAAAATATACATAATCGTCATTTGCCAACACTTGGAGTTTAACACGTTCGCTGCCGTACTCGCGCCTGCTCGTTATGTGGCGTTAGCACCAAAGAGCCAATCACGCTACAGCACGTGGTGTGGAGTGATGTCTCAAGCAAGTCAGTTGATGATATATTGGAATACAAAGGAAATCAAATACAGATTATATGAGCGATTTACAGTAGAAACAAACCAGACGGTCTGTGAAGGTTTTTCATTTACTGTCCTTGTGCTCTCGTATATACTACATCTTATTAAAATTATTTAAGATAAGGTTGTGTTAAAATATACATAATCGTCATTTGCCAACACTTGGAGTTTAACATGTTCGCTGCCGTACTCGCGCCAGCTCGTTATGTGGCTTTAGCACCAAAGAGCCAATCACGCTACAGCACGTGGTGTGGAGTGATGTCTCAAGCAAGTCAGTTGATGATATATTGGAATACAAAGGAAATCAAATACAGATTATATGAGCTATTTACAATAGAAACAAACCAGATGCGACTTAACATTTATTCTCTTCTTCAATTGGCATTATATGTTAGGTGTTGGCGTGGAGTAAAGGTTAGAAGCTTGTTTTATAGGCATGTGGTATCGAATTTATAGCTTTATTAGTTATTAAAAAAATAATAATATGAGCTGTAGAGACGATAGTTCTGTAGGGCCTTTACGTTCCAAAGAAAGAAAAATGCAACCTAAAAAGCCTCTAACACATGGTAAAATTTCGAATTCGTCGCCTGAGCTTTCGCCAATCTATTCTGGTATTGGCGAACTTTTCAATCATATTTGTTATAAAAAGTAATAGTAATAGTAATTTTAGTTAACGTCGTACTAGAGCAACACAACGGGCTATTGACGACGGTCCGGGATCAGTCTCTTAAGGGAAAGATCCGAGGACAACACCTCGTAATTTTGAACCACGGTCAGGTGACGAAGCAACATATGAGCTGGCACCCCACTCTCCAAACTTCCACGCCAACTCAACGTGAGGACTTTCGGCCACGACAGATTTAAAGTGCACCAGACGCCTCTACACCATACGTTTACAAACATCCATGCCCGGACCCTGATTCGAACTGGGAACCTTCCGATTTATAAAAAGTAAGTAGGCTTCTGATGGAAAAACCCATTTCTACGCGGCGTGGCAATAACTATAAACACATATTTAAGTACCGGCTGCAGAAAATTGTGTTAATCAAGTTACACATTAGAAACTTATCCTTTAAAATTTTTATTCGCGAACTGCGGAAATACGTAAAGTAATTGGTATTAGCGCAGAAACACTACGGTCATCTATATTTAGCTCAACGGAAAATAGTTTTCATATTCAATTTTAGCACGCCCGTGCACTAAATTTACCAGCTAATTGTGAAAATATTCTGCAGATACAACTAAGTAGCAAAAAAATAAACTTCAACAGCTATTAAGATATTCAGTTTCCTGACGAGTAGAACTATTGATTAGTTTAGCTCTCTTCATAACCTTAGTAATCCTGAAAATAACGTAGTATTTTAAAGTCCTTTTAATTTCTCTTAAACATTTTACAAGAGCTGCAATTAATGTAGAAAGTATAACTTTTGTATATTAAACCCATGCGTAATTTTAATTTGACACACACAAAATTTGTTTATTCCGTGTGCGAACTTTGTAACTAACACTAAAAAATAACTTAATTAAAGTATAAAAGTGATTATAAGTATCTCGCAAATTGATGGAATTTCGGAATATTAAAAAAAAATCAAGAATTTAGCAGACACGCACTTAAATTTTAATTGTGAAAATACTCTGCAGATATCAATAAAGAGCAATATAAATATCGTCAGGGGTTATTAAAATATTGCCATTTTTTTAAAGAGTGGAAATATTGATTCTTTAGTTCGCATTATAAATTGATTCAACCGTATCAAAACAGAAAAATCCTGCCAACTAAAATATACACTAGGATACACCAAATTAAGCCAATTCAGATACGAAATACTTAAGGCCCAGTGAAAAACTTATGAGGAGCGCCTATTACATTTACGAAAACTTCACAATGGCGGAATGCCAGGGTACTTAAACGCAGCTCATGGAAATAGAAAAATAATTGCTCGAAAAGTTTAAACTGAAGTGGGGGATGAATAATAGTCGAGAGATAAATTACAAAATTTCGACTAAAAAGCAAGGGCCTCTCATTTACTTATCGTACCGAGGGAAAAGATCAACGTATTTATAAAACATTTTTTTAAAGAATACTGAAGGAAAAAAATGGCTATACAGTTTCTAACTAATGAAGCTTGGAAAGGAAATTTCGTAAATCTTCTTAGGGTCTGAGGAACTCTGATAAGACGGATTTTAGTCATTATGCGCTGGACAAGAGAAAAATCGAATGTTACTTTTTTAAGTCGAGAAATAGAATTCAATAATGCAGTTCTTTGTTCTACTATAAAATAACGCAGGTTGTTTCCGCTTATAAAAAGAAATACCGCTTTTTAAAATGGTAGATCGAATGGACTGGCTACTCCAAATTTTTTACCTCAATAGAATGGAAAATTTTTGGTAGGTAGGTATTTTAATTAACGTCGAACTGGAACTACACAACGGGCTATTGACGATGAATGGAATCAAACCTAACGTTAAGGATTCGTGGAAACTTTTTGGTAATTTGGTATTTGTTTTAATCAAAGTTATACTAGAGAACACAACGGGCTATTGACGATGGTCTTGGATAAATCCCCTAAAGGAAATATCCGAGGACCACACCACGTAATTTTGAACCACGATCAGATGACGAGGTAACATCTGAGCTGTCACCCCACTCTCTAAACGTCCACACCAACCCAACGTGAGGACGATCTGTTAATTCTTCAACGGTGGACTTACTGCTAACCAATCAGAGCGTGGCAACCCTGTTGTTGTGAAGTGGTTGGCGATCTTGTTTCTTTGGCGATTCTCACACACCACATGGTCACATGATATTGTGTAGTTGACTCTGATTGGCTCCTCATATATATATATTGTATGGTTGTTGTTAGTAGTATTTCTCGCCAACTTATACTAAGGGGAAGGAAAAATGATGCCTTCTTTTAAAAAGCTTCTTTTCATGAAGCAACGATGGCTTAATGGCTAAAGTCACCAACCTTCAGATTAGCGTCGGCAGCGGAGGACGACTTCCCGAGTTCGAACTCAGCTGTCGGAAAAATTTTTAGATCCTCCAAATTATTTTTTAAAAATTCCAATTTAATTCTTTTTGATTCTAAATTACGTTTCCTAATTTTTAATACCCTTTTTATATTTTTCCAAGCTTCCGTTGATTTTACATAAATAATCTAAGAACCACTCCTGAACTCACTACCAGCTGATATTTTTCCGCCCCTTTGCCGTCCCCTTTGCCTTAGGATGATGGTGTCGTATCCACCCCTGGTTTAGGACCATTCTGATGTGACAAAAAGCATACATAAAACACTAACTTATATAATTATTAATTTATATAATAAAAGGATACAATATTTATAATACTACTAGGGGGCCTGCCCCCTGCTCGCTAACGCTCGCCAACCCTCGGAGGATTACTCCGCAATCCTCATTGGTTCGCTGCGTGAACATATGCTCGCTTCGCTCGCATCAATGAAGACATGTGTCCTAGCAGAAAGGATTGTTTACAAAATATGATATTCCAAAAAAATATTTTTCAAATCTAAATTTTTTTATGTTTTTCAGAAAAGATATTTACAGTATCTCTGGAATCCGAATTAAAACGAAAATTTTGAGCAAATTTGACTCGAAATGTGAGCGTTGATATGGAAATTGAATACACAACATGTTGTTTGTATATACATTTACTCCTGCACTCGAGCCACCCACGCATTTTCATTGAGTTTGTCGTCAAAAGTTGTAGTGCAAGAGTCTTGTTGAACTATAATTGTTGGCCCTGAAAAGGACCGTTTTTTAAATGGCCCTGAAAAGATCATCCGCTTTCTTTGATTTCTTTTATTAACTGCAACAGCTCGACTAAAATTCATTTTCTTTGAATAAAATTTCATCCGATGACGCTATAAATTCAATTGAAGCGCGAGGCTGTGTGATAATTAAACAATCGTACAATGTTGCCAAAAACGCGATAACAAATAACGTCTTTTTTTGCGTGCCACGTAAGAGAATTATATATATAGATAAAAACACGTGGAACACTGAATCAAAGACAAAACCCTAACCTTCCAAAATTCAAATATCCGACCGCAGGAGCAAAAAGGAGCCTTAAATCCCAGCGCTGGCACTCCACCAGTTGCTGCGCTCTGATTGGTTAGCAGTAGATTCCACCGTTGAAGAATTATGCGATAGTAACGTGAGGACTTTCTGCCACGACAAATTTAAGGTGCAGCAGCGGACTCCATAAGCTTACAGACATAAATGCGCTGATCCGGATTCGAACAAGGAACCTTTCGATCTAGAGGCTAACACCATAACCTCCTGGTCCGCGGAAAATTTTTGGAAGTATTCAATTCAGTAGCCATTTTGTAGCAAACGTATCAAATGTTATTCACGTTTGGTTTCGACCGCTTAGGTAGGTAGGTACTTAATTAATGTCTCACTGGAGCAACACACTGGGTTATTGGCGACGGTCCGTGATCAAACCCGAAGGGAAATATCCGAGGACAAATCCACGTAATTTTGAACCACGGTCAGATGAAGAGATCAAACCTGAGATGACACCCCCACTCTCTACTCTCCAAATTTCTACATCAAGACAACGTGAGGGCCTTTGAGGCCACGACAGATTTAACGTGACAGTCCCCTTTGTTCTCCCCGATATATTTAAGACTTAAAATATTTTTTTCAAATTACGGCGAGCACTCGATTGCTAATCATAGGCCACTGCAAGGCCGGGAAGCGATGGTCATTTGCGAAGAGGCACCCAATGGGCGACCATCACTACCCCTAACTAAGGACAGCACAATTACATCCTTGCCCTGAATCCGTATTCGAACCAGGAACCTTCCGATCCAGAGGCCAACACCTTAACCACTAGACCGGTTGGTCGGCAGATTTAAAATATAACCCATCGTAAAGTCATGGTTTTCAAGAAATTTAAAAGCTTGTCACCATTTTTAAAACGCTCATAAGAAATTCAATACATTTCTGTTCCTTCGTTTTTTTACCCTTTCTAAGGAGAATCGACGAGATATTTCGTCCATAAATATCTCAACAATTTTGCTAGTAATCTCGCAATGAAAATATTGCAGATCCTTTTGGTGATGATGAGCTCGAAAACTGGTTAAATTTCTTCTAGTGACGAGATGTCATACGTCAAGATATAGTCCGTTTTGCTGAAGAAACAACTCTTCGAGGCAATCACCAGGCACTGAGTATTTTAAATTATTAGTAAATACTATTATAAAATAAATTTAAATACTGTTATAAAATAAACTACTATGATAGTATAAATACTATTAAATTATAAAGTAATAAAAAAAATTAATTTAAATGCTATTAAATTATAAATAAATTAAAATAAATATAAATGCTGTTCAACTATAAATAAATAAAATGCTCTTTTAAATTATAAACAAATTGAAATAAATATAAACACTATTACAATTTAATAGGTTAATATAAATTTAAAGGAATTTTAATTATAAATAAATTTTAATGTTATTAAATCATGAAAAACTAAAATAAATATCAGTTTTGTTAAAATATCAATAAATTAAAATAAATATAAACACTATTAAATTATAAATAAGTTTTAATAAATTTAAATGAATTTTAATACTAAATAAATTTAAATATTATTGAATTATGAAAAATTAAAATAAATTTAAATATTGTTAAAATTATAAATAAATAAAAATAAATGTAATTATTGTTAAATTATAAATAAATTAAAATACTTTTAGTTAGCATTAAATTATAAATGAATTAAAATAAATTTAAATACTTTTTATTAGTATTAAATTATAAATGAATTAAATAAATTTAAATACAACTAAATTTATAATAAATAATATCATTACAAATAAATTTAAAAACCATTAAATAAAAAATTATTAGTATTATAAAATTAATTTAAATAGTTATAAATTATAAATAAATACTATTGAATTATAAATAAATACCATTGAATTATAAATAAAAACTATTGAATTATAAATAAATTCTATTGAATTATATATATATATATATATATATATATATATATATATATATATATATATATATATATATATATATATATATATACTCTTTTCTAACCGAATTTATTCTTTAGGTCGTTTGGTTAATAAAAATCTAACAAGAAAAAAAATATAGCGACCATGATAATATGAGAATATCCAGGAGTTCAGTGAACTAATTTTTACTTTGCGTGTGTAACTGCTTCGTATTTGTAAACATTGTTGTGTATTGCTCTCTACTATTAAATATATTTATAAGCACGAGCAAACTGATCTTAGTGAATATTTTATTAGATGTATTAGTGAATTTATTATTAGATTTCTGAGAAGAAAAGTAGTGTGTTTACCCTACAACACACAAACTAAACAACCACGTCCTTTAGTTGAAATAAGTTATTAGATTTATTAGTGAATTTTGTTACTAGATTTCCGAGTAGTTGTTTTGCGTTTACCCTTAAACACGCATAGGAACTAAATGATCCCGTCTTTTAGTTGAAATAAGTTATTACAGCAGTGTAAATTTATTATAAGATTATCCGAGTACTTTAGTATCCGATTACATTTTAATCCGAGTACTTTGGTATCCGATTAGACTTTCATCCGAGTAATTTTGATTCGAATACTTTGGTATCCGAGTAGTTTGGAATTCACATACTTATGCATTCGAGTATTTTAATATACGAATATTTTGGTGTTTGAGTATTTTTGAATTCGACTATTTTCACATTCAAATATTTTGGATGAATATTATTGTATTGGAATACGCGAAATAATCGACCGTAACAATAATTTTTTTGTTTGATACCATTGGCAAAGATTCCTTACTTTATGCTCCGTATTCGATTACTTTAGTAGACTACTTGGAATTTATGATCAAACTGATCGAATTTGACCGAATACAACGTAGAAGGCTTCACAACTTCTGTATGGTTTCGCAAACAAATCAGAAAGAATTTTTAATGCCATGCTTTAAAAAAATAATCTTGGAAAATTTTGCAAGGTATGTTGGTATATAATAAACGTCTCAATAGACCAACATGGTCCGGGAACATTCCTCGAGATGAACATTTTAGAATTCGATTAATTGGGATGAATACTTTGGTATTCGAATGTACAGAATGAATAATTTGGTATTCTATATTTTGATATTCGAGTTCTTTAGTAACTGAGTATTTTGGAACCCAAGTACTTTAATATAGATTAGTTTTTTATCGGAGTAATTTCTATTGCATTGTATTATTTGATGAATACTATTGAATTGGAATGCGAGTAATCTACTATAAATAAATTTTATGTATGGAGTTTACGAGTTCTTTTGAATTCGATACTCTTATCAACAAATATTTATTACTGGAATACTTTAGCATCAGACTACTTTGCACTTTTTTTGGAAGCTTGGCTTTGATGTATCGAGTTTACGAGTTCTTTTGTATTCGATACAATTATCAACAAATATTCCTTACTCGAATACTTTGGCATCAGAGTACTCGGCATTTTTGATCAAACTTGACCGAATTCAGACGAAGGCTTCATGCGACTTCTGCATGATTTCGTATACGAAATAAACCGTAAACGTAAACACCACAGAAAAACACTCAAAATACACTTACACGAGAACCCCCACGATCACCAAACCAAACCGAATCCGCATTCATAATCTACACACTCCCAGTCAAATCGTTATTAGATAATAAACACTTCAACCGCTTACACGTGTCGCTCATAACTTAGCTCTCCCCGTGGAGTCGGTGCGTTTCGGCGTTCGCTGGCGCACATAAATTAGCAATGATCGCCTAACTCCCCAACGGGGTCGGCCCTTTAGAGTGACTTTCTAATCCAATTATGAAGGCAAAGCAACGTGCCCTCTCAGTCACATAAATCACGTGTCTTTTGTTTTAAATTGGCGGTGGAATTTTTGACGCCGATATTATAATTACCTTCCGAGTAAATATAGGAAGTGGAGCAAATTGAAGATTATTAATTTCCCACGGGGAAATGTTTAGTTCAGTCGCACAGAAAACTATGAATTCGTTAAGAGCTGAATGAGTGTTTTTAAGTGTGGGGTAACTTACTGGGTCCATAATGAGATGTAGCAAGGTCTGGCAAGAGGGGATTGTTTGCAATGTTTCCAGTCAGAAGAGATTGTTGTCAATTGGCGATTCGCTTTACAAGCCTACTTACAACATGCCGCTCTTTCCAAAATACGTACTCAGCAAACTAAGTTGTAAGTTTACGCGTTTCATGCTGGTTGGTTTCTGGTTGGTTGGTAGTTGGATTAACTTCGCACTCTTGCGCAACACTGCGGGTTATTGATGACGGTTCGGTTGGTTGAACTAGAGTGCCTATACAGGGTGGTCCCGAATTCATGGTACAAACTTTAATGGTAGGTACAGGACATTGTAACAATGATTTATTGTATAGGAATGTATAGTCGCAAGTGACGCGGTGAGGCGTAAACAGGGGAAATAAAAGGAAAGAGAAATGGAGTGATCGGTTGGTATCATTGCCGGTAGAGGGCAGTAGATATCTAGCCGCTGTTGAACATGATGCATCGCAGTAGGGAAAAGCGCCATTCACAATTGTGCTGCCGTAGACGATGGGTGACTTTACGTATGCAGAAAAAGCAGACATGCTGTAACGTTAATTGAAAACGTTACATTCATAATCATCACCGCACCTACAACGAACCTAAAAATTACACAGACAACACCAATTTTCATGGATTCACCCCCTGAACTCACCGAAAAGAACGCTTTCTGAAACTCACTCATTCTCCCAACGGAAAAGTACAGTGCTACAGGCTGCAATTCCTTCGCATTCCTTCTTCCCACAACGGTCGAAGAGCCGGCCGATTCCGAGAAAAAGTGGGCAAATTTAGGGGTCAACCCCTTGCCAACTTTCATTCATAGATCCAATTATCAAAAGGGTAATTAACTTCATCAATTTTGATCGTACGGCTTCTGAACATCTGTCAAAATGTGCCTTAAGACCTTATGGTCATTTTGATAGTTGTTTCGAGTCGATATGATGAAGGATTGATTTTATAATCCTCTTTATTCAATTTCATTCATTCAGACCCAGAAAGGACGCAAAGTGGGGTTGCCACTTGGCGGTTTCTGGCTGGATTTCGGATGGAGATAAACCATCATAAATGGAATTTTGGCAACATAATTGGCGACAAAATCGCAGTTTTCATTCATCCCATAAATACAGGTGTTGGCGTGATTTTCCGGAGACTCTCACTTTTCACCAACGTCAAAAGACGTGAATTTTTTTGCTGCTTGGATTTTCGGGGTGACTGTGGGGTTGCACAAGAGAAGAAGTGATTGACCGAGGGATCCAGATCAACTCCCGCGGAGCATCCCTTTCAACCATCTTGAGGATCCAGATTTTTTTTTGTCTGGAAAGAGTTTCCCTGTTTTCAACATTCATTTTCTTCAGATATTCGGATCCCACAGTTACCTCCAACCCGTTCTACATCACCGAGGAGTCTGGGCCTTTAGGAATACCGTCCCGGAGCGGCTTCCCTTTTTTCCGCGTAACGTTCGTGAAGGTCCTACTCCGACAAGGATCTCTATACAAGAGTTTGCCTTATTCGAACAACGTACATGCCCTTTCAAACCAAAAGAAAAACGATGGACGTATGGATCCTCTCTGGTACTATGGTGAAGTAACGGGTATTCCTTCTCCTATTCAAATAAAGGAAAACAATTCATTCTCAGTCATCCTGCTTGAGTTCTGTGTCGTCTGAATCAAATATACTCCGGCCAATATCTTCTTCAAGAAAAACCTGCTATTTCATCTGAAGTAATGCCAAACCCTATTACTTCTCCTTGTAACTAAACACTGGGAAGTGGCCGTCGCTTCCACTGTCCCCATTGCATTTCTAATACATTTCAAGGACTCTACTCTCATCGGTCTCCAAGTTCGAATCCGGTTTCCTCTTCAAAAAAAAAGGACTCTCCTCAATTCTGGAAACAATTCCAGATGATGTCATCTTGAAAACCACAGGTCGTATCAACATATTATTTTGTCTCTTGTTCTTTTGTTAAAAAATCACCTTAATCATTTAATGGGAAACCTAGGGTTGTTGCTATTGAAGTCCTCTTGCTAATACTTTAGTAAGTAAGGAACCACTTCAACCCATCCACAACAACCCATACCTACTACCACTATCAATCCTCTCGCTTATGCATATCTCTCTATATTAAAAAAAAGTTACCGCCGCCGCCGCCGCCGCCGCCGAAGAATTGAAATTTTTGTTGTTTAGCTCCATTCTTAGACGGTTTCCCGAGAAAGTACTGATCGGAAAAATATGAAATTAACATGCTTTGTTCTTCATCGTATTCCCTGGATAATTATTAAGATTTTTTTCCGATGCGGCTATTAGTTTAGGTTTTATTAAGTGTTAAAGTTGAAGAAGTGAAATTTCTTCCGCGAGTGAGCAAAACACATTCAAAATTTCAGTCTTTAGTCGTGAGTTTTTTTTTAAGAGTACCTCTCAACGTAAATTTTTGCAGCTCGTCGAGTTTTTTTTTAAATTTAAATTTGGTTCTTGATAATATTTTTTTGAAATTCAGGAAAAATCGGGACATTTTTGTTACTTTTTTTTAAAACTGCCATATCTATATCTAATTACTATTAGTTTTTAATTTTTAAAATATAGCAGTATACCTCAGAATATACTCTTTCTTACGGTACTATTATTTTTGAAATCGGTTAATAATTAAATTGGATGCGATCAAAAGTTCGTCATACAAAATTCGGAATCTTTGGATATTTTCGCTACTTATTGTTAAAACCGTTTTGTCTACGGCAAAAGCCATTATTTTTTAAATTTGAAAACATCACTGAATACATTACATTACACTCTTTCTTATGGTACAATTATTTTTCAAATTGGTTAATAAATAAAATCGATGCAAATAAAAGTGGGTCATACAATTTTCGGAACTTTCAGATCGTAACTTCCGATACAAAACTAAAATGGCCATATCTGTATAGTATTACTGTTAATTTTTAATTTTAAAAATATTGCAGTATACCTCAGAATATACTCTTTCTTACGGTACAATTATTTTTAAAATTGGTTCATAAATAAATTCGATGCAATCAAAAGTTGGTGACACAAATTTCGTATTTTTCAGTTCGCATAGCTGCTTCCGAAAGCAGTAGTGGGTTACACTTTTGACTATCGGGTTTGCCAGATATCAAATTTATCGTAGCAACAATTGCCATAAAAACGATTTCTTTTTATTTGGCGAGGAAAAAGGCTCGCTTTTTTCCCTCTGTTTTCAAGACAGTTTACCGACAAAGTACAGATCGTAAAGTTTGGATATTAACAATGTTTAGTTAAAATTGTACAGGGAACAAGATGCAGAAGATTTTTTACTGATGCGGCTATTAGTTTAGGGTGCATTAAGTGTTAAAGCAAAAAAAAGTTAAATCACTTGCGAAAGAAGTATTGGTTTGAGAAAGCAAACCAAACGGATTGCGTAGCAATCCCCGGGGTCGGCGAGCGTAAGCGAGACGCAGCGAAGCCCTCGCTGTGACGTCATGAACCGGAAAGTGAAATCAGCATAATACGAATTATTCAGATAGTTTCACTCTGTGAAAGTAATGTTGGTTTGCGAAGCAAACCAAATGGTATCTGTGACAGGAGTGTTGGTTTGCGAAGCAAACCAAATGGGATTGCGCAGCAATCCCCGGGGGTTGGCGAGCGTAAGCGAGCAGGGGGCGGAGCCCCCTAGTGTTTTAAAAAAACAGTACACTATGTTATTGTTTATAAAATTAGTACACATGCATTACATGTACGGCCGTGCAAATGGTAACGGCAGAGCTGCGTTACGAATGTATCGCGCGGAGTATCCTGATCGACGAATGCCGGATCATAGAATTTTTCAACGGTTACATCGTCAACTTTGTGAAACAGGTGCGTTCGACGTCAACAGACATGGCGCTGGTCGAGTAAGAGCTGTACGCACTCCAAGGCTGGAAGAAAGCATCTTGAACATTGTGGCTGATAGACCCGAGTCAAGCACAAGAACTGTTGCGCGTGACGTAGGTGTGAGTCATCAGACTGTATGCAGAGTGTTAAACGAAAATCGCTTACACCCCTTCCATTTTCAGAAAGTACAAGCATTGAATCCGGCAGATTATCCTCGCCGCGTGAACTTCTGCCTGTGGGTGATGCAGCAATGTGCGTTGCAGCCGGATTTCGTAGATTATGTGCTATTTACAGATGAAGCGACATTTTCACGCGAGGGTGTCTTTAATGCGCACAATTCCCATGTGTGGGCAACCGATAATCCACATGCAACGCGTCGACATGCGTTTCAACAACGTTTCAGTATTAATGTGTGGGCTGGTATTGTGAACGACTTTTTGATTGGCCCATACTTACTACCCACGCGGCTCACTGGCGGAAGCTATCTTATTTTTCTGAAAGAAGTGTTACCACAACTGCTGCATGATGTTCCGATCGCCATTCGTAACCGCATGTGGTTTCAGCACGATGGGGCGCCAGCACACTTCAGCATTGATGTACGGAATTACCTGAATGCCACGTTTGGTACTCGATGGATTGGGCGTGGTGGACCAGTCCCTTGGCCACCCCGATCTCCCGATTTATCGAGCCTCGATTACTTTTTATGGGGACATCTAAAGCATCTTGTTTATGAGACTCCAGTTGACTCAGATGAGGATCTCGTCGCTCGCTTATCTGTAGCTGCTGCAGGTGTGCGTGAAATACCAGGCATCTTTGAACGTGTACGCCAATCGCTCCACCGACGCTGTCAAGCATGTATCGATACTGGTGGACGCAATTTTGAACAATTACTGTAAACATGACACTTGTCAACAACGCTTTCAATAAAATCTTTGTTTTTCCTTTCGGCCGTTATTTCCCCTGTTTTCGCCTCACCGCGTCACTTGCGACTATACATTCCTATACAATAAATCATTGTTACAATGTCCTGTATCTACCATTAAAGTTTGTACCATGAATTCGGGACCACCCTGTATAATGTGGCGACAAGGGACCAAATTTGGTCCAATGCGCATGCGCGGCAGCCATTTTTCTACCAGAATCGTCTCAAAGAAGGTTGCTGGGCGAATTAATATATCATTTCAAGGAGAAAAAAAAAGATTATGATTGTTATAATATGGATACATTCGGTTTCAAAGAATCAGATAAACGTTCAATTACAGGCGTGGTTGATGAGATGGACTTAGATTGCGGGAAGCACCACGTTGTTCAAAAAAAACTATTGACTTAAAAAGTCTTCAAATGTATATTGACAAAACACTGAAATAGTAATAAATAAACATTCTAGAACACGAAATGGAATATGAATAAGCTATGTTTTCTTTTTTAATTAATATACACACGTTTTTCTCGAACACACAAAAAGTTCCCATGTTAAGTCTGCGGGAGCTAGGAAAAGACAGCCTCGGGCGGTAGAAAAGGTCTCTAAGTCAATCAGAAAGTGTTTCCTGTATGTCGCCACTCTTATTATATAGGCACTCTAGGTTGAACCAGTCTAAAGTTGCGTGTCCTATATCGCGTCTGACGCAGAGCATTGCTACAATGGGATGTTGCAGGTTCATTGGGGGTCAGTTACATCATTCCTCAACCGGTTGTTACAAGTAATTTTAAAATGAGTTATAAAACATGAAAATCCGTTAAGTAATGAAAGAGCTGTAATATGTTTTTGTAGGAACGATTATGGAACTGTTTTCCACAATTCGTCAGCTATGGAAGCGTCAACTATGCGTCAGCCGTACTGCAATAGACGCACTGCGTCAGCCGCATGCGTCACACGCTTTAGGAATCGCACCTTTACACTTCAAATCAGACTTTTTTTAATCTTCCTGGTAGTTGTTTTAACTTTGGAATTCAAATATTTGGATAAATATTTCAGTTTTCGAATATTCAGATGAATACTTTGATACTCCATATTTTAATATTCGAGTACTTTTGTATCCAATTACTTTGATAACCGAGTTCGTTAGTATCTGATTACTTAAGCGTCGACCAACCGGTCTGGTGGTCAAGGTGTTAGCCTGTAGATCGGAAGGTTCCTGGTTCAAATCCGGGCCAGTGCATAGATGTTTGTTAGCGTATGGTGTAGAGGCGGCTGGTGCACCTTAAATCAGTCGTTGCCGAAAGTGCTTACGTTGGGTTGGTATGGAAGCTTGGAGAGTGGGGTGCTAGCTCCGGTGTTGCCTAGTCATGTGACCATGGATAAACATTAAGATGTGTTGTTCTCGGATTTTTCCTTCAAAGGTATGAATTGGTAATTTTACTTCAATGGTAATGGTAATTTTAGTTAACGTCGTACTAGAGCAACACAACGGGCTATTGACGACGGTGGTACGGGATCAATCCCTTAAAGCAACACAGTACCCTAAAAATGACAAAAATATCGAATTTTTTTTTTGCATTTTTCGATGGCCCATACATTTGGGAAGCTTCCCTCAAAATTCTAGATCTGATATCCAATTAGTTTTAAAGATATTTGAAGTTTTCTGAGTGTTATCAGTGTCAAAACTTGACAGCATAGAGTAGGGGACGTGGTTTAATTCGTTTTTGTTTTGATGTAATTTTACATTCTTAGAATTAATTAAAAGTATTATTGAATAAAATCAATTCTTTAGGTGAAATGGCTATTATCTTCAACTTTCACTACTTAAATCGTATCTGTTAGTTTATGTTTTGCGTTCTCTTCTGAGTCTCCTTACTAGCTAACCAATATTGATATAAAGGTCTTTTTCAAAACCAATATTTGGTTACGATTGTTATATATATTATATTATAATCAAAATTTGGTAAATATTTGGTATGAAAATATTAAGTTAGGATTAAGATAAATAATTTGTCGCTGCCGTAACAAATCTTTTTCATGATATGAAAACATAATATTTTGAATTAAAAAAAATATATTCCATCACATTTAGTTAAATTAATGTTTTAGTGTATTTTATAAGTTGGTAAATAACATATTAAAAAATTAGAGTTCTTCAAGTATTATTATTTTTTGTTTTATGACTTCAAAACCTTAAAATGCATTTTTCTCAGACTTCTATTTTTGTGGATGCAAGTGTTTTCGATTCCCTAAGGCTTTTTTTTCTGTACATGATACAGTCTAGAAATTTTTTGTAGATACTTTCATATATATGTACTATAAAAGTTAGTATAGATTTAAGTCTGAGAGGTCTACTAATTTTTAAAAAAATTTCAAAGTTAGTATTTTTAAAATTTTTACGTTTTTTCCAGGTTTAGCTACAAAAATAATTATTAAAATTCAACAATGAGACTGATGGCAAATTCCATACTAACTTTTGTTCCCAATTATTCCAGAAATATAAAACACTTGAAATAACTAAAAAATATTAAAAATTGAATATTTTATAAAAATTAAAAAAAACTTCAAAAATTTCAATTTGTTTAAATTTTAAAATATTGGTCTTTGCTAAATTGACTTTTTTCTATTGGATTCAATTTAATAATATCAGCTGAAAAAAAGTCATTAATTATTTTTAATGTTACTGTCTATAGAAATTTTTTTTTGAAAAAGGGTACTGTGTAGCCTTAAGGGAAAGATCCGAGGACAACACCTGGTAATTTTGAACCAAGGTCAGATGACGAAGCAACACCTGAGCTGGCACCCCACTCTCCAAACTTCCACACCAACCCAATTTCCTTCAAGGGATTGATCCGAGACGTCGTTCATCGTTGTGTTGCTCTAGTACGACATTAATTAAAAATTAGTATTCGATTACTTTAGTATTCGATTACTTTGGTATCCGAATACTTTGGTATTTCATTCGGTTTTTATTTGAACACTTTTTATTCGAGTACTCTTTTTCATTTGTGTACTTATATTTGAATACTTTGGATGAATACTATGGTATATTCGAAAAAAAAAGAAGAGAACTGAGAGTAGAATAAATACCTTAAATTTACGAATTCTTTTAAGAATCGAATTCACGAATATTTTAGGCATCGAATTTATGAATATATATATATATATATATATATATATATATATATATATATATATATATATATATATATATATATATATATACGCGTTTAAGAATAATATTCACGGATATACTTTTGTATTCGATACTCCTATCTACAGAGAAGATTCTTTACTCACTTTAGTATCCGATAACTTCAGAAATTCGATAAAGTTGATCCAATTTGACTAAATATAGTGAAAAGTTAACCAAAAACTTAAGAGCCACAAAAAACATTCAGAATCCACTTAGTCTAGAATCCTATGATCACCAAACCAAACCGAATGCGCATTCTTAATCTATACGCTCCCAGCCAAATCGTTATTAGATATTGGGTCATCCGGAAAGTTCTGCGGTTTTTTTTATGATGCATACATACGAAGACGTATAAAAACATAAGAAAATATTATTGAATCACATATGAACTATTTTGTTCTATGACTTTCCTATAGCTGGATAATTTCTCTCTATATTAAAAAAATGTTACCGCCGCCGCCGCAGAATTGAAAACTGTTGTTTAGCTCGATTCTTAGACGGTTTCCCGAGAAAGTACTGATCGGAAAAAAATGAAATTAACATGCTTTGTTGATTTTGTGGCAGCAATTCATAATGAACAATTCCTTTGTAGTCCCACCATACACTAATCATTAATTTTTTGGGTGCAGCCCCCCTCTCTATGTTACTTGGGGAGGTTCATTTGGGTTACCACATGATATTTTTCTAGTAACATTATTGTATAGTAGGGTGGAGCGAAAAACACGAATTTCGGAAATTGAAAACGCCTATGGTGGGAATAGTTGGGGACTACCATGCTTATTAATAATCCAAAATATGAGCTAAATAAATTAATATCTTCAGGTGCCAAAATCACTTCGAAATTTCGAAAATTTGCCAATTTCTTCACAAAAACAATAATAGCACATTTAAAAAATTTAATGCATCCTATTTAAAGCAATGGATGGGTGAAATGAACTACCCTGCTTGAAAAAAAAAAGTTTTACACCTAACACTATCCCGGAAATTTAAAAATTTCCCCTTTTTTTTAGAGCGTCATCACACGAGTCTCCACTCCTCTCAATAGACTCATCATTACGTTCCTCGTTACTAGGTTGCGCGAACAATTCCCTTTCTTCGCTTGTTTATAAGGTGTAAATAACTCGTACTTCACCACATGGAGTGGATGTGTCTGGGTTTCTTTAAAAACCAGCCCACTTTTTTTGTAAATATCTAGTAGGTGTATGAACCTGCAAATGCCCTACCGATCTAGTCTATCGAGGAAAACTAAGTCGTTTGTTAAAATTGATTCGCTTTCGTTTCTTGTTGCGTATTTTACTGTTTATTTTTACTTATTTTATATATTTTTTGTATAGAATTTTAATTTTTAAGTTCAGTTTTGTTTGGGTTTGGTTTGTTTTGTTTGTTAAGAATACACGGTTCTGTGAATTAGTCGAAATGCCTAGGACACGATCAGTAGATGTATGTCCCGTGTTTGGAATGGCTGAAATAATGAAGCCTAACATGCTTCCGACATATGCAGGTGTTATAAAGTATTATCTTTACATACAGAAAGATTATAAAAGAGATGCTAGTATGTGGCTCATGTATGTTTAATTTTAATAAAAGAGCTTAAAGGATTATGGGAGAAAAGTTCGATTAGAACTGTAACAAACCAACAAATAATATATATGCTGAAACAATACTATAAAGCATATAGAAATATTAAGAAACTATTAAAAAATACTGTCAAACTATAATTCTCGAAAAAAGTTGTGTTCTTCAGGGAATCAGCAGAAAAAAATATAGTTGATATTATCATATGTAAATATAAGAACTTTCTCAGTTGTACTTTCAAAATGAAAATACCTATTGCTTAAAGAGCTTTTTTAACAGACCAAAGGACATTTCGAAAAATGCTCATTGGAAATGTTGACATTAAAACCAGCAGAATTATCATAGAAAGGATTGCAGCGCAAAGAAAGAGAAGCATAGAGTCAAAACGTTCAGCTCAAAGATTGTAAAGGAAAACAGTCCAAAATACTCTCGCCCCCTATTACGGGAAGAATTCTAATAACCAGATATTGTCCTAGAGGATCTTAGCACTGATTAACGATACCTTTACGAAATGTGTACAGGGATATCAAATAAATATATTCCATTAAGCTTGTCACAAAAAGATCCAGGAAAATTGAATAATTCCAGATGGATTGACGACGACAAATATAATTTTAAGGTTATACGTTTCAACAGAAGATCCAACCCATAACTTGAAAATATTAACAGAGTATGTTGTGAAGGTACATTCATATGTGTGGTTTAAAATTAAAAGTCATTCATCATGTTGGTACGGGAGTCTTCATTTTTACCATATTTTAAATAAATCGAGATTTTTGCCTGAGGATTTAAAAATTGTAGTAGATCTAACTTTGCAAAGAAATGCTTACTTTGCCCATCCAGGAAATATTATTTTGGCAATGTTAGCTGATGATCAAAAACACGTCAGAGAATTGAGCCTTAGAAGAATTTAAAATTAAGACAAAAAAATAAAGTTGAAAAGAACAATCACGAGTTTAAAATTCCCAAGTTAAACTTCGAAGCAGACGATTACATAAATCTAATTGAATGGAAATCAGATTCCAATACAGATCCACATTACCATTTACAGTATCTCTTTCTGATGATCAACTGAAGTCTATGATTCTAGACGTTCCAACCAATTGTAACATGTTTAACTTTCCACGCCATTCACAAGCAGTAGAACGTTGGGTTAAATTAGTAACTGAAGCATGTAGTACAGTATGTGGTACAGAGGCACGAGATGGATTTATTCGGTCAAGAATTGCTTCTAGATTTGCTTGCTTTACCCAGATTTGAAACCAAAAGCCAATATCAACCACTTTTAAGCTAAACTACTTGCCAGTAACTTCAATTTAATTTTTTAGGGTAAGCTAGTAACTTAAATTGAAATTTTTAGGGGGATGGGGTGGAACTCGATATGCAGCCACCTCCTCGTGCTGAGTTCTTGGTTGTTTTCATAATGCAAAAGCAGCGAAGAGCTGCAAGGGGATGCGCCGGTCGCAATGATGAGTCTATTGAGAGGAGAGGGGACGCGCGTGATGGCGCTCTAAAAAAAGGGGAATTTTTTTATTTTCCGGGATAATGTTAGGTGTAAAACTTTTTTTACACGCAGGGAAGTTCATTTCCCCCCACATGGCTTTAAATAAGATGTATTAATTTTTTTAAATACGTTATTATTATTTTTGTGAAAAAATTAGCAAAATTTCTCTCAAAATTTCAAAGTGATTTTGGCACCTGAAGATATTAATTGATCTAGCTCATATTTTGTATTATTAATAAGCATGGTAGTCCCCAACTATTCCCACCATAGGCGTTTTCAATTTCCGAAATTCGTGTTTTTCGCTCCACCCTATTGTATAGTATCCACTTCTCATCTCCAGTAATGGGCTGTTTCAAAAAAGGAGTTTCTTCATTTAGTTTCACCAAAGAATCACATGCCGAAATTCGAGCAAGCATATTATGTGTTCAAAGTATGGGGCACCCATACATAATAGCGGCTTACCTGCCCAATCTTCTTCAGATGATTATGAACTGTATTTTTTAGAATATTTAGTCTGTGTGATAGTTCCTGAACTGTGTAACGGTGATTTTCAGCAATAGTATATTTTAATAGGTTCTCGTTTACAGAGGATGGTCGTCCGGGCATCATCTTCAAGGCTGAAATTTCCGCGCCTTAATTTATCAAACCACCTTCGAACTGTGTCATCCGAAACAACACTTTGTCCATATACAGCATACAATTTACGAGCAGTCTGACTGGCATTTTTTCTTTCTTAAAATAAAAGAGCATGATATGAAGGAAATGAACTTTTTGGTTCTCCATTCTTAGCACTGCAGTGAAATAAATATTATGACACAACACAAGCTAGGATTATGCAGTGAAAGTAGAAAAGACCGAATTTACACATCTGATTCAACAAAAGTCACTCCTTATCATCGGTAGCATAATAATGTTAACAAAGAGAGCTTCAATTTGAAAACCGTAGAACTATCCGGATGACCTAACGATAAACACTTCAACCGCTTACACGTGTCGCTCAGAATTTAGTTCTCCCCGTGGAGTCAGTGCATTTCAGCGATCGTTGGCGCACATAAATTAGCAATGATCGCTGGTGCACATAAATTAGCAATGATCGCCTAACTCCTCAGCGGGATTGGCCCTTTGGAGTGAAATTATAATCCAATTATGAAGGCAAAGCAACGTGCCATAGCAGTGCCATAAATCACGTGTCTTTTGTTTTAAAATGGCGGTCGAATTTTTAACGCCGATATTATAATTACCTTCCGAGTAAATATAGGAAGTGGAGGAAATTGAAGAGTATTAATTTCCCACACGGGGGGGAAATATTTAGTTAGTACAGTCACACAGAAAACTATGCATTCGTTTAGATCGTGGATGAGTGTTTTTAAGTGGGGGGTAACTAGCTGGTGTCCATAATCAGATGTATCTCTGTCTGGCAAAGTTAGGATTGTAAGGTTTCCAGTTCGAAGACTTTCTCGCGTTGTTGCTAATTTGACGTTCCGCTTTACAAGCCACTTAACAACTTTCCGCTTTCAAAATACACGACTAACACAAAGTTACAGGTTTGCGCGTTTCCTGCTATCGTTTCTGGTTAGTTGGTAGCTGGATTAATGTCGCACTGGAGCAACACAATGAGCCATTTGCGACGATACGGTTGTTTTAACCTGTCTAACACTCTAAATTAGACTGTCCTTTTTTATTCTCTTGGTGGTTCTTTCGACTTTAGATTTCAAACATTAAGGACGAATATTTGGATTCTGGAAATATTCAGATGAATACTTCGGTACTCCATATTTTAATATTCGCGTACTTTGATATCCAAGTTCTTTAGTATCATCCATTGCATACTATACTAGTATTCTAGTATACGATTATCATTGTATCCGAAAAGTATGGCATCCGATTAGGTTTTTATTTGAATAATTTTTATTCATGTACTCTCATTTTCATTCGTGTACACTTTTTAATTCGAGTACTTTTATATTTGAATTCCTTAGTATTCGAATACTTTGGATGAATACTATCGTATTCGAATACGAAAGACAATAGAGTACAAGAAATACCTTCAAGTCTCGAATTCACGAATTCTTAAGGATCGAATACACGAATACTTCAAATGATCGAATTCACGAATTCTTAAGGATCGAATTCACGAATTCTTAAGGATCGAATTCACGAATTCTTAAGGATCGAATTCACGAATTCTTAAGGATCGAATTCACGAATTCTTAAGGATCGAATTCACGAATTCTTAAGGATCGAATTCACGAATTTTTAAGGATCGAATTCACGAATTCTTAAGGATCCAATACACGAATACTTGAAAGGATAGAATTCAAGAATACTATTAAGTATCGAATTCACAAATACTTTTAAATATCGAATTCACGAATACTTTTTTACCAAATTCACAAAAACTTTTGAATTCAATATTCCCATCTCTTAAGAAAAGAATTGCTCAATCATTGCTTTAGAATTGAGTACTTTGACATCCGAGTACTTTGGATTTTTGAAGAAATTGATCGAATTTGACCATGTACAGTCAAAGGTTTCATCACTAAACCTAACTCGTAAACACCACAAAAAACATACAAATTCCAAAGACAAGAATCCGCACCATATCACTAAATCAAACCACATCCTCATTCATAATCTACACGATCCCAGTCAAATCGTATTATATAATAAACACTTCAACCGCTTACACGTGTCGCTCATAACTTAGCTCTCCCCGTGGAGTCCAGTGCATTTCGATGTTCGCTGGCGCACATAAATTAGGAATGATCGCCTAACTCTCCAGCGACATCGGCCCTTTGGAGTGACATTCTAATCCAATTACGAAGGCAAAGCAACGCTCCCTCGAAGTAACATTAATCACGTGTCTTTTGTTTTAAAATGGCGGAATTTTTGACGCCGATATTATAATTACCTTCCGAGTAAATATAGGAAATGGAGGAAATTGAAAAGTATTAATTTCCCACGGGGAAATGTTCAGTTCAGTCACACAGAAAACTATGAACTCGTTTAGAGCGTTAATGAGTGTTTTTAAGTGGGTGGTAACTAAAATGGTCCGTAATGAGATGTATCTCGGTCTAGTAGAATAGGGGATTATTTGCGATGTTTCGAGTCAGAAGAGAGATTATCGCATTGTTGCCAATTTTGCGTTCCGCTCACCTCTTGAAGTAAGCTTTTTTAAAGGTTCGCAACCGGAATATAAAGTTGCAAATTTGCGCGATTCATGCTAGCGTTTCTGGCTGGATTAACGTCGCATTTGAGCAACATTGCGTACTATTGGAGACAGTCCGGGACCGTACCCGAAGAGATGGATCCTTGGACAATACCTGCAATTTTGAACCATGGTCAGATGACGAGGTCAACACCTGAGCTGGTACTCCACTCTCTGATCTTCCACACCATGTCTGCGTAAGTAACTTTGGTTTTCCACGAAAGTTTTAATATGCACCAGTCTTTGACGATTCGTGTGGCGAAACGCAATAACTGTCGACCACACCAACTGGGCGACAACACATACAGCGGCTCCTACGTATTGAAAGCCGACCAACCGGTATTGTGGTGAGGTGTTAGCCTCTAGATCGGAAGGTTACTGGTTCGAATCCGGGTCCAGGCATGGATGTTTGTATGGTGTAGAGGCGGTTGGTGCACCTTAAATCTGTCGTGGCCGAAAGTCCTCACGTTGGGTTGGTGTGGAAGTTTGGAGAGTGTTATGCCAGCTCAGGTGTTGCCTCGTCATCTGACCGTGGTTCAAAAATACGAGGTGTTATCCTCGGATCTTTCCTTTTAGGGACTTATCCCGGACCGTCGTCAATAGCCCGTCGTGTTGCTCTAATACGACGTTAACAAAAATTACCATTACATACGTATTGAAGGGAGTTAAATATAAGGTGATGTTGTAATTTATACAGTTTACTTACATTCATGCTTATATAGATGTTGTATAAAGATTATTATATCTAAAACAACTGAAGATTGAGAATGATTTTTAAATATGATTTAAATATTGATTTTTTAATAGCAATTAGTATAAGATTTTGACGAGAGCTGTTTCCTAAGCATTTGGAAGGCTGATGAACAATCTTCCAAGTGTTTTAGTGGATACCTCGTCCAAGGTCTGGTCAGGTTTGCTAAGAACGAGATATCTTGTCAACACAAAACTGCCTTATTTCTATGTCTTATGCCATACCCAGGAAGGGAAAACAAATTGATCCTTGTCAAAAACTTGCAGTATTTGGTAGCACATTTTTCTTCCAGACTTTAGCCAAGAGAGGGTAGATTTTGATAATTAGATAAACAACTAAAAGAGTGAATGCGTTCACTTACCGTCATGTCCCGACCGAGTTTCCCAAAGATTGCACAGTAAAGGCCGGTCACTAGGATGTAATCATTTGGTGAATACATAACCATTTGGTGAATATAGGATATGAAATGAAAGTGGTATCAAATGGAAATGGATGGAAGCTACGTGTTTTTGAAACTCTAATTTTGCAAATATGAACTACACATGGACAATCATCCATTATTTTCTTTCTATGATAAATTGGTTTCTTAAGATGACCACTCAAAGACTATCAGCTGTCTCCAGAATTAAAAAACCTCTAGTTGAATGCGATTTCGGGGCTTAACCGTCTTCGTAGTAGTCTCGACGAGGTATGTTGTCATTAATAAAACTTGTAAAATATCGATGGATGTGATATCTCGTCGTTTGAATAAACTGGCCAGGTTTTGAACTCGCCATCATCGAAAATTTCATCATATCTTGATGACGAAATATCTAGCCATTAGCAAAATTGGTCACATCTTTATTGCAGAAATGTCTAACTAAAACCTCTTGGGGGTTAGCTGACGTAGAAAACCTGTAACATAGCGCATATAGGAGTCTTTGCACAAACTTTTTAGATGGCTAAGAAGTAGTTTTGTTCTGGGACAAGACCATACAGTTAAGTGGATTTTATATTGCAAATTGCATTACTATATAAATAATAAAGTAAAAACCTATTGCACAGTTACACCAAATTTTCGAAACACCATGTAAAACCCTTTTTCCATAAAGACCAAACTTGGTTGGGTTTTATGGGTCAAGTCATATTTGGCCAAGCTATGTCAAACACAAGACAGAAGACGTCAAGTAATAAGCCTAAGCAAATAAGCTTCAGGGATGCAGAAGATAGAGATACACCCAGTATAAGATACATGTACCGAAATTGCGTCGCCTGCAATTCGTAGTTCAGATCAAATTGGAGCTACAAGGAATCTTAAACAATGTAAATGAGATTGATGAAAAATGCTAATAACACCAATAATCCCGAAATGTAATGCTTTTAGTTTATTGACAATCTACTATTAAAACTGATAAATTGCATTGTGAATCTGTTGAATTAATTTTGATAAAGCCTTTATTTCATTTTCAGTAAAATGAATTCAATAATTGAGTTTTCACAATATCCATCACATTGATACACTATGATTAAAATTCATTTATTCAACGAAATACCCAACGCTTAAAATATTAATCGCACATATATTATTAATTTTCATACTTTTAAAATAGTCTTCATTAAAGTATACAAATATATGCATTAGATATAGGATAATTAATTAGGAAATTGGGTATACTAATTTTATAATCCTACGTGCAATGCTATTAAATATTGCACAATCTCCGCAGTGGATGTAGTACCTTAAAAGGACAATTGAAATTCAGTATCGAATCTATGCGCTTTCAATACTGAATCCGGAGAGATATGACATTACCTGTTTAATATCACAACATGTGAATTGGCACAAAAGAGTTCTCCGATTGTGTACTTGAAAATAAAGCTGCATTATCTCGCAATCAAATATGAGGATACACTGGGGTATAGAATATGTAAACGGATATAACTGTAACGTTATTCATGTCTTAGAAATATTCAATGGAGCCGAAGTATTGTTGCTTTGAATGGATCGGTTAATTTCTAGTAATTAGGAAACTCATTCTCTTAGATAACAAATGATAACTACACTTGTGAGACCTAAAAGCCCACAAGGCTTTATTTTTGATCGGAATGAGATAATAGTACTAAACGAAAGGTTAAGATTAGTTTATTTATTCTTAGGATGATTTGTCATTTTATGCTTTTGACGTGATTACGTTTTTTAAATCGGAGCAGCACTTCGGGGTATGTTTGAAAAGTAGAGAGTAAAAAAAAATAATTACAATTGTTTTGTTTTATGATTTTAGGATTAGAAGTTTGATTGGATATGAGGTTTTACGGCGCAATGACCATATTTGGCCATACTACGCCAGACACCACATACAATATCAATAAAAATCAGAAGGTAGATAGGGGTATTCTTATACTCCTACTGGAGCAACATAGGGCTATTGATGACGGTCCAGGATCAATACCAGAGGTTAAGATCCAAGGGTAACAACACTTAATTTTGAACTACGGTCAACTGTCAAGGTAACACCTGAGATGGTATCCCACCTGTCCAAGCTTCCATACCACATCAACGTGAGGCCACGATAGATTTAAGTGCTACACCTTCCTCTGAACATGACGGTATTTGATGGATTTAAGCTCGCAACCGTCCGGTTACTAATCCGTCACTCTTCCAATCGCCTCCCTTCCCAACAGCAAAAAAAAAAAAAAAAAAAAATCCATAAGATAAATGTAGCGTTGCGTAAAAATGTCACTGAGCGCGGTGATGGGGTCCGGAGTGTAAAAATTATACGGTGTTGGGCGAACCTTGGGCCAGGGTAATTTTGCATTACTTCGAGTGAAGACAAGTGTCACTAAAAAGTTATGGAACTACGCTACAACCACAAGACTTTTATCAATAAAATTATTTTTCGTTATTATTATAAATCCTTACTTTAATCCCTCAAACGGTAAATTCATGATCGATTATTCACACTTAACAATCGTTCACACTTCCTATGTCTGATTCAGTCTAGGAATGCGACATCGATGTCAATGTTTTCAAAGCATCGATGTTTTTTAAAAAACATCGATGTATTGGAGTCGATATTTTATTTTTGAATGAAAAAACTACCGTTATAAAAATTTTATATATAATCAAGCTATATACTTTTCATAATCAGCTAACTGAACATACTTTTAGACCAAAGTGGCCAAGGGTGAAGGGTCTGAAAAATAGTGATGCTACATCGATGTCAATGTTTTCAAAACATAATTATAGATAGATATATTGGAATATAGATATATATAGATATATTGGAGCCGATGTCGCATTACTAAATGCAAAATCAGTTTTAAAAAATTTTTAAATACACAATTTAAAAAACATCGATTGTTTGTGGGCGATGCATTATCAATATCGATGTTTTAATTTTGAACATCCATGTTTTGCTGTCGATGTCGCATCACTAGGTGATAAACTAGTTTTAAAAAATGAGGGGAAAAGTTTAAATACACTGAATTGTAAAAAAAATTGATGGTTTTGGGGCGATGTATTATCAACATCGATGTTTTAATTTTGAACATCGATTTTTCAAGACATCGATGTTTTTGGGGCGAGGTATTATCAACATCGATGTTTTAATTTTGAACATCGATGTTCAAAATTATCCCCTATCACTAATTGAATGTCCCCTATCAATAATTCACTAGTCATCATCCAACATCAGGCCTTAGTATTCACGTCAAAACTGCGGATTGTGTTCTTGACACAATCTACCATTTTTTCAATAACATTTATTAAGTTGATATGTCTGAATGTGGAAACACATAACAAGAAATAATGTTCGAGGGTGACTCTTATCTATCGATCGTCATCTGACCGTGGTTCAAAATTACGAGGTGTTGTCCTCGGATCTTTCCCTCAAGGGACTGATCCCGGACCGTCGTCAATAGCCCGTTGTGTTGCTCTGGTACGACGTTAACTAAAATTACCATTACCATTACTCTTATCTATCGATTTAATTTAATTAATGACTCTTATTTATCGATTAATAATTTACATCACGCGGAGAAGAGTTGATAGAAGAATTACGAATTTACATCAAGTGGAAGAGTTCTTGAAAGGCGTAAAACGTCTTCATCAATGAATATATTATTTCAATTACTGTTGGAAGTGTAAGTCCCAGTGCACACATCCGTGCATTTCAACGTGCGGGGCCGATGCGCACAACCAACTGTGCACACATTATCGTGAAATGACGCAATTACTCATTTCGCGCCATTTGCAATAAATGTTATATCGAAGAAAACGAGTTTATTTCGCTCACTTGGTGTAAAAAAAGTATATTTAAAACAAAATAGACGTTACTGGATACAACCATTTATGAATTATTATTTATATTCCATTTATTTATGAAAACAAGGTACTTCAGACCGGAGACGCATGCTGCGGCGCCGTGGTGAATTGCGGTCGAAATTGCATGCGTTGGACGTGCGTCGCCGCAGCGGTGCCGGAGGCATGTGTGCACTACTCCATTGGATCTCATGTATCTCAGACCGCACTTGCGTTGCCGCAGCGGCGGCGCACGTTGAAAAACCGGAAGTGTGCACCAAGCCTTAACTGATGACGAGTTCGGAAACTATATTTCTAAAATAACGTAGGAAGGATTTTTGTCTGAGGTTCGCCTTTTCTAAAGCTTCCATATTTGTGCTGAAAGTAATTCCAAATTCTCTTAATACAATTAAGGTAAAAAAAATGAAGCATAATTCACAAGAAAAGCCTACTGTTTGCTGTATCGGTTGCAACACTTTGTGAATCAGCTGATACCGATGACATGGTTTCGATATCAACATCAATGTGGTATTTGTTGTGTGTAATTTTTGTCTAATCTACGTGTATAATAATGTTTTCAAAATCTAACGAATATGGTAGAACCTGTTATTGTTACTTAACTCACTTGTATAAATAAATTACATGAAGCCATCCAGTAAGGCTCAGGTCCATGGAGATACATTACAGATAGTGGAAAAGCTGGCCTGAAGGACAATCCAGACAAGGGTGGTTGGGCAAATTTTGATAACTTATCCTTAGCGGATCGTTTATGATAACCGACATGACTTGACAAACTACACTACATCGCTCTTTCCGTTAAGAACTTTCCAAATTGTCCATGCTCCATAACCTCAGTTATTTCTTCCCATATTTCTGGATCGTATCGGTATCATTGTTGGGAAAGCTTCTAGAAGACCAGAAGTTGGTCACTGTGAGACTTAAAAAGCATGGTCTATGGTACTGGTTCTAGTTTATACCTTGACAAAGCAAATTAGTACTTACAACTCATTCCATATCTTGCATATGGAGGTTCTTGCGATGTTCTCAAGTGACGAGTGAAAAGGATTGAATAAAATAATCAAGAATTATTGGTTTACGGTTTAGTGGCACAAATGACATGTTCGACCAAGCTGCGCCAAACACAAGACAAGGTCAAGCACTGAATGTCGTGAATGGGAAAAAGAGGGATTCGGGAATATCTGTGGATGAAAGCAGGAAAATATCACTAGGGTATCCAGGGAGAGCATACTCCGTCTTAACTAAATTTAGTAAACCCCATGAAAACAGAATATATCAAATAGAATACCTCCTAGTGCGCGTGAAGTCAGTACTGTGACGTCTGTAAAAAGACGTTAGCATGCGGATCTTTTGTTCCTAATTTTTCTTAGCGCCTTACCGTCTGGAAACGACATTCCGTTGAAGGCGGGTGAATGGACACGAAGAAGCATAAAAGGCTGGCCAATTTGCTAGAGCGTGGCTGCAGATAAAGGTCACGTGGACCTTTATTTACGGCCACGCGGCAAAAAATGTTGGGATATCTACTATAGCATGGTCATAAATATAGGTCACGTGGTATAAAATGCTGGCCAATTTGCTAGAGCGTGGCTGCAAATAAAGGTCACGTGGACCTTTATTTACGGCCACGCGGCATAAAATGCTGGAATATCTACTAGAGCATGGTCGCAAATAAAGGTCACGTGGCATAAAATGCTGGAAGATCTACTAGAGTGTGACCGTAAACAAAGGTCATGTGACATAAAATGCTGGAAAATATACTAGAGTGTGACCGTAAATAAAGGTCATGTGGCATAAAATGCTGGAAAATCTACTAGAGTGTGACCGTAAATAAAGGTCATGTGGCATAAAATGCTGGAAAATCTACTAGAGCGTGGCCGTAAACAAAGGTCATGTGGCATAAAATGCTGGAAAGTCTACTAGAGCGTGGCCGTAAATAGAGGTCATGTGGCATAACATGCTGGAAAATCTTCTAGAGCGTGGCCGTAAATAAAGGTCATGTGACATAAAATGCTGGTATATCTACTAGAGCGTGGCCACCAATAAAAGTCATGAGACCCGCAAATAACTCACACGCTATTTTAAAGACATCCTCTTTAGAAAGAGACGAGACGAAGAAGCTATTTTGCGAAGGGGTGTCAAAGTAGAACTCTCGTTAGACAGGTATATGGTGAAGTTAAACACCGGTGAAAAAAAAAAGCTAACAGTGTAGAAAAGCTTGTTTCTTTTTGAACATTCGTTCATTGAATGATCCCTGTACATATTGTGTCAAAAGTCTTCCTATTGTTAATAGAGACCTTTAAAGTTGTAGTAAAAATTTGCAAGGGCATCCAGCTGAGTCCGAATCCAGCTTATTACTCTGGTGCAAAAAGGCCACAGTATACACCTAAGGGAAATGTGCCCTGAGGGTAGAATAACAAAGGAAAACAATGCAAACAGGTAGACATAGAACTAGACTGGAGATAGAAGGTACTCACAGTTCATGTCCACGGTGACAGCGGCCACTGATGGCTGGGAAAAGTTGTTGTTGGAAGCTTGGCAGGTGAAGACAGCCATGAGGTCGTGTCGCTTGAGGGACAGGATCTCCAATTCGTTCCGCACAACGCCGTGAGGTGTCACCGTGTATGTGTCGTCCAGAAGCACGGATTCCCTCCACCACGTCACAGATGGCAAAGGCTTTCCTGAAAATACAACTACATCACATCATTCAGTTCCAGTCAATGTTTACGGTAGGAACAATAGACAAGTATACAAGAATATCGGTTAGTATCAAGAGCACAATACCATAGCCAAATATAGCAATTACCATCGCCAACTGGCGATAATTTTGGAATATTATAACCCGTCGTAGGTTTGCTACGAGCACATCCACTTGTACGCAAGGGGAAGGCACACAGTATGGTAGCCTATCTAAATAAATATTTGACAACGAAGACTTTAGAACAGTTGGCGTCGGACTGCTACTATGTTAATTATGGTCTTTGGATAATCTTTTGAACGTAACAATAGAGGTAGATAGCTAGTTGAATTAACCTTCCTTTAGACTACGGCTGGTGCAACAGTTGTACTTTGATCACACCAAGAAAGAATTTTGTGGTCTTAAAATAATCTTTTGAACGTAACAGTAGGTAGATAGGTAGTTGAATTAACCCACCTTTAGACTACGGCTGGTGCAACAGTTGTACTTTGATCACGCTAAGAAAGAATTTTGTGGTCTTAGAATAATCTTTTGAACGTAACAGTAGGTAGATAGGTAGTTGAATTAACCAACCTTTAGACTACGGCTGGTGCAACAGTTGTACTTTGATCACGCCAAGAAAGAATTTTGTTGTCTTAGGATAATCTTTTGAACGTAACAGTAGGTAGATAGGTAGTTGAATTAACCCACCTTTAGACTACGGCTGGTGCAACAGTTGTACTTTGATCACGCCAAGAAAGAATTTTGTTGTCTTAGGATAATCTTTTGAACGTAACAGTAGGTAGAGAGGTAGTTGAATTAACCAACCTTTAAACTACGGCTGGTGCAACAGTTGTACTTTGATCACGCCAAGAAAGAATTTTGTTGTCTTAGGATAATCTTTTCAACGTAACAGTAGGTAGATAGGTAGTTGAATTAACCCACCTTTAGACTACGGCTGGTGGAACAGTTGTACTTTGATCACGCCAAGAAAGAATTTTGTTGCCTTAGGATAATCTTTTGAACGTAACAGTAGGTAGATAGGTAGTTGAATTAACCCACCTTTAGACTACGGCTGGTGCAACAGTTGTACTTTGATCACGCCAAGAAATAATTTTGTTGTCTTAGGATAATCTTTTGAACGTAACAGTAGGTAGATAGGTAGTTGAATTAACCCACCTTTAGACTACGGCTGGTGCAACAGTTGTACTTTGATCACGCCAAGAAAGAATTTTGTTGTCTTAGGATAATCTTTTGAACGTAACAGTAGGTAGATAGGTAGTTGAATTAACCCACCTTTAGACTACGGCTGGTGCAACAGTTGTACTTTGATCACGCCATGAAAGAATTTTGTTGTCTTAGGTGTAAGGTTCGCCATCTCGCATCTTACAAGAAGTGAAACGCCAAGTTGGCAACCCTACATAGAAAACGCCAAGCTGGCAACCTAAGAACAAAGCTTTTTCAATTAAAAGAAACGTCCACAAGATTTTCAAGCCGAGGAAGTGCGGCAAAAGCCAATTAAAAAAAGTCAGAGCAATAAATAGTTATAGTTACCAAGACAACTAAAAGATAAAATCCATCTTTAGAACAGAGGAGATCAAGTAAAGATTTTATACAGCGGTGGGAGGAAAGTTACAATTTTGAATGCCTATCCAAATGTAATTGCTACTTTATACTACATGTAACTTACGTGACGATCGATTAAATTTAGTAAAATATACTCCAAATACAGAATTTTGACTCTGTGTCTTTTGAGTTTTTTTTTACTAAACTTTCACGACGGAGTTCATCAACAACCATCGGCCTCGGACCACTACTGGCGCAGTCGACAGGATCTTCGAACCCTGGAAATGAAGGTGAGAGCTCATCCTGAGTTTTTATTTTTTTAATTCATGCAACTCCCACACAATTACGGAGCGAAAGTAGACTTTGTTGAAAGCTAATGCTATTCATTTTGTTTAGAACACTTACGTGTTATGTGCACCACAGTGCAAATTTTATTTAGCACACCATGTGTTAATTAGATTAATGGTTAATTGTGAAACAGTTCATCAGAACTAGATACTTTTTGTGTATTGGGTTAGAGAATAACTATTTCGTTTTGGAAAACGGGGATTTCTGGGAATGCTTGTCGCTAAGGCGTAAAGTTAATATAAATCATAATTTTAGACTATTTAGAGTGAGGTTTCCAACCTTTTTATTTTTTTTATTTCTGCATTCTGTGGCGTAAATTTAATTCCTGAGTTAAATTTGTTTGGGATGGCGTATCTCGCGAAAGCAAGGAAGGAGGATTTGAAGGTGTTGGCAGATGAATTGGGGTTAGATGTGTTGCCGCAACACAAAATCATCGATTTAAAGAACTCAATATTGAACAGCGAAGAATATGAACAGGAGTTTACCGAAAATCTTTTAAACAGTATCATAACAGATCGGAAAAATGCCGAGGAAAGGCGTTTCTTGGCTGAAAGTGAGGAAAAGCGCCTCGCTGCTGAGTCTGAAGAAAGACGTTTTGTGATGGAACTCGAGAAACGTTCTGTTTTCGAGTTAGAAAAGCTAAGGCTCGAAATGGAAGGCCGTCACAATACAGAAACATCAAATGAAGGGAATTCGAGCAACTCTAAGCACATATACGATCTACAAAGAGTGATGCAGAAGTTCGATCCTAAAGAAGGAGACATCAGTCTATATCTGGTTCTTTTCGAGAGGCAGGCAGAACATGCTCACATAAAAAGGGAGGACTGGGTGTCACAGCTTTTGGGTTTATTACCCTATGACATTACTCAGTTAATTGCTAGAGAAGAAGCGGCTGTCGCATATGACTACAGCCACGTGAAAGGGTTATTGCTAAAAAGGTTTAAACTAAGCCCAGAAACCTTCCGATTGAAATTTGTCCAGCTCAAGCGGACTGAAGATAAATCGTGGAAGGATTTTGCCTTTGAATTGACAAATTATTTTGAAGAATGGATTCAAGGTCTTGAGGTTGCGGATTTCGAAACGTTAAAGCATCTGGTAATTACGGATCAATTCAAACGTAAGGTACCTCCGGAAATGCGAGAGCATTTTGTCGATGTGTGTGTGTGTGTGTGTGTGTGAGTGGAGCACAATAAAATCTCCTACTACTCTAGCGGAACTCCTTGACAAATACGAAAGTGTTCGAGGGTTCAAGAAGAAATTCCAATCACCTGAAAACATAGTAAATAAGGAAAGAAATTCACATTTTCAAGAAAGAAGACGCTTTCAAGAAAGGAACTCCGATTTTCCTGCTAGATATGGACAGTTTCACGAGAGGAGTACTCATCAACGTAATACGAGTCCGAAAAATGAAGCGGGAAGGAAGAAGAAGATTCAGTGTTATTCTTGCGGATCATTTCAGCATCTTAGAAACGCATGTCCTAAGCTAGGAAGAAGACAAACTTCAGCAGTTGTGAGCAATATTGGAGCCCAAGACGCTACAACATCATGTGCAAGGGAAGACATGGTGGAGCCTCCATCGATGTTGACGGCAAAAGTGACCGTTCCAGTCACAAAGCCTGTAGAATACCAAAGAGGTATTGATGAACTCAAGATAGTGAGTTTAAAAAGCGGTAATAATATCTTCGACGGTATTATCGACTCTGGAGCGCAGATTTCAGTCATCCGGGCTGATCTGATTGAGGATTCTCAAAATGAAGGGGAAGGAAAAATTAAAATTGTATCCGCATTTGGTGAGACAGAAATGGCACCTCTCAAGATAATCCATGTGAAAATCAATGACGGACGACACGGAGAAATCCCAGTGACATGTGCAGTGTCTGAAAAATTAGTAAGCGACATGCTCGTAAGCGTTTCAACGTATGACGCTTTAAACTCGAAGGTGGAACTTTATGGCAATATTATTAGCCAAGAAGGGGTTTCTCGAGTTGGAGAAATTTATTCAGTTTCGTCCTTAAACGAACTTACCTTGGCCCGTAGTGACACCGCAAATCACCCTGGGGTTAATGAGAAACGGAACGAGTTCGTGCAATTTCAATTGGAAGATGAAAGTTTAAAGGATATTTGGGAATTAGCAAGAAATAGAAGAAATGCATTCGAAGTGCAAGATGGGTTATTGGTACACTCAGAAATCGTAGGAGGAGAGAAAATTCAGCAGGTAGTTTTGCCTAAATTTAAAAGGCCCTATGTCCTAAAAATGGCACACGAAATTCCATTGGCCGGTCATTTAGGAGAACAGAAAACCAAACAACGGATAAAGTATTCCTTTTACTGGCCGAATATCAAGATTGATGTCAAGCATTTTTGTGAAAGCTGCAAGGTCTGCCAGCTACGTAGAGGTACCACTTACAATGACAGAATTCCTATCCAACCTATTGTGAGACCTGAAAATCCGTTTGAAGTGTGGAGTGTAGATTGTATTGGTCCCCTAGAGCCACCATCCTCAAGAGGGCACAAGTTTATCGTTTGTGCTGTGGATTTGTGCACGAGATGGGCGGAAGCTATACCAGTCAAGAACATTACTGCGAAAACAACTTGCGACGTCCTGATGAAGATTTTCTCCCAGACGGGGTTTCCTAAAACTATCTGTACCGATCAAGGGACAAATTTCACAGCACAGCTCACCAAGGGCTTCATGCAAGTCATCGGGGTGTCACCAAGATTTTCAACTCCGGGGCATCCAGAAAGCATGGGAGCCGTGGAGAGATGGAACAAAACCCTGAAGGATATGCTCAGTAAGAACATACAAGAAAATGGTCGACAATGGGATATTCATCTCCCTTTCTTACTATTCGCATACAGAGAAGTACCTCACAGTACCACGGGAGTATCGCCATTTCAGTTGGTATATGGAAGGTTACCTCCAGGTCCATTAAAATTAATTAAGGAGAGTTGGTTAGGAGAAACCGAAATTCCAACAGGAGCATCTCCTTCTGTTGAAAAATACTTAGAAGACCTTCGTCAAAGGATGAAAACGGCACACGAGATTGCCGCAGGGAATGCCGAAAAGGCACAAGGCTATTACACATCTAAATATAATCTGAGAGCGAGAGAAAAGACTTTCAAGGTTGGTGATAAGGTACTGATCCTTATTCCATCTTCTAGTCACAAACTTCTGAAGAACTGGTCAGGACCTGCAACTATTATCCAGTTAACTCGACCTCATTCTGCGTTGGTCGAGATGGAGGATAAAAGCCGAAAAGAGCTGCATTTCAACAAACTACGACCTTATATAGCCCGAGTTGAACAGGTGGGGTTGATTTTCGAACAAGATCAGGACTTTGGGGAAATCTTTTATGCCCCTACTCGAAATAAGAGTCAATCTGCCGACGATATTAAGGGTCATGTGTTCCAGACTACAGAGGCGTTGTGCGAAGAACAGCGACACCAATTAGTTCAGACCTTGGAAGGGTTTCGAGAAATTTTCAGTCTTTTGAATGTAACAGTAGGTAGATAGGTATTTGAATTAACCTTTAGACTACGGCTGGTACATCAGTTGTACCTCGATCACGCCAAGAAAGAATTTTCGTTGACGGCCAGTACAGCAGTTTTAGTACAGGCTAGTACTTCACCGGTTGTTAATCCGTTAGTTTTCCAACCGGGTTATCGTGGCCCCTTTGAATACGTCTATTCAGGTCAGTTAACAGTTGAATATGATCACAGCTAAACAAAACTTCATCGTTTAAACTTTTTTCACTCATTTCTATTTCTATGGCAAATGTTATGAGATTTGCAATGATTACACAACAAACCAGACGAAAACCGTAGCTTTTACTTCTGCTCCCTAAATACCAGTGAATGATAGGTATAGAGGTTACCTTAAAATATAGATTATTGCAGTTTTGGAAATGTTGGCGTTTAATAGTTAGCGTTGGCCCATAAAGTATCAAAATGAAATCGGAAATCATTCTTTGGAAATTTTAGAGGTAAAGTGTTAAAATCGTTTTTAAAAATGAGTAAAGCATCCTGCCATAAAGACATTAGCGTCACCTATATCTAGCGTCACAGTAAGAGCCTCTTACAAACTAAGCAAGCTACAAGATTTGTGCTACGTATTGAATTAACCATTTTCTCGCCGTCCTATCTTGCAAATGAATGTACGATGCAACGAACTTTTTAACCTATCACGAACACCTTATGTATCACCTGCTGAAAACAAGCAATACACACATGTTTACTTTATTTAACTTAGAAGTTATAAATTGTTAGCTTTTTAGAATGTTTCAACTTATAAATATATTTGTTTTCCGGAAGAGTTTCAGGGATAGTTAGTTAACGTTTGTACACACACAGCAACATTTCAACCATAAAGCGTCTAATTAAATAGAATCAGCCTGTGTGTGAGATCAGCTTCGTGTTATTTCTGCCCATCGCTTGATTTGAAGATGTGTCACCTAATTGTGGTGAAAAATATGAGTCCTAAAATTGATTGGTTGAAGTCGTTGATTGCCCATTGATAACCCATTGATTGGTTGAAGTGATTATCCTGTTGGATAAAAACAATTGGCAAAAGTCGATTCGTAAGCCAATGCTACTTGATAACAGCGACTCCCCTATATTCTGTCTATTTCATTAGAAGGTCGTTGGTTTAACCTTTTGACTACGGCTATAGATATAGCAAGCGAGATTCTTATACCTTTCAAGGTACAACTGCTGTAACGGCCGTAATCTAAATTCTTTCTTGACGCGATTCTTATAACTTTAAAGGTACAACTGATGAACAAGGCGTTACCTAATTTCTTTCTAGTCATGATCATGGTACAACTGCTGTAGCCTATGTTAACCAGGATTTAAAGAGCGGTAGTTTAAAGGTTAACGAGGAAAACGACAAAAGAACTAGTTCTGACGGGGTGAAATCTTCAAACAATTTTAGTACCAACCTTCTGTAAGCAGTACCGTTTAAACACTGTAATCTAGCAAAACCTCTTAGTTAAAATAATCTCATAATATGTATAGACTATGTAAATGAAAACTTAACATATAAATCGTATTTTGTTGATGATAACATTTTATTGTGTCAACTTGGTTTGTCATTCTTGGTTATATGAGGGCTAGTTAGATGGGACGTACGAATATTTTATTGAAACGATTTGTTAAGGGTGAACTAAAATATTAAACCTCTTGGTGGTTGTCTCGATGAGGTATCTCGTTATTAGAAACATTAAAAGAACAAGATTTTGATGGTCTTGATCTAGTCACCATGGAACATTCGGCAATATCGTGATGACGAGATATCTTGTCATTAACACAACTGTCAGGTCTTGATTAACGAGCTATTTCGTTGAAGCCACTTGGAAGGGTAAGTAATACTATGTTTGATAAATATAATCTAAATCAGTTATAAAAAACATTGATGCTAATGAACAATAAATGAATGAATCAATGCATATCCAGTTTCGAAATTCACATTGCGGCGAAAAACTTATCGGATAAATTTATTTGTGTAAACCAATAAAAGTCCATCACAACAAAACAAGGCTTATTAGACATTAATGAAAATTGAATTAAGCGATAGAAAATAAACAGGAAAGATAAGAAAGTGACCGAAGGTACTCATTTCTTAAGGTCTAGCTGAACAGTTGAATCAAGTTAATTAATCCTAACACATTCAACACTAGATCAAGACCATCGATTCTGACTTTCCAGATCACTGACATAACTCTTAATAACAAGCACCACGCGTATTGATTGATAAAAAATTGGTCACCATCTTCACTTCAGAATGAGTTGAAATGTCATGCAAAGGAAGATCATTTCTTTACACGGCACCATAAGTTTAACTGCAGTCGGATACTACACTGCTTTGAGATTTGTGTGTGACGATGAAAAATAACTTTCTAACTACACTCTTATCAGAGACCCACTCAGAATCCTCTTATTCACTCGAACCCAGATATCCTTCGTGTTTTGATAATAAAAATACAACCCAAAAAACATCATCGAACCCTGTCATATAAATAACAAAAAAAATGTAATACACCGCCTATAAAATTCCTTCTTATTCGCAAGACGTGACGAAAATTCGAAGACAGGACTTTTTTCCAACGTACTAAGTTACGCTAAAAATTCATTACTCATATTGCACAAAAGGAAATCCCAACACTCAAGGCAAAGTAGGGACTGAAATACGATATATTTCCATTTCTGCAAAAAACCTACTAAAGCATTGTTACACCATCTTTTTTATTTCTCAGCCTTCCATCAAGAAACGGAGTAGCTTTTGAGCACACACGGCAAAAAATACGTCTTTTTTCCCTCTGGAAAATACCCTCAAAACGATGGAGCCAAATACACCATCTATCTGTTTTCACACTTCTAAAGTTGTCAGATGTCGTATTCTTTCCTCGTCCTTAACGATCTTCATTTCGCGAAGTTTTTTCCCCTCCTTCACCAAGTCGCCATTTTGGTCGGATGAAAGAACGAAAAAAATGGCAATTGTGGGAAACGCGCATCAACTCTTAAGCTTTAGAAAAAAGGGGAAGTACAGGTATATATAACCGGAGAGATTTATACATTCATATACAGATATATGTCCGTGGTATATATGCCAGAGGAAAGAAAGTGATTTATGGTGGAAGGGTCTGGGAAAGACTGAAAAAGGTTCGAAACTTTGTTTCAACACTTTCATTGAAAAGAATTCCTCCTGGAATATTATGGATTTGTAGACCTAATATTGGAAGAAAAAATTATTCGACTTTGCTCGTTTGGGTTTCTGCGAGTATTGGTTTTGTTGTTATTGCACCTGGGGCACTTGAGAAATGAAGTTTGGTACGTTCCATTTTTTCGTTCCATCGATGTTCCTTTGTAGGGGATAAAGGATGTGGTTCTTAAGAATTTTTACGGTGGCTTCACTTCATTTGAAAACCAGTACCGGGGTTTATTTTGTGTTCAGCGAGATAGCTGTGAACTTTATTCCAAGTTTTACTAAAAATTAATTATTTATGAAGCTGCTTCGTATTCGACTGTAAATTCATTTTACCAACTTTGATGTTGTAGCTATACTGTGTATGATGGAAGAAATCTGAACGATGGTGTATTCTACTATTCTCGGTGGAATTATATAAAGTGGTTATTGAATAAAGTAAAGTAATGTTTGTTAATACAAATGTAAATCAGTGACCGCCATGTACGGAGCGGCGAAATATAGTACGTTGGATTGGTGTGGAAGTTTGGAGAGTGGGGTGCCAGCTCTAGTGTTTTCCTCGTCACCTAACCGTGGTTCAAAATGATGAAGTGTTTCCTTGGTTACCCTTCGAGATTGATTTCATACAATCGCCAAAAGCCTCCAGTCTGACCCTAATTCTATATTCCTCCATAGAACTCAAATAATAAATACGCTCCAAGAAAAGAAGAATACGTTCCAATAAATATGGCTTGAAATTAACATTTATTAAAAAATAAATTCGGAAAAGCCATACATTCAGTAAACTCTTCATCATAACAGTCGCAATTAAAAACCTAATTACAAGCAACATGTCATAATTCCACTACAAGTCGATTCATAATTAGCATACAGTTAACGCCAGAAAGTTCAATTATAAAATTGAAATATCTGCCAAAATTAGTAAAAAACCAACCTCGGCTTTGAACTCCGACATTTATTCGTTAAAGTACTATTTTATTACTCCAAACAATAAATAAATGCACCGGCGGGACTCTTAAGGTTGGCTAAGATTCAAGGGTACTTATGCGGCCATCATTAAACAATCTCCCTTATCATTACTTAAAGATAATGAGCTTTATAAAAAGTGCCAATAAATCAGGCAGGAACGCAGGTGTTGAGGAACATGCAAAATAGTCGCGAAATTTTTACGAAACTGCTGTGAAAAAGAAATGATTGGGCCATAAATCTTAGCCTTTCACTTTGAAGTTTGTGTTTAGTTTGATTAATTGAATTTCTATGGCCAATACTGAAGAGAGTAAATCTTGAAGTTAGTGTTCGAGAAATTTAATTTTAAGGGCTATTTTTAGGCAAAGAGTTTGGAACTATCGACTGTGCTTTGCGTCAAAATTAGAGAATTCAGGCTTGGCAAAGTGCGTCTTCGTTAAATGCTCAATTTTCCAATTCTCTACTTGAGCTTATACAGTTAAAAAAAATGAAGTGTGATATGAAGATTGTTTGCTTGGTTTGTCGTCGTCTTATGGTCACCTTTTCTACTCTAGTCCTAAGTTAAACACGATTATTTCGGAAGATATGAATAAAATTCTGAAATGAATAACACTAACCCTTTGAAGGGTAAGATACATAATCCAATCTTGCAGCTAGCAGTTTTCCTGTGAGACTTCTAAACAACCTTGTCATTCTTGATCAATAGAATGTTTTCAAAAGATTCTATTCTAATGAAATACCAATAGAATATGTCCAAATAATTCTATTATAAAGAAAGAACTCTTCAAAGAAAATTCTGAAATGAATAACACTAACTCTTTGAAGGGTACGATACATAATCCAATCTTGCAGCTAGCAGTGTTTCCTGTGAGACTTCTAAACAACCTTGTCATGTTTGATCAATAGAATGTTTTCAAAAGATTCTATTCTAATGAAATACCAATAGAATATTTCAAAATAATTATATTATAAAGAAAAGACTCTTCAAAGGATTGTATTGATTGTAAAGGAGTGATGGAATATTTCCAATGGATTCTATTCGAAGGAAAGCTAAAATATTATCGCTATCTCTCTCTCCCCCCAAAGGTTTCTATTCTAAGTATAGAAGCAATGCAATTTTCTCAAAGGATTCTATTACGAGTAGAGGGGCAATCAAATCTGCCCAAAGGATTCTATTCTAAATAAAGAAACAGTAGAAAATATTACAAAGGATTCATTTTCAAATGGAAGGGTCATTACGATCGATACAAGGGATTCTATTCTAAGTACAGGAACAATTGAATCTTTCCGAAGGACACAGTTCAAATATTACATTCTAAAAAGAAAGAAAGAAAGAGAGATACAGAAAAAGAAAGAGAGCTAACTATTGAGATTTTTTTAAGGAATACATTTAAAAAAATAACAATTGAATAGTTCCAAGTTGATTGTTGTGTTAGTTCCTTCCTTCGATTTTAAGGCAAGAAACAATAAAATATTTTCAGACGATTCTATTCAAGGGCAAAGATAAATTAAAAATTTCCATATTTCCAAATTGGATGGCATACTGTTGAGGTTTTTGGCCAAAGAGCCAATTTTGGCTATGCTGCTCCAAAACCAAGACATATTACAAAACGTAATGGAGTTTCCCCCACAAAGAAAGTTTTACTGGCACAGAAGAGATAAATTCACCCAGAAAGGCATCTAACAAGCAACTGACAGGTTACTAGCGCAGTGAGCATACACATTTAGAAACGACGATATTTTCAAAATGTTTCCAGTGTGATTGTTTCAACGAATTCCTTCAAACACTAGATATAGCTTCTTTGTCATTATATGGGTTGCTTGGGTAAAATCACTGCAATACTATTCAGAAATCTTACTAATCTCAGAAGGTTGAGAAAGCATTCGATAAGAAATAGCATCTATGAATTTCTTTGTATGAAAATTGCTTTACAAAACAAGTTTGTCATCGACTTCTTACCTTTCAATAGCCACACATAATATCGACGTGAAATTCTAAAATAATATGAAAATTTAGCCATATCATACTGTTGACTACTACTATACTACTGTGATCAAAAAGTATCCAGAACCCTGTCATAAAACAAAAAGGATAAATTTATTGGTCAAAGTTTATTACATCTCCTTCAGAGTAATCTTCTACGATTTCAATGCACTTTGCCAACGTTTTTTTCAATCATCAAAACATGACATAAAGTCGTTTTTGGGAAATCCCTTTGGGTTTGCATCAAATTTTCTTTTATTTCATTAATTGACTCAAAGCGGTGATCACGAAGAGGGAGTTTCACCCGTGGAAATAAGAACAAGTCAAACGGTAACATATCAGGTGAATGCGGAGCTTGTTTAGCCGTATTTGTTGAATGCTTTGTAAAACAATCACGAATAATAAAGGCATTGTGAGAAGGTGTATTATCGTGATGCAAAGCCCATGAGTTATCCGCCACAATACAGGTCGTTTTCGACTTGTTGTTTAGACTAATGATATAGGAACTTGTTCATTAATGTCTCTTATTGTTAAACGACAATCACTAAGCCCCAATTGTTTGAGCGTATTGAAATGATGATCACTAGTCCAAGTGGATGGTCTATCAGATCGCGAATCTTCTACGACTGATTCTCTAGCTTCTTTAAACTTTTATACCAATCAAATACTGTTGCTTTTGATAAACAGTCGTCGGTAAAAGTTTTTTTCCAACATTTCAAATGTATTTGTAGCAGAAATTCCCTTGCGGAAACAAAATTTAATGAACGTTCTTTGTTCAAGGTTCGGAAAATCAACGAAGTGAAAATTCTTTTCCTTTTAAAAACAAATTTATTTTCAGACGATAAAATTAAATAAATCCCTAATTGCTGCCATATGTTTACATAAATCATAAAATATTTGAAGGTTTGCAGACGATATCTAGTATACATGCATTTTAAAGGAAGTATTCAGTATACTTTATGATCACAGTAGTATATCCTGAATAAATATTAAGTACATCCTTAAAACATTAAATAAATTTACAAACCGTCACGGCCAACCACCGAAATAAATTTCCTACCGTTATTTTTACTTTACTATTAAAGACCTAAACAGCTTTTATGTCCCCAAACACTTTCTTTCCCTCTCAAATACTTATTGATGTTATCTTGTTTTTTGGCGCAGTTTGGCAAATGTGGCCTTTGCGCATAAACGAAAAAAAAAACCAATGCAAACAAAATTAATATTTAAAAAATATGAAAAGCACCCCTGAGATATTTGATGGAAGTCAATTCTGAACATCTTGTGTATGACTTGGCAAAATTTCAGTTTTCTTTTCAAAAACCTCTCCACCGTATTAAATTCATCACCAATATTTTCTCCCATTAGTTGCCAAAATAAATTCAAACTTTGATCAAGAATAAAAAGGAGCGAATAAATCTTTCCCTCACATTGGTAAAAAAATTATTTAAAAGAAATGATCTTAATTATATCAGATGCATTAAAAATAAAACGTTTCATGGAACTAAGTAGCGCAACAATTCGATATGAAAGGGCTTGTTTTTTAAAGCTAAATGTAGATGACGCTAGTGTTTTTGATCTTCAGCGCGTTTCTCTATGTGTTAAAACAAGTTACTGCCGCAGTCGTTGCCACAGCAGGATTAAAAACTCGCTTTTTTGCTCGTTTGTCAGACTGTTTTCCAAGAAAGTACGCATCAGAAAATTACGAAATTAACATGTACAGGCAACAAGATGGAGAAGGTATTTTCGATGGGACCATTAGTTTAAGGTGCATCAAGTGTAAAAGTGAAAAAAGTAAAATTTTTAACGTGAGTAAGCAAAACACATACACATTTTCAATCTTCAGTCGTGAGTTTTGATTAGAGTACCATTAAACTTGAATTTTTGCACATCGTCAAGTTTTTTTAGAAATTTCAATTTGGCAACATTTTTTGAACTTTGGGAAAAAATTGGGAAATTTTCGTTACGTTTTGTTAAAACTGTTATATTTATAAATTAATACTATTAGTTTGTAAATTTGAAACCAAGACGTGAAACCTTAGAATGTACTATTTCTACTAGTGCAACACGTTTTGAAATTGGTTGATAAATAAATTCGATGAGATTAAAATTGGTCACGCAAATTTATGAATTTTAACGTTGTAATTTCCGCTACAAAACTAAAACTGTCATATTTTGTTTGTTTGTTACTGTTTAATTTGGTTAAGTCAATTTTTATCAATGGTTTTTTGTTCATTATTGTTTAATTGGTATAGTTAGTTTTTATCGTTGATTTTTTACTTTTTAACTGTTTAATTTGGTATTGTTAATTTTTATCATTGATTTTTTGTTTATTAATGTTTAATTTGGTATAGTTAATTTATATCATTGGTTATTGCTTATTACTGTTTAGTTTGGTATAGTTAATTTATATAATTTTGGTTTTGATTATAAATTTGGTACTGATTATTTGATTTTGGTTTTGATTTGGTATTGATTATCGGATTCAGTGAGGCTTATTTTTGATTTTGTATCGTTTCTGCAGTTTTATTGTTTCTTGCTTTTTTCATTAGCTTTAAAGCTTTTTGAATTAATTTTTATGATTTATGCAACTTTTTTATTTGTTGCTGTTTAATTTGGTATAGTTGAGTTTAAATTTTTTTTAAACTGTCTATTGAATCGAATTTGTTTGTTCGGGTTTTATTTTGGAGTAAACGAAATTCAAGTAAAATTGTGTATTTTTTTTGTGCATATTTATTGTATCAAAATGCACCCACCTTGAAAGAAACCATCACTGCGTAGCAAAATTGCAAAAGACATGCTGTTCCGGATAATAACAGATAAACCAGGAGAAGAAAGCTGAACAAGAAAAAAAAAACGCCTATCAAACAGAACCAAAAATATGCCACAGGAACGGTAAGGCGACATGTCCGTGTCATGTTGGGACTGATTTCTTTAAATAGTTTTTTTTTTGTTTCTACTTTAGGGAAAGAATGAGGTGACATGCCCGCGTCATGTTAGGTGGTGATGCGATGGTACTGATTTCTTAGAATTAGAACTTGTGCAACAAGTCTTTATTTCGTGTATTGGTTTGCGAAACTAAAGCACATTTACACCAGTCGACGTTTTATAAAAAAACATCGATGTATTGGAGCCGACGTTTTTTTACATAGATGTTTATACTCGTCAATGTTTTTACATTGTAGATGTCTTATTTTTAAATGAAAAAAAGTACCATTATAAAAATAACCAAGTAGCATAATTTTCTTAATCAGTAACTTGAACATACTTTAAGACCAAAGTGGCCAAGGATGAAGGGCCTGAAAAGTAGGGATACTACATCGATGTCGATATTTTCAAAACATGAATGTTTTATAAAAAACGTTGTATTTATCATTGATTTATTAGAGCCGATGTTTGTTTAACATCGATGTTTTTAGGTAGTCGATATTTGTTTAAAATCGATGTATTAACATTGTCGATGTTTTTAGGTTGTCGATGTTTTAATTTTGAATGATTGGTAATTGGTAATTATTAATTAACGTCGTACTATAGCAACACAACGGGCTATTGACGACGGTCCGGGATTAATCCATCAAGGGAAAGATCCGAAGTAATTTTTTTTTGTTAACGTCATACTAGAACAACACAACGGACTATTTACGACTGTCCGGGATCAATCCCTCAAGTGAAAGATTCGAGGACAACATCTCGTAATTTTGAACCACGGTCAGATGACGAAGCAACACCTGAGCTGGCAACCCACTCTCCAAACTTCCACACCAACCCAACGTGAGGACTTTCGGCCACGACAGATTTAAGTAGCACCAGCCGCATCTACACCATACACTTACAAACATCCATGCCCGGACACGGATTCGAAGCAGGAAGCTTCCGATCTAGAGGCTAACACCTTAACCACTATACCGGTTGGTCGGCTTATTTTTTAATAAAAAAAGTACTATAGTAAAATTTAAGAAACATAAAGAGCAACTAAGTATTTGTCAGTGATGACGACATCTAATTAAAACCTGACCCTAACCATGACACTTGCGAAAGCAGTGTTGGTTTTCGAAGCAAACCGAAAGGGATTGTGTAGTAATCACCGGGGGTTGGCGAGCGCTAGCGAGCTGGGGGCAAAGCCCCCGAGTCCTGTAAATATTCCGAAAGTTTCATTCCGAACTACCTAACTGCGCTATTTACCGAGCAGTGGAATAACGGATGTGAAATCGTTCACCTATGATGTTTTTGTTTACACTGTATGTTTCATAAAACATACTTCATAAAATATATTCATAAAAAATATTTCATAAAACTTTCTTCATATAATTGATAAATTATTTGAAGAATTCTTAGCATTCATATCTATGCCAATACAATAATAAAGATGGTTTGGCAATATCTTAAGGAAGTTCAATACTAAAACTCGATGCGTTTTTCTTACATTTAAAAATAACAATTCTTAGGATAATATTTTATTACATGATTTATATTATAGGCCACTTTATGCTTGAATTATATTTTTGCGATAGCTCTGAAAGCAATGTAATTTAGCAACTGGAAAAATAAGTGATCTCAAAACTGAAATATCAATATTTAATTGCGTTACATGGAATGTGTAAAATGTTAATTTAAATATTTGTTAAAGATTCTGCTCTGGAATGTTTTAATTATTTTTGAAAGAGAATTTATCAAACAATGTACACATTTGCATGAGTTCCCTTAATATTTAAGAAATTAGGGAAAATATTCAAAATTTCAAACGTTTGTTTTAAAACTAGCTTGCTGTTTCATTTGTCAACTGACTTTTTTAACAATGTGGAATTGCTTTTGAAATTTTAGTAAAACACGAGAAGTCATAAAATACAAGAGAGTCGTCTTTAGATTCATTAAAACATTCAACTTCAAACAATTGCAAAGATATTTGAAGTCTTTTGGGACGCTTTGGAAGTATGTTTCTAGAATTTAATTAATTTTATTTTATTCATTTGTCTGATTAAGAGAAAAACATAAAACCGTTTCTATTTACTAAATGCGCAAATTATTTAGAGCGGGTGATGAATTTTTGTATTGAATAGAATACATATTTTTATTTGCAAAGACGAGTACCTTTGAAACAAATAATGTAATGCACAGCTTCAGGAGTTATGTCTAATTAAAATAAGGTATGGAAAACAGATAATTCCTTGTATTTTGCTACAAAATTTATGACCATTTAATATTTTAAAGAAAGTAGAGATAGTCAAAACGTATCCATTATTTTAAGCTATTGAAATCCTACGTATCCAATGGTTACTACTTGCAATAATAAATTAAATTTTTTTAACATTAGGGGGCTCCACCCCATGCTAATCTATACTTGCCAACCCCTGGAGATTGCTAGGCAATTCCATTTGGTTTGCTTTGCAAACTAACATTCCTTTCGCAGAGTCAATATCCTGCGACGGGGAAACTATCTTAATAATTCGTATAATCATGATTTGACTTTCCGGTCCATGACATCACAGCGTTTGCTCAGCCCCCTGCTCGCTAACGCTCGCCAACCCCCGGTGATTGCTACGCATTCCCATTTGGTTTGCTTCGGAAACCAAGACTCCTTTCGCAAGTGATTTCCCTTTTTTCCCCTTTGACACTAAATGCACCCTAAACTTAGAACCGCATCTGTAAAAAATCTCCGTCTTGTTTCTTGTACAATTTTGAATAAACCATGTTACTCTCGTAATTCGCTAATCTGTATTTTCTCAGGAAACCGTCTGAGAATCGAGCAGAAATAGCGAATTGAGAAAAAATCTAACCTTTTTCTTTCATGGAGCCTCCGCTCCAAGGGCCAAAAAAAAATCGTTGCTATGGTAATTGTTTCAATGATAAATTTTATGTATGAAAATCCGTAAGGTAGAAATGTTACCTTCATTTCAGTGAAGAAATATGTAAGCTATCGCTCCGCGATATAAAAAATAAATAATTTGTATAACCAACTTTTAATTGCATCGAATTTTCTTATTAACCAATTTCAAAAATAATTGTACCGTAAGAAAGAGTACATTATAAGATTTCCCGTGATGGTTTCAAATTTAAAAACTAGTAATAAGCTATAGATATGACAGTTTTAACAAAAAAAAAAAAAAACGAAAATATCCCGATTTTTCACGAATTAAGAGAATATAATACTATCAAGAACCAAATTGAAATTTCGAAAAATACTAGGAGAGTTCCAAAATTTACGTTTAAAGGTATTCTAATAGAAACTTCACTGCTGAAGCCTGAAATTTTGTACGTCTTTTGATCACTCAAGTTAGAAATTTTGCTTTTTTCGATTTTGACACTTAATAAACCGTAAACTAACACCGCATCGGAAAAAAATGTCTTCTCCACCGTGTTCCCTGTACAATTTTGAACGAACCACGTCAATTTCGTAATTTTCTGATCTGTACTTTCTCTGGAAACCATCTAAGAATCGAGTAAAACAAATCAGTTTTTAATCCTACGACAGCGGCTGTAATTTTTTTTAATATCGAGAGAAATAGCAATTCTTAAAGCTGCATTCCTTTTTGTATTGATTGATATAGTTTTTATTTTAGAATTTGTGGTGCTAGCAATTATTAAAGCAGGGTCGTTAAATGAAAAAATATGTCATGCATTTAAATTTTCACATCTCTCCAGTGAGAAAAGTAAATTAGACTGGAATTGGAAGGTATTACCAATGTAACGCCAAAATTTATTTTGTTCGAAACTAAAGTTTAAATTTAATCATTGTTAAATAATGATTTAGAAACGTTTAAGAAACGGGAACATATCATATAATTCAAATTTCATTTCACGAATGCAAATTTATTGCTTTTAGTGTTACGCTAAAGAAGGAACATAATTCTTGCCTATGAATGTTTATATTTTTTATCAAAAATTGATTTAAAATGCTTAATGTTTTCATTATCATGAACCAATACATTTTAAGAAATAGTAAAGAAAATAATTTCCTCCATTTAAGTACTAAATTAAAAATTAGAATAATAAAAATTTGAGGTCACTATTATCGACTCACAAGTGAAACACAGTCAAAACACACACACACACACACACACATATATATATATATATATATATATATATATATATATATATATATATATAAACTAAGGAGGGAAAATTCTGCTCGGTAAGTCTGATTCTCAAAAAGAAATCTGATCCCCATGCGAAGAAAAATAAGTTATTCCACTTTAACAGTTTAAAGTTCACCACATTTTGGCATAGAAAAAATATAAAACTCCTGTCTTGAAAATTTTGACGTATTGTGATTCACGTGTAAGCTGATGACACATTTTGTTGGAATTGAAATGCATAAAGTTAGATTTCATGTTAAATTTGCTATCAACATTTTTACAATAACTGAATGCAGATGTGTTGTAACTAAACAGTGTGCTGTATTAGATTAAATAGTATTTCAATTATCTTATTTGCAACTTTTTAATCAGATTAATATAGAAAGAAAAATAAATAAATATTTCCAAGTATTTTATAGAACTGCAATAAAGGATTAGCACATTTTTTAAATAACCCCTACACATGAGTTCAAACAACCGCACGAAAGCTAAGAATGTGATGAAAAAAGATACCAAAGATTTACCAAAGATATGTAAGAATTAGTTATAAAACCTCCCTTTTTGAAGATATATCAGAAAAAATAAATCTTACTGAATGTCTACTACTACTACTACGAAAATCCTTAACGAGTATTTCATTTTCCAGTGACTAAATACAAATATTAAGTGACAATGTTACATAAAATATTCGAGATGAACTATAAAAATGTATTAAAAAGCTATTTGAGAAACTAATTTCACACCATTGAGTTTTCCATATCACTTGAGTTGCAATATTTATACATAATATGTACTCCTTTTAGAATTGCAATATCGAATACCATTTGAAAACATCATTAATAACATCCCTAACCAAAATTATGAATACTTTTTTTGTAGTATTAAAATATTTTACATTTGTCCTTAAATCCATTTTCCCCGGATTATTTATGGAGCCTTTCAGAATCCGATATCAAATATCCCAAAAAACGAATTTAAACTTATGCAAAACAAGATAAAACGTACAAGAAATCGATTTCGTTGTTTCAAAACATCACTTAAGATAGCTTACAAATTAATTACTAAGATAGCTTTATAAATACTTCATAACATTCCTTATAAATATCTCTAAACCATTGTATACTACTTATAACTGCCGAATTATAACAGACAAAGCAACACAAAGGAAGTTGACGTTGATACAGAAAATCAAATGCATACAATTTCGAGAGAAAAGAGGGTAAAACATAGAAATATACGGAAGCCATTTCCACAAAACCAATAAGTCCTTTCTTATACGCTAGCGTTACGGTTTTTGTAAGAGCACAATAAATAAGAAATAAGAGAAAGCCATCGGAAAAAGTTTTTATTTTTGGAACGTTGACCTTAAAAAAGTCTCCCACCAAAAACGCATGCCCAACATTTATCTTGATATGACCCGTGTAGAGAGCCTTGTCCAGCTCAGCTGCAACCGTAACCTTCTGCGCCCCTCTACCTATTCTCAGGTAATCTCTTTGGAACATTGAGAGAAATCGAAAAAGAGAGAGCTACCCCTAAAACTACTTAAGGCATTAGTCAATAAAAGAATGATGCACGTGACCAAATGACGTCATTTATCAAAATGGAGGGAGGCCGTTATCATGATGACGTAGAGCAAAGGGATCGTCCAATAAAAAGTGCCGTTTTTTTACTTTGCTTCAAATGAATTTCTCTTGTAGAAAGCATGGTGAAAAAATTCCAGAACGAATGATTACTGTTCTGGAAATGCATTCTTAAATGAAGGGTGGTTCTACTTTTTCCGATTTCCTTTCGTCTTGATGTATGGGAGCGTATAGGAGGGGACTTAGGTTTCAAAATGGAGTAATCTGTAATGGTAAAGAGTAATTGATAAGTCCCGGTGGAGGCAGTATATTTTGAGAACACTAACTGATGTCCGCTGACTCACCGGTCCTTAGCTATGTGGCAGAGGCTTTAATGGTTTAATATCAAATGCAAAGCCAGAGAGTGTTTAAGGAATGAAATAGAGACTACATTTTCCTGGACTCTGCTGAGTGTGTCGTATCTATTTCACAATAAAATTTGATTTTAAGTTGTAAATATTAGTGGAGTAATCCTCTAGTGGGGCTTAATATTAAAACTCCGCTCTGTAAGCTGCAGCCTTTTTGTATGACTTCTTACCATTTCTAACCTTCTTTATCACTAAAATCTTCCAAAGATTCTTTCAACCAACAGAAACTTTCTTAGGATTCTTTCAATTAGTAGAAACATTTCTTGGATTATCTCAATAAATGAAATCTTTCCTAGTATTCTTTCAATCAATAGCTACATTCCTAGGATTATCTCAATATACGTAAAATATTTTCTAGGATTCTTTCAATCAATAAAAACATGCCTAGGATTTTCTGAATAAATAAATTCATTCAACCAACAGAATATTTTCTAGGATTCTTTCAGGGAACAGAATATTTCCAAGGACTCTTCCAACCAATAGAATATTTCCTAGGATTCTTACACACAGTAGAAACATCTCTAAGATTATATCTCAACAAATAAATTATTTCAATCAATACACACATTCCTAGGAAACTCTCAATAAGCAAATTATTTCAACCAACAGTATCAGAGTTCTTTATCAAAATTGAATCTTTAAGGATTCTTCAAACCAACAGATCTTTCTAGAATTTCAAAAATCAATAGAACATTTCCTTCGATTCTCTCAATTTATAGAATTTTTCCTTCGATTCTCTCAGCTTATAGAATTTTTCCAATCTAATCTTTTCCCAACCAAAGGATTATTTTCTATGATTCGTCTAACTAATAAGAATATTTACAATAAATTTCTCAATCCACAAAGAATATTTCCTACATATACCTCAAACAACATAACATATTTTACGATTCTCTCAACCAATAGAAAATTTCTATAAATTCTTTCAACCAATATTCAATAGCTCAGGTTGACTGCCTCAAACTGACCATAATCCTATAACATTAGAGAGGCGCACACACATATGTTCAGAATCCTGCCGACTTTCTTGCATGATTTTCAGCTTGTTTTAATCATTTTGGTCTCTACATAATCTTTTCCAGGATTCTTTCACACAACATAGATTATTTGGTCATTTTGTGTATGCTGCGGTAGGAACAATACTGCTTTGAATCTCGTGAAGCTCACACACAAAGGGTTAAAATGGAAATATTTTAATACAACTACTTCAAGATATTATCAACTTAAACTTTTGACTGCGGCTATACATATAACTGGTACGATTCTTTCATGGCGCGATTCTTATAACTTTCAAGGTAGAACTGCTGTACCGGCAGCAGACTAAATTCTTTCTTTGAGCGATTCTTATGATGTTCAAGGTACACCTGATGTACTGACTGTAGAATAAATTATTTCTTGTCACGATCAAGGTACAACTGCTGTTCAGGCCGTAGTATAAATGTTAATAAAGTTTTAGCAAGATAAATATTTAAAGGATAAAACAAATCACGGTCAATTGGGTTTTATGGCGAAATGACCATATTTGGTAAATCCATACCACACACAAGGCAACATAATGTAATGTACATAACTCACACAAGAAATATGCAGCTGATATATATTTTTATGAAGTGAGGATTCCCTAGAGAGGTTGATTGGAGGAATCTTTTATGGAGCAATGGCCATATTTGGCCAATGTTCTTCAAACACAAGACACATATAATCAAGGCCTGCGTTAGGACATTTAAGGCCACGACATAACTAAAAAGCACCAGCTGACTTTGTACACTTCGTTGTATGGATTCGAACTTACAACCCTCAGATTGCTATTCCGCAAAAACTAAAACTGAGATACCGCCCCCATTTCAAGTAACAGACAAAAATAATCCAACATAGGATCCGGAACCTTACTCTCCAAACTTCCACACCAGTATAAAGTGTAACTACTCGGGTAGTGGGTATGTCCACTTGCCCAGTGGGTAGGTCCACTGCTCAGGCAACCTCAGAGTTATAAGCGGTGCAGATCGGATTCGTGACGAGTAACTACTCGTGGCACAGTGGGTATGTCTACTGCTCTAGCAACCTTAGAGTTATAAGCGGTGAAGATTGGATCCGTGACGAGTAACTACTCGTGGCACAGTGGGTATGTCATCTGCTCTAGCAACCTTAGAGTTATAGGCGGTGCAGATCGGATTCGTGACGAGTAACTACTCGTGGCACAGTGGGTATGTCATTTGCTCTAGCAACCTTAGAGTTATAGGCGGTGCAGATCGGATTCGTGACGAGTAACTACTCGTGGCACAGTGGGTATGTCTACTGCTCTAGCAAGCTTAGAGTTATAGGCGGTGAAGATTGGATCCGTGACGAGTAACTACTCGTGGCACAGTGGGTATGTCATCTGCTCTAGCAACCTTAGAGTTATAGGCGGTGCAGATCGGATTCGTGACGAGTAACTACTCGTGGCACAGTGGGTATGTCATTTGCTCTAGCAACCTTAGAGTTATAGGCGGTGCAGATCGGATTCGTGACGAGTAACTACTCGTGGCACAGTGGGTATGTCTACTGCTCTAGCAAGCTTAGAGTTATAGGCGGTGAAGATTGGATCCGTGACGAGTAACTACTCGTGGCACAGTGGGTATGTCATCTGCTCTAGCAACCTTAGAGTTATAGGCGGTGCAGATCGGATTCGTGACGAGTAACTACTCGTGGCACAGTGGGTATGTCATTTGCTCTAGCAACCTTAGAGTTATAGGCGGTGCAGATCGGATTCGTGACGAGTAACTACTCGTGGCACAGTGGGTATGTCTACTGCTCTAGCAAGCTTAGAGTTATAGGCGGTGAAGATTGGATCCGTGACGAGTAACTACTCGTGGCACAGTGGGTATGTCATCTGCTCTAGCAACCTTAGAGTTATAGGCGGTGCAGATCGGATTCGTGACGAGTAACTACTCGTGGCACAGTGGGTATGTCTACTGCTCTAGCAACCTTAGAGTTATAGGCGGTGCAGATCGGATTCGTGACGAGTAACTACTCGAGGCCCAGTGTGTATGTCCAATGTTCTAGAAACCTTCGAGTTATAGGCGGTGAAGACTGGATCCGTGACGCGTAATTACTCGTGGCCCAACGGGTATGTCTACTGCTCTAGCAACTTTAGAGTTATGGACAGTGGAAATTTGATTCGTGACATGTTTATTCCCAGCTGTGTGCATTTTTCTCTTCTGTTTCAACAAAATTTTCACTGTGTGTATGTCTATTACTTGATACTTTACGTCGTGTCTGGTAAAACATGACCAAATATGGCACAGGCACCCCCAAACCAACCGACCTCACTGTTAAGAACCCCTGTATATTTCACCAGTACCTTATACAAGTTAACGCTGCTAAAATGAAAGTGAAGTTGAAGTAGAAGACAATATAGCTGTTCTGTAAATTGAAATCTGGGGATTCGTTACTAACACAGGTAATAAACTCGGGTCTCTTGAGACGAAAGCAACCCTCCAATCTAAAGTATGGGCCTCAAAGGATAAGAAAGGAAAAAAAACGTGTTCGTTATTTTATAACTACGAACAAAATACCACCCATGTAGTGAAGTTTCGTACTGTTTTGTTGGGAATGTGACTTCGATAGAATTGGATCAAAGGATACTAAAAGAATATATAAAGTAAGATTATATTCTTTCGAAACTTGCGTGTAGTTAGATACAGAAGCTGTAATCTGAGTTTTATGGTTTTTATCACTCGGTTAGAAGGATTTTACCTTCTTGATTATAGTCCCGACTTTGTGTCTCATTATTAGAAAAATTGACCCATTCTTGATGGACGAGATATCTTGTCATTAGAAAACTAATCACCTGATTTTGATCTCGTCATCAACAAAATATGGGAAATATCTTGATGAAGAGATTTATAGTCAGTAGTCAAATTAATTGGATTTGTACGGACGAGATATCTCGTCAAAACTACTTGGAGGGTTAAGAAATGTCTTCAAAAGAAATGCCATACAAACATAATTTTGTCATAATTACCTGGTAAGATTTATTGCAAAATATACTAGCAATATTTCAGCTACTACTAAACATAATAACCACCGAAATTGTAACACTTGGCATACTGTGGGATAATGTTTTGTAGTCCAGTGTCATAGAAGTGGAATGGAGCCACAAAAAATATGTTGCAGAAGTTTCGCTGGGAGCTGTTTGACCATCCACTCTATAGTCTCGATCTTGCTCTCCAACGACTTCCACCTGTTCGTGCACCTGAAGAAATAATGCCTGTCCGGTCATCACTTTCCTATAGACGAAGACCTGCAGACAACTGTGACACGCTGGATCCATTCCCAGGTAGCAGACTTCTATGACACTGGACTACAAAAAATTATCCCACGGTATGACAAGTGTTACAATTCTGGTGGTTATTATGTTGACAAGTAGCTGATATATTGCTGCATCTTATGCAATAAATCTTTCCAGGTAATTATGTTTTGTTTCGTTTTATGGGCCGTGGGAAACTTACTTTCTGGACGACCTTTGTCCATATTTGTATGCCAAGTCTCATTTTTTTTAAATTAATGAATAGTTAGATTAGGATATAAAAGGCTTACTAAATAAAACTGTTTGCATTACAATATACATGAAACCTCCAATTAACTTTCCAAGTGATTTCATCCAGATATCTCGTCCATGAAGATTTAACCAATTTTGCTAAATCTTGACGTCATACTTTGTCATCGTCAAGTTGTCGAGATTTTGTATGGTTACAAAATTATGGTCAGTTTTCGTCTAATGAGGATATATCTCGTTCTTTAAGATGTAGTCAGTTTTGCCAGGGACGAGATGCATTGTCGTGACAACCATGATGAGGATTAAGTAACGATGCTTTGAAAGTGTCATAACTGTCTAACTTAAGTATTGATATTTGTCATGTGGATATTTGAGTTAGTACATATACATTAAAATGTAGAGAGTACTACAGTTTTTTGAATTTGCAATCTGTTTATAACCGGCCATAGTTAGTTAATGCAGCTCATTTGTTTCTTGATGTCAAAATGCCTTTGCCTCTCAGAGCGTCAAGACTATTTCGAGTATTGTAACACTGCTTTTCACCTGAAAGCAGATTTAAACCTCAAATTCGTTTAGACGAGATATTTCGTCAACAAAAATCTGATTAATTGTGCTAAGGACGAAATATTTCGTCATCAAAAACGCCGATTGAATTCCGAAAGATGTAGGTATTGCTATTTTCTGATCACGGTGAGATCAGAAACAAGTCAGTTTTTCTAATATGACGAGTTTTATCATGTTCAAACAACCAACAAAATATGGTAATTAAATAGCCACATCTGTTGGTTGGAAGAATACTACAAAGCCGTCTATTGTTTGATGATAAAACTAGTTAGAAGCCAGAGAGGAATGGTAGGCAGGAGTTTAAATTAACGTCGCACTGGAGCAAAACAAGAGGACATTGATGGTGTTCCGCGATCAAAACCTACGGGATAGATCACTGTGCCACACCACGTAATTTTGAACCACGGTCCGATGACGAGGTCACATCTGAACTGGCAACCCATTCTCCAAACTTACACATCCCTCCAGTGCGGTGCCATATGATGTGACGACAGATATAACATGCACCAGCCCCACTTATGCACGATGGTTTTGGTTTGATTCAAACCCTCCTATTGTAAGCCGGTACTCTGCCAACCGGGATACCACGGTCCTCGAAATGCAGTAAAAACTGCTGCAGGAACAACGGATATAAGCGTGCGTAAACCCCTCAACGTCAACACTCACAACCATCTACAACTCAGAATGCAAATGAGCAACAGAAAACAATCACATTTGGACACGTAAGTGGAAATTTCGCTTAAAGACGAGATATCCTACTGCGCGAACTGGAAGATATGAAAACAACAGCAAAAGTCCTTAATAGGCACTCAACTGTGCGGCCTTAATGGATCTACTTTGGCAGAGAAATGACACCAAGTACTTCAGCTAGAACAGAATCGCAATCTTTCCTCTCATTGCACACTGAAATAGCGCTTGCCTTTTAAATATCAAAAGGGGAAATGCCATTTTCTTTTGCTCTTAGACGAATGGATGTAGATCACTTGATTCCTGGACTGTTGCTTCAGCGGCCACTGCTTTTAATTTCAACCGCTTTTATATTTTATTAATGATACAACTGTTGGAAAAGTGTCGAATTGATCTTTCTGAAGAGTTATTGGATATATGCGGTGTGGATTTTTAATCATGGAAATTGGGAAGCATTAAATGAAGATTAGAATTTGGTTGTCCTTGTGAATAAATTTTTCTCCAAACATAAATTGCTAATACGATGGCGGAAACTGGAAGTATAATTTACTCTCTGAGTTTAGAAAGTGAAGATTTGTTGGTTAAGTTTCCATGACGCAAGGTCCACATATGATCAAACTGCGCCAGAAACAAAAAAAAAAACTCTAGACCAAATAAAAACTGTTGAATTGAGAGTAGCCCAATGTATGGAATCGAAATGAAATTCACATGACCGATGAACAGTGAAGGACCAACTAGAGAATGGGTTTGGATGGTTTTTGTATATTTGTACTACCTTCGTCAAAACATATAGTATAAAATCAATAAACACACAGAAAAATTGTGGATTTAAGGTCAATTTAGAATGCACGATGGTCATCGAGAGCCAATCACACTGAAAAATGAGCAAATTCAAAAATGTTTGTTTGATGATTGGCTGGGTATAACGCGCAAGAACCATCTACGAGAAACGCAAGTCATTAATGTCATATTGGGGTAAATAGGTGAGTAATCATTCACCTTATTAGTTAATGTGTGAGGCTAACTGAATATCACATCCAAATGTATTGGAGGCTTTTTCAGTTATGCTAAAGGTAGATGACGCTAGTGTTTTAGTGGAAAAACGTTTTTACAAAAAGTTTTCTATATTGGGTAACAGAACGTAAGAACCGTGTAGTAGGGATGCGACATCGATGTCGATGTTTTTGTATTTAACATCGATGTATTGGGGTCGATGTTTTTGTAACATCGATGTTTATACTTTTCAACGTTTTTACGTTGCCTTTGTTTTATTTTTAAATGAAAAAAGAACAGCTATAAAATTTAAAAAATAACCAAGCAGCATAATTTCCATAATCAGCAAATTGAACATACTTTTAGACCAAAGTGACCAAGGGTGAAGGGTCTGAAAAGTAGGGATGCGACATCGATGTCGATGTTTTATAAAAAAACATCGATATTTTGCTGTTGATGATCAGTAGTTGCTAAACCAGTTTTAAGAAATGGGGAAAAAAGTTTGATTACACTGAATTTTAAAAATATCGATGTTTTGTGGCGATAATTTTAATTTTGAACATCGATGTTTTGCTGTCGATGTTGCATCACTAGGTGCTAAACCAGTTTTAAGAAATGGGGGGGGGGAGGGGGAGTCTAAATACACTGAATTTTTAAATAATCGATAGTTTTGGGACGATGTGTTATCAACATCGATGTTTTAATTTTGAACATGAAAGTTTCAAAACATCGATGTTTTGCTGTCGATGTAGCATCACAAATTGCTAAACCAGTTTTAAGAAATGGGGGAAGGGGAGTCTAAATACACTGAATTTTAAAAACATCGATGTTTTTGGGGAGATGTATCATCAACATCGATGTTTTAAATTTGAACATCGATGTTTAAAAACATTGATGTTTTGCTATCGATGTCGCATCCCTAGTTTGTAGACCTCGATAGGCTGGTATTTAATTAACATTCCACTGGAGCAACACACGGGCTTTTGACAGTACGGGTATATCTCAAAAAGAGAATCCGAGGACAACGCCACAGTCAGATGGCGAGGACACATCTGAGCTGGCTACCCTTTCTTGGAACTTCCATACCACGCCAACGTATGGACGTTTTAGGTCACAACTGATTTAACATGAACACCCCACTTTGTACACGACGATCTTTTATTGGATTCGAACTCGTAACCCTCAGGTTTCTAATCCGTTACTCTTCAAACCGGGATACTGCGGCTCAAATCACGTTAAGAACCAAATTCTGGGAAGACGCTATTTATGTTTAACCTGGTCACTAATTTAACGTATACTCATTGAAAACCACGAGTCATCTGACCGTGGTTCAAAATTACGTACTGTCGTAAACGAATTTACAATTCGGGTTTGATACCCGATCGTCGCCAATAGATTGTTGTGTTGTTCCAGTGTGACATTAATTAAAATACTTACCTACATTGATAACTAAAAGAGACGGCGCCTTACTAAAATATACACATGGTGAATGATCGTGTCGCATTTACGACAAAAATGAGCTGCTAGCTTGTCTTCTCAGACTCTAAATCAGCCCTAGAGGCCATCAGAAACGGAGAGACAAACATCGCTTCCACTATAAGCAACTTGCTCGATCGGATGCATTGCAAAGGGAAATCTTGTGTGTTGCAGTGGATACTCGCACATGTATGCATCGAAGGGAATGAGTGTGCGGACGCCCTGGCCAAAGAGGCACGAAATCTTGATCAACCTCTTTCCACCATCACACTTGCAGATGCGAATGCAGTGGCCAGATGCAGACTTTTAAACCAACGCTCAAAGAAACCTTTGATAACCGACTTCGACTTCCCTAGAGACATAACGCCCACACTTGCTCAACTAAGATCGGATCATTATAAGGGAATGAAAATACTTCCTGACGGAACAAGGACCTATCCTTACTGTAAGAACTGCCCAGAGATCCAACTCACACCAAAACACATCTTTGAATGTCCAAAAATTACTGCAGAGATCTTGAAACACGGCTTGTTACCAGATAGAGATCTGCTGTGGGAGACCCTCTACAGTTCTGAGGCACCGAAGCTGGCAGCTGCGGTCCTTCGGACCGTTGACAATATTTGAGACTTTTTTGGCAATCCATAGACACGACATCATCATGAGCTGCTAGCTTTTTAGACCAATTGAAAATTGTGAAATGAGATTGTTGGTAGTTCATTAACGTCGCACAGCAGCAACACAACGGGCTATTGATGATGGTCATGGATCTATGCAATAGACATATCGCATAGATCCATGACCATCGCATATTGATGAATATATTAAAATAGTATTTAAAATTCTCACAATTAGAGCTATGAATGCTGATTAAATGTAAAATCTAAGTAACGTTAAAACTAATGAACTTTAAAAAAAATTAGATTTACCTTCTTCAGCCTCACATATCAGGTGAAGATTGTCCTCTTCGTTGTACGGCCCAATCAGACTCTCCAGGATTTCACCATTTTGATCGGTTATAATTGGCTTCTTCGGAGGAACTGCAAAAATGAATTGTACAATATTAACCGAAAAATATATTTACGACCATACTGTCCGAAGTATACCGAATAATGTTAGGATTAGAAACAAAACCCATGATATAAATGACTTTATGACTTTATAAATTATCTACTTAAACTGCAGATTATTTAGTAGTAAAATAACTGTTTAACTACTTTGACAAGAATGACAGATCAGCAAGGTACTATAAGATTGGTTTAGGTTTTTATGGCACAAAGGCGATATTTGGCCAAGCTGTGCCAAACATGACAGACGTGGTTGACAAGGGAAGGACAGACGGAGCTATACTGATACAAAAGAGATAAATGCAAGAATGGTTAACCCTCCAAGTGGTTTCGACGATATATCTCGTCCATCAAGATCTTACAAATTTCATTAATGACGAGATATCTCGTTCATCAAAATCTGACAAATTTAATTAATGACGAGACATCTCGTATTAAAGGTATTGTAAATTTTTTAAGAATGCAGAGATCGGAATGGGATTAGTTTCTTACTTTAATTACGAGAAATTTCATCCTCATGTTTTGGTGTTTTACTGATGACGAAATAACTCGTCGGGAGAACCACCAGGAGGGCCAAGTAACAGGAATCGAAGATGCGAAGCCTACAACCCATAGAATGTTTCACGAAAAATGTGATGTTTATATGTTAGATCGAAAATATTTTCTTTACAATATGCCGAAAGCATTTGCAAGTGCAAGTTAATTCAAAATGATGTAACTTAAAAAATAGATCCATAAAAAGTAAAGTCTCGAAATTTCTCGCAGAAATGCTTCAGCAACATAAACTAGGCCACTCATCGCACCAGAGTTAATTGAACAGCGAACGAAAAAATCCACTGAACGCAAAGAAAAACACAACCAGCGAAAAAATACGCTAGAAAGAAAAACACTCTACAGAAAACCCATAAAAAATACTCCATCCACCCCTACGAAATCCCCTACATCGACGCTAGAGTATGTAAAGACCCGACACAAAAGTTAACAAACAACCTCAGTCAAAATCCTTTATCGGAGGCAAAAAAGATTGCTTGTTAAATCTCCCAACTCATGCACCATTCATGCAACTAATGCCAGAACTGATAACACATCATCAAAGCGGAGCCTCCCGACAACACGGAGCTAATCCTTTTGAAAATAAGTCCCGCAGCCTGCCATAGGGTGCTCTGCGATTGATATAAACTGGAAGTGTGACGTCTGCAAAGGCTATGCGGATTTTCCCATTGTAATCTCCTGACAAATAGCGGAGTATCAGTTCCGATAGATGACTACAATGCGACTATCTGCTTTTGAAATTGCGCCTGGGAAATATCAGGATTCGATTTGATTTGATGCGATTTGGAGGGGGAGGGTTTTCCCCAGTGTTTATGTTTTCTTGACGGTTGTAGTTAACATTAATGGTCACCGTTATCGCTTGGAGGATTTGCATTTGTGTGAGAGGAATGCCGGATTGTGAAATAGGGCCTGTGCTTATTTGAATGGGGTTTCTTGTTTTCACTAAAGTGTTGCTTGGAATTGTTGTCCTTGTGAGCTGATTATTTCTTGGTAGGGGATTGGAGTAAATTGAAGTGGTGCATTTTGTGAAAACCGATTTCATCTTTTTGTTTGGATTGCAAGAAGCAGTGGTATTTAGTGAAATAGAATCTGAAAATTTTCTTTAAGGTATCTGCATACGTTCTGAGTACTTTAAAAAAAATACTATGCAGAAGTAATTTAATATTATTTTTATAATTTTTGTAATCAAAATTAGTTTTGCACTGTTAAAAATTAAAATTAAAAAAATAAATTTTTCAAAAAGTGAAAAGTTTTTTTTTGAAATTTTGTAAAATGATACAGGGCATACAATTTAAATTAGCAGTAAAATAACATGTCAGAGTAAACTTCATGATGTTGTCTAGTTCTTCCACTAGAAGTAGAAATATATTTTTAAAAAATAAAAATTTTATGACTCATCGAAAAATTGTTAAAGGATTTTTAACCATTTTGCAACTTAGATATTCAAATGCTAGCTCATAAATAAGAAAAAAATAAATAAAGATATCAATTTGATTCTAGTGCATGCAATAGCAAACACTATTTCGAATGTGCATAAAAAGTTTTATAAATATACATCAATAACCTCTTTAGTTATCCTATTTGGAATTCAATGTTTATGCCCAAAATGTAATTCTGAGAAAAATGCTTGCAGAGAAAATCCAAGAGAGTAAAGGTAATGTGAAATTCTTATCTTTAAATAAGTGAATATAATATTCTTATCTAACAAATAAGTGAATTTTATTAAAAAATTGTAGTGGTCGATTTATAGAAACATAATTTAATATTTGTTTTAACTTACTCTAACAGATAAAAGGTAGAAATTATGGTAAAAATAGAACATTATTATTAGTTCCGGTTTATTTATGCTGCTTCCGGTATAATTAACAATTTCGTTCAAATTTTAAATTGACCTAACTTTTTTTCTATTAGTCGCACATTGAAAGTTTAAAAACTGTTTTAGAAGCACAAAAGTACATGAATTTGTTAGTAGATTAAAAATAAAATTGCAAATTTTAGGCAAAATTGGCTTATTTAACGTATGCAGATACCTTAAAGATAAATGATACATCCTCCATCCTATCATTAATCTAAGAATGTAGTTTGTATATACATTTATATAAAGTTTTGTAGTTGTACACGAATGACGAAGTTCAAAAATTTAAAAAGCCGAGGTAGACTAGTTGGAAGAACAACGGATATTAACCAGTAGTTAGGTATTTTTATTAACATCGTGCTGGAGCAACACAGTGAGCTATTGACGACGCATCTCCAAATTCCACACCACACCAATGTGAGGACATCTGAGGCAGATTTATACTGCATCAGCTCCTTTTGTACACGATGGTCTTTGGTTGGATTTGAACTCAAAACCCTTCCGGGATTATCAACCGGAGAGTTCGATACTAGGTCCAACCAAGGACAATCGCATGCACGGAGCGGGTGCACACTAAATCTATCATGGCCTCAAATGCACTAACGTTGGCATAATGTGGAAGTTTGGAGAGGTATGCCAGTTCATGTGTTGACCTCATCATCAGACCGTGGTTCAAAATTACGAGGCGTTGTTCTTGAATATTTCCTTTAGGGATTGATCCCGGACGAATATTACCAACCTTTACCTGGAATAGAAGACATGGGGAAATTTTAAGCCCACTGATTCGTTGCTATCTCTCTCCGAGATCTATGACGTCACTCACCCACAGTGCGCACTCAGCATGTGTGAAAATTATCACTATTTACTTGTAATGTTTGCGAAAAAAAAGTTGAAACTGCTTCGACCGAAAATAGACTACTAATAAAAAAGAAAGCGATAGCTTTTAGATAATTACCAAGCGACAGTTCAACGGCTTGTGCCATGTAGTCGTAATTTGATCGTAAATGTTTTGTGTTTAGTTTTAATTCCAGTATAGATTCTACACGCATGATTAAAAAGTAATCAATTTTCGAACTTTGAAGGACACTTGGGACCTTGAACAGAATAGAAGGCGGAAACAGGGGAGTTTTTCGTTATTACTAGGGATCTGTTGTATAGATTCGTTATTTATGTTACAGAGGTTTTGCCACCGGCTTTCAGTTCAAGTAGAAAATACCGAGTTATGAGTATTGACAGAGCCCACACGAAGCTTCGCCATTAATAGGTATGTCCACACTTGTGCGCTTTCATTTTCAACTTGCCTTTCAACGTGCAATTCAACATTCAATTCAACGTGCGTCAACGCATGCCTTATTGCATGCGCTTAGAGGCATGCCCTTTACCTGTCCACACTTGTGCCTCACTTCAGTTTCAAGATGGATGAAGATGATGCTATTCTGTTGGACTGTTTCTGAATCAGTGCGGCATAGTTTGTGATCAGGCAAGTAAATGAACGTAGGAAATCAAGGCGAGCGATTTGGATGAAAGACGATATTTCAAAACGCATAATGATCATTTATTTATTTACGTTAAAATGTATTATTATTTGTTGGAGCACACATTCAAACGGGATATTTATATTTTCTTGGATTTATTTCGCTGGAATCATTTTCACGTGTTTCCTGTTGCTCGCAGCAAATAACAGCTGAATCTGCTTAAAATCGGAACGATATTTTCCCCGAAATAGGAGGAAGGCGTGCATTTGCGCCGATGTGTTATTCGATCAATGGTCAGAGTACTAATGTATCTCGCCTTGTATGCGGCTAACATGTATGCCTTCCTTTTCTAGTTGATTAAATTCTTGTTGTTACGGTTAGACTTGAGTTTACCTTTCTCCCACCCACTGATCATTATTAAAATTTAATAATAATTTAAATATTTCCTGTTATTATTTCGTCCAATAGATGTGGTGATTTAGACCTCATGTGTGTTGTGGAACCAATAAAAATAAATTCGAAACACAATGTATAAAGTGGTTACAAAACAGTTGTAAATAATCGTCGTTACCGATTAGCTGGATTTCAAAATTTTACTGCTGAAATCAGAAGATAAAACCTAATTGTGCAATTTGTTACACGTAAGTACTTATAAATATTTGAGTTAAATATGAATAATAATATTTGCATATAATCCATGCTTACGAACTTAGATGGCTTATAGTTTACAAATAATTATTTTAATAATTAAAAGATAAATAAGTGTTTAAACGAAGTACATTTATCATATTCATCCTTATACATCTTTAGAACCTGCACCATAACTAAGAAAACTTTAATGGATCCAAAACTATGTTAATATTATACTGGTATAATAAAAAGCTTAATTTGTCAGTTTTTAATTCATTTCTTAAAATATGTTTAATTAATGCCTATACACAATCAAAAAAAGATTAACTCATAATTGTGTTTCAACAAACAATAATTTGAACAGAAATATTTTAAATGCAATCATAAGTTAAAGGCTATTGTGTTGTTATTTCGCAAAGGAAATTTAATAAATGCTCTTTACAAGTTTTAAATAAATGACGTTTTTAATTAATTTTAATTTGATTTAAAATTTATTATTACGTTATTAATTTATTTATTAATCATGACGTGTTTAATTTTTTTTTCGCATAATTTTTACAGTGAATGTTCCACAAACACTCATAAGACCTGTAGTCTTCTATAAATTCAAGAGTTTGTTCGTTATTCATGATAACACTAAAAAAAAACCACCAAACACAAAGACTTCGGTTCACCAAAACACTACAAATTGAAAGTTGAAGCGCATAGAGATCCAAGGCTGTTGGAACTCCTTGCGCTACGCTGTACGCTATGAAAAACTGCTACTTCTGACTCATCTCGGGCATGCCTTGACGCATGCGTCCCTTGCGTTGAGGCATGCGCTGAGGTATATGGAGAGGCATGCGCTTAGCGCAAGCAAAAGCGCACAAGTCTGGACATACCTATTGATGATGTCACGTAGTGACGTCATAGTCGACAGTTTGAAACCAACGAATCAGCGGGCTTAAAAGTTCCCCATGTCTTTTATTCCAGGTAAAGGTTGTTAATATGCATCTCGGCCCAAAATGGATCAATACAATGGCCAATAGCCTGGTGTATTGGTTCAGTGTGCGACGTTTATTAACTGCTTACTTGTCCAAAAAATTAAAACAAGTCTTTATTTAATGTCCGGCTAATCGAAAAGAAGCATTATGGGACTACAAGAGGGAATTTGTGATCCACTTTGCGTTACCCTGCTGCCCCATGGTTCACGTTACGCCTCACATATACGAAATAAAATATAATTTTATTTGAAGTGATTCATGTGTTAAAATACTGTTTTATTCAAAATGAGATTACTACTTTTTGTTTAAATATGAACAGAAAGGTCTGAAACGTTCATGTTGGTGGGAACAAGACTCATCTGTGCTAAATACGATTTCAAGGTAGGCGAACACCTAAAAATTTTTATTCTTTAATATTGCTTGGATCCTTTTAATATTTTTATCAATGATGTATTAGCATAATACAAATGTTTTGAAGGTAACATTTAATTTCTATAAATAAATCTGTAAAAAAATCAAAATTTAATCAAAAATTATGACAATATGAAGGGTTTATAATAACACTGATAGCAATTTAAATTGCGCATACAATTTGTTGTTTTCGTACCAGACTCTTTGTTTACATTTAGCAAGTACATTAAACCAAAAAATAAAAATAAAAAATTGGAATAATAATAATTCTATTTGAAAAATGATATCACCATATGGAAATTATCTAAAATACTCTAAAAAAAGTACAACTTTATATCTATCTTACAAAATTAAAAAATCTTATTACAGTTACATTTATTGTTTGAGGGTCAATTTAAAGTATTATGACAAATAAACATTTATTCAAAATATCTGAGAAATAAATTTAATAGTGTTTTAGATAGAGTTGTCAAAATAATGGTAAATATCGTAAAACCTCATTCTGAGAAAATTGAAAAATAAAATTTGTTCCTGTAAAAATAATGTTCTGTACTAAACATACACTTAAAATTCTCCACTTTGTATGCTTGACCTTCAGCATGCTCATGTTTGCCTTATTTTTGTTTTTTGGAGACTCTGGTAATTTTTCTTTCGGATTTTATACAAGGGGCTGATGGTGCTTTCGTAGCCTTCAGTTCGTATGCTATCGAGATCACATAAGCTATTGTAAGTGTAATCACCTATTGACAGTCCTAAGGCAATAACCACATCAGTAAGTCCTTTATTGTCATAATTAAACACAATAACAACATCATTTAATCCAAAGGATAGTTTGTTAAAACGCTCAACGTTAAATTTTGGCAATCTCTGCGTTTGAGTTTTACCATGTAAACAAGAAGAAAGAAGTTTCATCTTACACAAATCCATGTAAACAAGTTTTACATTATTTAAAACACTTAGATGATAGTCCTGGACCATGCTTAAATACCAAATATAGGTCTACTAATGGTTTTTGGTACCTGCACCAGAGCATTTTACGCGTGGGACATTAGTTTTTGATGTCTACTATACTTCAGAAAACTGCCTATACCTTCGCTAATACTTAATGACTTTTAAAGCGTTTTTCTTAAATGGAAAAAAGAAATATTCAACGCATATTTTAAATAAATAAACGCAAAAATGATTTTTTTTAAATTTAGGTGTTTATCTACCTTAAAACACGTTTGTGGGATTATTTCATTTTCGGTGCGCCAGACAGTAAAGTTAAACATAATTGCTAGATGTATTTATGAGTTAAAAGTAGTTTGTTAATTATTTATTTTAATTATAAAAAAATTAACACTCTAGAGCAAATTTTAATTCGTTAATTTGTTAAAATAAGAATGTAAGCAAAGTTTTACGTTCACTTCCTTTTTACAGAAAGGTACTTCCGGTTTTTAAAAGTGTAGACTAGGTAGCATTAAAAGGCCTGTAACTTTCGTTCTATGCAAGGTAAGAACGAAATTTAAGCAGATTTCGAAAGATAAAAAATAGGGATTTTATATTAAGCGCTTTAAATGTAGTCATATAACCTACCGATTAAACTTCGAGGACCCGCATGATCGTCCTCCATTTCCCACGTCTCGTGCTTGACTAAACACAAGGCAAACACAATGTGCCAAATACAAGGCATACAATGTCAAATAATCGATGCATACATACAAGGAAATTTTTAAGATCGTAGAAGTAAGAAGTACATCCCGGGTAACTACAGGAATCAACTAAATATATTCTCCCTCAAGATATGACCATTTTTTTCTATAGAATCGTTTGCAAAATTGGTCAGATTTTGACAGATGAGATTTCTTATAGAAACCATTTGTATGGTTAATGAGATGAAAAACGAACTGAGAATTGAAACCACGAATCGGTCCATGCTGTGCCAAATACAAAACATACAATGTCAAGTAATCGATATACACACTCAAGGAAATGTTTACGATCACAGAAGTGAGAATGACATCCCTGGTAACTTACAGGAATCAACTAAATATATTCTCCCTCAAGATATGACCATTTTTTCTATAGAATCGTTTGCAAAATTGGTTAGATCTCGATGTGCTTGAAATCACGCCGTCATAAAAATTGGTCAGATCTTGACAGACAAAATATGTCATTCAAACTACTATTCTTGGATATTTAATGAGCCGAAAAGCGAACTGCGAATTGAAATTGTTCCACAACCAAACGATTCCAGAAACTTTACCTCGAAGACTGCACAGTAGGGAATCGAATTTCCATACCTCATTCCACCCTCCACCAATTGACGTTCGAAGCATAAACAACGGATATTAGATTCTCCTCCTCACTTAAGAATAAACGATCGAACACAAATAAAGCCATTCGAAATTCACCGTCCCCGAAAATGCACAACAAATTGATAATTTCACTCACCTCTAGGTCCCCTCAAGAAAGCGTCTTGTTTCCCACAGCGCAATAAAACGGAAGCAGCGGAAGATACTTCCTAGAGATGCGGAAGCAAACTTGATTAAAAGAAAACAACTTTTCTGGAATGGATAACAACAAATAAAGAGTAAACCAAAAAGGAAAGCCTGAATTTTTCACAGTTGGAAGATAAAAAGAAGCCATTTTCTCTATAGAAATAAGGGAAAATGAGTTTTTCCCCTTAGGTAACAGCCAAAGAGGGAATTCGAGGGAAAAAGCCGTTTGACTGTGGAACCATACGACTGAAATTTTCTTGCACGTTTTTTTTTTTTTTTTTTTTGTGCCGCTACTCTCCCATACTTATTTTCGTTCCGTTACTTAATTTTATTATTTATTTCCTGTACTACATAAGTATTTGATCAACCTTTTTAGGGGGGGGGATAAGGTAGGGATAAAAACATGTCCGAATTTCAATCAGGAGGGAGTTTCTTAGAATAGGGATTTTCATTTAAATTCTTTTATTTGTGTTTGGGGCGACATGTGTTTTTTGTTTTGGCGTTTACTTCGCTGCCCAGATAGACTCGAAAATTGAATTAAAAGTCTTGAATTTGTTGAAAAAAGACATCATAATTGGAGTTTCGTGTTTTTCTCAATCGGGTTTGACCGATACAATCTCAATGCCTGGATATTGTATTCTTAAGTGCATTTGCATTTTATAATACAAGTTCTTAAAGTTTCATTTAACTTTCGAAACTACTAGTTTGGACTGTTTTATTTCTTTTAAAACTGAGGTAATTGAAGAAGAAAGCTCTGTAAAAGTGCCATGTGGTATATGTCCACTCCTTAATAAAAATGAAGTTACCCGATATTTAAGTAATGCACCGAAATTGACGTTTTTAAACTTTAGTAGAAATTTGAAGCTTAATTTAATTTTAACTGTTCTAGAATTTGTTTATAAATGATTTAGCTTGATTCATTTGTCAGTAAATGATTATTGTTTACTACATAAGGGATTATTAAACCCATAGTTTTATAAATTTGTATTTGAATCTCATAAATGTATAGACCTTCTATTAAATGTCTTAAAGGTACTATTAGTAATTCATTTGCAATGAAGAAAAGTGATGCAAGTTTAAATTTGATAGCTTGAACACAAGCTCTGGAATTTCTTATTGTTGGTGTGCAATAAAGGCCATTGAAAATAATCAGGACTACTAATTTGAAACTGTTTCAGCAGGTTCTGGGTTCGAAGGTCGATTTTGAGGTAGGTAGTTGAATAAATGTTACACTGGAGCAATACAACAGAGTATGGCAATACAACAGCGTATCACAATGGTAATATACGAAGAGAACGTCTTGCAATTTTGATCAATGGAGGCTAAAATACGAGACAGAAACCTGAATTGAGACTCCACACTTCAAACTTCCAAGCAACGTCAACATAAGGATATATGAGGCCAGGATAGATTAATGTGCAACAGCCGCGTCTACAACTGTTGTTGGACCGATTCGTAACTCCAAAACTTCCGGTTGCTAATCAGCTAATCTTCCAACCGAGCTGCCAATATGATCCCTTGCACAATGAAACCTCAACCAACCAACCAACCAACCAACCAACCAACCAACCAACCAACCAACCAACCAACCAACCGACCGACCGACCGACCGACCGACCGACCGACCGACCAACCAAACCAAACCAAACCAAACCAAACCAAACCAACCAACCAAATCAACCCGACTGCTCGTACCGTTGTCGGTTTCTGTGGATGTTAGGTTGTTTAGAATCCATCTTAAACTGTTGTTTCTCGTCTAGGCTCTCCTCTAGCAAAATCTGACCAAAGACCAAAAAGCCCAACCAAACCAACACAACTACAATATATAATCTACGGGACCTGATTTCTAAAGTTCCTAAAAGTGCATCGATCTTTGGATCGATCTGGGCCTTTTTGATTGTCTTTTGCATCGGATTTGTGTCTTTTTGATTTGTCTCTTAAGGAATCGTAATTGAATTAACGTCGCACTGGCCCAACACGACGTGACTATTGGCGACGGTCCAGAATCAATCCTGAAGAGCTAGAACCGAGGACAACACCACGTAATGTTGAACAACAGTCAAATGAAGAGGTCAACACATGGAATGGCATTCCACTCTTCAAACCTCCACGCCACAACATGCGATTTTACTTTGGGTTTTATAGTCCAAGGGCTATCTATACATCAGTAAATCAATCTTTCTTGAGTTTCTGTATGAAAAATAAGGTATGCATTTACGACAGCAAATTAACTAAAACATTGTATTACTAAAATAGTAAACCGTAATATGAATTTTGAAACAGCTTCAACGAGTTTCAGCGGTACTCTAAGAGTCTTCACATCCATAGAATTCGGGCAATCCGAATCAACCTAAATCCAATTTAATATAGTGGGGGCTGGTGCACGTGAAATCTGTCGTGGATCCAGATGTCCTCACGTTGGTAAGGTGTGGATATTTGCAGCGTGGGGGGGGGGGTGTCAGGCGTGGTCGTCATCTGATCATTGGATTAAAATTGCAATGTGTTACCTTTGTATATTTCCTTTTGGGAAGGATCCCGGACTGGCACGAATAAATCGCTGACTTCATCTAGTGTGACATTAATTTACAACTTACCTACCAACAAAAGAAACTAATATTGGTTGTAGTGTATTTAAACGTATATTTACCTTAATATAGAGTGAAAGCTGATTTTAGAGATTGATAAATCAAGCTATTTATTACACAAGAGGGTTTTACCTGATGTTATTTAGTAAGTTTCTACTTGATTAAACAAATTCGGATTGATTGTTGGTTGGAAGTGGTCTTAATATTGAAAACCAAATGGAATTTTAAGCACAGTTCGCTGAATCTGTAACATTGTCTTCCGAATATCAACAATTCCTTTCTCAGTATACAATACACATAAAGAATAGAATTTAATAGATCGTATACATTTTTTTTAAAGTTGGAGAACGTATACCGTTAAAATGTTCCACTCATCAAGACCCAACATTTCAGACGTCAATCGCAACAAAAACTGACAGACGAAATTGAAGAAAGGGCCCATCCTTTTCTCCAAACTCCATCCATTCGAAATTCACAAAAGGGGAACGATTTAAATGTCTCCCGAACCATCCCAAACGTCCAACCCTAGAACCATAACACTCCGAAGTAAATTTGAAAGTTAAGCACCCTTCCGCATGCGATATGTCGGCGTAGGAAGCCAATAGATGGCGCTACGCAGTTGTCCTTTTACTAGGATCGGAATATTACATAACAACAAGCCATTGGGTATTTTGGTATTTATATAATGCTGCCTTGGAGGAGGGGACTTTGAAGACAGACGGCACAGAAGAAATGGTGAAAGAAAGGAGGATATAGATATATAAAGGACATCAGACGAGGAAGAACACGCTGGGATTGTCGGAGTTGTTTTCGAGATAAGACGCAAGCCTTCAGTGTTGCTGAAGTTTGTGACAGCAGATGGAGTTGAGTTGTCTGTGACTGCGAGTGATTGTCGTTTCTCGGCAGTTGTGAAGAAGCGTTGAAGTGTAATAGGGTTTCTGTTTTCTGTTTAAAATGTTTTGGTACGTGAATTGGAATGAAATTTTACGTAGATATTTGATGGCTAGGCGGATGTATATTCATCCTTTGGTTTCTACTGTGATCTGTGTCAAATAGCAGGTTGGTGTAAACCCTCTGGAGTCTCCATGTTTTCGACTAGTGTAGTATTGATTTCGAATTGCACCACACGTGACTAAATTAACTCATCTGTTTGTTGAAGTAATCTATTGATTATCCGACCATAGAAATGATACATTGGTTCTTTTTAAGAAACACAATCTTTTGAACAGATTCCATCGGTCCATTCCTTAGAACATAATCCTTTAAAAAAATTTATCTGGCCTTTTCTAGAAGTGGAATTATTTGGAAATATTTGATTTATACTTGCTTACAAGAGAATCATTTGGAAATGTTATCAGAATGTATCAGTTCCCTAAAATTGAATAATTAAAGCATATTCTAAGCATTCCTCTATTGCTCTTTTACTCTAATTTTAGGCTTTTCTTCTTTTTTTCTATTACTCCTTACCTTCAAATGGAATCATTTGGAAATATTCTAAGCATTCCTCTGTTGCTCCTTTGATCCTATTCTAAGAACTGTTTGCCTTAGAATAGAATCATTTGTAAATATTCCATTGCTTCTATCCTTAGAATCGAATAATTTGACAGTCTTTTATTGTGCTTTCATACGAATAGGAAACATTATATTAGTCCTTTCTTTCGAATATAAACATTTGGAAATATTGTAAGCATTCCTATTTTGTCCTTTGCTCTTATTCTAAACTTTCCTCTTTTGTCCTTTTCTCTTATTCTAGGCATTCCTATTTTGTCCTTTGCTCTTATTCTAAGCATTCCTCCTTGCCATAGAACATAATAATTTATAAATATATTCTATTGCTTCTATCCTTCGAAAAGAATCATCTGGAAATATTCTTTTGTTTCCTTACATGCTCAGCAGAAATAGTTTGCTGCATTTTATTATATGTGTGATATCGTATTTAACTAAACAAATGGAGTAATCTTGCTTTTGCATTGACTCGACTATATGAATTCGTCAAATGTGTCGATATTTGTCACGTCGTGATTATTCCTACCTCCTACTTATGTCGATCTTTTAAATTATATGTTTCACATTGCGTGCTTCGCTAGTTTGAATGATTGGAAACTATTCAGCAAAGCAGATTATACCATCAAAAAGATAATGAATGTACTACAAGCCCGAATACTTATTTTTCATGTCATTACCTGAAAATCATTGCGTGCTATGTTCGTATAACAAGTGAAACCTTACCGAACAGATAACTTTAAGTTACATTTAGATAAATCATAAGAATGACTTCTTAACGTAATGGATTTTGTTGCGATACTAACAGTTTAAAAGTCAATGAGATCATTTTATACTTCGGGAACGGGGATGCTTTCTGGATCTCTTAAAGAAAATTTATCCATTTCAATAAAATTTTACTTCAACAGAATGCTAGGAAAATCGATTACTATAAGAATTTGGTCTGTTTTGTTAAATGATAACGTAGTTTGTTAATAAGATGTCAAGCATCAAATTACTATCTTACATACATTTTATTAGTCATTTCAGTTAATTCCTAAACACAGGTGCTAGTTTAAGTGGCATTTTCACCCAAGCTAAATGTAGGTGTTAATATATGTCCGCAGTCCGTATTTTGTGTATGTATTCTGAAAATGAAGTAAATTGGTTTGTTTTCGGAAACAAATTTAGCACTTCGCCAGTAAAAATGTCAATAAATAAATTTCGAATCGATATGATAGTTAATTGATTAGCTCTAATTATATCAAAGAGCTGAAAAGTCCTGAAAAGCTATCTTTGCTTTTATTGTATGATTGAGGAGCAATTCATCTATTGAGATATATAAGCTAACAGTAACTAAATATTTTTCTCATTATATTCAGCTAACTGGATATTTTTAACCCGAGTAAAATACAGACGACGACAAAAGAATTAATTATCATCCGACAACATAATTATGCTTATTCAGTCATTAACTAAACATCTTCCAATAGTCAATCCTCCCCACCCACTCAGAACATTATCCAAATTCTTAACATTCTCATCCACATTCAATGCAGTAGACAACATCGCCAACATCCATGATCACAAACCATATCCAAATATTGTACACCATTCAAACATTCATTTCACAAACACAAGCGTATGTCATGTCATCTTGTCAAACAGACACCATCAAAACGTGTTTACTTCATCATCCTAAACATTGGGCAACATCAAAACGCACTTACCCCACCATCCCAAAACATTGGACATAATTGAAATGCACTTCCCCCCATTATCCCAAAACATTGGACACCATTCAAACATTCATTTCACAAACTCAAACGTATGGCATCTCATATTGCCAAACAGACACCATCAAAACGCGTTTATTTCATCATACTAAGCATTGGGCAACATCAAAACGCACTTACCTCACCATCCCAAAACATTGGACATATTTGAAATGCATTTTCCCCCATTATCCCAAAACATTGGACATCATTATTTACATTTAACATCATTGAATGCTTATGTATATAAGTCGTCGTAACTATGAGTAAATTGAGTAGATATCATGTTCAAAGAATTCAAAACGGTAGCTCAATACACTTGAATGTGCATGAAAAGTTTTCACCTTAGAGAGTTCTCACAAAATAACACCCACTAACTTTAACTTTTCGATTATCGCCCCAAAGCTCTATGTCCCTAAATAATCCGCTCGTCGTTAATCCCCATCCGGAAGAACGGAGGGTCATAAAAACAAGCGCTGCGCTCATTCTATTAGATTAAGATACACTTGGCCCAATTGGATTTACGAGCTAATGGTAACTAAATATTTTCTAAACATATTTGTTAATTGGATATTTTTCACCCAAGTAAAATACAGAAGACTCCAAAAGTATTAGCCCTAATCTAAACTTACATACACCACCAACTCATTCAACACATCATCCAAAATTTAACATTATCTTTCCCATTCAACATCATACAGTGAGCATCATTCCAAACATCCATAACAAAAACCCATTCAACTCATTCTCCAAACAATGCACAGCATCCAAACACATTCGTTTCATCATCATAAGAATTGAGGGGTTGCGGATACAAAGAGAGAACTCAGCAAATGCTGGTATTTAAACGCGGAGCTCTACCGTTCTTAGTACATAGAAGAGTTACTGTTTTAGGGTTACTGTCTGCCCTAGTTTTATAGGGTTAGAAAGGGCGGACTCAACAAAAAAGTTTATATCATTATTCACTAATGTCTGACAAATTCAAAACATGGGGAAAAAAATTTTCGACCAATGTTCACTTCGCCCTTTGTATCCGCAACGCCTTAATTAGACATCATCAAAAGATTTATCCCACTATCTAAATCTTTTGCCACTGTGTCATATCAAACAACGGACACCATCAAAAGTATTTATTTCATCATTCCAAATATTGGACATAAAAGAAATGCCCATTTAACATATAATTCCAAAAGGACCTTATCAAAACTAATATACTACACCATACCAAAACATAGGACATAGTATAAACGCATTTATCCCACCATTACAAGACATTGGGCATAATCAAAATATTTATTCCATCTCAAACATTTGACGTTTCATCGTTCCAAACCGATGCAATCAAAATGCGTTAATTTAATCATCCTAAACATTGGACATCATCAAAACGTATTTCCCACATCATCATAAGACATTGCACACACAAAACATCGGAATATTCATCCCACCATCTTAAATATGCGTCGTTCCATCGTCCCGAACAATGGATGCAATCAAAATGTGTTCAAGTCATCCTTCTAAACATTGTACATCATCAAAACGCATTCACTCCACCATCCTTAACATTGGACATCTTTAAAATATTTATCCCACAATTTCAAACATTTGCCATCTCATCGTCCCGAACAACGGACGCAATCAAAATGTGTTAATTTAATCCTTCTGAACATTGAAAATCCTCAAAACGTTTTTACCACTACATCACAAGACGCCGAATATCATCAAACATCCATCATCTTCACGAGATAATGGATATCATCAAAACGTTTTTATCACATCATCACAAGACGCCGAACATCATCAAAACGTATTTATCATCTTCACGAGATAATGGATATCATCAAAACGTTTTTACCACATCATCACAAGACGCCGAATATCATCAAAACGTATTTATCATCTTCACGAGATAATGGATATCATCAAAACGTTTTTACCACATCATCACAAGACGCCGAACATCATCAAAACGTATTTATCATCTTCACGAGATAATGGATATCATCAAAACGTTTTTACCACATCATCACAAGACGCCGAATATCATCAAAACGTATTTATCATCTTCACGAGATAATGGATATCATCAAAACGTTTTTACCACATCATCACAAGACGCCGAACATCATCAAAACGTATTTATCATCTTCACGAGATAATGGATATCATCAAAACGTTTTTACCACATCATCACAAGACGCCGAACATCATCAAAACGTATTTATCATCTTCACGAGATAATGGATATCATCAAAACGTTTTTACCACATCATCACAAGACGCCAAACATCATCAAAACGTATTTATCATCTTCACGAGATAATGGACATCATCAAAACGCATTCACTCCACAATCCCGAAAGGTCATCCGTAAAATGCATTTACCCTACCACCACAAGATTGGACATTATATACATTCAACATGCATTTTGGCATGTCGTCCTACTTCTGAGCATATCGAGAAGACATGTTTCAACAACATAGTTAGATCTCAATATTGCATTTACATAAAACGTTCTAACCAAGGTGCTCAGTCAGTGCTCACCAAACAGTACCGACCGACTTTAACAGCACGAATCTCGCCCCCAAAGCTCTATAACCCTAAATAATCCTTTCGTCGTTAATCCCCCATCCAGAGGAACGCTGGAAGGTCGTAAAAACCAGCGCTGCTCTCATTCATTTAGATTGAGAGACGCACTTCGCCCATTGAGTTTTACAACCTAATTGTGACCGTAAATACTGTTTATTTTTGTCCCGAAACCCGTCATTTTCCAAACTAACAACCCTTCCGCCGTTCCGAGCTGTCAATGGAAAAGTTCATAAAATGGCTGCGGTTTTTTAATGTCGTTACATTTCGACCCTCTCGACGTTAATTACGTCGCCCGGAAACTGCCTTTCGCGTTGTTTCGCCTTACGATTTTTTACGAGTTTTAATTGTTTGAAAATACGAAAGGAGTGGTATTTCTGGATGCCTCAATCGCGGAGATTTGAATTATTTTGATAATTTATTAAGGAGTATTCAGAGCGGGAGGTGGTGATGTGAAGGGAGCTCTTAACCACACCCATATTCATCATGGGCTGGGAATATACTGCGTGTTTATTTAAGGGTTTCACGGAAGTGTGGTTTTATTATGTATAGAGCGTTTGTTGAAGACTATATTTCAGTTGGAGTTGTAATTTTGGTTGAACATAATTATTCAATGCGGTTTTATTCATTTTTGGTATTGCGGTTGGGGTTTTTAACACTCTTGGTGGTTGTCTAGAGCGAGGTATCTGGTTATTATAAGAAAACTAACCAAATATTGTTCTCACTGTAATGCCCAAATAACACGGCGCTTTTGCCGAGCCTCAAATCAAATATGATGTTTTTTTTATCGCCAAATGGCCAAGTGGCATCGGTAAAAAAAACTCCGCCTTTCCGACCTTCTAGAATATTCCAGTAGCTTCACACTTGTGCGAATCGGAGCACAGCTGAAATTTCCACGTCAACTCGTGACTTTTAATCACCAATGAGCGTGCAGCAAATCGAGCAGTTACCGAAGCGAGTCTAGAATCGGCCATCTTGAATCCTGATACCAACGTGCGTAGTAGTGAATTTTTGCGGAACGTCTCCTCGAAATTGCCATGGGACACCCTTTATTATAATACGTTCGATGATGTATCAAACTCTTACATCTTTAATAATTAACTAAATGACAGGGCATAACATTAGCTAATTTCATTCGTTGACTCAATCTTACCCCATGGCCCCATGATTCACAATTGGTTTTGATAGGCGAAAACACAAGCCATGATTTTTATCACCCTTAATATGGTTTATTAAGCTCCTTTGCACATTCATATTTTCAGTGATCTATTACATAATGTATATTGTTAAAATACTGGTCTGGCGCGAAAAGGTTCAGAGTTCTCACATTATGTCCTAACTTCTTAACATGCTTACTTTCTATATTCTAGACTGTTAAATTGTCTGTCCTGTTCTCTTGTTACATTTAATCAATAATGGAATAATTTTTAATTGTTTAAATGTTTGGACTGTTCTCTTATTCACATCTAACCATTGGGTGCCGGAAATGACATGCTCCCCACTAAATGCATATTTATAAATCTACCGTAGTGTGTACGGATATCGATGTTTTGGACCTTTCTAAAGTGCTCAGGGTTAAGTGATATTTATCCTAAGACGCGATACTTCAACTCAAAATCTACTATACGATGCCCAATGGCCTGGTTGTGTTCCTTCGTTCGAACCTCTTTTTCTCTTTGAAAACAATACAAAGGACAACACAACATCACCATCATAAAAAAATTGACAATATCTTGGTGAATATACATCTTGTCTTTAAGTTGAGGTATTTAATACTCCTAGTTGTCAACAGCAGGAATAGGTAAACTACGCTCCACTTCCTGTTTTTAATCCGGACCTTCGGTTAATATTGTTTTTTACATGAAACAGTTAAAAACAAATCATATTATGCTCTGTAACCCAAAGGTCGATAGTCGACTTAATGTTGGGAATAACAACCGCACGTGGAACTACTGGTATCGCATAGTCGTATTCTATCGTCCGCCGTTGCCTAGAACAAGTGTTACCAGTTATTAATCATGAAAAAGAAACCATTTAAATACATACCGATGGTGAATGCATACTTGCTTGTGACAGCTGAAGAAATGTACACATAGAAAATATATTTGTTTCGATCTGTCAGTCTTTCTGTGAGGAAAACTGTTGGAAGAGATGAAGACATCGGGAGCCACATCAAGAGTAAATTAAAAGACAAGGATACAAACTTCAAGTGGTTTTCTTTGGCTCTTGATGAGTCGACGGATATTATTGATGCTGCCTAATTGTTGCTGTTTAAACGAGGGGTCAATACCGAGTATGAGAAGACTGAAGAATTAGCTTCTATGAATAGTCTGTATGGAACAACTACAGGCAAATATATCTTCAAGAAAGTCGATAAAACGCTAACACAGTACAATTTGCAATGGAATCAGTTTGACCCTGTTTTTGTTGCTCTATGAGTAGGATTACCTGTGTAAATATCTTTGAGTTTCCTACCTGGCCTACAACCTTTACGATTTAGCCGATCTATCCTCGACCTCTATCTATTCTCTCGAGAGAGGGTATATTGTCATAAGAAAACCAACCAGATCTTGTTCTCATCATACAAAATCGACAATATATTGGTGAATATACATTTAGTCATTAGATTGAAGTTTCTAACATTCCTAGTTGCCTAGAGAGAAGTATCTTGTCATAAGAAAACTGACCAGATCTTGTTATTATCATACAAAATCGACAAGATCTTGGTGAATATACATTTAGTCATTAGGTTGAAGTTTCTAACATTCCTAGTTGTCTAGAGAAAAGTATCTTGTCATAAGAAAACAGACCAGATCTTGTTCTCATCATACAAAATCGACAATATCTAGGTGAATATACATTTAGTCATTAGATTGAAGTTTCTAACATTTCTAGTTGCCTAGAGAGAAGTATCTTGTCATAAGAAAACTGACCAGATCTTGTTATCATCATACAAAATCGACAAGATCTTGGTGAATATACATTTAGTCATTAGGTTGAAGTTTCTAACATTCCTAGTTGCCTAGAGAGAAGTACCTTGTCGTAAGAAATCTAACCAGATCTTGTTATCATCATACAAAATCGACAATATCTTGGTGAATATACATCTCGTCATTAGGATGACGTTCTTTTACTATACTGGGGTTTGTCTAGAGCGGGGTATTTTGTCCTTTTGAGAAAATTGACCACTGTATCAGTCAGAATGCATTTACATTTCTGATAGCAAGTGTGAATACATCTAAATTTCTCATAGCAACTATGTCGATGAATTTGCGATTCTAAACAAAAGGTAGATTTTAATAAGAAACGGAATTAAGTAGGATGGAACACTTTTTCTAAATCAGATTCTATCAAATTTCTTATAAAGCGATTTAAACACTTTCGAAATTTCTTCACCCCAAATCTGTTCCTAATCCTTAATCCAGGGTAATGGAGATTGAACATTCTCCAGTTACTGATTGTTTATCTCCCCCAATAGCAAACGCATTCAGAGAAAATGGGAATTTACGATTGGAGTTAATCTGATTGGAGAGGGAAGCTTAGTCAACCTTGAGAAGTGATTATGTTCAGTCAACGCGATTATTACTCAGCCAAAATAGCCTCGCTATTCGCGCTCCACTCGTATTAAAATTAGAATAATTGGGGTATGAGAAAGGTGTGTATAAATATACTGAGATCGAGTTCTAGTTTAGCTTAAATGTTTGTATGTGAACAGTGGATAATTTTCTTAGCTAACTCTTATTTTACTGAAAAGATTGCTTGTAAAATGTGGAGGTATCGTTTATCTTCTCACATGAATTTTGGATAGTATGATTGTTTTAATTTTAATACAGAGGCTTCTTAAACTGAGTAGACATCAAGAAATTATTTCTTTAAAAGCCCAAAATTGTATAACAGCACTGCTTAATATAGCGCTTTGGAGATATGTGGAACAATAATTTAAAAGCAATTTAAACACATTAAAATTAATCGCTCCCAAGCTTCTCTCAACCAATTCAATTTTTCTTTGTATTCTATCTGTTAATAAAATCAATTCAATGATTCTCTCAGACAGTAAAATCTATCCCAGGATTCTCTCAACTAATAGAAGCTTTTGCAAATCTCTTTCGATCAATGGAATCTAACCTAGGATTTTCCACATCAATTAAATCTTTTACGATTCTTTAATCAATTATTCTTTCAACCAATAGACTTTTATAGGATTCTTTTATCCAATAGAAAACTTCCAAGGATTCTTTAAACGCTATAGTATTTTCTATCAATCTTACAACTCTACAGAACCCTTTCTAGGATTATTTAAACTCTACAGAATCCTTTACAATATTCTTTCAACTCTACAGAATCCTTTCTACGATTGTTTCAACTCTACAGAATACTTTCTAAGATTCTTTATACTTCTGTAGAATGTTTTCTAAGATTCTTTCAATCCTATAGAATCCTTTCTACGATTCATTCCATCCAATGGAATTCTTTCTAAGATTATTTCAAACCCATAGAATGCTTTTTAAGATTACTTCAATCATATAGACCTCTCTGTAATATTATTTCAACCCTATAAAATCCTTTCTAAAATCCTCTCAACCCTAAAGAATGAATATTTTCTAGGATTCATGCAACTCTATGTAATTTTCAAAGGATAATTTCAAACACCAAGAATGTGGTCGATTAGTCATCAAAAAGACTACTATTCCATGACAATCTTAGAGGTCCATACGAATATTTATGCATTAAGCATCCTACTACTGTCTGTGATTTCAAACCAGTTTTTAGACACCTTTATCTATACCATCGTTTCTTGTATGCTTTCGACCAATCAAATGTTGGCATTTAGTAATTAAATATGATGTACGGTAAACAAAAACACACTATCAACCATACAAGTGGTTTTGACGATATATCTCTTCCATCAGTTTTATTCAAATGACGAGATATCTCGTGTATCAAGATCTAGTAAGTTTTTGCTAATGATCTAGGTACCTTGACGAGACAAACACCAAAAGTTTATGAAATCACGCGATTCTCAGAGGTTCGATCAAAGTCAACTATCCATCATTTTTATCTCTAGCAAAGTGAAAAACGTATGGCAAACAAGCGACATTATACTCCCATTATATAGTTTAAAAAAGCCAGATAATCGCACTGTTTCTACAAAACTCGAAATCGCAAATAATATTTCAGAATCAATCTAACGAAAACAAATACTCGAGTATTCTCGAGGATAATTCCGATATTTGCCCCGATTTCCCTCGACTAAAATCCTTCCCATTTTTATCAGTTTTTCCACTGGCAAAATCCAGCACGGGTCGCAGAGCTTTCACAGGCGATATAAACCATAAGTCGGAAAAGAAAGTTACTAAAAGTTGAGGGAAAAAAATCTTCGCGATAGAGCCCAAAGCAAGAAAAAATTACCTACTTTTTTTCTGCTTTGGAGCCAATTCTGGATTTTATTTTCGCTATCCCGGTCCTTCTGCATTGCTACATTTGCTCATTTTCTTTTCCCAGTTTTATTATTATACCCCTCGATGTTTTCCTCTTGGATGTCATATTTTGAAGTTTTTCTTTACTTCAGAAGCGGTATGGATTTCGAAGTAAAGGATGGAAGTGCAGTAGCGACTTCACTATACTTAGCCGAGCGTCGTCTATAACAAGGTATACATATTAAAGGAAGTAAAGAATCCAGAGCATTATTTAGGAACTTGCGTTTACTTTATTTCACTTTCGATCGCTTCGTTTTTGGGAATTCCAGACTGAGAAGGAGACATTTTATAAAATAATGATTTCGAAATACTTCTCGAAACGCAATACACCTAATGAAGGGAGATATCAATTCAATTGCACAATTATGATTCTCAGCTTGCAAAATCATAATTGCATACGCAACCCCTTTGGTAGTTGTCTCTATAAGGTCTCGCGTCATTAGCAAAACTGTCCAAATTGTTGTGATAGTTGCATACGTAACTCTTTTGGTAATTGTCTCTATACGGTATCTCATTATTATCGAAACGGTCCAGATCTTTGTGATTGTATACAGATCAGATGTTTCTTTATTTCACTTTCGATCGCTCCGTATTTGGGATTGTCAGAGACTAAAAAGCAGAGATTTAAAAAAATTGATTTCAGAATATTTCTCTAAACGTAAAACACCTATTGAAGGGAGATATCAATTGGATAGCAAAATTTTGATCATCAGCTTGCAAAATCATAATTGCATACGTAACCCCTTTGGTAGTTGTCTTTGCAGATAAGGGTTTTTCGGACGGCGCGTCACTAGGCCCACTTCTAAAATTTCTCATTAGAGGCTTTCCCTAGCTTCGGCTAATCCGCTATGGGTTTTCAGTAACTCGGTACGGAGGGGTCTGCTTCCATTCGAAGGAAGGAAGGAAGGTAGTTGTCTCTATAAGGTCTCGCGTCATTAGCAAAACTGTCCAAATTGTTGTGATAGTTGCATACGTAACTCTTTTGATAATTGTCTCTATACGGTATCTCATTATTATCGAAACGATCCAGATCTTTGTGATTGTATACAGATCAGATGTTTCTTTATTTCACTTTCGATCGCTCCGTATTTGGGATTGTCAGAGACTAAAAAGCAGAGATTAAAAAAAAAATGATTTCATAATATTTCTCTAAACGTAAAACACCTATTGAAGGGAGATATCAATTGGATAGCAAAATTTTGATCATCAGCTAAATATTATTGCGTACTTAACTCTTTTGGTAATTGTCACTAAAATGTATCTCGTCATTAGTAAAACGGTCCAGATATTTGTGATTGTTTACAGATCAGATTTTTTTTTCTAATGGCGGGAACATTTGACCTAAGTCATTGGCCACTACAAGGCCACTTGTGAAGGAGCACCATCATTGCCCCTAACAATTTATACTTCGTAATTTTGAACCATGTTCAGATGACGAAGCAACACCTGAGCTGGTATACGCTTACAAACATCCACGCCCGAACCCGGATTCGAACCGGAGACCTTCCGATCTAGAGGCTAACACCTTAACCACTATACCGGTTGGTCGGCTTTACAGATCAGATGTGTTTCTTTATTTCAGTTTCAATCGCATAATGCCTTACAACCATAGACGAATGGAAAAATTCCAGTACGAAAGCTGTGTAAAGAAATAGAAAGACAAGGATTATATATGTGTTTCCAGAATCTACGACAATTATTTAATTTATGGACAGTCGATAACTGAGTATTTATGGTCTCAATCAAGTGGATTGACATGAACGCATCTTAACACAACTGTCGATAATCTACAATATCCCCATCCATCTTCGACTGAGAGATCGACCTCTCAGAAAAGATAAATCAGAACAATCTTTTCACATCAAGGACAGTCCTATCACGGTAGATTTGGTGACAAGTATCACCACAGCTATTGTGCTAAACTATTTATTGAGGAAATAATTTAGACTATGTGCTAGTATTTAAGAGAGTAGCTCAATAGTGCGAGTTAGAGTTATATCTGTAAAAATATTCTACTGCAGTAATGCATAAGAATGTTCAAAAGTTTCTATTGGAAGCGAGTTTAGTTTGTTGTACCTTTACATTTATTTTTTAATTAATTTGTTGAACGTTATTAATCTGAATCAAACTTTGAAATACTCTCTTATCGTCTTAGATGCAATGACAAATTCCGATTAGTAGGGGCGAGATAAAGTAAAAAGGAGAAACATAAATACTTTACATGTGTTTTCCAGAACTTTTGATAAATCTTTAATTTATGGACAATCGATCACTAGTGCTTAAGGTTTGAATCAACTAGATCAACAAGAGAGTCTCTTAATACAATTGTCCATAATCTACCGAAATCGATACAGGAAATAATCCATCTCCAACTGAAAGAACGACATCTCAGTAAAGATAATGCAGCACAATCATTTCACTAATACAGTCCTGTCAAAATAGGTCTGGCGACAAGTATCACCACAGTGACACCCATACCCACAGCTACAGGGCAAAAATATTATTGTTTAAAGAATTCGCCATGGTTTCTCTTGTAAATACTAATACCTAAGTACTACTAGATAGAATTAGATTTTTAAAGCTGTGTAACCCAGGCCTCCAAATAAATTTTTAATACAGGTGCAACCTGTGCACCTAAGGTTTTAAATTAGGTGCACATGTTATTTGTTAGGTGCACATTTAAAAAAATAATATAAGAGTATTAATGTAATGTAAACTACTGTATTAGTTGGGTATGTTTATATAGGTTCATGGTAGATAGTAACTGAAAAATATTTAAACATATACAAATTCTACGGCGCACGATTGTCGCGACAGTCGCTTCAACAGAGCCATCTGAAAAATGTTTCGATCATCGAAAAATTCTGGTGGCAGTGACACAAGTAAACCTTCCTCCTGTATAAACCCATGAAGGCCCAGCGATTTTGTTTCCGCTTAGTGTGTATTTAGGAATATTAATTAAGTTCCCTTAGAGCGAGAGATGTCGATACTATTATTTTGTTCAAACATCAAAATAATATAAAACACGTTTCGCTCTTTTTTTAACGTTAGATGCACTGTGTGCACCTAGCGGGAAAAATTAGGTGTGCAATTTTACTTCCATGTGCACAGTGCACCCTGGTATTTCGAGCCCTGGTGTAACCCAACCCCCACTGCGTAATCTATTATACACAATGTGAGATTGCATTGGAAAAGCTTTTAGTTGTCGTTCTTTAACATTTATTTTAAAATTAAACAGTGCCAAGTCATTACATCTTCAGCAAACTTTAAAATAATGCATTAGTCTTCGATACAACGGAAAATTTCCATGAGTAAAGACCAGGCAAAGTAGAGATAAGTACTTTTTAAATGTGTTTTAGGTTTTATATTTCTTTAATTTATGGGGATAATCGATCATTGAGTGTTTAGGGTCTCAATCAACTTGATTCACATGAAAGCATCTTAATACCACTGTCGATAATCTACCAAATCGATCCAGGAATGAATCCATGACCGACTGAAAGAACGACCTCTCACAGAAGATAACTCGGCACAATCTTTTCACATCAAGGGTAGTCCTGCCACAATAGATCTGGAGACAAGTACCGCCGCATCGCGCTTCGACACTACACTAAGGCTATTGTGCTAAAACCTCTATAACTCAGGAAAGAGCCCACCATTAAAGTGACGGATATTCAGACTAAGGGGTACAGCATAAATCACTTTTATATTCCTGAGGACCCCCTTATCGCTCGGAGGACATTACTCTCACCACCCCCGCGACTCTCAACTCGGGGATGGAACATCCCAACAGCACAAGTCTTCAATTCACTTCAAATATTGCGGTTTTGGAATCTTCAACCACAACATCGTTCATGTCGTGCCTTTAGCGAGGTGTACCTCTACATTTCTGACTTTGTGCGCTCATTGTCTTCTGGGGTATTCTGCGGAATGGGGATGGGGGTGTTGCCAGATCCCTAATTCCCCCTTTTTATCGGAAAAGCTCTTACGGACCAGGGGGAAATGGCAGACGTTATTGAGCTTTTCGGTATTGATGATGATTGACTCTGCTTAAAATTATCGATTTTTTTCAGGACCGTGCCTTGAGGGGTGGAATGGTCGTATTTCTAGAAAACGCAGACGACTTCGGGCCCAAGCTAATCATAGATGGGGTAATCAGGACAGAAGGGGGTGTTTCCGTGAAAATTTGATTCGGCGTCGATGAAGATGACGAGCTTAGAGAAAAATGGCATTGGATTACTATTGGAACTTCTGTGGAATATTTGAGAGCAGTGCTTTCTATTTAGACTCAGTACTCATAGATAGATAAATTTCATGAGGTGTCTTTAGTCAGACTAAGGAAGTCATATCGTAATAACTAAGGAAATCTTTCCAAAATTGCAGCTATTTAACTAGATTATTATTTTAGTCACGCTGGAACTTCTCAATTCAGATGTGAGTTATTAGCATGTCATTAACATTTAAGCATGTTTAAGTGGCATTTATGTCATTTCCAAGTCCCATTTTCCCATCACTGCATAAAGTCAGTGCAATAAAAATACGGATATAAAAGTGGAGAAGCATGTTAACCATGTTAAACCAAATTTTATATTGCTCCATTAATCAAATAGAGATTGTCATAACAGTCAAAAACTAAAATTATGACGCACGCGTAGACTGTGTTGAGTTTAACCCTCCTAGTGGTTGTCTCAACGAGGTATCTCGCCGTTACAAAGCTGATTAGTTTTACAAGGACGAAATATCTCGTCATCATAAAAAAAACCTGATCAAATCTAGATCTTGCCATCACAGAAAAATTACTTAAATACATTATTAGCAAATTCAATCAAATCTCGATGGACGTAATATATATCTTCAAAACCACTTGGATATAGTGGTCAAACATTATTTATATGAAATGTGTTGTTGCCAGTTGAATAAAGTCTAATCAACAGTTTCATTGAGTAGACATAATTTCATAAAAATACATGTTTATCGTGAACGTAGTATGTATTGATTGAAACAAGAAAAGGAAGATTGAAACCGATGGAACACAACAATGAGAAAATACATTAATCTGCTTGCGGCAATCGCGTTTGCTTAATTATAAATTATTATATCCTAATGGACGATATATCTCGTCCATTATGGTCTGGTGAATTTCGATAATGACGGAATATCTGGTCATACAGATCTTATCATTTTCTTATAATAGCTACATCAAGATAATTTATACTCGTTCCAAACACCTTCCTTCTCTCAAACTAAAAAAAATTACGAAAATAAAACATGCCTAAAAACAGGCTTTCCACTTCTCTCTTAACTCTTTCCAAACATACCTTTCACTCAAACTCAAAAACTCACGAAAACAAAACCTGTTTACAAAAGTGATTTCACCTCTCTTTGAACTCTTTTCAAACACCTTCTTCACCTGAAAAAATCCCGAAAATAAAATGTACCTTAAAATTTTATTTTCAACACACTTTCAATTCTTTCCAATCACTTCTTTCACACAAACCGTAAAAGTCACGAAAATAAAATAGACTTAAAATTTCTTTTCATCTCCATCTCAACACATTTCAAACACCTCCATTACTCAAACTAAAAATTCCACGGAAATAAAATGTGCCTAAAAATTGCATTTCAACTTTTTCCAAACACCTCCTTCTCACTCAAACTAAAAATTTCACGAAAATACAATAGGCCTACAAAATTGCTTTCCATTTCTCTCTCCAACTCTTTCCAAACACCTCTTTCACTCAAACTGCAGAATTCACGAAAACAAAATATGATTAAAAAATGATTTTACTTCTTTCTGAACTCTTTCCAAACATCTTCACTTAGACTGAAAAAAATCTCGAAAATAAATTGTACCTTAAAATTGCTATTTCAACTCTCTTTCAATTCTTTCCAAACACCTCTTTCACTCAAATTGAAAAATTCTCGAAAATAAAGTAGACCTAAAATTGCTTTTCACCTCTACCTAAACTCTTTCCAAACACCTCCATTACTCAAATTGTTAAATCAAATTCAAAAAATAAAATATGCCTAAAAAATTGCATTTCAACATTTTCCAAACACCTCCTTCCCTCAAACTAAGTATGTCACAAAAATACAATATGCCTAAAACATTACTCTTTTTACCTATTTCTCAATTCTTTCCAAACATCTCTTTCACTCAAACTGAAGAATTCACGAAAACAAAATATGATTACAAAAGTGATTTCACCTCTCTCAACTCTTTCCAAACACCTTCTTTATTAAGACTGAAAAATTCACGAAAGTAAAATATGCCTTAAAATTACACTTCAACTCGTTCCAAACACCTTCCTTCTCTCCAGCTAAAAAAAATTACGAAAATAAAACATGCCTAAAAAATTGCTTTCCACATCTCTCTTAACTCTTTCCAAACATATCTTTCACTCAAACTGAACAATTCACAAAAACAAAACATAATTACAAAAGTGATTTTTCCTCTCTTTCAACTCTTTCCAAACACCTTTTTCATTCAGACTGAAAAAAACCACAAAAATAAATTCTGCCTTTAAATTGTATTTTCAATTTGCTTTTATTTCTTTCCAAACACCTCTCCTTCACTCAAACTGAAAAATTCTCGAAAAAAAAGTAGACCAAAAATTGCTTTTCACCTCTATCTCAACTCTTTCTAAACACCTCATTACTCAAACTGAAAAATTCACGAATATAAAACATGCCTAAAAATTACTTTCTACCCCATCTCTCAACTCTTTCCAACTTTCCTTCACTCAATCTAAAAAATTCATGAAAATAAAGTACACCTAAAATTGCATTTCACCTCCATCTCAACTCTTTCCAAACCTCCTGCACTCAAACTGAAAAATCCACGAAAATAAAATGCACCTTAAAAATTGCTTTTCATCATATCTCGAAACAGATTTGGGGTAATTGAAGGTATAAAAGAAAATGTTCAATGCATTTTCCCAAAAATTAGCATACTTCATTCTGGAGTGTATTAAACTTTTTTACGGGTTACTTAATGAAGCGCTCCTGCGATTTTCAAATATTTTAAATAAGCCACTTTCTCTGAAAATAGTCATTAGTTAGCCGATAGTTATTAAGAGACTAGGAAATGAAAGTTTTTATTACCACGTTATCAAAAAATGAAATTGTATTTTAAGCCCTAAAGCTTATGTCATTATACGAACTGACGGAAGAAGTAAATTTGGCAGAAATTAATGAGATGGTGAATGTAAGACCAAAAACATTCAACTTATTTTCTATAAAGGGCGAGATTTCGTTGATCTAACAGACTAATCTTGTATTTCCCCGTGGGTGATATTCGAAAAATATTTTGATACAAAAGTACACATAATTATACAAATTTTAGAGATTGCCAGGAATTAGGGATTGCCATTGAAAATACTGACAGAGAAATGGTCCTTAATTAGCTGAAAGGTATTACTATTCCATTTCGATGAAAAGTATCAGATTTATTTTATGTAGCTAAAGCAAATACTTTAATGGAATTCTGCACAAATCAAACAGCAATTCTAAAAGTCTTATAATAATATGGGATTAATTTAAAACGTTTTAAAATCCGAGGGAAGTAAATGGAAATGGTATCACCAGATTGACGTTTCACTTTATATGTATCGGAGATTCAAGATTTTATTATTATTTGCGCGTTGAGTGTAAGAGGATTTGATTAAATTCAGAGACGTTTAGCATGTACATTTCGCCACTTTCAAGGAGAATTTGATCTGGGTAATTTTACACATATTTGTACTGAAGTTACTTAATTTATCAAATGAAAATGCTAAGGAATGTCTATTTATTTCGTTTGTGCACAGGTAATGGAAAATTTAAGATTAAATTAATTCAGTTTCTGAGTGTCCGTATAACAAGATGCGTAATGTATAATTTAAAGTTCTTTGAAACTGAGAGTTCTGAAAGGACTTAAAATATGTGTAGATTGGATCATCACTTAAAATATTTGTGAATGCTTACATAAATTAGACAAAATTAATAGCAAAATATGCGATTGCTAATGTGTAATGGTCCTGTCTGGACAAGCTATATCTTTATATTAAAAAAAGTTACCGCCGTTGTCTCAGGATCAAAAACTGTGTTGCTTAGCTCGATTCTTAGACGGTTTCTCGAGAAAGTACGGATCAGAAAAATATGAAATCAACATGGTTTGTTCTTCATCGTGTTCCCTTGACAATTGTAAATATCTTATTCTGATGCGGTTATTAGTTTAGGCTTTACTAAGTGCCAAAGTTGAAAAAGCGAAATTTCTTCCGCGAGTGAGCAAAACACATACAATCTTCAGTCTTGAGCAGGGAGTTTTTTTAAAGAGTACCTCTTAACGTAAATGTTTGCAGCTCGTCAAGTTTTTTAAGAAATTTCAATTTGGTTCTTGATAATATTTTTTTGAAATTCGGGAAAAATCGGGACATTTTCGGTATTTTTTTTAAACTGTCATACCAATATCTTATTACTATTAGTTTTCAATTTTGAAAATATCGCAGTATACCTCAGAATGTACTCTTTTTTAAGGAACAACTTTTTTTGAAACTGATTAATAAATAAATTCGATGCGATCATAAGTTGGTCATACAAAATTCGGAATCTTTGGATATTTTCGCTATTTTTTGTGAAAACCGTTATATCTACAGCTTAATACTATTACTTTTTTAAATTTGAGAACATCACTGAATACATTACAGTATACTCTTTCTTATGGTGTAGTTATTTTTTTAAATTGGTTAATAAATAAAGTCGATGCAATCAAAAGTTGGTCATACAATTTTCGGAACTTTAAGATCGTAAGTTCCGATACAAAACTAAACCTCTCATATCTATATCTTATTACTGTTAGTTTTTAATTTTGAAAACATCACAGCGTACCTCAGAATGTACTTTTCTTAAGGTACAATTATTTTTAAAATTGGTTCATAAATAAATTCGATGCAATCAAAAGTTGGTTGGCGAGCGTAGTCGAGCAGTGGGCGAAGCCCCCTAGTTAAACAAAATATGGAGAATTTCAAGTTATGGACCCACAAGAAAAGGTTTAAAGACACAGAAGAGAAACACAATTAGAGCAAGTTACGAGAATCAAACTTGTATCACCTACAGCACTCAGGCTTCTACCGTAGGGGAAAAACTAAGCTTGTCGATACTGTCTTTCTCACTTGTTGAAATTCTCGGAATATCTTAAAGAATAATCCGGGTAATTTGGTAATTTTAAATTAACGTCATACTAGAGCAACACAACGGGCTATTGATGACGGTAAAGGATTATTCCTCTAAGGGAAAGATCCGAAGACAACATCACGAAATTTTCAGCCACGGTCAAATGACGAGAGAGATCCGGGTATCAGCAAATAAAACTCGTAATTTGCTTTCGATACCTTCATCATGATTTCCATTTTAAATAGTTAGACTAATGATAAAAATAATGAGTGAGTACTGTATATATCATACACGCGCACACTGCTATTATTAAAAGAATATATCTTCTATAATTTTTCCTAAATCAATAGAAATTATACCAGTTTGTGTCTATTTTAGCGTAGCGCATGGTTTTAGTAAATAGTTGGTCAAGAAATGATGGTAATGGTAATTTTAGTTAAAGCCGTACTAGAGCAACACAACGGGCTATTGACGATGGTCCGGGATGAGTCCCTTAAGAGAAAGATCCGAGGAGAACACCTCGTAATTTTGAACCACGGTCAGAGGACGAAGCAACACCTGAGCTGGCACCCCACTCTCTAAACCTCCACGCCAACCCAATGTGAGGACTTTCGGCCACGACAGATTTAAGGTGCACCAACCGCCTCTACACAAACATCCATGCCCGGACCCTGATTCGAACCAGGAACCTTCCGATCTAGAGGCTAACACCTTAACCACTATACCGGTTGGTCGGCGATAAACATAATGATGTTGGTTTATAGTTAATTTACGTCGCACTGGAGAATACAACGAGTTATTGGAAACGATTCGGGATTAATACCGAAGGAAAAGTACTGAGGTCAACACCACATAATTTTGAACCACGGTCAGATAACGAGGCAACACTAGACCCCCTCACTCTCCGTATTTCTACACCACGCAAACGTGATTACTTTTGAGGTCACGACACATTTAACGTGCACCCCCCCCCGTGTAGACGACGGTCTTTGACTGGATCGAGTTCTTCACTCGCTACCCGTTGCTCTTCCAACTGGGATACCTCGCCCTAAAATACTGAAAAAAAAAAAAACTACAATGCTTGATTAAGGCTGCTTTTGTTAGCTAGTGTTATTGGGGTTGTTGTTTCGTGAATTCTATAGCCCAAGGTCCTACATTTGGCCAAACTTCCCCAAACACATTACCAAGAACGGCAAGTGTAGTATCTAACATATGTTACCGCTAAAGCTCGAAAGCCGTTAATGTGCACATTACATAGCTAATCTGCAGATTAACTGATTTGCTCCGTTAATTGTTTTCCGCATTTAACCTATGTAATGTGCTCATTAACGGCTTCCGTATCGTTAAAGTTCAAAAGTTTGTTTCTCTCATTTCCATTCGCTACACCTTCCCTCTTTCCCTCCACTTTGAGTTTGGTTTCGCCTGTTTTTCTCATTTCCACATTTTGTTATAGTTTTTTAATTGATTGATGATTTCTTCCATCAACTAATTTGTTGATTAATGATGGTATTAACTTGATTCTTTAGATATCGAAACATAAATAAAAAACATTATATTAATTTCGTTAATTGTAATAATATTTTAAACCGTTTGATTCTTTCTATTAAATTTTTTTAATTGATCGATGATTGATTCTATCAACTAATTTATTGGTTGCTTGTTTGTATTAACTTGATTCTTTAGACATCGAAAAATAAAACAAATATATTATGTTAATTTAAGCGTACAGAAACGTTTCTGTTGTTCCAGCAAAGATCTTATTTTCTGTTTAGCGAGTGCCTAGTAGGTGATGTGCAGATCATCTAGGTAATTTGCAGATTACCTTGGTAATTTGAAAAATTAAATAATTTTCGGCACTAACGGATTACCTTAGTTAATCTGCACATTACCTAGATAATCTGTAGAACAACTGATTACTGCACATTAGCAGTAACATATAGACCAACACAATTATAATTTTACTGACACAAAGCAAATTCATTCAGAGAAGAATCGACCTGACGAGAATCAAGCAGGAATCATAATAGACATCTGAACCACAGTGTACAAGAGTGCTATGAGGCATCACACACATAATATACGCACCATGCAACAAGTCTTCCATAAATGAATCTGCTCGAATATATTGTTTGTGCCACTTCAGTGGTACTCCAGCATAAAATTGGTTTGGATTTTGCATCTAACAGTAAAAAATAGGATAAACTGCGCCAGACGCAAAACCGAAAAAAAAAAGATTGAAACGAAATATAGATCACAACGACCTGATGATGAACTTGGATTCAATTTAGACGCACATTGAAATTTTAAAAATAGACAAAACAATTATTAAAATAAAAACTGCTTTGCCAAAAGTATAGACAATAAATATGAGATTTAAATAAATTAATCAGCAACAAAAATTGGTTTAATGATAGATTTCTTAGTTCCAGATCTGTATTTAAAAGGATTTATCCCACCCCTGCAAGAAAAGTGACAGCTCAAAATTGCAGAATTTGAGAAACATAAACTTAAAGGTTACTGTAAAAGTTATATTAAAATAGTATAAGCTTCTTTTAAATTTTAGGTAAGTATTTATGGTTGTAACTGCTAATATATTCTGTAGAATAGTAATATAACACGCTTGGGCACCTCATTAATATTTTTCAATGACATTTCACCAAAATTTTTATTTTTTGACTTGCGTCACTTTTCTTGCAGAGTGCGATACGTTTGTGATAAATGATAGGTATATAAATGTTGGAAGTTTATAAACAATTTTAAAATTAATTATGCGTAAATGTATGTAAATTCGGAGCATGTTAGCGAAATTTTGGTTCCTAATGTTTGAAAGAATGAAAATGGTACTCACCAACAAGTTGCAGGAAGACGATAGCATTCCGGCTTCTGGCCCGTCTGAAGTCCACCCTACACCGGTACTCCCCCTCGTCCTCTTCAGTCAGATACTCCAGGAACAGCATCGAGGGGTTGTCGTCGAGACTCAGACTCACTCTGCTGGACACAGCTCTTCCCTTTACGTGGCGAGCCTGGTCTACGCTGGTCTTCCTGGCGTCCACGCTGTAAATGGGTTTGGTGATGTCGTCTTTGTACCAGAGGATAAGGGCCACTGCATCGTCTTGACCTGGTGGGGTGATGTTGCAGGGGAGGGCCACCCTGCTGCCCGTGATCCCTAGGACGCTGGTCACTGTTTCTGGAAGAAAATAAGTAAGGTTTTAGTTCGTTTGTAGGATGAGTAAAAAGTAACAGCATTAATGAAGAATTTAAGTCTTCAGGTAGTTTCAACGGGATATATTGTCCGTCAACAAGTAACCACTATTGTTGATGACGAGTTATCTCGCTTCTAGATATTGCCGAATTTTCGATGATGGCTACATCAATATCTTATCAGTTTTCTTCTAATGACGTGAGACGACAAGATATTAAAAGACAAGACATCTCGTCCATCAAGATCTAATCATTTTTGCATTTTACAAGACATCTTGTCCGAAGACATTGCTGATTAGGTGAAGATGACTACATCAATATCTTATCAGTTTTCTTCTAATGACGTGAGACGACAAGATCTTAAAAGACAAGACATCTCGTCCATCAAAATCTAATCATTTTTGCATTTTACAAGATATCTTGTCCGAAGACATTGCTGATTACGTGAAGATGACTACATCAATATCTTATCAGTTTTCTTCTAATGACGAGAGATGACGAAATCTTAAAAGACAAGACATATCGTCCATCAAGATCTAATCATTTTTGCATTTTACAAGACATCTTGTCCGAAGACATTGCTGATTAGGTGAAGATGACTACATCAATATCTTATCAGTTTTCTTCTAATGACGTGAGACGACAAGATCTTAAAAGACAAGACATCTCGTCCATCAAGATCTAATAATTTTTGCATTTTACAAGATATCTTGTCCGAAGACATTGCTGATTACGTGAAGATGACTACATCAATATCTTATCAGTTTTCTTCTAATGACGAGAGATGACGAAATCTTAAAAGACAAGACATATCGTCCATCAAGATCTAATCATTTTTGCATTTTACAAGACATCTTGTCCGAAGACATTGCTGATTAGGTGAAGATGACTACATCAATATCTTATCAGTTTTCTTCTAATGACGTGAGACGACAAGATCTTAAAAGACAAGACATCTCGTCCATCAAGATCTAATCATTTTTGCATTTTACAAGATATCTTGTCCGAAGACATTGCTGATTACGTGAAGATGACTACATCAATATCTTATCAGTTTTCTTCTAATGACGTGAGACGACAAGATCTTAAAAGACAAGACATCTCGTCCATCAAGATCTAATCATTTTTGCATTTTACAAGATATCTTGTCCGAAGACATTGCTGATTACGTGAAGATGACTACATCAATATCTTATCAGTTTTCTTCTAATGACGTGAGACGACAAGATCTTAAAAGACAAGACATCTCGTCCATCAAGATCTAATCATTTTTGCATTTTACAAGATATCTTGTCCGAAGACATTGCTGATTACGTGAAGATGACTACATCAATATCTTATCAGTTTTCTTCTAATGACGAGAGATGACGAAATCTTAAAAGACAAGACATATCGTCCATCAAGATCTAATCATTTTTGCATTTTACAAGACATCTTGTCCGAAGACATTGCTGATTAGGTGAAGATGACTACATCAATATCTTATCAGTTTTCTTCTAATGACGTGAGACGACAAGATCTTAAAAGACAAGACATCTCGTCCATCAAGATCTAATCATTTTTGCATTTTACAAGATATCTTGTCCGAAGACATTGCTGATTACGTGAAGATGACTACATCAATATCTTATCAGTTTTCTTCTAATGACGTGAGACGACAAGATATTAAAAGACAAGACATCTCGTCCATCAAGATCTAATCATTTTTACATTTTACAAGACATCTTGTCCGAAGACATTGCTGATTAGGTGAAGATGACTACATCAATATCTTATCAGTTTTCTTCTAATGACGTGAGACGACAAGATCTTAAAAGACAAGACATCTCGTCCATCAAGATCTAATCATTTTAGCATTTTACAACACATCTTGTCCGAAGACATTGCTGATTACGTGAAGATGACTACATCAATATCTTATCAGTTTTCTTCTAATGACGAGAGATGACGAAATCTTAAAGGACAAGACGTCTCGTCCATCAAGATCTAATCATTTTTGCTTTTTACAAGATATCTTGTCCCAAGACATTGCTGATTACGTGAAGATGACTACATCAATACCTTATCAGAGTTTTCTTCTAATGACGTGAGACGACAAGATCTTAAAAGACAAGACATATCGTCCATCAAGATCTAATCATTTTTGCTTTTTACGAGATATCTTGCTTCAAGACATTGCGGATTATTTGATGATGACTACATCACGATATACTCAATTTTATTCTAGTGACAGGATCTTGAAAAGTATGATATCTTGTTCTCCGAGATCTACTTATGTTTGCTAATGACAAGATGCCTTATGGAGGCAATCACCAGAAGGGTTAATATGATAGAACGTATGTAGGCGGTGCGCGTTTGTCAGAGTTTATAAATCCACATAGAATGCATTATAGGTTGTTTAGTAGTTGGATTTATGTCGCACTGGAGGAAAACAATGCACTATTGGCGATGATCCATGAATGCATAGAGCACGTTCACTCGACCTCGAAGTCTAACATAAAGTATTCCCCCTTTTGTACTCTTTCTCCCCACACCCCATTCCAGTCTCTTTCGGTTACAGTTAAGGGTGGCGATCTCCCACCTGTTTTTCCCTGTTATGATTACAAGACATCATAACAGGAAAGAGGGTTAATATAATCTAGTTTATCGATCAAATCGCTGAACAACATGGTCATAGAAACGAAACTGTATCGGTGAGGAGAGTCTGTACGTTATCCCTCCCGATGGTATCGAAGAAGTGTATCGTCTCACTAGCAAAATTGACCATATTTTGATGGACTAGATATCTTGTAATTAAAAGGAAACTCACCAAAGCTAGATATCATAAAAAAATCGTCAATATTGTGATGATGTGATGCCTCGTAATTAACAAAATAATTCAGATTTCAATGGGCGAGAATATATTGTCATAACCGCATATATGGTTAAAAGAATCTTGGCATATACTTTCTCTTGAATGTTCAATCACTTCACGTCTGTTATCATCTGTGTAGTAAGATAAAAACAACAACCTTCAGTCACCACTGTCAGTGATGCTACTTTCAAAATACGCATTGCAACTGATCAGATCAACTGTATAAGAATCAAATCAAATCTGAGGACGATATACATATTTTTAAAGACACGAAACGTAAACGGTACACATCTCCGAAAGGACAGCAGAACAATCGCACGCTCGCTTCTTTACATTAACAATCCGGATTCTTTCAAACGGGCAAGAAAACAAAAGATAGTACTTTCAAATAGCGCAAATGCGCAGAAGAGAGAACAAACATACGTCCTTGGAAACAACTGAAAAGTTCCTCACGATGGGGAGGAGTGAAGACAAATGAGGCTGGTGGGTGTGTAATATATCGTGGGCTCAAATGTCCTGATGTTGGCGTGGTGTGGAAGTTTGGATAGTGGGTTGGCAGTTCAGGTGTCAACTCGTCATATGACCGGATCTGTTCCTTGAGGATTGATTCCGGATCATCGTCAATAGCCTGTTACGTCACTCCAGTTTGACGTTACTTTTAATACCAACCTACCTTGCCTAGAAATGGTGACTTGAACAGATTTCTACATATACAAGCTGGCCACTACAGGGTGCTTTTTGATGTAAAGGTAAACCACCAGGTATAAAACACGAATATTACATAGGCCAATAGCAACCAATCAACTAGAAAATTTAGTGTTTAAATTGAATATTTGAAATTGGGTTGGTTGTTTCGAACCTTTACTATGCTGCAGATTGACTTTGGTTACCACTAAAATATCGCTTACACCAGTGGCATGGTAGCGGTGGGTGTTATTCCCCTTTTAAGTGACCACTGGCATCGATCACCATTTACGAGCTGTTAGCTACTGACATTCTAGGGGATCCCTTATTTTGTTCGTTCGCCCCCTACCCTGCCGACCGTGAGGTGTGAACGCTTCGGGAAAAGCAGAAAGTCTTCAGGTGATATCTCTTCTCACACCAAACGATACTATGAAAGGAAAGCGTCAGTCTAAATGCCACTCACGGCCCTATCGCTCAAATTAGGTAATTAGGTATGCGGGCTCGTAGAATCAGGAGAAAAGACGTTCTTTGAGACGATTGAAAAAAAAAACTAAGCGTTGCAGCGTAAAGGTTAAGTGTTATGATTTAATGGTAATATTACGCCATACTGCACCAAACACAACACAACGTTATGTAAAAAATGTTGTGAAAGCAGGACAGAAAAGGGATTGGGGAACAAGTCGTGTGATGAAAGCAAATCTCTTGAATATCTGGGAACCAAGACTCTCCTGTAATACTATAAGTAAGACTATACCCTAATTGAAAAGGAAAGACTGAAAAAAACTCTGATTTACGGATTCCGTACATAACCAAAGAAAACACTTGCGTGGTATGAGAAGTTTTTAAGAAGGCATTCTTGTAAATGTTTTGAAACTAGGCTTCATAACCTCGTATAAATACTGATATTATAACAGTAAACTCTTTTCTAGAATTTGGTAAACATGTTGCCTTACATTTTTCAAGTAAAAAGTCAGATTTTTCTGTCAATGCCATTTTGATCTTTTTGAGTAAACACAAAGTTTTGCCAGTCAAACAAATAAAATCATGACATGAAGTAACAAAAAATCTATTTAAAAGAAGCAAGGTGCATTATATGTAGAACCCGAAATATGTTTTCGTTAAATGTTGTTTGAGGTACGTTTTCCACGCCTAAAAAAAGTTCCATTCTTTGGAACTTTCTGCTACATGTCAAATCGCGTTCGAAAGGCAGAGGCGAAGTAAAACAAACACAGGGACGAAAAACGGCTTAGGAAAGTAAAATACAAAAGTTTGGAATAAATTGTCGTGTTTTTCCTTGAAAGTATTTGAGTCAAAAGCAAGTTCTATTTACTGTAGAAAGTTTAAAGTACGAGGAATTTTAAGAGCCTGTTTACTGGAAGTTTTTATTTGCTTGGTCTTAACCAACATGGAATAGCTTCGTTGTTCCATTGTTTAGGAAGAGGTAAATATATTTCTTTTGTATTTAGTTCCGTTGAACATGTTTATGACTTGGTTTACTTAAAAAGGACTGGAAAGATGCTCTATATATGTTTGAAAATAAGTATATGACTTTATATATATGTACCTGTTTGAATTGTAAACATTCACAAAGAAGTTTAAATATGGATTAAAATACGTGTACTTTAAAGGAATATATTTAAATATGATTTAAACGTCCTAGTAGTATTGACGAGATATCTCGTCATTACGAACTGACATGACAAAATACCAGGTCATAAAAATATTTACGATTTTTAGATGATAATCTCGTTATTGAAATAAAATTAATCATATTATCGGATTAGTTTTATTCTAATAATACACGAAGGAAATCTTGATACATTCGATATTTAATCCAGAAAGATGAAGCCAATTTTTCTAACGATGAGGTATCTTTTCAATGCAACCATCAGGAGGTTTAACTGTTGTCTCATGTCACTTATCCAATAGATCTAGTGTCCAAGATGAAGAGATCAAGATCTGGTTAGCTTTATTCCAATGGAAGAGACACGAATAAGTCTTGATTTATAAGATATCTCGTCCAGAAAGATGTGGCCCATTTTTCTAGAAATGAGGTACCTTGTCAATATAACCATCATGAGAGTTAATTGTTGTCTCATGCCATCGGTCCAATTGGTATATGACTTTATATTTACATAAAGAGTAAGTCTTGATTTATAAGATATCTCGTCCAGAAAGATGTGGCCCATTTTTCTAGAAATGAGGTACCTTGTCAATATAACCATCAGGAGAGTTAATTGTTGTCTCATGCCATCGATCCAATTGGTATAGTGTCAATGATGACAAGTTAAGATTTGTTGTCTAGTGTCCAAGTTGAAAAGATCAAGATCTGGTTAGTTTTATTCTAATGGAAGATACACGAGTAAATCTTGATGTATAAGGTATCTCGTTCAGAAAGATGTGGCCCATTTTTCTAGAAATGAGGTACCTTATCAATATAACCATCAGGAGGGTTAATTGTTGTCTCATGAAATCGGTCCAATTGGTATAGTGTCAATGATTACGAGTTAAGATTTGTTGTCTAGTGTCCAAGATGAAGAGACCAAAATCTGGTTAGTTTTATTCCAATGGAAGAGACACGAGTAAATCTTGATTTATAAGATATCTTGTCCAGAAAGATGTGGCCCATATTTCTAGAAATGAGATACCTCGCCAATATAACCATCAGGAGGGTTAATTATTGTCTCATGCGATCGGTCCAATTGGTATAGTGTCAAAGATGACGAAATAAGATTTGTTGTCTAGTGTCCAAGATGAAGAGATCAAGATCTAGTTAGCTTTATTCCAATGGAAGACACGAGTAAATCTTGATTTATAAGATATCTCGTCCAGAAAGATGTGGCCCATTTTTCTAGAAATGAGGTACCTTGTCAATATAACCATCAGGAGGGTTAATAGTTGTATCATGCAATCGGTACAACTGGTATAGTGTCAAAGATGACGAGTTAAGATCTGTTGAGTTTTATTCCAATGATGAGACTTTTATAATGCAAGGTTCATATTTGGCAATGGTACGACAGAGACAAGACATATAATACCCAAGTAATAGACGTAAGTAATAGTAATATACACACAATTTAAGCTCCAGTGACACAAAAGAGAGAAATACACCCTGGGAGGAAGGCACCTGAGAGGAATTGAAACAGCGCCACCTACAAATCAAAGATTGCTAGCGCAGTGGACATTCCCACTAAGCCACCAAATCCATATGAAAACGATTCTTTGTTTGCATCGAATTTCGAACTAACAACCGTTAGGCTGATAGTTCGGATTGCTAGATAGGAAAGCATGTCTCAAATTACAGAATTGGGAATGTTTTACAAGAAAATATGAATGTTAATTCTTAATTTCGAAAGCATGGGTCATGGCATAGGCATGGCCACTTAAATAAATGAAAATCTACGGATAAATTGTGTTTGAGGGAAAATCCCGACGTTATGAACGAAAGCTGTGAACGTGAATTTCCGTCGTCAATTCCCCCAAGGACATTACCTAGATTATTTCACGCAAGGAAGAATGATGGAAAAGCTTGAGAGTGGTGGCAAGATTAGTGATGTCTTCAGGGAGTTTGAAATTGCTCATAATGGGTTATTCAGGGTCCGGGAGAAACGATGTGGCGTTCAAGATAATGTATTGGAGAGAAAAGTATGCGAGTGTGACAATAAAGTAGCGAGGACCCACAAACCCCAACATTTTAATCTTCCAGCTTTCGAAAGAAATCGAAGCTTTGGGTTTGATTTTTTTCGTTTAGAAATTGGACGCATAAAACGCCACCGCATCCTCCGTGCTTTTCTGGTTACCTTTAAGAAATATTTAAACCCTTCACCGTTCATGAATTCTAATATTCTTCGTACGTTGTTTGCCAACAACGTAGAATCGATATTCTAATCATGCGATTTCCAACATGTTTCTTAAGACTGTTTTCATTTTTTGACCAACTATTTACTAAAACCATGCGCTACGCCAAAATAGACATATCCTGGTATAATTTATATTCATTAAGGAAAAATTATAGAATGTATATTCATTTATATTAATAGCTGTGTGCCTGTGCGTGTGTGATATATACAGTACTCACAACAACCTTCAGTCACCACTGTCAATGATGCTACTTTCAAAATACGCATTGCAACTGATCAGATCAGCTGTATAAGAATCAAATCAAATCTGAGGACGATATACATATTTTTAAAGACACGATACGTAAACGGTACACATCTCCGAAAGGACAGCAGAACAATCGCACGCTCGCTTCTTTACATTAACAATCCGGATTCTTTCAAACGGGAAAGCAAACAAAAAATAGTACTTTCAAATAGCGCAAATGCGCAGAAGAGAGAACAAACATACGTCCTTGGAAACAACTGAAAAGTTCCTCACGATGGGGAGGAGTGAAGACAAATGAGGCTGGTGGGTGTGTAATATATCGTGGGCTCAAATGTCCTGATGTTGGCGCGGTGTGGAAGTTTGGATAGTGGGTTGGCAGTTCAGGTGTCAACTCGTCATATGACCGGATCTGTTCCGTAGACTTCTGTGAAGTGTGGTTCCTGCCAAAAACGGTAGCCAGAGTAGCCGCCATTGTTGGAGATCACCGCTGCCACACGCCTCGGCATTGATTCAAAGAGACTTTGGATGTGTTCTTGGGGAACAGCAGACCAAGCAGCTTCCACACGTTGCCAAAGTTGATCTGGTGTGGCAGCTGGGGATGTAATCTGGGTCAATCGTTGAGCAACCATGGACCACATGTTTCCTATCGGCGAAAGATCCGGAGAGCGAGCTGGCCAGAGAAGCAATTCAATCTGGCGATTGACGAAGAACCCTTGGACAATGCGTGCCACGTGTGGTCGCGCATTATCCTGTTGAAATATGGTTGTGGGCAAGCCCTGAAGGTAAGGAAACACAAGTGGCTCCAACACCTCGGAGATGTAGCGCTGGCTGTTTAAAGTACCGGCAATGCGTACTAGAGAAGTGCGTGAGTGATATCCAATACCGCCCCATACCATAATACCCGGTGCAGGACCAGTGTGGCGGTGCATAACGCAGCTGTTCAGCATCATCTCTCCACGGTTTCTCCAGACTCGAATCCGACCATCGTGGTGTTGCAGACAGAAGCGTGACTCGTTAGTAAAGGCAATTCCATTCCATTCTGCCGTCCACATCCTTCTTTCATCGCACCATTGGCGGCGGAGACGTCTGTGGTTCGGAGTCAAGGTTAGACGAAGCAATGTACGTCTTGCGGATAGACCACTCTGCTGTAAACGGCGTCGAATGGTACGCGCAGACACTGGATGATGCGTTACAGACTGAATGTGCTGTGCTATGGTTCGTGATGTGGCTGAGCGATCCGTCACTGCCATACGCACAATATGCCTGTCATCACGTGAAGTGGTGCACTGAGGTGGATTCGATTGAACACGTCGGTCCGTCGTACCCTCCTGCATCCGACGACCACATATCCGCATTACAGTTGTTTGGTTTCGTCCAACACGACTACCGATTTCCCTAAGATCAAGATCTGGTAATTAATGTTTATTAATGCCGAGATACCTTGTTGAGACAATCATCAAGCGTGTTGATGGTATCTTGAATAAGCATAAACCATTGACCAAGTTCTGGGAAATATACTGAGCTATTAAATGTAAAGTCTTAAAATTGGAAATCTACTGTTAAGAGGGACTATGCACCTTCATTGCGAATGACGACCTATATCCCATGCAGGACTCATGAACATCTGACTTTAAGTCACGTGGGTTTTGAAATCGACAAGGGTCTATATGGTATCTAAACACAAACGAGTGTTTTTAATTAGTATGAATTAAAATTTCTTTGAGCTAATAAGCTACAAGCATACTCTAACTCTCTCATACGATCGATGGCTTTCTCCATGCAATATCCATTACCATAACCCTCTTGGTTACTGTCTCAGTGAAGAACCTCGTAAAAGCAAAATTGTCCAGAACTTTATGGACGAGATATCTCATCATTAGGATAAAACTGACTAGATATTGAACAAGACATCGCGTCTTTAGGAGAAAACTGAGGATCTCTTGATGTAAGAGCTATCTCGTCACTAAATGAAAACTGACCAGATCTTAATGGAAGAGATATATCGTCATTAGAAGAAAATTTTCCAGATCTTGATGGAATAGCTATCACGTAATTATAAGAAAATTGACCAGATGTTGATGGAATAGATATCTCGTAATTAGAAGAAAACTGATCAGATCTTGATGGTGGATATATCTCGTCATTAGAGGAAAACAGACAAGATCTTGGATGATGAGATACCTCGTAATTAGAAAAATTTATAAGATCTTCAACAATATGTCTCGTAATTAGTAGAAAGCTTACCAGATCTTAATGGAAGAGATATATCGTCATTAGAAGAAAATTTTCCAGATTTTGATGGAATAGCTATCACGTAATTATAAGAAAATTGACCAGATGTTGATGGAATAGATATCTCGTAATTAGAAGAAAACTGATCAGATCTTGATGGTGGATATATCTCGTCATTAGAGGAAAACAGACAAGATCTTGGATGATGAGATACCTCGTAATTAGAAAAATTTATAAGATCTTGAACAATATGTCTCGTAATTAGTAGAAAGTTTACCAGATCTTAATGGAAGAGATATATCGTCATTAGAAGAAAATATTTCAGATGTTGATGGAATAGCCATCTCGTAATTAGAAGAAAACTGATCAGATCTTGGTGGTAGAGATATCTAGTTACCAGAAGAAAACTGACTAGATCTTCATGGTGGATATATCTCGTCATTAGAGGAAAACAGACAAGATCTTGGATGATGAGATACCTCGTAATTAGAAAAATTTATAAGATCTTCAACAATATGTCTCGTAATTAGTAGAAAGCTTACCAGATCTTAATGGAAGAGATATATCGTCATTAGAAGAAAATATTTCAGATGTTGATGGAATAGCCATCTCGTAATTAGAAGAAAACTGATCAGATCTTGGTGGTAGAGATATCTAGTTACCAGAAGAAAACTGACTAGATCTTCATGGTGGATATATCTCGTCATTAGAGGAAAACAGACAAGATCTTGGAAGATGAGATACCTCGTAATTAGAAAAATTTATAAGATCTTCAACAATATGTCTCGTAATTAGTAGAAAGCTTACCAGATCTTAATGGAAGAGATATATCGTCATTAGAAGAAATTTTTTTAGATGTTGATGGAATAGCATCTCGTAATTAGAAGAAAACTGATCAGATCTTGGTGGTAGAGATATCTAGTTACCAGAAGAAAACTGACTAGATCTTCATGCTGGATATATCTCGTCATTAGAGGAAAACAGATAAGATCTTGGATGATGAGATACCTCGTAATTAGAAAAATTTATAACATCTTCAACAATATGTCTCGTAATTAGTAGAAAGCTTACCAGATCTTAATGGAAGAGATATGTCATTAGAATAAAATTTTTCAGATGTTGATGGAATAGCCATCTCGTAATTTGAAGAAAACTGATCAGATCTTGGTGGTAGAGATATCTAGTTACCAGAATAAAACTGACTAGATCTTCATGGTGGATATATCTCGTCATTAGAAGAAAACAGATAAGATCTTGGATGATGAGATACCTCGTAATTAGAAAAATTTATAACATCTTGAACAATATGTCTCGTAATTAGTAGAAAGCTTACCAGATCTTAATGGAAGAGATATATCGTCATTAGAAGAAAATTTTTCAGATGTTGATGGAATAGCCATCTCGTAATTAGAAGAAAACTGATCATATCTTGGTGGTAGAGATATCTAGTTACCAGAAGAAAACTGACTAGATCTTCATGCTGGATATATCTCGTCATTAGAGGAAAACAGACAAGATCTTGGATGATGAGATACCTCGTATTTAGAAAAATTTATAAGATCTTGAACAATATGTCTCGAAATTAGTAGAAAGCTTACCAGATCGCAATATCTCATATAAAATACGGCAGTATCTAGATACCGAAGTATCCCATCCTGAACAACTGACAAGATCTCGATGGACGAGATATCTCTTCTTAAACACTTAGTGGTTTAAAAAGCCGTGTCAATTTTACAAAATGGTGAACGCACAAATGATCTATGCGACATTAACCAATGCAATACAGACAGAAACATTGATCGGTTTCTTCTCTTGGAAAACTGTGATATGTTACACAAATATGTTCATATACAAATATGTAGAAAGTTTCAATTCTTCAAATAAATGTTACTTTCAAAAAACATTCAAAGTAAATAGTGAGTTATTCGAAATCCCACAAGAAAAAACCTCATCTATTAATATGAAATTGCCTTATTTTTACATATAAGGTGAGCGAAAACTTAACATACAAATCTCGCTTCCTCCCTTAAGTCCTATGTTCCATTAGGTAAACACAAGGCAATTTATAATCAACCGGGTACTTCCAAATGGTCCCGCTGAAATTCATTTGGGCACAAACAGATTCACGATCCTCCTCCTTTTTAAAAACAAATTTGCATATTTGAAGATGAGCCCGAATCTTTTCAATCAGGACTACCCTGGCGAAATATAATCACTTCCTACCGCACCACAAAAGCAATTACACGGGGGTAGGCATCTATTATTATCATGTAGTTAGTTCTTATGAGAGAAAAATGGCTGACCGGGCACAGTTACTGTGTACGCGTGTTCGCATGTCGAATTTCATTAGCCGCTAATACCCGACATGATATATTGAAATGGAGATTGCTTTTGTTGATCATTGAACGGCCACACGGGAGGGACTCCGTAAACACGATTCTGCATCGATTCGGGTAAATGCTTGGGGTACCTTTTAAAATAATTCAATTCGGCGTATAAACTGTTCAGAGAAGTGATGTATTGCCTGGTTAGGATGGAATCGATGGCGTAAGCGGGAATAAACTCGAGTGGGAACTGTCAGTGGAAGTTGGCTACTTGTGGTGGGATTGGCGAGATTTTTGTTTAGTTGGCGATAGGGTATACTGCTTGGTTTCGGGGGTTCGTTTCACAAAGAGCCATATTTGGCCGTCTGCCCCAGTCACAACACATACAATGTCAAAAATAAAAGACATCAACACATAATAAAAGGTTTACTGACAAAGAAGATATACTATCCTACAATAATGGATCGGACAGCAAGATGTGATGGTATAAGGAAAATAATACATGCTTTAATAGGGGGATGGTCCCCGACGTGCTGCCATTACACTAGCAACCCTTCTGGGAATATTTTCATCAATGTTTTGATACACAGCTACGGGTATTTGTGTCCATTCCTGCTGCAAGAATATCGCCAGCTCAGCTGTAGATTTCTGACGTGGTTCCAGGTCTGTAAGAGTTCGAGCGCGATAAACTTTGAAATAAAAACTAAACTCATCTTCTTTCGATATGTGTTGTTATCACTGAAGCCGCGTTCGTAAACAATTCTTTGATAACTTGTAATACGTTACGTTAATTTCAGTTTAAATGTTTCTTTTTGATCTAGAACATACACTACACCCTATAATAATGGACAGGACAGCAAGATGTGATGGTATACGGAAAATAATACATGCTTTAATAGGGGGATGGTACCCGACGTGCTGCCATTACACTAGCAACCCTTCTGGGCATATTTTCAACAATGTTTTGATACACAGCTACGGGTATTTGTGTCCATTCCTGCTGCAAGAATATCGCCAGCTCAGCTGTAGATTTCTGACGTGGTTCCAGGTCTGTAAGAGTTAGAGCGCGATAAACTTTGAAATAAAAACTAAACTCATCTTCTTTCGATATGTGTTGTTATCACTGAAGCCGCGTTCGTAAACAATTCTTTGATAACTTGTAATACGTTACGTTACTTTCAGTTTAAATGTTTCTTTTTGATCTAGAACATACACTACACCCAACAATAATAGACCGGACAGCAAGATGTGATGTTATAAGGAAATTAATACATGCTTTAACAGGGGGATGGTCCCCTCGTGCTGCAATTACGCAATTACTCTAACATCGCTTTTGGGAATAATTTCAACAAGGTTTAAATACACAGCTATGTGTATTTGTGTCCATTCCTGCTGAAAGAATCTTGCTAGCTCAGGTGTAGATTTCGAACGTCATTCCCTTGTCCGTAAGCGTGGTTCTAACTTGTCCCACAAATGTTCTATGGGGTTGAGGTCGGGACTCTTAGCAGGCCAGGGAAGACGTTCTACATCTATATCTTGATACCACTGCCTGACAGAGGCTGCAACATGACATGGAGCGTTGTCATCCTGGAATTAACATTCGTCCATTCCATAAAATTGGCCTGAGCGTAGGAAGAACCTGACTGTCCAAAATATTCATTTAGGCGTCAGCGTTCAATTGACCATGAACAACATGCACAGATCCCAGGCCATACCCCGGAAAACACCCCCTAACATGTAGTCGAATTTAATACAAATCCTCTGGCGTTCGGTCCATTATTTGTAGGGTAGAAAACACAACCATCGAAGGATGCACTTAACAGCAATCGATCCTAAGCCACCACAACTCGAAGGTTGCTAGCGCAATGGGCATATCCTTTGAACCACGACGGACCTTTTGTTCATTGGGGATCGCATAATAAACTGTTATTTATCTTTTAGTCACTGCTAGTTTATAAAACGGAATTTCACATATATGAAACCAGATGTAATAGTTTTTCTAACCATCCTCGTTGTTCCCTTGGCAGGATATAAAACTTACCAGATCTTCGTGGATCAATGGACTGCGATTGACCAGTTGGAAGTGCAGCGGATTAGCAAACGGAGGGTTGCAAGTTCCGAATTAGGTTCAGTCAAAGACAGTCGGACACTCGGGAAAATGCGGACGTTAAATCTGTCGGGGCCTCAAATGTCCTCACGATCATATATTGTGGACGTTTGGAGATCGGGGTGCCAGCTTAGTTGTTATTATCGTCATCTGACCGTCATTCCAAATGATGAGGTGGTGTTGTCGTATCTCTTCCGTATCTCTCGTTTCATTTCTTGACCCCGGTACTTGGTAATTTTTAATTAACGTTGGAGTAGAGCAATAAAAAGGGCTATTGACGACGGTCCGGGATCAATTCCCTATATGAAATATCCGAGGACACCTCCATGTAAGGATTTGTTCACGGACCATCGTCAGTATACCGTCATGTTGCTTCAGTTTAACGTTAAATAAATACATCTCCTGCGAATATTTGTTTTGTTCATGCATACATAATTAAAATATTAGTTTTAGTGATGTATGCACAAAAGAAAACATCGCAAGAAAATTAAATACTATGCTTGTCCTCTCATAAATGGTACCTTGATACTTAATATTTATAAGATTAATATTTAAAGCATAGGTGTTCTGCAAACCATATATATTGCTTCCATGTTTAGCAGCTTAAGACTCAAACTACGGTTATTGTATTATTCAGCATTATTCATACAATATTCCAACATTCCATTCATTCTCAGAGCGTCGCGATATTTCTGAGTAGTGTAGAATGACTTGTGTAGTATTCCAGTCAACACTCAGTGACTTAAAAACTAGTACATGCAATGATTGAGACACAGTCCTGGAAAACATTTCATAGGCCAAGGTCAAAACTGGTAGCATTTCTAAAAACTAAATTAAAAGATGTTAGGTTATGTTTGTAAAACAACCTGCTGGTTGTCTAGCAAAGCTGACCTAATCTTGATGGACTAGATTATCTGGAATAAAACTTATTATATCTTGCGTCATCATGAAAGAATACCGTCAAACTCTTGGTGACAACGAGGTACCTCGTGTATATATATATATTCAACCTTTCAAGGACTTTTGTTGGTATTTTCCAAAATATAACTTCCTTGTACGATTCTATTTCTCCTTTACTTAGAATAGGAAATATTATTTTGCTCTTTTTTTTCCCGTGAACTTGAATATTCATCGGCACGATCCTATTAAATATTTTCTTAGAATACCATCATAATATTTCATCGGCCAAGGTCAAATTGGGTTGGATGTTATAAAAAGGAAGACTGCCGTTGGTAATATGAAATTTCCCTTGTAAACCCTGCAGTGTGTTTAAAAAAAATGCAGCGTTTGAGTCAAAAGAGTTAGACCATTTATTGCAGTAATGGTGATAAATTGAAAAATAGTTAATTAAACATGTATAGTGGCTACAATGATGAATTATATATAGTTACGTCTGAGGAAGTACGACATAAATCACATTGAAAATTATGGGTTAATTTCTTTCGAATGAAGGAGGTGTAATATATGTTTGATGGATGGACATAAATGATGGTATAAATAATGTAAGAGTCAAAAAATGCGAGTCCCCATCGAGGATTCATCCATCCGATTATTTAAAGTTAGTTTGTTTGATCATATTTCTGGATGGGGATCATAAATAAAATAATTCCTGCTCTCATTAAATTGTGCGATTCTAAATAAATTAGTTTTGCTTGGGGTCATGCACAAAGCAAAACTTGTATTTATTAGGTGCATAGAATTATTTTTAACTTAATGTATACGCGCCTATTTTATTACCAAACTCTAAACATGACCATTATTTATTTTTTTAACCTCTAACTGCTGTCATGGGTCTCACAGACCCCGAGTCATTCTTGAATAGCTGCAACGAGTCATTCTTGAGTCATCTCCTTCTGAATCAGTGTGAAATATGGACTTTGCACCGTAAAAACTCCAAGTCAACCAAGCAGTATTTCCAAGTTAGTGAAAAAATCCTCAATTCAAGTTGATTGGGTTTTCGCCTTAAGTGCCATATTCAGCCAAGATATGTCTGTACCAAGCTCAGGTAAATGGACATACTCACAAGGAAAGTTTAGCTGACACGGAAGGAAGAAATTCACTCAGAAAGGAATTGAAGTAGGTTAGTTGGTTTGAGGGTTTTATATTGCAAAAGTGCAATATTGGTCAAAGTCGCTCCAAACACAAGAATTTGTGAGGTAGGAAAAAAGTAAAAGGGTAGGCCAGGGTAAAACCAAAAAGAGGAGAGATCGCTTGGTTCTGGTGCCTGGACACACTTAAAGAAGATATACCCTTGAGGTCCGAGGTAGGTTACTTGAATTCATATTAAACTGGAGCAACCCAACGGGGTTATGACGATGATCCGGGATCAATGTCTAGGCAGGGAAGAACAGGATGTGACTGTAATCACAACTGCGGTACCTGCTACTGGTGTTTGATAGCGCATTTGTCAGACACACTGTGCCACGACAATCTGAAAGCAATTTACCTCCAGGAAATTCCTCATAAGTGTAATGATTAAGTCCATAACTGTCAAGAGCAAGGCAATAAAAAAATACACAAACGCGTGAAACGGACATAGCCCAATAAGATGTTCGGCAACGCAACAAAACTGTCGAAGAAAGAGTGCGACTTGGTTTTCTGGTCAGCAAGTAACTTTCGAACTATAAGATATAGCACTGTGCTATCGCATTTCGTATTCTGTCTCGATTGGTTGGTTAATTTGGTTTAAATCGCACTAGGGCCATATATGTCAAGGGCCACCACGAACAATAAGCTATGGCACTATAGAAATGCATTTCGTATTCTGTCTAGATTAGTAAGTGGATTTGGTTTTTATGGCGCAAGGGCCCCATATGTCAATAAGGCCCGATGTAAAAGTCCACCACGAACAATAAACTATGGGACTATAGAAATGCATTTCGTATTCTGTCTAGATTGGTAAGTTAATTTGGTTTTAATCGCTCTAGGGCCATATATGTCAAGGGCCACCACGAACAACTAGCTATGGTACTATAGAAATGCATTTCATATTCTGTCTAGATTGGTTAGTTAATTTGGTTTTTATGGCGCAAGAGGGCCTCGTATGTCAATAAGGCTCAATGTAAAATGCCACCACGAACAAAAAGCTATGGGACTATAGAAATGCATTTCGTATTCTGTCTAGATTGGTAAGTTAGCGCCCAGCGGTATATTTTTAGACCGTTAGACGAAGTTCAAGTACCGCGCTTTTAAGTGACCTTCAATTCATTCCATAGCAGTGGAATTGCACACGTGGTAAGAATAAACATTCCCGAGTTCAAATGTCATGTGGTTTTCTCGTTAGCTTTAATTGTTATCTGGCAGTGATAGAAGAAAGTTTATCTTAGTATCTTTTTACGCGGTTTTTTGTTCTTTGTTCACATTTCTCCAGAAAACAGTAAAGTGATCACGGTAAGTAAAAATTTATTGGGTTTTATATTATCGTTATAGATGTAGCTATTTCGATATAATGCGGTGTTTGTTCAAAATGAATTTAATTAGTAAAAAATTGAGCCGAAATGTGAATGTACTATAAATAGATCGCTGGGCGTTCAAGCGTTCTTTTTTCCCCTTATTGCAGGAAGTACGACAATTTAGTTTTTGTATTTCTCCAGATTGGAAAAATGAAACGGAAAATATTCAGTAACGTTCAGAATGCTGTCAAATATCTATTTTCTATAGAAATTGATGATGATATTATTGCTATACCACCTGATGTTGATGAACTGGCGGACGAAGAGGAAATAGATAAGTTAGATGCTCCAGTTATAAAGGATATTACTGGGAAAATAGTTTTTTTCAATAGATGATGAATGTGATGAAGCAGATTTGCTTTCAACTTCTGAGAGAAAAATTAAAAAGCTAAAAACTGAAAATCGAAAGTATTCTGGTAAACGAAAACACAGAATTACACCAAATGGTTGGAAGCAGAGGAAAATAGTTAGATAAAATGCAACGTGGTACGTACGATTTTCGATTTGACGAAAAAAATGAAATTACGGTAGACAGGTGGAGAGATGACAAAAGTGTTAATGTTGCTACGAACTTTGATGACAATGAGTGTATGTAAGAAGTTCAAAGATGGTCTCGTGAGAAAAAAAAGAGTAACAATTCCACAACCAAATTTCATAAATGCTTACAACAAACATATGGGAGGGTAGACCATCATGACTGGTTGCTAGAAAAGCACAGCATTGCAATTAGAGGTAAAGAATAGTATTGGTGCTTGTTCACGTGAATTATTGATATCGTATTAGTCAATGCAAGCATCCTGTATAGAAATATTCAAGGATCTAATACTATGACGATTTTCGAAGAGCTGTTGCCGTGAAATATCTCAAATTGGGGATCGGAAGAAAAGTTTTAAACGGTCGCCCTTACAGCTCACTCAACCTCAGAAACCGATGAAACCTCAGAAATCGATGTTAGTGATGATGTTTGTTACTACAGAGATGATCATAATATAGGCAGGCGAAATGCCCAAAGACGCTGCCGATTTATAGATTGCCAATCAAGACTACTTACATTTTGTATAAAGTGCAATACCACTTTATGCAAAAACTGTTTTACAAAATTTCACACGAAATTGTACCTAATGTTTTTATTACTTTGGTACAAGTTTATTGCATGTTTTTCATAATATAATACACCACTTATAATTTTTATGTTCTTTGTGTTTTCAACCAATTTTTTCCTTGTAAGTGCTTTAGAAATTTGAACATCATTTAGTAAATCCTGAATAAATTATTGCATAAGTTTTTTACATATTTCTAAATATTTCGAAATATATACATGTTTTCTTAAAGTGATGAATTTTTTTAAATCTATTTTATCATTTTTAAACATTTTATTGAAGAACTAATATTTGTCAGCTATCTGCTAAAAAATATCGTGCCAACGCCCAGCGATCTATTTTTAGTACGTCATTTTTTTAAAAAAACTGATGTCCGTTTCAATAAAATTCGATTATAATATTCATATTGAAGGTAAAATAACCCAGATTTAAGAATTTTATTCCATTGCTTCAAAAAAAATTAATTTGGGCGTTAATGGGTTAATTTAGTTTTAATCGCTCTAGGACCATATATGTCAATAAGGCCCAATGCAAAAGGCCACCACGAACAATAAGCTATGGGACTATAGAAATGCATTTCGTAGTCTGTCTAGATTGGTAACTTATTTTGGTTTTAATCGCTCTAGGGCCATATATGTCAAGGGCCACCACGAACAACTAGCTATGGCGCTATAGAAATGCATTTCGTATTCTGTCTAGATTGGTTGGTTAATTTGGTTTTTATGGCGCAAGAGGGCCTCATATGTCAATAAGGCCCAATGTAAAAGGCCATCACGAACAATAAGCTATGGGTCTATAGAAATACATTTCGTACTCTGTCTAGATTGGTTGGTTAATTTGGTTTTTATGGCGCAAGGGCCTCATATATGTCAATAAAGCCCAATGTAAAAGGCCATCACGAACAATTAGCTATGGGTCTATAGAAATGCATTTCGTATTCTGTCTGGATTGGTTAGTTAATTTGGTTTTTATGGCGCATGTGTGTCAATAGGGCTACATATGTCATGAGCAACAACGAACAATAAGCTATGGTACAAGGAATTGCATTTCATATTCTGACTAGATTGGTTGGTTAATGTGATTTTTATGCCGCAAGGGCCACATATGGCCAAGTTGCGCAAAACACAAGACAAAAAAATTGTAGACAAAATAAAGACTGATTTGAAATTTATCTATTTAAGATTTTGAATTAAAACTAGCCCCATGTACAAAATCTAAATAAAATTCACAAATCCGATGTCACAAATGAAAAAAATAATTATTCTATTGATTTTCCAAAGTGTCTTTCAGGTTAGGATTTGAAACTCGAAATTGAATTTGTCTATGTTTATTAAAAGCTCTCCATTCTGTCAAAATGTGTCGAACAGTAAATCCACAAAGGATCAGGTTCTACGATCAATAAGTTTCCATGTGTAATGTGGGTATGGTCAATGAGAAGTCTCTCTTGTCAGTTGTACTTCATTTCTCCCATTCAAATTTGTATTACCAAATCCAGTGATGAATGACTGTATATAGTGGATCTAATTTTGCAATGCCTTATCCCAACAACATTGTCAGTTAATACTGTCTAAAATTTCTATTTCAACGAATCTATTTTCAGGTGCTATGTCATTACTGTAGTCATAGAAATAAAATTCAAAGTAGGACATTTCTGTGTATAAACCTATTTTTAATCAATCTCTAAATAACACAAATCGACAAAAGCGATCGAGGGTCAAGCAATTGAAAGATTGGAACACAAGCCTGTAAAGCGACAAGCATCTCCATCAAGGTCTCATCAATTTTTTAATGACGAGATATCTCGTCAAGATATTGTCTATTTTGTATTGATGAAGGAATTAAGAAATAATCAGTTTACGTCTATAAACGGGGTATGTCGTCCTATCGAAATGTGGTCAATTTTGTTGATGACGAGGCAACACCCATCTCCTGGTTGTCTTGATCAGGTCCTTCTTCATGTGTTTCCCAATAAATAAATCGTTTATCAAGATCTGGTCAAATTTGCTGGTCGATGACAAATTCAAAATGGGATAATTTTTTTTCAAATGACGATATATCTCTTCCATCAACTGTTTTGATAACGACGAGACATTTCGTCAACAAGATATGGTCAGGTGAGTTAACTCTCCAAGTATTTCCCACTAGACATCTCATTCTTCAAGATATGGTCAAACTTGTTGGTAAATGACTAAATCAAGATGCGATAAGTTTTCTTCAAATGACGATATCTCGTCCATCAAATGTTTTGCTAATGGCAATATATCTCGCCAACAAGATATTGCTGATTTTGTATTTATGACGAGATTAAGCAATGGTCAGTACTAGATGCGTCGTCCATCAAGATCTGGTCAGTTTTGCTTATGACGAGATACCACATCGAACCAACCACCAGGTGAGTTAACTCTCCAAGGTCTTTCCGACGAGGTATCACATGCAGCAAGATCTGGCCAAACTTGCTGGTTAATGACAAAATCAAGATGTGATCAGTTTCCTTCTACTGACGAGATATCTCGTACATGAAATATTTTACTAATGACGAGATACCTTGATGAGATAACCTCCAGAAGGGTTAACAATAAAATACAATACATAAAACAAGAGGAAAGAAACATTCAAGATGAAATTTGCGTTAAGGATAGCTTTGTACTGAAATCTATTTTCCCCCAATTCACGATCTCGATAACTAAATAAACTCAAACTACTTTACTATTAAATCTAAAGAATACCAATACGAACCATGTGATTAATTAGAAATAAGTTCATAAAATACCAGACCCGGCTTTCAAAATTTTCAGCGCTGGCCCTGTTTGATGAATACTGCATTAATACGTCGTTATTAAGACAAATTCCACATTAATACACATCCACTGGTGCCCATCAAAAATTCATGGACGGGAATTAACGCCGAAAATATTAATTATAATCAGAGCTCTCCACTTCATTATTCATCACTACCCGACTTTTCATCGAGTTCGGATGCTATTTATATTTCCCTTCTACCATTCCATTCCGTTAACTATTCATTCGATTTAATTAGAAAAGTTACATCCAGTTAAATCATGCATGGAACGCTAAAGTCCCTGCGATTTGGAAATTATTTCTATGCAACTTTAATGGCATGTCAATCATGTAGACACGTATAACAACTTGTCCTTCTGAGCACAGGACGATAGTATTGGGAAGTTAAGTCTAGTAGAAAAACTCGTATTTCTTAGTCACGAAGATTTTATTCAACAGCTACCGTTCGGGTCAGATCTTATGAAAAAATGAATAGGTTAGTATTTATGGATATGTCGCATCAAAACGAAGCAGTGTGATACAGTTGTCTCAGTCTTTACGCTATTCGTATCATTCTACATGCTTGTTTGTATGTTTCTTTTAAAATACACAGTCCAGTCACATTAATTTGACCACCTGTCAAAAGCCAGAAAATCCACCTTTGGCAGAGCGGACCGCTGTGAGACGTGCAGGAAGAGAATCAATTAGGTTTCTGAAGGTGTTCACTGGTATGTTCAGTCATGCCGACCCCAGTGCTGTGGCCAGCTGCGCAGGTTAACTCCTTCCTCCAGCATGGATCCTTCCGGCAATTGTTGCAGAGTGTTTGCTTTCAGACGTTTCACGCCGTATACGCCAACGTCCATCTGTCTGATGGAGCATAAAACGTGATTCATCGGAAAAATCCACCTGTCGCTACTTTGTGGACGTCCAGTTGCTTGGACGATTTAACTCGTCCATCAAGATCTGGTCAGTTCGGATTGTAACTATGATCCAAATGAGACATACGCAACGAGGGCTAAGTATTATCAAATTTAACCTTGTCTAAAGCCATGGTTAGGTATGAAAGTAAGTAATTCTATTAAACGTGGCGCTAGAGCAATACAATGGGCTATTTGCAACGATCTGGGATCCAATCTGAATGCAAAAAATCGAGGACCAAACACCGGTCATGGTGAAATTTGCTTTGTTACCCCTCCGGTTGTTTCGACAATGTATCTCGTTATCAGCAAAACTGACCAGATATTGATCACGTTATCAAAATGTCGACGACAGTATCGTCGTTAGTAAAATTAGCCAGATCTTGGTGGACGATATATCGTGTCAAAACCAATTTGAGGTTTAAGATATTATTTTACTAATCGGCTTCGTCCAAGAGGTTTGGACATATATCTACGTCTTTATCTTCATTAAGAGGTAATTTGGTAATTTTTAATTTTCGTCGTACAAGAGCAATACAACGGTGTATTGACAATGGTCCGCGATCAATCAAGATTCGAGGACAAGACCACGTAATTTTGAACCACGGTCAGATGACGAGGCAACACTTGAGCTGGAACACCACTCTCCAAACTTCCACACCGACCCAACGCGAGGACTTTCGGCCACGACAGATTTAAGGCGCACCAGTCGCCTCTACACCAAACGCTTACAAATATTCATGCACTGACCCGGATTCGAACCAGGAACCTTCCGATCTAAAGGCTAACAGCTTGACCACCAGACCGGTTGGTCGACCCTCATTAAGTGGAATATCGTAGAATTGAACGAAATATTTAACCCACTCTCATAACTAATGGTAGTCAAAAAAACCATGGACAGGTGGTACATAATCCTTTGTGATAAATAGAAAATCAAATGAAGTATAAGCAAATGCTGCGGCCTGATTCTGAGCAAGCAGAGGAATTTCTGGTAAAATGTCCAAAATGTCTGGAAAAGTTGGACTATCATCGAGTTGAAACACGTCCTTTTAGAGGCCACCACAATTGAGTTATGTTATAGAGTTTACAACACGTCCTTTTAGAGGCCACCACAATTGAGTTATGTCATAGAGTTTACGTCAACACGTCCTTTTAGAGGCCACCACAACTGAGTTATGTCAAGGAGTTTACACCAACACCTCAGTTTGTAGGTAGAGGAACTGCGTTATGGGATACACGAGGGTAAAACTTAAATTTAAACCGAGCCTGGAGGTGGATGATCGACTTAAAAATTTCAGATGCTTAAGAACACGAATGAAAGTAATGTGGAAAGCAAGAAGCTGCACTTGGGAAGCAAGTCGATTATTTTGAGACTCGAAAGACACTACATAATACATCGGAGAGCGAAAGGGTGAGAAGCAAGCCAGGGAGAAATCGTATATAAAATGCATTTTGAGGTGACTCCGATGTCATGCGAGAGTATTTTAATAACAAGTAACATCCCCGATTTCTCTGATTTACACTCAAAATCCCTCACATAAGCGACTGCTTCATAGCATTTGGGTAGCACGTCTATTTACGTCACTTCTGAAGTAAAACAGGATATATTTTTTACCACAAAACACTGGCGTGCTCTATATACTGAAAAGCCCAGTAACAGATACTTTCATATTTACCCTCCAAGCAGTTTTGACAAGATATCTCATCGAGACCTGACCAATTTTCCTGATGACGAAATACCTCATAAACAAGATATTGCAGATTTTATTTTTGTTATGATGACGAACTCGGGATCAGAAGAGTTTTCTTCTATTGACGAGATATCTCGCCGTCAAGATCTGATTAAAGACGATATATCTTGTCGAGACAAACACTAGGATGGTGAAAATAAAGGGTTTTTAATCAAGTCAGGAGCAAAAAGGATCAATTTAAAAGGTTTGTTTGTGCATGTGCTGAATAGAATAACATTTACTAAACAATGTAATTTCTGTTCATAAGTACACATAGTTGCATCTTATCATTCAAAACACGTATTAAAAAAGCTTTTACGCATCCCTGAATAAAATAGAGAAAATTGTATTTGATACAAAAAATGAATATTTCACTCGTACTTAAAATCTCATATACTACATTATTAACTGCAGATGTTTCCGTAATAAACCCTTCCAATTCCACCAAAAAATTTTAATAAGCTAATTTCAAAAATACTCGACGAAACAAACTAAAAAAAACAGATGAATCCAACGAATCTAAATATGTTCTTTGCGGTAATTTACAATCAAAGACGTCGCCTTTTCGGCAACGAAAAAAATAAATTCCACGCCGCCTTTACATAGCATTCCAATTCGCCATTTCGTTATTTCCGTCACGGACTGCAACAATGGCCGCCACGTTTCTGCTGCCAGGTTCGGGGAATGTGTCACTGAATTTTTAATGACAACCCGTCATTCCATTAACGCAGTAATGTTTCCTCGAAAACACGTTATTCCCATTATTTTGAGTGGGGAGAATATTTTAAAAAACTTAAACGATTGTGCCACGGAGGTTTTTAATAAATGCGGTGGAGAAGACGAAACGAAACAAGATTAAATCGAGGAATGATGGTAATTTGGAAGGAATGGTTATCGGGGTAAATTATCACCCGGAATTAAATTGAAACTCCATGTCCGAAAGTAGAATTGAGTTATTACTCGGGTAGTATTCGGCGCCGAAGAGAGTGTCAGTTCCAATTTCAGATATTGAGATATTAGTAATTTATTCTCTTTTTTGAGTGATTAGAAGCATAACATAGACCTGCTACGGGCATCAGTATAACAGAATTAAGCTGTCAGCTAGATTAGAGTAATTTACGAAGACATTTAATAATTTAAATTGGATTTTCGACGTGGTGAGTTTGTTGAACACTGTGGAGTTATTAGAACGTATTCATGAATAGAATTGTTTAGTACTTTCGTTGACACGAAGCAGTAAAGAGTTTGCTGCTTTCTTTTCACCTGTGCCCATAAGACAATTAAATTAAAATAGAAATTTACTGTTAAATGTATTAGTTAATTGTCGAGGATGCAACTTAAATGGCCACTTAGGATACAATGTTAATAAATTTTAATGAATGCCAAAATGCAAAAACGTGCCAGAAATTATAATATGCATGAAAGTTATTAGTTTCGTTCCATAGACATGTTTAAAGTAAGCTATGATAAATTTAACTAATTACACAATTAATATTCTTTTGTATCTCTCTATATTAAAAAAAAGTTACCGCCGCCGCCGCCGCCGAAGAATTGAAATTTTTGTTGTTTAGCTCCATTCTTAGACGGTTTCCCGAGAAAGTACTGATCGGAAAAATATGAAATTAACATGCTTTGTTCTTCATCGTATTCCCTGGATAATTATTAAGATTTTTTTCCGATGCGGCTATTAGTTTAGGTTTTATTAAGTGTTAAAGTTGAAGAAGTGAAATTTCTTCCGCGAGTGAGCAAAACACATTCAAAATTTCAGTCTTTAGTCGTGAGTTTTTTTTTAAGAGTACCTCTCAACGTAAATTTTTGCAGCTCGTCGAGTTTTTTTTGAAATTTAAATGTGGTTCTTGATAATATTTTTTTGAAATTCGGGAAAAATCGGGACATTTTTGTTACTTTTTTTTAAAACTGCCGTATCTATATCTAATTACTATTAGTTTTTAATTTTTAAAATATCGCAGTATACCTCAGAATATACTCTTTCTTACGGTACTATTATTTTTGAAATCGGTTAATAATTAAATTGGATGCGATCAAAAGTTCGTGATACAAAATTCGGAATCTTCGGATATTTTCGCTACGTTTTGTTAAAACCGTTATGTCTACGGCAAAAACCATTATTTTTTAAATTTGAGAACATCACTGAATACACTACATTACACTCTTTCTTATGGTACAATTATTTTTCAAATTGGTTAATAAACAAAATCGATGCAATTAAAAGTAGGTCATACAATTTTCGGAACTTTCAGATCGTAACTTCCGATACAAAACTAAAATGGTCATATCTATATAGTATTACTGTTAGTTTTTAATTTTAAAAATATTGCAGTATACCTCACAATGTACTCTTTCTTACGGTACAATTATTTTTAAAATTGGTTCATAAATAAATTCGATGCAATCAAAAGTTGGTGACACAAATTTCGTATTTTTCAGTTCGCATAGCTGGTTCGGCAAACAGCAGTGGGTTGCATTTCCTACTATCGGGTTTGCCAGATATCAAATTTATCGTAGCAACAATTGCCATAAAAACGATTTCTTTTTATTTGGCGAGGAAAAAGGCTCGCTTTTTTCCCTCTGTTCTCAAGACAGTTTACCGACAAAGTACAATGTATTGATATTAACACTGTTTACTTAAAATTGTACAGGGAACAAGATACAGAAGATTTTTTACTGATGCGGCTATTAGTTTAGGGTGCATTAAGTGTTAAAGCAAAAAAAAGTGAAATCAATTGCGAAAGAAGTATTGGTTTGAGAAAGCAAACCAAACGGGATTGCGTAGCAATCCCCGGGGTCGGCGAGCGTAAGCGAGCAGGGCGCGAAGCCCTCGCTGTGACGTCATGTACCGGAAAGTGAAATCAGCATAATACGAATTATTCAGATAGTTTCACTCTGTGAAAGGAATGTTGGTTTGCGAAGCAAACCAAATGACATCTGTGAAAGGAGTGTTGGTTTGCGAAGCAAACCAAATGGGATTGCGCAGCAATCCCCGGGGGTTGGCGAGCGTAAGCGAGCAGGGGGCGGAGCCCCCTAGTATAGTAAATTTTCATTTGGCATAAATGATGAATTCCCGCTAGACCATATGAATTGTTCGAAGAAAAGTGACATTTCTAGATCTAAAGCAACAGTAAAAATTAATTAACTTAAAGTTATTACTTTACTATCCATTGCGTGGCCTGCACGGCGTTGCCAGTGACAGTTCTTTTCGTGGGGTCAGGTGTAACCACTTTTCGCTAACCCCCGGTGATTGCTACGAATTGAATTTGTGAAGCAAACCCAAGGCAAGGTGAGCTATTCCTGCCCGGACGTACACAGAACTCTTGAAAAGGATGGCCGACGTGATCCAGTTGTAATACAAGCCAAATGAGGGCCTACCCGTTCTTAAATAGAAAAATAAAACACTTTTTCTGAAAAATATGCAGTGTCCAAATACTTTTGTACATCTAGCGTATAACCTCAAACGCCACGTGATGTGCTAGATGGCGTACGCTCATACACACTTCTAAATGGTAGAGTACCTCCCCTGTATTGGGTTGTAAGCCTCCGATTAATTTTAAACCCTGGTACACTTTCCTATCCTAGAAATCGAATCACTGCTCTTTATGGTACATAATTCCAGCGGAGCGGCATGTCTAAACTAAAGCAGAAGAAAGAAAAGTCCCGCTACCAAGGTCACACTTTAATAACGAGACCAAAGTAGTATTAACTCCACGCGTGCATGCGCAGAAGGCAATGCAATAAACCTGCAAATGTGTTATAACGACAGTGTGGATAATTTTCGACTTACCCTCGTAAAAATAGGAAGGCCATACTGACTTTTACCGTTTTCAACAACCGTGCATAACAAAGACTAGGGGGCCTGCCCCCTGCTCGCTAACGCTCGCCAACCCCCGGAGGATTGCTTCGCAATCCTCATTGGTTCGCTGCGCGAACCTATGCTCGCTTCGCTCGCCTCAATGAAGACATGTGTGTTAGCAGAAGGGATTGTTTACAAAATATGTTACAAAAAAAATGTTTTTCAAATCTAAATTTGCTGTATTACAGAAAAAATATATACAGTATCTCTAAAACCAGAATTCAAATGAAAACTTTGTGCAAATTTGACTCGAAATGTGAGCGTTGCTTTGGAAATTGAATACCCAGCATGTTGTTTGTGTGTACATTTTCCCAGCACTCAAACGACCCACACTTTTTCATTGAGTTTGTTGCCGAAAGTTGTAGTGCAAGCGTCTTGTTGAACTATAATTGTTGGCCCTGTAAAGAACCGTTTTTTAAATGGCCCTGAAAAGATCCTCCGCTTTCTTTGATTTCTATTATAAACTAACTGCAACAGCTCATTAAAATTTCCCTTTTTTTTTTCAATAAAATTTCATCCGATAACGCTATAAATTCAATCGATGCGCGAAACTTCGCGATAAAGAAACAATCGTACAGTGTTGCCAAAAAGCCATTACAAATAACGTCTTTTTTGCGTGCCACGTAAGAGAATTATATATATATATAGATTGGTTGGTTTGAGATTTTATTGGCCATATTTGTCCAAACTGCGACAGTACAGAAAATGTCAAGTAATCGCGAAAAGAATATATAGAAATGAGAAAGAAGAGATCGCTTGGTCATAGTCGTTTGACCTATAGTCTTGACCCCGTGTGAAGCAGAGACAGTATATCCCACAGGAAGATAAAAGATCGCAATAGGTGCATGGAACCCGTGCATAACTAAACATTTTCGCTCCAGGGATATAGTAAAGGAAAGGAACATAACGGTTTTTAGCAATAAAACCTTCAGATTCTTGTTCTTTGAGGCCACATTTGATGCCGTGAGCACACAAAAGTATGAATACAAAACACAGTTAACCGGCTATTGAATCAATGTCTCCAATACGAGAACCTGAAACATCACTTTGGGAGAATGGGGATATAACCTCTCTGCGAGGTTCGGCACCAAATCACAAAGTTAAAAGAAATCCCCTATGGTAAATAAATGATTCCATGCATAATGCATGAAGACGGAAATGGGTTCTGATCGTTTCTACAAAAATGTTGATTTTAGCGATGTTCATTTCACTTCAATTCGATTACGTTGCTTTTTGTCTTTTTATCTCCGTAAAAAGGGGGAATGATTTATTTTTTATGGCCGTCCAAAGACAGAAGAGTTTGATTTGAAATATCAGGGTGAATTTCCGTTATTTTCCTTATATTAGTCATTTCGGTGGGCAGAATCATAAGACTAGAATTCATCTTTTCCGGTGAGATTTATTTAAAGAAAACAGTTGGAAATTGGAGTCTTGAAAAATGCTTTCTATTTAAGAGTCCCTTTGTGATGCACGGCTGATTTAATAATTCACTGCTGGGGCAAAGGGAACTATTTCCTTTGCTGAAAATTTGTAGGATTGTATTGAAGGGAAAAGTTGTTTGCTTTGTTTAGATTAAAGTAATGCTAGAGAAAAGGATAAGTTTAAAAATTACATTAGCATTTGGATATTGTGTCGTTTCAAATTTTACGTTGTTGTTCATTTTATATGCGGATCCCTTGTGGTTACTCTGGTATTCATAAACATGATTCAATGTAATGAAATATACAATAGTCTATTCTGTACGGTTCAGTTATCATGTCTGAGTGGTTAGTTATTGTATTGGTTAGTATTGAGTTGACGGAAATGTTTGTCACAGTTTTGGTGCTAGAAGGCATCGCATCACAAAATCGAAGTGTTGTCTTCTTCACACATGAAAAGGTTTGATTTTCCGAAGAAGAAATTGCAACGACTACTTGGAAAAACAATTGCGTTATTAGGTCATGTTTAAAAAAATTTTGTTAAGAGTTAAAAATGGCAGAAAATAAGGAGCCCTTTTGACATATAAAATTTTTTATTTCGGTAAAGGCAAAAATGCTTCGGAATTGCAAATGATACGTTGTGAGAGTGCCGTTGAATATTTCACGTGCTATATGTGGTTCAAAAAATTTCGTCACCTGGATCAGTTCTTCAGCCGAAAACCTCAGAACTTCTATGAGCGCGTGATGATGAAGCTAACGGGAGATGGATAAAGGTCATTGAAAAAGAACGACACATACTGTATTGATTAAATGTCATTTTTAGTATAAATAAAATAATTTTCCTTCAATGTTTGTCAAACAAAAGGGTCGAACTTTTGCAACCTAATATAGTGTGGGTCCTTTTTATGTTATGCTGAAAGCTATTGGTAGTGTTTCTATGTCGGAACATGTTTCCCGTATGTATCCCAAATGGGACGTCACTTCGTTTGTTTTTGACGTGCATGCGTCTTTAAAATCGGAACAGTACATTGGGCATGCATATAAAATTAAGCGTTAAAAAAAGTATTACAACTGGTGCTAGAAACTGGTGCTAGGTGTTTTGTCTTATGATATAAAAAGTAAAAGATACACTTACACTAGAAATGTATGAAGCTATGTATAGATAAATGATGTCTGTATCTGACATGACCTCCGGAGTTAGTGCACATACACATTCAGCACAGGAAGGGTATTCGCAATGTATTGAAATTCTACAGTACTGGGCGAGGTTGGGCCAATGTAACATGGTCATTGCATGAAGTGAGATTGCGTTAACCTTAACGGACCAAACTTAGAGTTATTGTCGTCTTGACTATCCATAAGAAGATTATTCGTAAACCTGAGTGTATTTAGTTTACGGAACCTGTTTTTAATGTCCAAACATTGGCCTTCACACTGCATGGGGCGAACTGACGGCTATTTGCGAAGAAACACGCAGTAGGTAAGTTTCCGTAACTCCTAGCAGGGGCCATAAAGAAAATGTAAAGGGAGTGAGTGTATATAAAAAGTAGAGATATACTGCAATTGTTTTGTGTGTCCAGGATGTGAGGCAAAACCTAATCGTAACGTGACGCTTAGATTTCTTTCGTCGTCAAATTCATCTGACTGGTTCTGAATACGCTCATCCATTGATTTGACATATGATTGGTTCAACTAGTAGACCAGTGATTTCACCATTTTTGGTTGCCACTGAACAGAAATACACATTCACTTATTATGCTACCATAAGATGCTGTATTGCTAAACGAGGCGATACAAGTACAAATCGGCAACTAAAGTCAAATGTTTCGGAGCAGTCACGTAATTTCCTGTTAGATGTTGATCACTTTTTGAAGTTACCATCAACAGTCAGTTCGCTTATATTTCTTGTTTGTGACAGGGACAGCAGCCAAGGGCTCTGCGCTAGTAATCCGGGATTCAAATCCGGATTCAATTGGTGGTAGAGGAAAACTATTACCAATATACCAATTAGACAGTGATTACCACTCCGAGTGGTTTCGGAGAGATTTATCGTCTATAAAGACCTCACCAATTTTGCTAATGACGAGACATCTCATCCTCAAGGTCATCACATTGTCAATTTCTTGATAACCACAAGGTTACGATCTAGTAAATTTTCCTTTAATGACGTCAAACGACGAGACCTTAATAGACGAGATACTTCGTGCATCGCAATCTGGTCGGTTTTGCTTATGACGAGATGCCTCGTCTATTGAGATCTGGTCAGTTTTGCTTATGACGACATACCTATCCGAGAAAACCACCAGGAGGGTGAAAAGGATCAGAAATATATATTTTTTACAATCGAATATTTTTCATCACGACACAGATAAAACACTTTCACCACCAAAAAGTACATATGGTTCTCCAAAACTTTTACAATATATTACATAGATGTTTCGAATAGAGTGTTTTCCTCTCCATCTCCCCTCTTGGCGTATTTTTCTCATTTTTCTCTGCTCCCTTGGCGAGCATCTATTGAACCGGAGTCAGTTTTCTCGGCAGAAGAGAAGTGGATGGGCGGACAGATAAATCTGTTTTCCCTTCCTAAAGGATGGCTACATCCATCAAAACCGTAATCCTTCAGTCGAGGACAGTAATCTGACCAGCCTCTACCCCGACTTATTCTTGGCGAGAAACTGAAGAAAAGCGATTTTTTTTTTCCTTCGGCCGTAAGAAATGATTGGCGGCTGTTTTTTATGCACTGTGACAGAAGAGTTTTTAATCGATCCAATCAGTGTTTGATTTTAGATTGATCGCTTAATTGAAGAAAAGTTCAAAATCTATGGACTCCAACATCGATTTGATAGTAACCCTGTTTTAAATGTTTAGGGTATTAGAAAAATAAAAGAACAAATGAATTGTTAACTATCCTGGTCGTTGTATTGACGAGTTGTCTCATAATTAACAAATCTGACCACATCTTGTTGGACAAGATATCTCGTCATAGAAGGAACCTTGAACATTAGAAGACAGACCAGATTTTCATGTCCTAAGTATAAAAGAATCGTCAATATCCTGATGATACAATTTTGCTAATGACGAGACGACTCGTCAGTTCTTTACTTCTGACGAGATAACTCGTCAGTTATTCCCTAATGACGAGATAACTCGTCAGTTATTCCCTAATGACGAGATAACTCGTCAGTTATTCACTAATGAGACAACTTGCCAGTTAATCACATGACGAGATAACTCGTTAGTTATTCCCCAACGACGACATAATTCGTCAGTTATTCATTAATGACGAGATAACTCGTCAGTTATTCATTAATGACGAGATAACTCGTCGTTAGTGAATGATGTCAGAACTTAATAGACGAGATATCTCGTTAAGGGATAAATAGGGTTGGTAAAGACAGTGGAAATTTATAACTACTCATTTAGAAATGGATGTTGAGTTTTTATAATTTACAAAAAGGACTAGATCGTGTTGGACGAGATAATTCGTCATTTCAAGGTACTTTGAATATTAAAAGACTGACACGATTTTTACCTCGTTCGTATAAAATAATCATCAACGTCTAGATGACGAGATATCTCGTCGATAGAAGAAACCTTGAACATTAGAAGAAAATTGATATTGTCTATATAAAAGTGTTGTCAATATATTAATGATGTGATACCTCGTCACTAGCAAAATAGGTCCCAATTGGACGAACTGTCTCATCGAGGGATATAGACGGTTGGTAGACAACGGAATATGGACGAGATATCCCGTTAAGGGATATATAGTGTTGGTAAAGACAGAGGAAATTTATAACTACTCATTTAGAAATGGATGTTGAGTTTTTATAATTTACAAAAAGGACTAGATCGTGTTGGACGAGATATTTCGTCATTTCAAGGTACTTTGAATATTAAAAGACTGACACGATTTTTACCTCGTTCGTATAAAATAATCATCAACGTCTAGATGACGAGATATCTCGTCAATAGAAGAAACCTTGAACATTAGAAGAAAATTGATATTGTCTATATAAAAGTGTTGTCAATATATTAATGATGTGATACCTCGACACTAGAAAAATAGGTCCCAATTGGACGAACTGTCTCATCGAGGGATATAGACGGTTGGTAGACAACGGAATTTGGACGAGATATCCCTTTAAGGGATATATAGTGTTGGTAAAGACAGAGGAAATTTATAACTACTCATTTAGAAATGGATGTTGAGTTTTTATAATTTACAAAAAGGACTAGATCGTGTTGGACGAGATATTTCGTCATTTCAAGGTACTTTGAATATTAAAAGACTGACACGATTTTTACCTCGTTCGTATAAAATAATCATCAACGTCTAGATGACGAGATATCTCGTCGATAGAAGAAACCTTGAACATTAGAAGAAAATTGATATTGTCTATATAAAAGTGTTGTCAATATATTAATGATGTGATACCTCGTCACTAGCAAAATAGGTCCCAATTGGACGAACTGTCTCATCGAGGGATATAGACGGTTGGTAGACAACGGAATTTGGACGAGGTATCCCTTTAAGGGATATATAGTGTTGGTAAAGACAGAGGAAATTTATAACTACTCATTTAGAAATGGATGTTGAGTTTTTATAATTTACAAGACGGACTAGATCGTGTTGGACGAGATATTTCGTCATTTCAAGGTACTTTGAATATTAAAAGACTGACACGATTTTTACCTCGTTCGTATAAAATAATCATCAACGTCTAGATGACGAGATATCTCGTCGATAGAAGAAACCTTGAACATTAGAAGAAAATTGATATTGTCTATATAAAAGTGTTGTCAATATATTAATGATGTGATACCTCGTCACTAGCAAAATAGGTCATAATTGGACGAACTGTCTCATCGAGGGATATAGACGGTTGGTAGACAACGGAATATGGACGAGATATCCCTTTAAGGGATATATAGTGTTGGTAAAGACAGAGGAAATTTATAACTACTCATTTAGAAATGGATGTTGAGTTTTTATAATTTACAAGACGGACTAGATCGTGTTGGACGAGATATTTCGTCATTTCAAGGTACTTTGAATATTAAAAGACTGACACGATTTTTACCTCGTTCGTATAAAATAATCATCAACGTCTAGATGACGAGATATCTCGTCGATAGAAGAAACCTTGAACATTAGAAGAAAATTGATATTGTCTATATAAAAGTGTTGTCAATATATTAATGATGTGATACCTCGTCACTAGCAAAATAGGTCATAATTGGACGAACTGTCTCATCGAGGGATATAGACGGTTGGTAGACAACGGAATATGGACGAGATATCCCTTTAAGGGATATATAGTGTTGGTAAAGACAGAGGAAATTTATAACTACTCATTTAGAAATGGATGTTGAGTTTTTATAATTTACAAAAAGGACTAGATCGTGTTGGACGAGATATTTCGTCATTTCAAGGTACTTTGAATATTAAAAGACTGACACGATTTTTACCTCGTTCGTATAAAATAATCATCAACGTCTAGATGACGAGATATCTCGTCAATAGAAGAAACCTTGAACATTAGAAGAAAATTGATATTGTCTATATAAAAGTGTTGTCAATATATTAATGATGTGATACCTCGACACTAGAAAAATAGGTCCCAATTGGACGAACTGTCTCATCGAGGGATATAGACGGTTGGTAGACAACGGAATTTGGACGAGATATCCCTTTAAGGGATATATAGTGTTGGTAAAGACAGAGGAAATTTATAACTACTCATTTAGAAATGGATGTTGAGTTTTTATAATTTACAAAAAGGACTAGATCGTGTTGGACGAGATATTTCGTCATTTCAAGGTACTTTGAATATTAAAAGACTGACACGATTTTTACCTCGTTCGTATAAAATAATCATCAACGTCTAGATGACGAGATATCTCGTCGATAGAAGAAACCTTGAACATTAGAAGAAAATTGATATTGTCTATATAAAAGTGTTGTCAATATATTAATGATGTGATACCTCGTCACTAGCAAAATAGGTCCCAATTGGACGAACTGTCTCATCGAGGGATATAGACGGTTGGTAGACAACGGAATTTGGACGAGGTATCCCTTTAAGGGATATATAGTGTTGGTAAAGACAGAGGAAATTTATAACTACTCATTTAGAAATGGATGTTGAGTTTTTATAATTTACAAGACGGACTAGATCGTGTTGGACGAGATATTTCGTCATTTCAAGGTACTTTGAATATTAAAAGACTGACACGATTTTTACCTCGTTCGTATAAAATAATCATCAACGTCTAGATGACGAGATATCTCGTCGATAGAAGAAACCTTGAACATTAGAAGAAAATTGATATTGTCTATATAAAAGTGTTGTCAATATATTAATGATGTGATACCTCGTCACTAGCAAAATAGGTCATAATTGGACGAACTGTCTCATCGAGGGATATAGACGGTTGGTAGACAACGGAATATGGACGAGATATCCCTTTAAGGGATATATAGTGTTGGTAAAGACAGAGGAAATTTATAACTACTCATTTAGAAATGGATGTTGAGTTTTTATAATTTACAAGACGGACTAGATCGTGTTGGACGAGATATTTCGTCATTTCAAGGTACTTTGAATATTAAAAGACTGACACGATTTTTACCTCGTTCGTATAAAATAATCATCAACGTCTAGATGACGAGATATCTCGTCGATAGAAGAAACCTTGAACATTAGAAGAAAATTGATATTGTCTATATAAAAGTGTTGTCAATATATTAATGATGTGATACCTCGTCACTAGCAAAATAGGTCATAATTGGACGAACTGTCTCATCGAGGGATATAGACGGTTGGTAGACAACGGAATATGGACGAGATATCCCTTTAAGGGATATATAGTGTTGGTAAAGACAGAGGAAATTTATAACTACTCATTTAGAAATGGATGTTGAGTTTTTATAATTTACAAAAAGGACTAGATCGTGTTGGACGAGATATTTCGTCATTTCAAGATATTTTGAACATTAAAAGACTGACACGATTTTTACCTCGTTCGTATAAAATAATCATCAACGTCTTGATGACGAGATGTCTCGTCGATAGAAGAAACCTTGAACATTAGAAGAAAATTGATATTGTCTATATAAAAAGTGTTATCATTATATTAATGACGTGATACCTCGTCACTAGCAAAATAGGTCCCAATTGAATGAAATATCTCATCGAGGGATATAGACGGTTGGTAGACAACGGAAATTTATATAAATTTCTCAATCAGAAGATAGCGTTATTTTCTCATAATTAACAAAACTGACTAGAACTTTTTGGAGGATGTATCTCGTTAATCGATGACGACATGTCTCGTAATCATTAAAACTTTTAATAGTCTAGCATTAATTTTATCCCACAGCATTCTCAATAACTAAATAATCACACGGTGTTGATTGAAGAAATCCATGTATTCTATTTTGGTAAACTTGTACTGCTCATATTTTCTAAGAATTGAAAGATATTTTTCCTTGGAAAGACATTCTATTGTTCCATTCCTTCGAATATAATTCTTTGGAAGGATTATATTGGTAATTTCCTTAAAATAAAATAATTCTTAAAGTTCCTATTGCTCTTTTTCTGTGAATATTATATCGGTACTCTTTACTTAAATATAATAAAGATTCTTTTAAATGGTAATTTTGTAATTTTTAATTAGCGTCATACTAGAGCAACACAACAGGCTATTGTCGACGGTCAGGGAACAATCCCCTTAAGGAAAAGATCCACGAGATTATTTTAAAAGATCGTATCGGTAAAAAAAAGTAAGAAAGTTAATAATATATTTTAATTAACATCGCACTGGAGCAACACAACGATATATTGTTGACGAGCCGGGATCCAACCCGTATGGAAATATACGAGTAGAACACCACGCAATTTTGAACTATGTTCAAATGACGAGGTCACACCTGAGCTGTCACCCACTCTCTCTCAAATTTCCACAGCACGCCAAAGTGAGAACATTTAGAGACTATATAAGACTTTCTTTGTACACGGTGGTCTTTGGTTGGCAGAACTGATTATAAGTCAGGTAGCGATGGTTGTTGATTGCATGGTGGAATTATGCGCTTGAAACCATCAGATGGTAACTGTCACTTGCATTGTATTTGTACACGTCAATCGAACTAATTCACTGCTTGATAATTTAACAAAATTAATCTTCCTGGTGGTTCATTTCTGACGCCGTCGGTAGGTATTTATGTCAACGTCGCACTGTATCATCACAATGGTGTACTGGCAACAATCCTGTGTCAAAAACCGCAGTAGATAGATTCGAGGACAACACAGAGTAAGTTTGATTCGGGGTCAAATGATGAGGTCAATAGCTGAGATAGCACCTCACTCTCCAAACTTCCACTCCATGCCAACTTTTGAGGCCACTACAGGTTTAATGGGCACCAGCTATTCGCTAGAACATTTATTTTAGTGCCTAAAGTCGTCGACACGAGGAAATTTGGGCTAATGGAGTCGCACATTTGCACGAAACAGGCAAAATGGTAGGTAGATAGTTTAATTAACGTCGCCCTGGAGCAACAGAAGGGGTTATTGCGACGGTTCGGGATCAAACCAGAAGGAAAAGAACCGAAGACAACATCACGTCATTTTGAAGCACGGTTAGGTGACGAGGTCAAACCCAAGCTGGTAAACTACTCTCCAAACTTTCACACAATGCCAACGAGAGGAAATTTGAGGCCACGACATATTTAAATTGCACCAGCCTCCTTTGTACACGACGGTATTAGATTTGATCCGAACTCGCAATCCTCCGGTTGCAAATCCGTTGGTCTTCCAACCTGGCTACGATGCCCAAGTTAACAAACGAAAACCTTTTTATTTCCAGCTCACTCAAACTTTCAGAATCCGCTAACCCACGAAGAGCAAACTCCATTGAAATGATGATGAACCACCCACACAAAAGCGGCCGTTATCAAATGGGCGATACCGAGTCATTTACATATTTCCAGGAGTCCCTCCTTTTCCAGAATCCAGGACCATGTCGAGGATAAATTCAGGATCGCTATTAGCAAGCCGTGTTTACAGTTACTGCGTCATTAAAAGTCGGGATTATTTCGCGAAAGAGTTGCGATTGCATAGGAGAGCTGGGCTACTAATTGGAATTTAGTGTCGGAATAATTTAAATTATGTATTAGCCTCCTTCGTTAGGGTATCTGCAGTGGAGAGGGTATCTATAATTATAGGGTATTTCGGATTTAATGCGTATCATTCTAAGGAGTGGAATGGAGATTTCGCAAATGAGCTACGGTCTAGCGTGATTTAGGATTTGATTTCTTAATTAAATTTGTGTGTGTGTGTGTGTGTGTGTGTGTGTGTGTGTGTGTGTGTGTGTGTGTGGTGTGAAGAAAGTGACAAAGTTTGGCGGGGTGGATGCCGCCATTAGGCGGTATTGATTAGATCTGCGGGGGAAGTTAATCAGACAAATGGTGTCCAAAAAGAAGATATTGAATTTCGCATACTCGGTTATGTATGTGTATCGTCAAAGTGGAGCATAAACTCATTCACTGCCATTTTTTGGAGACACCAAAATGCTTTCAGGATGGGAAATAAATAGCCATATTTCAATCTGTTTAAAATAGATATGTAACGCTATCACTGTTGCGAATTAAAATTAGGAAATGAACTCTAATTATATATATATATACAGGGTAGTCATAAAAAAACTTGGCCGATATATGGACCTCTAGCGGCCGTTCCGTTCAACCGATTGAGATGAGATTTCAGATATAGTTATTCAGAGGTATGAGCTCGGTTTTCTGTGAACGACAACAAAGTGGCACTCACGGTTACAGTTATAGGTAGAGAAACTCGAAATTTTCGAATGGCAATGCCCACTTTTTCCAGTCTCAAAATGCTCAGCGCATGCGAAAACCCTAAAGAAGCGTTGAAACGGTACGTGCATCACAAAACACGGACGCGTTATGCACGCACAAAAAACAGTTCTACGAACGGCCAACAAAACCACGTTCTGGGCGCACGGAGAAAATTTGCATATAACAGAGGCAAGACACCAACCACAGAACGCTTTTCGCCAGATACATGGGCCTCGTATGTGGCGATGGTTTCGACGGTAAACACGCAAGGTCCCTTCCACGGCATTCATCCCATTTTAATAATATAATTTTACCAATTTTCCATTAACTTTCGCTGACAGAGTCGTTGGCATGTACGAGCTCCCAACTGAAGATCTGGCTGAATATTTGTAGAAAGGCGTTCTGTGGTTGGTGTCTTGCCTCCAACATATGCAAATTTCTTTCGTATGCCCCAATCGTGGTTTTGTTGCACGTTCGCAGAGCTGTTTTTTGTGAGTGCATAACGCTTCCGTTTTTTGTGATACACGTACCGTTCCAACGCTATTTAGGGTTTTCGCATGCGCTGAGCATTTTGAGACAGGAAAAAGTGGGTGTTGCCATTCGAAAATTTCGAGTTTCTCTACGTATAACCGTAACCGTGAGTGCCACTTTGCTGTCGTTCACAGAATCACGAGCTCATACCTCTGAATAACTATATCTGAAATCTCATCTCGATAGGTTGAACGGAACGGCCACTAGAGGTCCATATGTCGGCCAAGTATTTTTATGGCCACCCTCTCAAACAAGAGGAAATTCAAAATCTAAAAAGGAATTTATTGAAAATGAAATCGTTGGTGGATCAGGGCGTCATCAGGAGCCTGAACCATGCAACATAATATGGTGTTTTCTACCAATATGAGCCGCAAAGCGCTAAGAAATTGCTCAGATACTCTCCCAAACACCATTAAATCAAATATACAAAAGAAAAGATAGAAATAGATTATAATTTTTTAATATATTATTTGCATAAAACTCACTTTTCACGAATAAATCCTTCAAGAAAAGTAATAAAGTAAAAAAAAAGGGCGGGGATTTATTTTTATCAATAATTATGCCACGGATGACTTTCTATTTCGTCATTTCCTCTGAGTCATTGGTGTTGGCGTTTTGTTGAACTAAGTGGGTGGCGGCATTTTATGTGATCTTCTGGCCTGGTGTTGCCGTTCTCCCGACTGTTGCTGCTGGTTTGATTTAAATGTTCTAATTTCTATCTTTTGTTTTGTATATTTGATTTAATGGTGTTTGGGGGAGTATCTGAGCAATTTCTTAGCGTTTTGCGGCTCATATTGGAAGAAAACACCATATTGTGTTACACGGTTCAGGCTCCTCCCTGATGACGCCCTGATCCACCAACACTTTCATTTTCAATAAATTCCTTTTATTTTTTAGTTTTTGAATTTCCTCTTGTTTTAGAAAAATATATTCCTTACCATGCTATGTCTGCAGCTTTCAGCGCGCTTGCATGGTTAGTTTTAACTTTCGTTTTCTGGTTGAATGCCCATACTTTTTATTTTGATCTTTCATTAATGTCGTCAGCAACATAATCAAAGGGGCTGGTTAGTTTTCTTCTATACTCGACATTTCTCGACGATTAAGGTCTGGTGAGTTCATCTATTAATGATATACCTCGCCGAGACATAAACCGAGAGGGTTAAGTAACATGAAGGAATTGTTAGTCAGTATATGCAAACCTGACAAGAGATGAACACTTAACATCCAGGCAAAGTTGGAAATCAGATGTGTATTGGGACGCAGAAAGCAGTCGATGTTAAAATAAAAGTTCTGTATTGCAGCATAGTCGTAGCAGTTTCCCTAGCAGGAAGGAAAGTTGGTCTCTTTGCACAGTTAACCAATGGTAATACACTCTGTAACAAAAAAATCGACGCTCCAAGAAGGAGTTGTCTGATGGAGACAAAAATTAGTGGTTAGGAAAATTATGTACAGAATAGAAAATGATTAAAATTTCAGAACAATTCAATGATTTATTTCAGAGTTACAGTTACGAGCTCAATAAGATGTTGACCCGCCTCTAGCTTAGATGCAAGCTGCCACACGGCGTGGTATAGACCGATAAAGCTCCCGGATTTTCTCCTGCGGTATTTCTTGCCAAATTTGCTCGAATTGTCGGACTACGTCATCAACATTCCCTACCGGATCCAGTCGCCTTCCCATCATATCCCAGACATGCTCGAAGGGAGAGAGATCTGGTGATCTGGCTGGCCAAGGAAGTGTTTGACAAGCTTGAATACAATTCATAGCAACACGTGCCGTATGTGGTCTGACATTGTCTTGCTGAAAAAAAGCCCAGGGTACTGCGAAAGGAACGGTAGCAAAACAGGTCTCAGAATGTCGTCAACGTACCGCTCTGCAGTAAGTATACCTCTAATGACGACCAAAGGGGTCCGGTTATCAAGGGAAATGGCACCCCAGACCATAACTCCTTGTTGAGGGCCCGTGTGGCGTGCAATAGTGAAAGCAGGATCAGCACGCTGCCCTGGGCGACTCCAGAAACGTCTCCGATGATCGTCAGGACGCAGTTGGAAGCGGGATTCGTCGCTAAAGACTATACGTCCCCAGTCAGCATCATTGCAGCCAGATAGAGCCAAGCACCACTGTAATCTGGCTCGACAGTGTGCAGGTGGGAGTGGCAGGTAGCGTAACGGTCGGTAGGAGCGTATATTTCGCTCTGTCAGCCGTCTGTGAATGGTCATGGTGGACACTCTTGTGTGGGTCGCACGACTGATGGTTGATAGCGATGAATCAGGCGCTGTGACAGATGATCTGACAATCACTCTGCCCTCGCGATCTGTTTTGGTCCTACGTCGACCGCTAACATCATGACGCTGAAATCTGCCATTGTGTATCCACTCTTGCCAGCATCTTCTAATCGCCGCATCGCTTCGACTCACATGACGAGCGATTCTTCGATTTGCACAACCTGCCTCTTTCAATCCAATGAAACGACATCTTTCAAACTCTGAAAGTTGCTCGTAATGAGCTCGAATCCTGCGGCGAGGCATGTTTTCAGTCGTTAAAAGGTATCCTAAATAGCAATGCAGCAGAAAATTTTAACAACAGTTCAAGAACAACTCCTTATATACATTTGCAAGATGAGCAGTTCGGATGCGCTGGAGATTACACTATTCATTCATTCGTCACCAAATTTGAATCATTTGCATATTTGGTCAAAACATTTTTGCATACAAAATTTCAAAGCAATCGGATGATTCCTTCTTGGTGCGTCGATTTTTTTTGTTATAGAGTGTAATCAGAAAGAGAGGGATTACAGGCGTGTTCCGATATTTAAATGGGGATTTACAGAAGAGATTAGTATTCCCTGTAGAAAATAGTTATTCCTTATAACGGCATGTTGAGTCATGTATTAGGTTGTGACAAATGACTCTTATTGTCTCAGTGTCTCCATACAGAGGAAGTTCAAAGTCTGACAGGGAATTCAACATGTCTACGGGGGACAGAAAGAGAGAGAAGGGATAAAGCATTACCAGAACTTTAGAAACATTACATCGTGTTTGAAAATAGAATAAATTATACTCTTCCAGAAACATCAAGAATTCATATATATATATATATATATATATATATATATATATATATATATATATATATATATATATATATATATATATATATATATATATATAATAGCACAAAATATACAATATTTGTATTTGTATTTGTATTTATAACAAAAAATAACCAAACAGCCGGGGTGCATTAACCAGAAACCGAAACTCGAAACTACCCATGCAAGCGCGCTGATCCATCAACAACATTTCTTCATTTCTTTTAATCATTTTTTAAGACTTTTATTGTAATTTTTTTTGGAAATTCCTGTGCTCTTGAAATTATATATACAGGGTGGTCCCGAATTCATGGTACAAACTTTAATGGTAGGTACAGGACATTGTAACAATGATTTATTGTATAGGAATGTATAGTCGCAAGTGACGCGGTGAGGCGTAAACAGGGGAAATAAAAGGAAAGAGAAATGGAGTGATCGGTTAGTATCATTGACGGTAGAGGGCAGTAGATGTCTAGCCGCTGGAATTACCTGAACGGAATTACCTGAATGCCACGTTTGGTACTCGATGGATTGGGCGTGGTGGACCAGTCCCTTGGCCACCCCGATCTCCCGATTTATCGAGCCTCGATTACTTTTTATGGGGACATCTAAAGCATCTTGTTTATGAGACTCCAGTTGACTCAGTTGAGGATCTCGTCGCTCGCTTATCTGTAGCTGCTGCAGGTGTGCGTGAAATACCAGGCATCTTTGAACGTGTACGCCAATCGCTCCACCGACGCTGTCAAGCATGTATCGATACTGGTGGACGCAATTTTGAACAATTACTGTAAACATGACACTTGTCAACAACGCTTTCAATAAAATCTTTGTTTTTCCTTTCGGCCGTTATTTCCCCTGTTTTCGCTTCACCGCGTCACTTGCGACTATACATTCCTATACAATAAATCATTGTTACAATGTCCTGTACCTACCATTAAGGGCACCGGGAAGTCATCAAAGGCCAGAAATCATGAAAATGTGACCAATATTCGAATGCATATAAAATTTAAGCTATTATAAGTACCAATATAAATTTTTGTACACATGTTTGTAATGCATTTTAAAACTAATTCAAGCTAAAAATAAAAATTTTAAAAGTAAAAATATTTTGTAGAGTGCATTTATATAGAACTCGGTGAAAAAAAATTCAATACAGTGAGTTCACTTTGGGTGCGCTCTGTAAAAAAACTTTAATATATATTGAGTAGCAACTTTTTTCCCTATCACTAGAAATGTTTCTTGAATTCATTAAAGTATTCTTTGTTGAAAATAACCAGGAAAAAAAATTTTTAGACACAATTTAAATCAGTTTATGAAAATTTTGTGATTTTATACCTACTAATCACCCATTAAAAAAATTATGTTCATATTTCCTCAATAGTTTATACTTTAACATAATTGCCTAATAGAAATACACGTGTATGCAAAATTTCAGACTGATACCTTTAATAGTTGTTTCACAGAGCGCACCTGAAGATAAAAATTTGTCATTTTGAGAAAACGACAAAAAACTACAAAATAGCATCTCCTTACCTTATCGATAAGAACTTTCCAAAGCACAAGTAAACAAAATTTGCGGTTAAATATAATAACAGTCGCAGTTAAACCTGTTACCAATCGATTAAAATGTATATTTAAACAAAAATATACTAAAAATTTAAAATATTTTTTTTAATATAATCCATTGTCGGCAAAACCGAAACTTCAAACCTGAAACCGAAACCAAAAAGGACATTTTCAAAATTAAGTTTTAGTAACTTAAAATGCATTTTACATAATAAGTGATACATCAATCGATTCGTATAGATGCCCTCTATTAAATGGAATTGAAATCAAAAATTCGATTTTTTGAAGAATTGTGACTTCCCAGTGCCCTTAAAGTTTGTACCATGAATTCGGGACCACCCTGTATATATATATATGTGTGTGTGTGTAGGTCCTTTAACTTTTTGCATACTACTGTGATCACAAAGTTTCCGGAATGCTGTCATAAAACAAAAGGCATGAATTTATTGGTCAAACGTTGCTTACCTATAAAACGCACCTCCTTCAAAGTAAACTCCGTTTTCAATGTACTTCTGCCAACGTATTTCCAATCTCCAAAACATGCCTTAGAGTTATTTTTGTGAAACACCTTCAGGGTACGTATCGAATTTTAATTTATTATATTATTAAACTCAAAAAATGGTGTTCCCAAAGAGGGAGTTTCACCCATGGAGTTTGCAGAACCATATTTGTTGAAGGCTTTGTCAAAAAACCACGAATAATAACGGCATATATTAGAATGCGCATAATCGTGATGCAAAACCCAAGAGCTATCTCGGCACAATTCAGGTCGTTTTCGACTTGTCGGTTCGACGAATAATATAGGTACTTGTTGAATAATGTCTCTTATTGCTAAACGTCGCCATCACTTAGTCTGTCCTTTTAGACATGTTGATTATTAGTCGAAGTGGATGGTTTACCAGGTCGAGAATCATAAACGACGGATTCTCTAACGCCTTTAAACTTTTTATACCATCAAATACTGTTGTACCTGATAAACAATCATCTGTAATTGCTTTTAGACATATTTCAAATGTTGTTTGTAGCAGAAATCGCATTGCAGAATCCCAGTTTAATGCATGTTCTTTGCTAAATTACATTCGACATTTTGGAAAATCGGCGAAGTTAAAATTCGTCTGATTAAAAAATCAATTTATTTTTAGACGACAAAATTAAATAAATCCTCTATTCTTGCCACATGTATCAGTAGTAAAAATATTTGAAAAAATTTTAAAGACTATCTACTATATATACATTTTAAAGGAAGTATTCCAGATACTTATCGATCACAGTAGTACACGCATACACGAAAAATAGCAATTTAACAATGGACAGAACAAATACAAATACTGGTATACAATAAATAATGCTCCTTTCCTAACATGGATTTGCATCCGGATCAGCCATGATAATTTATATCTATGTAATAAGTATATTATAATTTGACGAAGCCTGTGAAGCAATCATAGTTGAGTAATGGACTCATGACTAACAAAAAAGGCTAGCTAGTTTATCAGCGCGATTTACTTCCAAACTAAAGAGGCTTAATATTACGAATCGTCCGTTTTCGCTGTAACAGAACGATTTTTTTTGTTATTCAAACACGGACTAAATTATCATTGGTTGATCATTTAAATCACCTGTATATGATCATATTACTTCTTCGTTAAACCACCAACTTATAGCAATGAACTTGATAGATTCAATGGTACAATAATCTTTCTCTTAATTCTAGAGAGTTCACTGTGAACTAATAATTATTTCAAGAGATCATTAGAATAAGGAGCTCTGAGAGCCCTCCCAAACACCTAACAGCCAACAACCCCAAGCATTGTTACTACTTGTCTCTTGAATTAAGTGTAGTTATGTAATTTGTTCCTCTCCATTTTCGAAAACCAATGTTGCACTCGTCACCAATGGAACCATTCTCTTACCACTCTTGTCCCGACTACAGGCTTATCATTTCTGTTATCATGACATGTGTAGATATTTCACTAACCTACATGGCACACAAATTGGTGTTATTTGTTTATCGTAGAGCTACAATGCATATAAACAAAAAAAAATTTGACCCTTACTGGATTCAGTCACAAATTCGACCGCTTCGTTAAAATATCTACTTTGTGCTTGGCTGGCTGGTTACCTTGAATTTTATGAAGCAAGCGCCATATTTGTCCAAGCTGCACCAAACACAAGAAAGACAACGTCAAGTAATCGACAAATCCAATGTTACTGAAGCAGAAGAAATACACCATTGTGAAATCGAACTTGCGCTTCTTACAACTCGTTTATTAATAGCGCAGTGGTCATACTCACTTAGGTATGGTACGTTTGTAGTTATTTTAGTTAACGACGCACTAGATCAACACAATATGCTGTGGGTCTACGATCCGGGAATAAATGTACCCACTCAGGCGACGAATCTTACAGTCAAATGATAGGTTAGTGTCTTAGTATGAATGAATCTTGAATTTTTTATGTGTATTGAAGGTTAGATATGACAAAATTTTCAATTCATCATGTTTGCTTCCCAAATGCTAAACTAATTTAACTATTACATCTTGAAATTGGACATGTTGACTCGAAAATGTGATTTCAACACTTTTTAATTTCCAGTATTGATACATCGAACATGCTGAAGAAAGACCCTTCTGAAAAACTAAAAAGTTTCATCATAACGACATGCCCTTTCTTCCTTCTCCATAAAGCTTATTATTACCATTTTCTATACGACAGAATCCTAAATCGTCTCAAATTTGAATCGACGCTTAATTTACATGCTTCCTTAACTATTTACTTTTTTCCCCCACGAAGAAACTTTTCACTTTATATTTCCTTCTTTCTCTACCATCCATTGTATACAATTTATCGATGCTCATTAAGTAAGAAAATTTGACTGAATTTTTTTTTTCTGTGCGGAATAAAGACGTACTTATAGCAATAAATTTTCAGATTAATGTGAAACGAGAGGTTAGAGTTTTATATAGTATGACTGAATCATGTATTTACTCCGATGCGAAGGCTTAGTTACAGTAATTAAAATTTAGATTCTTATCGAAATTTTAATCGGAGCTTAATATCTTAACTTTGAAATTAATTGGAAAAAATAATTTTCTTGTTTCATTTCTCTGATATCAGTAGTAGATGGCGAGCGTTCTGAAAAGTCGGAAGCCATTTCTAAAAGAGTAAAGTTCCAATCTAATGGCTTTGCCTTTCTAAAAGCTTCCCATCACAAATTTCTATACAACGGAATCCTGTGTGTGTCATCTAAAATGCAAATCAACCATACATTTACATGCTTCCTTAACTATCCTCCGTTTTTTCCCCAAGCAAAAAATTTTTCCCTTTATATTTCCCTATCATCCATTGTATACCATTTATCGATGCTCATTAAGAAAAATATGTCTGACTTTTATTTTCTATGTGGAAAAAAGTCTTACTTGCAGCAATAAATTCATTTTCAGATTAATGTGAAACGAGGGTTAGAGTTTTAGTATGACTGAATCTTGTATTTACTCTGATGTGAAAGCTTAGTTGCGATAGTTAAAATTTATATTTTTATCGAATTGTTTACTTCAGAGACGATGTATAGTTAATTTGATTGCTTGATTTTGAAAATTTTCAACTATTGAGTAGAAAATGTTTTGTTTCTTTTCTGGTGCTAACAGTAGAAGGCGTCCACTCTTAAAAGTCGAAAGCCATTTTTTAAAGACCGAAGTTCCTACATAATGGCACTCTTCTACCTCTTCTACAAAAGCTTACTATCACAAATTTCTATACGACAGAATCCCAAATCATCTCAAATGCAAATCCGCCCTAAATTTACACGCTTCCAACTACTATCATCCGTCTTTTTTCCCCTCGTGAAAGAAACTTTTCCCTTTATATTTCCCTCTTTTTCCCTACCATCCATTGTAGTCATGGACGCCATTTATCGGTGCTCATTAAGTAGAAAAATGGGAAAGGAATAAAAGGAATAAAGTGTCGAACGCACTCGGAAAAAGAAGGAAAAAAGGATAAATAAAGGAAGAAAAAATGAAGAGGAAAAATGTGTATCATGGTTGTATCTTAGGTGGGATTTTCAACACTAATGAAGTTCTTCGAGTTCCAAATAATGCCTTGACTTTTAGCAGCAGTTACAATAGTAGTCTTACAATGGAGTCGCAGTTTTTATTCTAGTTTAATGAACTTATGTTTGAATTGGTGCCACTGTCTTTTTTCGACTCTTGTTGCGAGGTGACAAAATGCTTTAATGGATGAAGGAAGCTTCTTTTGTTTTTTATTCGTGTTCGCGTTGGAAGTTGTTTTACAGTTAGGCGACGGTGCGGGTTTATTTTGTGGGATGATTCTATGGAGCGATTAATTGGTGTTTGAAGGTAGGGTTCGGGATCTGACGATAATCTAATGAGATTTTATCTCAAGTAATTGTGCTTACTCAATGGTTCGATGGCGCAATGGCCATATTTGTCCAAGCTGTGCCAAACATAAGATAGAAAATCTCAAGTAATCTGAAGTAATGGTCATACACACAATGGAAATTTGATGGAAACAGAAGACAAAAATACATCAAGTGCTGAACCGTCCAAGAGTTTTCGTTCATGAAAATCTGACGAATATCGTTAATGACGATGTATTGCGTCATCAAGACTCAGCCTATTTTTGATAAGATTAAGATCTGGTTAGTTTTTTCTATAGATGGATCACATTTCTCGTCAATCAAGGGCTGGTTACTTTTCTTCTATACGCGAAACGTCTCATCGATCGAGGATAGGATAGTTTTCTTCTATAGGCGACATCTCTCATCGATCAAGGACTGATTATATAGGTTTCTTTAATAGACGACATCTCTCATTCATCAAGGAGTAGTTAGTTTTCTTAGGCGACATCCCTCATCAATCAAGGACTGATTACATAGGTTTCTTCAATAGACGACATCTCTTATTCATCAAGGAGTAGTTAGTTTTCTTAGGCGACATCTCTCATCGACCGAGGACAGGAAAGTTTTCTTCTATAGGTGACATCTCTCATCGATCAAGGACTGATTATATAGGTTTCTTCAATAGGCGACATCTCTCATTCATCAAGGAGTTGTTAGTTTTCTCAGGCGACATATCTCATCGATCGAGGACAGGAAAGTTTTCTTCTATAGGTGACATCTCATGTCGATCAAGGATTGGTTAGATTTCTCCTATAGGCTACATCTCTCATCGATCGTGGATAGGTTAGTTTAATTTTAAAGGCGATATCTCTCATCGATCGAAGACTGATTAGTTTTCATCTGTACGCTACATATCTCGTCGATCAAGGACTGGTTAGCTTATTCTATAGGCGACATCACTCATCGATCTTTGACTGGTTAGTTTTCTTCTTAGGCAACATCTCTCGTTGTTCGAGGGCTGGTTAGTTTTTTTCTATAGGCGACATGTCTCGTCGATCGATGATAGGTTAGTTTTATTCTATATTCAATATCTCTTGTAGATCAAGGGCTGGTTAGTTTTCTTCTATACTCGGCATCTCTCGACGATTAAGTACTGGTGAGTTCATCTATTGGTGATATACCTCATCGAGACATCCACCGAGAGGGTTAAGTAACATGAAGGAATTGTTCGTCAGTATAAACAAATCAGACGAAAGATGAAGACTTAACACTTTAACTAACTCTGTTAACTAAGACTAACTATGCTAACCATAATGTCTCTCGCATGATACTTATCAGGGTTAAGCTAAATTGTACTTCATCGCCATTTTGGATATTTTTGTGTTTAATTTATTGATGCTGGCCAAATTATCCGGAAGGTAATACTTTCAGTTTTATTTAGAATATTGCAAAACAAAACAGTACTGAGTGGTCTTGCATATCTATCTTTAGAGACATCCGTGACCAAATCCAGTATGTAGAATGAAACCAAATTTAGTGTTGAGACATTTGAAAACATGGAGCGATGAATTCCGCTAAAACATTTTAGTACCAAAAGTCGACACGAGGAAATTTGCTGCTGTTGGGGCCGCATATTTGCACGAAATAGATAAAATAATAGGTATGTACTTTAATTAAGGTTGCAGTGGAGTAATACAATATGTTATTGTGGACTGTCCGGTAAAAAAAAACGAAGGAAAAGAATCGAGGTCAACACGTCATTTTAAAGCACGGTCAGATGACGAGGTCACAACCGAGCTGGCAAACTACTCTCCAAACTTGCACACCATGCCAACGTGAGGACATTTGAGTTCACGGTATGTTTAAATTGCACCAGCCTCCTTTGTGCAAGACGGTTTCGAACTCGTTACCCTCCAGTTGCTAATCCATCACTCTTACGATCGGGGTTCAAGCGGAGTCTGATTCTGATGAATAAAATATTCCTTCGAGTTTGATCTCTGCAGTAGTTCGTGTCTGTTGCCCGTTTTTTTTATTGCAATGCTCCACATTTCCAGATGGGATAAGTTGTGTTTTACGTAGTCTAGACTTTGCATTATGCATTTTAACTGCTTTAATGTTGACTCTTTTTGAAGACAATTGTCCTCTAAATTTCCCCTGATCGGCAAATTTTAATACCTATTGGATTGATGCAAAAATTCGTCCCGTTTTTAAATAGATGGAATTGCATCGCAAAACCGAAGTGTTATCTACTTCGCACGTGTAAAGTTTTGATGGTGTTTGAAAGAAAGAATTTCAGCCAGTACTTGGAAATAAGTGTTATTGGAATGTGTTTTTAAATTTTATAAAGGATTAAAAATGGCAGAAAATACGAAGTATTTTCAACATAGTATGGTTTTTTATTTCTGAAAAGGCAAGAATACTTCGCAGACCCAAATGAAGATATGTGTTCTGGGGGATGAGGGTGGCCTTGCAGATTCAAGGTGCAGAAAGTGATGGAAAAGTCTGTGAAGTGGTACAGAAAGTTTCGTCACCTGTATTAGTTTTTATAGGTAGAGAAACATCTTGGTAAATACTATATTGATGAAATGCAATTTTAAGAATTCGGATTCAATTGTTGTAAAAAGACAGGGCGAACTTTTGCAAAAAATCCTTTTTCTCAGAATCCTCTCCTCATGCCGTCAAAAGCCTCGTTAACAAATTTGTGCAATTCCATTTATTCGTGTGAGCTAAAGAAGATGCTTCCACACAGAGTGAAAGTTGTTCAAAGGCCACTCTAATTTCTACTCAATAACAATGACCGACGTTTTAAAGTCCTCACAGAACCTAAACTGCGAATGCATCCCATTAATACATTTGGTGTATAGGGACTAAATCATAATTTCATAAGCACTTTTAACCAGTAAAAATACTCGCGAGGTTATTGATAGCAAATTTCATGGATAGCATGTCCCAACTTTTCGCTTTGATGGAAACCCATCCACTTCCAGTGACAAATCGCTTGTTCAGTGGAAAATCCTTTCCCACTGGATGTAAATCTCTGAAAGGAAAGGATAAAAAATAACTTCGTACAAGATAGGGCCAGTTCCTTTCCACCTATATCTTAATCTTCCTCAAGATTTTGTTATTTTTTTCCTGGATTGCTTTTTTACCCCGTTCTTTATGCCTCCCGATGGCCTTTGACTAAGTCCCGGAAGCATTGAGATAACTACTTGGGTGAAAAAAGTTTGGAAGTGTTCACTAAATCAGGGTAACTAAATCTATGGCACATTGCACTTTTTCAATGGGTTGACTTGGGTTTTTTTCTAATTTCCTTCGGCGGTCGGAGAAAAGATATTATTGTTGCAGTACTAAGGGGAATATTTTGTTCTTAAAATAGAAGCTGGAGTTGAAGGAAATTTCGAATCCTCCAAATGGTTTCGACGAGATATCTCGTTCATCAAGATATGTCCAATTGTACCATTGATCAGATATCAAGCCCACGTCAAGATATGTCCAGTTTTGCTAATACCAAGATATCTAGTCAACCAAAATCTGTCTAATTTTGCAAATGGCGAACTATCTCGTCCATCATGTCTATCTCGTCCATCATGTCTATCTCGTCCATCATGTTTATATCTTCCATCATGTTTATCTCGTCCATCATGTCTATCTCGTCCATCATGTCTATCTCGTCCATCATGTCTATCTCGTCCATCAGGTCTATCTCGTCCATCAGGTCTATCTCGTCCATCATGTCTATCTCGTTCATCATGTCTATCTCGTCCATCACTGACGATATATCTAGTCATCAAGTTTGTCCGATATTGCTAATGACATTCTATCTCGTACATCAAGATGTGTCCAATGTTACTAATGATAAACGATCTTGTTAAACAAGGTCTGACCAATTTTGCTAATAGAGATATCTTGCCATCGAGATCTTTATTAGATCTAGACAAGCACCAGGATGTTAGAAGAGGTAAAACTATGGTGAGTTTGAACTAGATCCTCTTCATGTCGAAGTTAAAGTACTGTACAAATTTAAACATCCGTGCTCCAAACAACAGCATGACCATATAATCTGATCTTAATTTCTAAGGTGTTTTTTAAATGTAACTTTAATAACGAGTGTTTAATAACGAGTGTACACTTTGTCTTTGACGGTTTGAACGGAAATTAATTTTAATAGGAAGTAAAATCGAAACTTTTCTGATTTCCTACCATCTTATACTCATTTAATTTAATTATACGCCTGATTTCGTTTCATCTGAGTGATAAAAACACGCATGGTTTGACAAGTCCATAAAAGCCGAAATCTCTTTTTCATTAAGGAATCTATTTGCAATTTATAACGTCTCTTTTATGGGGCTTTTATTGCATTTTTTGTGGTCATAAAGGGATCTGGCAACAAGTTTAAAAATCCCCTAAAACCCATTCCTGAGGGCCTTGTGATTACTTGCTCAAGTAAATAAGATTGGGAGCATTCTCAACAGGAACTTCTCTTCTCGTGAACTATATTTTAAGACCCGAGATCGTAAAAAATGGCCACTCTCTTTCAGGAATTTCGAGTAGCATTCTTCACATTCCGATTTTGTTTGCGTTATTTGTTCACTTTTTTATGGGTTTCGTAGCTTTGAGTAGGTTGGATCGTGGTACGTAAAAAATTGCATTTCTCACAAAATTGAGAATAGTACCAACAATTATTTCTTGCTTGAAAATGGAGCTTAATATGGTACTATGAACCAAATGCAATTGAATTAAACCATGTGGTTTCTACAAGATATCTAGTCCACTAAGGTCTGAACAATTTTGCTCTTGACAAGTTATCACATCATCAAGATGTTATCAATTTTTCGATGATTTCGAGATCAAGATCTGGTCAGATTTATTCTAATGACGATATATCTCTTTCATCAAGATCTGGTCAGATTTTGTTTTAGAGACGATACATCTCGTTCATCAAGATATCTCCAGTTTTCTAGTCTAGGTCTATGACTGCTCTAGGTCCGACGAGATAACTCGTAAAGACAGCAACCACGAGGTTAAAAAATTTTACATTCTTCTTAACCATCGGATCGTTTTATAGTTCAACTCCGACGAGAAGACAGTCGACCCAGGGTCAGTCTATTTTTAAGACAATGGGATAGCTAGGTAGAAGCCTACAGTATGTAAAAAGAAAATGGTTATAGCTGTTAATTTTTTCCCACCACCAACTCGTAATCTCGGGTATCGCTTTCATCATCGAGCGAAGCTTCGAACTTCAATCCTTGCAAAACCCTTCAAGTAATTTCGACGAGATACCTTTTCTATCGAGAGAGAAACAATTTTTCTAATGACGAGAAAACTCATCAATGCATGGCCATTTTCTCTGATGACGAGACCACGTCTGATGAATTTTATTCTAATGACAAGATATATCGTCCACCAAGAACTGGTCAGTTTTGCAAATGCAACGAAAGAGAGAGAGAGATATATAATATCCAACCCTATCCGACCACATACGTTCATGTACACAGACGGCATGTGCACGTTAAATCTGTCTTGGTTTTAAATATCTACACGTTGGCGTGGAGCAGCAATTTGGAGAGTGTAGTGCCAGCTCAGGTGTGATTTTGTCATATGATTGTTGTTCAAAATTACGTGGTGTTGTTATCGGTTTGTTCCCTGTGGGATTGGTCCCAAACCGTCGGTAATAGCCCGTTATGTTGCACTAGTGCAACTTTAATTAAAAAATGACCAGTTATTTTGAGAATTGTGGCCTATTTTCAATTGATAATATTTATACTATATTTATGATACATTTTATTAAAATTTATTTTAAATTTTCCAAATGAAAATTTTTTACTGAATGTTAGCCATTTATTAATAAATAAATCTATGTAGAAAAATTGTATACGAAGGGAAACATCCTCGGATATTTCCCTCCGTATTAGATCTTTGGCCGTCGCCAATAGCTCATTGTGTTTCATCAGTGCGAAGTCATAAATTACCTAAGTTCCTTTCTAGACCTCGTAGGATGTACTTTCTACCTTGCAGTGAAAAATGTGCTATTCATTTTACTGCAAAGGAAATTAGTCTCTTAACTATCAAAACTCTGAAACTGTGCAACACTTGGAAGCTAACTCACAAATACTGAATAAAAGACATTTTAACAGTTAGGAAAACAGCGGACATTTTAAGATCTTCAATCGTTATTCCTAAACTAGAAACTTCTTCCATCCTCTTAGAAGTCCCAGCAGTTGCTTATAACTCAAATATAGTTTTCTCAGAAATATAATTTCATCTATCGTATATTTCCAATTGAGAATAACTTCAAATACATATAAGGATTCAACTAAAGTTTGAATGAAATAAAAATATTTCAAAATATTTCGTATCAAACAGGAAATTCTGATCCAGTGAAGTTTATATGTACTCTTGTAGACTTTATAAAATAGCTTCCACTTCAAAAGAATGATGAGTGTTGAGCATCATATACCCGATTTTATTCCTCAGACAACAAAATAAGAACTGAAGTTTGCATGTTTAGTTTATGAAAAAAACATTTGGAATTCAGACGTACGATTGTTTCCTCGTATCCTTGTGCTTAAGTATCAATTCTTTATATCTTTATCGTACACAAAGTACCATAACTCAACTGATGTTCATAATGGAGAAAGAACGTAAAAATTCTTAGATAAATATTACGTAGTGGATACATGGATATTGTTGAATTGCGCAGTTCTCATGAATATTGTTGAATTGCGTAGTTCTCATGAATATTTTTGAATTGCATAGTTCTACCTAAATATGTTTCAAAAACATCTGCAATAATTTTTTTTAGATCATATGGAAACCAGAGCGATATATCGCGTAATTCGGTCTGAGTTTCATCAACAGCTCACCCAATGATAGTCAGGTAGGTAGTTAACGAACGTCGCACATGAGGAAAAACGGGCTATTGGTGACGGTCCTGGATCAAAAACAGAGGGAAAGGACCGAGGGAACATCGTAATTTGTAACCTCGGTCAGATGACGAGGTCACAACTGAGCTAGCACCACACTCTCCAGACCACACCATGCTAACGTGATGACATTTGCGCCGACGACAGATTTAGCATGCACCAGTACAAGACGTTTATTAATCTTACCAAACTTAGCAAGCTTCCTTACCATGGTAAAAGAAAATATCACTTGAGGTACTCATAGCCGTGAAGTCTAGTACACACTTTAAAGTGGTAGGTTGGAATGTTTAATTAACATCGTACTGGGTAATTGGTAATTTTTGTTAACATCGTACTAGAGCGACACACCAGGCTATTGACGACGGTACTGTATCAATCTCGCAAGGTAAAGATCCGAGGACAGCACCATGTAATATTGAACAACGGTCGGATAACGAGGAAACACCTGAGCTCGCAACCCACTCTCCAAACTTCCACGCCACTCCAAAGTGAAGAGATTCAAGGCCATGGTAGATTCGACGTACATCAGACTTCTTTATTTACCTTGAGGAGTTTATACACAAGGTAAACAAAGGAGTCTCGTATATACCTTGAGGAGCTTCACACATGGAGGTTTATCAGAAGTGGGATAATGCTATATATATTTGATATTCAGTAGCTGTAGGTAGGTAGGTATTTCAATAAACGTCGTACTGGAGTAACACAATGGGCTGTTGACTACGGTTCGGGACCAATCCCCCAATGTAAAGATCAAACACCTGAGATTCAGTAGGTTCAGAAAGCAGCAGTGTAAAATATCTAGTTGAATTAAAATACCTACCTACCTACAGCTACTGAATATCAAATATATATAGCATTATCCCACTTCTGATAAACCCTCCATGTGTGAAGCTCCTCAAGGTATACACGAGACTCCTTTGTTTACCTTGATGAGCTTATACACATGAAGTTTTATCAGATGGGGGGGGATAATGCTATATATATTTGATATTCAGTGGCTGTAGGTAAGTATTTTAATAAACGTCGTACTGGAGTAACAGAATGGGCTATTGACGACGGTTCGGGATCAATCCCCCAATGGAAAGATCAAACACCTAGCCTTCAGTAGTTTCGGAAAGCAGGAGTATAAAATATCTAGTTGAATTGTAATGGCCTAGTAAAGTGACAACACATCAAACACGAAACTAACTAAACATATATAAGCTCTGAACTATCCAGATAACATATTCCCGCAACCGAGCTCAAATTAAAAACCAAATTATCAAAGGTCAGTTGCAAGCGGATTCCGGCGTACATCCCAAAATGGACACGGCGAAGAAACGAAAATGAAAATTCCGTCACGCGTAGCATCGCTGCTTTTTATTTCTTCCTTTCCAACTCTGTTCTTTTCGCAGCGAGTTATTTCCAGCCCGAAAGCAGCTACACCCATTTCTCACTGATGATAATTTCACGTGACCACTGCTTGACCGAGAGAAAGTGTAACACGCATCGAGTTCCCCGTTAAAAAGCGCGTGTTCCGCCATTTTTTTCACACTTTTAATATCGCACTTCACTTCTTATTCACGCTTATTTGGACACGCGAGTCGGGATTCTTTTTGTGAGCGTCTTTGTAATGTCTCGTCTCCAACGTTGAATTTCGAGACTAATTCCTCTGGAGTTTTTTTGTGGTTGTTATACTGTGTTGCCGTTTTTAATGGACTTTAGTGCATTTTTAAACGAGAAAACGAACTTATTTTCTTTCACTGGGTGGTTTCGAATTCACAAAAATTGGCCGACAAATCGATTTTACTAAAATTATTAAGTTACATTTAAAACAAAATAAAATACAACAGTATAAGCTCATGTTCACAGGTTATGCATAATTGTTGTTTATGGGAATATTAAAAAAAAAATGTACATCGGAATGTGTACAGTCCGGTCTCGAGCACCCTTGAGACATTGCCAGGTGGCAACTTGGGTACGACCCCTTGGAGGGGTGTCGTGAAGAACCACCAGGGTGTTTTTAAGAATCAGGAAGCGAAAGTGGACTGAATATGGGGAGGCCTTGGTTACGCGTTTTGCTTAGAAACAATAGTTTTATAAATTAATATTTTAAGTTTAAACTATCTAGTTTTGAAACTTTTCTGTAACATTTATAACTAACTTGTAAATAAACCTTAATTTTAACTTAATCGTTCCATTCCTGTTTTAATTGAGCTTGAATTCAACGATTTCTTCAGCCATAGCGCAAAATGGCCACGGCGTGTTCATCCGAGCACATATGAAGGAAGGAGAATTCGACTGAATGTAAGGACTCTCAGTTTGTTTAGTAATAGGATTTTAGAAGATGAAAACAAAGCAAAACAAGGATACTTGTAATATTAAAAGAAAAGGGTCGAAAGAAAAAGGTGCTAACGGTAAGCTCAAGGACTTCGTCTCTCTATTTTTGACCGGTAACAGACTTAACTCCGTTATGGGATACCGACCCTTAGATTGGGTTTATGCTAAACAAAATTTCCTATGACGTAAAGGAGACCAAATGAGAAAAGGAAAAAAAAATTGGTCGGATGCAAAGCAGACATTACAAGTTAAAAAATGCACACGCAGGTGCTGCTCTTATAAAAGTTTGCTATGAAGTTATAGAGGCAATTAAAGTCTTGTCGTCAAAAAGTGAACTTAACTGGCTTGCTTCAGTTCAAACGCCCTGGAGGCCACAAATCGCACGATTTGTATTATTTTCCTTTGAAGAAAGAGATAAACCAGCCAGGCGTCGTAGTACTGATGTGCTGGTTCCTTGATGTGCAGATGATATGGGATAGGGCAGGGGTAGTAACGTAGTGGTCCGGGTCTGTTTGCACACCACAGATACTGAGGTCACTATAATTCATCCTCAATAGATACTGTAGGAACGGGCCATGGCCCGTATAAAAGTGTGTGAGCTTTGGGTTGAGATGAGGCGCTTTGTGCAGACCTTGGGAAAAGAACCAGAATGTTCTCCGACCTTTGATGGAGTTTATCCATCTCTCTTGCCAGATGGTAATTGATTCAAGCTTGAGGCACCTCTTCAGATGAGACGCCGATAGAGGTAGAGGATGTAGGCCGATGGACGTATTACCGGTGGCACTTCTTGCAAAGATGATCTGCTGCTTCGTTCCCTTTAACACCAGAATGTCCTGTGACCCAAGATATATAAATGCACATCGATGGATCTGCCGCTTCAATGATAGAATGTATTCTTTGTGCCATTGGGTTAGTAGTTAGAAGGTTGGTCAAAAGAGTCCCGCTGGACAGACTGTCCGAGAAAATATATGTGTTTTTTTAGCAATTTCGGAGTGCTCAGGATGAAGCTGCTCGAATGGCAAGTAACTCAGCTTGGAAAGCAGAGTTGCCATCGTGCACTATGCGTGCCCATTCAAAGATATTTCTGTGGTCCAGGAACACACAAAAGGAGGTGGCGGTTCCATCCTGGGTTACAGATCCGTCTGTATAGATTTGGTAGCGTGTTGCTGGGGGACTAGGTGTAATGAATGATGTGTGTTTGTTGTGTGTTGGATTCCTGCGAAGACTGGGAGTTTTTGTTTCGAATTGTTAGGGAAACAGGAGATACCATATGTTGTGGCGGGTCTGCCGAGTCTGGTTACAAGAGCCGTAGCCCCTTTCCTTGTTGCAAGGAGGTATATTGGTTCCAGACCAGCTAGTAACAGGACGGCGTCTGTGGAGGTGGTTCTGTAGTCTCTGGTAATACCAAGAGCGAAAGATCTCTGAACAGTGGCCAGGTGTCAAAAAAAACTGGCATTTTGGGTTGTACCTAAGCAGGCTGCAACGTATACCAGAATCCTTTCTGCTACCATTTTATACCAGTTGTAGGATTTTTCTTCTGATACCACACGACTTTGATGCAAATCTTTTTTTTTTGCCGTTTGTTCCTTATAGCATTTCTTCCTCGGGTATTTACCGTGAGGTATCCATGATGACTGTCGAATATTACGCTCAGGTATTTCATGTGTCCCAGTGTCAAAGATGTGGAGATTTGTGCGGCCGTCCAGGAGGATGCTTGCCCATACCATGACTCCCCATGAAGGAAAACAATGCATTTCTGTGATGCTTCCTGGGTGAAAACGAGTTCCATTTTCTCTCCAGATCGTGGTTGAGAATCAGTTTGCAGAATGCAGACTAAATCTGGACTCGTCACTGAACAAGACATTGCCCCACTGTAGGCGACTCCAAATGCCGATGTTGCAAATTCCTTTATAAAGACACTCGTTTCTGTAGAGACGTCAAAGTGTATGTAAGTACTTTTTAATTAACGTTATACTGGAGCAACAGAATGGGTTATTGACGACATTCCGGGATCCATCCCCCAAAGGAAAGATAAAAGGATAACACCAAGCAATTTGGAAACATGGTCATATGACGAGACAACACCAAAGGTGGCATCCCACTATCCCGACTTGCACACCACATCAATGTGAGAACATTTGAGGCTTCGTCAGATTTAACATGCACTAGTCTATTTTGTACACGATGATCTTTGATTGGATTCGAACTCGCAATCTTCCGGTTGCTAATCCGTTACCCTTCCAAACGGTCTACAACGGTCTGAAGACGTCAGGGGGAGGCAACTTCTGGTTGTTTTGCATAGACCAGTTTGTCTGAGTCTCATCAGTTTGTCTCGAGACTATGACTCTTGTGGTGGCTGTCAAGGCTGAACACAGTTGTCTGGCAGAACGTTACCTTTGACGACACGCAGTTATCGCAAAATATATCGGTCTTGCTGATTGGTTTTTATCCATGGAACACTAGCGTGTCCTTCCATCAGTGGTTCCTAACGGGATCAGAGCAAACGCATGTTCATGGACGACCCTATTTTGGACCGCATGGAGGTCAGTAGATATTAAACTCGTGAAAAGGGAATGGATTCTTATCAACTTTCGTAACTTGCTTCTACAGTATTACAGAAATACAATTATGATTATTTATTTACTTGATCAAGTAGTCTGTTCTTTTTTCATGTCCAATGATTTTTAAGCAGATTTCTTGTGCTCGAAATGTAATTTAAATTCCATCACGAGGGGATCGGTAAACTGAGATGACCGGGCGTGTCTTTGTTTAGTATTCTGAATTCGAGTTCAGAATATGAACTATAATGTGGATAAATAATCATAGTTGTAATACTGTAGTTACATAGTTGTATACTGTTGTAATACTATAGTTAGTTGTAATACTGTAGTTGAAACAAGTTAAGAAAGGTAATCGAAATGAAGAATCGATTCGCTTTTCACGAGTTTAATATGTACCGACCTACCTGCGTATCAAAATAGAATCGTCCACGAACATGCGTCGGCTCTGATCCCATTCGGATCCACTTCAGGAAAGACGCGCTGGTGACCTGGTACTTGTCGAGTGACATCTCCAGTGGTGTTTGAAACCTCTGACACAGTCTGGAGATGACACTGAGGCACATTCAGAAATCGAGATGCTTCGGATATCGGGATCGACCGGATTCAGGCATTACAATAATGCGTCTCTTCACAAACACGTCCAGTTGGCATCTTTGTACCAGCTGGCATCTTTGTACCACTTGGCATCTTTGTAAATCTTTCGACCTTATTGATCTTTAACACTGCTCCGTACCATAGCAATTATAATATTTCTGTCTAAACTGGTCATATCGCTCGATGCAATTTTATACTCGCTACGTCATTTCCGGTGCTTTGCGCATGCCAACGGCGACTGAACTGCTTTGCATATGCACAGTCTAAACATGTTTAAATTGATCCCCTTAAGAGGTTTAACCTCTTAAAAGGTTTCTATATTATGTTTGGTTACAAATAGGCAAATTAAATACTTATTTCAAAATTAGAAATTCTCTGCAGTACTCAGCAATTCTTTGAAATGGTTATTGTTTGCAATATTCTTCAGGAATTCTTTGCAATATTCTTCAGGAGTTCTTTGGAATGCTCTTTTGGAATTATACAGATAATAGCGAGTAGTGGTAAATTGGGTGGTTGGTTTTTCGTGTAATGGCGCAATGGTCATATTTGGCCAGACTGTGTCGAAAAAAACAATGACAAGTAAAAATTGTCATAAAAGTGAAACAAAGAGGAATTGAGGGACAAATAGTGAAAATAAAGCAGACACACATTGCTTGCGAAGACCGGAATACCCATGTTTACCAAACAGCATACTCCTTGATAAAGGCTAATATTAAAAAACTACCTAAAAACCATGAAGCCCGGACATTCCAATATTAGATGTGCTCCTGAGAGCAGTGCTAGTTTGATGTGGAAAGGTTTCCGGTCTCCAAGTCCAAATCCCCTATATAACTTTCGGCATCGTACAATACATACTACTGTGATAAAAAAAATACACGGAATACTGTTATAAAACAAAAGGTATCTATTTATTGGTCAAAATTTATTACATCTCCATCAAAGTAATCTCCTCCGACTTCAATGCACTTCTCCAACATTTTTTCCAATCCTCAAAACATGCCTTAAAGTGGTTCTTGTGAAATTCCTTCAGGGTTCGTATTGAATATTCTTTTATTGCATCAATGATCTCAAAACGGTGACCACTAAGAAGGATTTTCACACGTGGAAATAAGAAAATGTCACACGGTGCCATATCGGATGAATACGGATCTTGTGGAGCCGTATTTGTTGAATGCTTTGCCATAAAATCGCGAATAATAATGGTATTGTGAGTGCAGTATCGTGATGCAAAACCCATGAGTTATCTCGCCACTATTTAGGTCGTTTTGGACTTGTTGTTTCGACGAATGATATAGGAACTAGTTGATTAATGTCTCTTATTATTAAAAGACGCTCACTAATCACCAGTTCTCTGCCATGATTGACATGTTGATGCTTAGTCGAAGTGGATGGTCTCCCTGATCGCGAATTATCTACGACGTATTCTCTGCCTTCTTTAAATTATGTATTCTAATCAAATTCTATTGTATTTCATAAACAGTCGTCTGTAAAAGCTTTTTGACACATTGCAAATGTTGTTTGTATCAGAAATTCCATTGCGGAAACAAAATGTATTGCATTTTCTTTGTTCAATTACATTCGATATTTAAGAAAATGAACGAATTAAAAATTAATTTCTTATTAAAAACATGCTTGTATAGGTCGTAAAAATATGTAATTGAAGTCTGCGGCCGGTATTTACTATATATGTATTTTAAAGGAATAATTCCGGATACATTTAGATCACAGTAGTATACGTAGAACCAGAATCCTCGCTGAAGACGACGGTAGTTAAGCCTTATTTACCAAATACTCCTTTAAAACCAAGCGATTCGAATGGCAATGACTGAATCGGGACTGTTGTATTTAAAATCTTGTTTACTAACAAGCCAGTTTAAAAATGGAATAGGTCACACTTCAAGAACCAAGCATGACACTAATACCAGGTGGCTCTGATTTCAAACAAATTATGCTAATTGAGACTGAACCAGATGAAAATTATGCTCCAACAGACTAAGCGAAGGAAAGTGATTATGTCATTGTGCAGTTTTCACTTACGTGACAGTTTCTAATTCCAAGCTTTGGAAGCGATAGCTTTTACTAGCTACGTAATGCTTTTCTCATACATGCATCTATTTTTAAAATGTTACTACCAACAACATACTCACGCTATTCAAAGTGTGTATTAATGTTTCATTTATGTGCGTGAGTTGAATTTGATTTTTAGAAAGTTATTGCATAAATGGACACATTACATTTAGGTTTTACATAAATTAGTTACTTAACACCTCATGTTTATTTATTTTTTGTTCATATTTTCGTTTCATTCGTGAGGTGTTTCCTTTAATAGTTCATGTAATGGGTAAAAATGCAGGATATGTATGTTCGGTGATTTCGTGCCAATTGTTGTAAACCTTTCATTTTATTTCCTGTTGGTCAACTAAATCTTTCTGGTTGTTGTTTCGTTGTTTCGATGAGGTATATCGCCAATAGAAGAAAACTTACCAGATGATGGTCTGGGAATCATAAAAAAAATCTACACTATCCTGATAAAGAGATACATCGTTATTAACATGATGGACGAAATATCTCTTCGAAACCACTTTGAGGGTTAAGCTTGCCCGTCATGGTTTTGCACGGCCCAGTGCAATTCGGCAACTCATACAATATGAACAGAATAATACAGAAATGCTGGTGGAAGTGTAGGTGGTTCTGGTTCTATTCCTCTATGGGGTGCATTTTTCTACTGTGTCAGTAAACATTTCTTGTATGTTTTTATCCATTACTTGACATTATCTGTCTTTTGTCTGCTGCAGAAGGGCCAAACCTTGCGCCCTCCTTTAAAAAATTCAATCAGCAATCCAGGACTGATGCTAGAAAAATATGAAAAGTAAAATATTTATACTAATTGCTTGTTTCCTTGAAAATAGTTGCCTTCGGAATTACCAGAATTTTTGAAGGTACTTGAAATAATCCTGGATAGTATTTGTTGGCATGCCTGTGAGTTACTTTGTCTCAATTGCTTAGATGATGGTAACTGGATACCAAAATGTTTTTCAACAATTCTTTGCTATATGCCTTATGAAATCTTTGCGATATTCTTCATGAATCATTTGCAATATTCTTTATGAAATATATGAAATGTTCCTCAAAAAAGAATTTCAGTATTTTACAGAAATTTTATTCAGTATTCTTCAGGAATTCTTTTCAGTATTCTTTTGAAATTCATTTCAGTATTCTTCAGGAATTCCTCTCAGTATTCTTTAGAAATTAATTTCAGCATTCTTAAGGAATTCTTTTTAGTAGTTTTCAAGAATTATCTGCAATATTCTGCAGGAATTAATTGGAATATTCTTCAGGAATTAATTGGAATATTCTGCAGGAAATAATTGGAATATTCTACAGGAATTAATTGGAATATTCTACAGGAACTAATTGGAATATTCGGCATGAATTAATTGGCATATTCTGCAGGAATTAATTGGAATATTCTACAGGAATTAATTGGAATATTCTGCGGAAATTAATTCGAATATTCTTCAAAAATACTTTACAATAGTCTTTAGGAATATTGTATTCAATCGTTCTTGAATACCTTGTATTCATTATTCATACGAATATTACCAGAGTCCAATCTAGGAACTAACACTATTGGGAAAGTCTTTATATACAAAGACAGGTAAGCATGCAATCAATTACCAAAATCCTCTCCCCACCAACTAAATCTACATCCGTCAACACGAAAAAAATACCCTTCTTAAAAAGTTTTCTTCAACCATGTGTGTAACATGCATCACGAAACTTTACCTTCCCCAAATGTAAACTCACTTGGCACTCTCAGGCTGTCGCCAAGTCGGTACAGTGATTGCAGCAGGTCACGCATGCCTAATTCATTGTGGAGAGCGGCCAATTTCATTCACCCATTGACTTCGCTTGTGATTATTGAATGGGGGACTTCGGACCTTATTCCGAAACGACGCGGGCTCTGCTGCTATTAACTGTTTTAATCGACCATAAAGGATTGCTGGAAGCCCTGATGAATGATGGTCCTGGCGAGATTTCCGATAGAACTTTGAACATTTCGTTAGCACTTCTGAGAAGATCGCACTTCTGCATAAATCGATGCAGCATCGGGGTTTTTAATTTCTGTTGATTGGCTAAAGTTTGCTTCGTATAGATTTAAAAAAATGAGAAAGTTTTCAACTATTTTCAATTAACCTTTACTCTGAGGCGCTTAAATATTTTCAATCGGCTGTTTCGCCTGTATTTCCAAGCCCCCTCCTTATCTAATTACCTAACTTGAGCGATAGACCCTTGAGTGGCATTTACGAGTGACGCTTTCCTTTCATAGTACTGTGTGGCGGACATCTTCAGAGCGACCTTCTACGTTTCCCCAAAAGCGTTCACACCTCATAGTCGACAGATTAGGGTACCGAACAACAAGAGGGATCCTCCAGAAGTTCAGTCACTGACAGCTTGTAAGTGGTGATCGTTGCCAGTGGTTACTTAAAAGGAGGATAACATCCACAGTACACAGATCTCTACCATGCCGTTGGTGTGAACGAAATAATGGTGGAAACAATTGTCTAACTGTCGCAGCGTAAAGGTTAACTCTTTAAATGGTTTCGACGAGACGATTCGATCACAAAGCTCTGACTAAATTTTCTAATGACGAGATGTATTGTCATCAAGATATCGCCATTTTTTTATGATGAGATGAAGCTTTGCTAAATTTTCTGCAAATGACACGATATCTTCTCAGCAAGATCTGGTCCGAATTCTTACAACGACGCTATATCTCATATGGATAGCCACCAGAAGTGAAAAAAACAAACTTAAAGTCCAAGTACAGTTCACGTGGATATATCGTTAGTTAAGAAGTGAAATTCACAAAGTCAAGAAACATGGTTTTGATAAAACGATTGAAGAAATCTATTCCTTATGGTTTACACACTAAGAATGTATTACGAATACTTCAAATAAAAATTTCTGCAATCTGTACCATATCTGCCATAGAGTGCATTTCCTGTACGTATTTCTGAGGTGGGATGCATTTCCTGTATGTATTCCGTCAGTGACGTCACCTAGCTTGTATTACGATTACATAAAAAAATTATGTAATCTGTAGCATTTCTCTGCGATGGAGTGCATTTCCTGTACGTATTTCTGAGGTAGGACGTATTTCCTGTACGTATTCCAACCGTGATGTCACCTGGCTGGTATTACGAATACTTAAAATAAAAATTCCAGAAAATGAATTATGAATTGATATATTGCTATTATCACGCCAAAGGCACGATTCTTAATTTTTAGCGATTTTCACATAATTACATTTTTTGAGTCACCATTACATGCTTTATTCTATGGCAATGCCAGAAATTATGATTCCTTAGTGGAATTTATACTTTCATGAGAAAACAACCTTTGAGTCGTAACTCGATTTTTCAAGAAGCGTCAAACTTTGAACGCGTTTTTGTTGAAACGTCAATATTGTAGTTTCGTGCTTTTGCCGTGGAGGTAACGATGGTAGTTGATTGATTAACGCATGTTCATGAGGTTCAAATTCAAAGATGGAAAAACAGCTAAAAGCTCAAACTTTTAACTAGCCAATATTGTTTATTTTTATGGAGCGATGGCCATATTTGTCTATGTGTGCCAAACAAAAGACATACAACGTAATAAACACACACGTACACGCACGGAGAGTTTAATGACACAAAAGAGAAAAATACATGTAGGAAAAAACCGAACCTACTTCCACTCAAATTGAATTGTGTCTCCATTCAACATCAGTAAAAATAGTTTATGCTTGCGTTACAAAATACACACCTACACATGTGTTGAAAAGTATAATTTCAATAGCATGAAAATGTAATTGATGAAATTTTTTATTGATTTAAACACTAGCTTGCAATAATGGGCCGGACGCCAGCGGATTTGCATAAAATTCGACTGTTTGTTTTGAGGTGTTTTTCGTGGTATGGCCTGGGACCTCTTCGTGTTGTTCCTGGTCAATTAAACACCGACGTCTTCATGAACATTTTGGACATAGGTTCTTCATACGCTCTGGCAATTTTATGGAATGGACGACAACGCTCCATGTCATGTTGCAGCCTCTGTCAAGCAGTGGTGTCAATATATGGATGAAAACATCTTCAGTGGCCTGCCTAAGACCCCATAGAACTGAGTCCCGACCTAAGCCCCATAGAACTTTTGTGGGACGAGATAGATCTACGCTTATGGGCCAGGGTATAATGTCCGAAATCTACAGCTGAGCTGGCGACATTCTTGCAGCAGGAATGGACATAAATACACATGGCTGTGTATCAAAACCTTGTTGAAAGTATGCCCAGAAGGGTTGCTAGTGTTATAGAAGCAGGTGGGGGACTACCCCCCTATTAAAGCATGTTTTATTTCCCTTATACTATGACATCTTGCTATCCGGTCCATTATTGTAGAGTTGTGTATTTTACAGGGCAACAAAATTGATGGAAGGTTCTGTAAATATATATGCTGTATCCACGTAATGTAAAGTATATTAATAAAATATTTGCGAGTGTAATAAGAGTTTATCGCTTGTTTGCCAGCTTCAAGGAGTAATTTTCTGCATACGGTCAAAATATGTTGCTTGAATTACTTTTCATAGTAATAAAATTCTTCAACCAATTCGCGAAAATCGTTGAATTTGAAAAAAAACATTAGAGTTAGTCATAAATAATAAGCGGCATTAAATAAATTATTTAGTCTCCATAGTTTTCTCTGTTCCTCTCCCCTCTGAGTATTAAGGTTTCTATCCCAGCTTTACATAATTCTTGTGTTTTGTAATCAATGTGCTCAGTCAATGCGTTTTTGATAACTTCATAAAAAATTAGTTTTTTCTCAACAAGAAGGCGCTGTAAGAATCTGAAAAGATGATAATCAGATAGGGAATGGTCAGGGTAGTATAGAGAATGGGAAGAACTACCCATCCGAGCTTCCCAATTTTTTGTTGAGCGATCCTCGTAATCTTGACTTATGTTAGAAGATAGCACCTTTCCTGTTGTTCAAAACAGAATTTTTTTCTGCAATGACTGTTTTCAATTTTTCAAATTGACCAGAATAAACATGAATGATCTCAATGCCAAAGAAACCCTAAGAAAAATAGCACAAAAATGTGCCCACAAAAATTACATAAATTATGGCTACCCCTATATATATCTCCAAAATGATTCTGTATTGCTCTACTACATAAATTTCGTTAACTTACCTTTCCAACTACAATTATTGATACTTTATTTATTCTTAGCTATATTTTTTTTCAAAATGTTCTTTACTAATTTGATTGATTAATTTAATTTGTACTTGATTTAGCCACGATCATATCCAATTTTTCAATGATGATCAACTATTGACACGATTGAAACTTTAGTTAGCTAACAAATCAATTAAAACTTTCGTTTATTACGTCCAAAACAAATTTTAGGAAAATGGTAAAACGAAAAAAAAAGCGAAAACAAACTTACGACGAATAAATATAAAATTTAATCAAAATTAAATTCAATCAATTTCGAATTATATACTATTAAATATTTGACCTTGAAATTAAAATGCAGTATGAGACAATTCCAAATGTAATCAAAGTCGCAGGATTTGGAAAGCGTTGAAAGCTTGAAGACCACCAGATGTATGCACACAGAAACTAGATAATTTCCCCTCGAATTTGGAAAGCAGGCTGAATACGATTATAATGGCACCTCCAAAATAGGCAACATTCCAACGCATGCATACTTTCGCTCCATACAAATCGGAGCGAATATTTTGCATTTTCCAGAAAACGTTTCAACGGTCTATCACAATCAAAACCGGAAGTTTGTAAAACGGCACAGTCCCGGGAAGAATTCTCCGCTCAAGCAACCACCTGACATGTTATTTGCATGTAAACAGCTTCCATGGAGGCTCCACGAAATTTTAAGAAACCCAAAAAAAGAATTGTTTGCAGGTGGTTCAAGCAGAGTGGAACGAGAATATGTGCATACATTACTGCATTCTGCGTGGCAAAGGAAGAAAAAACAAACGACACCAGGGAAAAAAATCCCACTCGCTTGTCAAAACGATAACAAACTGTGTGATTCCGAACATTTGTTCTAAAGCTTTATAATCTCCCGCCAATGGGTAAAATCGTTTGCGCGAGAACATAATTTGGGGAAAGGAAAAAAATTGATTCTATCGAGAAAAGTTAATTTAAAATTTTAATTAAGGGCTTCCAAATCCGTTATGGCATTAACGTGTTCTTTTTTTTTGTTCTTTCTTCTCATTTTTATTAATGATGCGACGTCATTAATGCTGTAAGATGGGAGAATTTTAGGGGCTTAAAACCTTGTAATACGGCGTGGATGTTCGTTTAAAATTTTTTCTCATCTGAAGTTTTTTTTTAAATATTATTTTTTCAATTAAGTAATGAACTAAGCAATCTAAGTAGTGAAACAAATATTCCTTAGAATGACATATTATACAGGAGAACTCTTAAATATGGCGCTTTAAGATCGGCCGTGTGATTAACTGATGTGGTTCAAAGGTTAATATGCGTAGCTTTATTGTCACTTTATATTATGACGTCAAGAGTAGGGTTACCAACTTTTTCTGGGACAACTCCGGAACATATTGCCCCGAACTGAAATATATATATTATGTAATTTCACAATATTCTCCACTAGGAAATCATTTAACATAACATATATAGTTCTCCTAGAACATTTTTTTTCCATGTACAAATAACATGTAAAAAATAATAATTGTTACTTTTGTTTCTTTTAAATTTTAATTATTATACGAGACAGATGGTGCTCTCATGAACAATAGTAATAATAATAAATCTATACATATCATCTTGTTGCATTGAAACTATTAAAAAATAAAAAATATTAAAATTCGTATACAAAATCGAGATATTGTTCGTGTTTGTTATTTATACAGAATCGAGAGTGTTCCGAATTCTATTTTAAGAAAGTCGAATATGCAAATTTGTGTTCGTCTGCAGCCCCAATTTTAAAAATAAAGTTCAAATACAGTTTCATAAAATTGAAAAGCAACTAATACCATTTCTACATGGTGGTCCCGCTCTGAATAGACTGTCATATATTGTATTGGATTTGGATAGAAATGAAGGAACGCGGACGTTGAATGGATAGACACGAAGTCATGTGCAATAGAAATAACTATTTTGGAGTATAGGTGATATCGATAGCTTTCTCGGAAATTCCGGGGAAATTCGACATCCAACCGGGATTCTGCCCAGCAACTTAAATTCCACGACAATCCGGGACGGTTGTCAACCCTAGTCATGAGCGATGACTTGTTATAAAGGTTTAAAATAAATCAAAAACTCACAGTCACCTATGTTCTAAACCATGAATACGACTATTGCATGATTACATAACTATATTGCATATTTAAAATAATATCTATATGACCACTATATTGGTTGATGAATCCTATGTATTTGGTATTTTTAATTAACGTCACATTGGAGAACACAAAGGGCTATTGGTGACAATCCGGGATCAACCGACCAATTACAACACTACAAAGGTTGGTTCATGGACAGATGACTAAGCCATATCAGAGCTGGCACCGCACTCTCCAACCTTCCACACCCCGCCAACCTGAGGCCATTTGAGGCCAGGGTAGATTTAAAGAGCACCAGCCCCTTTGTTCATGGCGGTCTTTCGATTCGTACTCGCAACCCTGCTTTGCTCTTCCAACTAGGGATGCGACATCGACAGCAAAACATCGATGTTCGAAATTAAAACATCGCTGTTGATAATACATCGCCCCCAAAACATCGATGTTTTTAAACATTGATGTTTTTAAAATTCAGTGTATTTAAACGTTTTTTCCCCATTTCTTAAAACTGGTTTAGCAACTAGTGATGCTACATCGACAGCAAAACATCGATGTTGATAATACATCGCCCCAAAACCATCGATGTTTTTAAAATTCAGAGTATTTAAACTTTTTTACCCGTTTCTTAAAACTGGTTTAGCACCTAGTGATGCAACATCGACAGAAAAACATCGATGTTCACAATTAAAACATTGATGTTGATAATACATCGCACCCAAACCATCGTTGTTTTTAAAATTCAGTTTATTTAAACTTGTTTCCCCATTTCTTAAAACTGGTTTTGCAACTAGTGATACAACATCGGCTCCAAACATCAATGTTTTGAAAACATCGACCTCGATGTCGCATCCCTACTTTCCAGACTCTTCACACTTTGGTCTATAAGTATGTTCAATTAGCCGATTATGAAAATTATGCTACTAGGTAGGTTAGGCGTAAAAACATCGACAAGTATCAACATAGATGTTACAAAAACATCGATGTTAAATATATCGATGTTTTTAGAAAAACATCTATGTTTTGAAAACATCGACATCGATGTCGCATCCCTACTTCCAACAGGTCTACCACGGCCCTGAAGAAATATTGGAGACTCTTGGACTAGGTAAATAGGTTGTTGAATTAACGTCGCAATGCATCTACCGAACGGGCTGTTGGCGACGGTCCGGGATCAAACCTGAAGGGAAAAATCCAAGGGCATCGCAGAATTTTGAACCCTGATCAGATGACGAGGTCACTTCTTAACTTGTATCTAAATGGCCAAACTTCCCCACCTCGCTGATACGAAGACATTTATAATCGCGAGACATGCATGAACTCACGGTCATTGGTTGGATCGAATTTCAAACTCTCAACCCTCTGCTAACCCGATGACCTTCCTACCGACCTTCCCTTAGGAGATTGATCCCGACCCGTCGTCAATAGCCCGTTGTGTTGCTCTAGTACGACGTTAATTAAAATTACCATTACCATCCAACTTGGTTACCGTGGCACGTATTGGTTGTCGAAATCCTATGAAAGAATATATTGGTTAAAAAGTTCAAAACTGGTTGTATATCATGTAGGGGCCTCACTGCATGTACATGTATCCAACGGCTCACACCAACCCAACGTGAGGACTTTCGGCGAAGATACATTTAAGGTGCCCCAGTCGCCTCTACACCATACCCTTACAAACATCCATGCAGTGTCCAGGATTCGAATCAGGAATCTTCCGGCTAATATATTAACCACCAGACCAGTTGATCGGCGTCATGTAGTGGAGATTGCAGGTTGTAGATGGTGTGTTTGGTTTCTGGACACAAGGGCCATATTTAGGTCATGCTGCGCCAAACAAAATACAGACAACAACGTCATATACAGACACAAAGAAAGCTGAACTGACACAAAAAAGAGAGATACACTCAGGAAGGCAATGAATCTAGCGCCGCCAACAATTCTTCGGTTGCTAGAATAGTGAGCAGACCCAGAGCCACAAGGACCTTACAGTTTGTAGATGACATTACGCGTGTGCAGCCTTTACAGTTAGGTATTTAAATTAACGTCGTACTGGAACAACTCAGTGGGCTTTGTGTGACGTTCCGGGTTCAAACCCGAATCGGAATATCCGAGGACAAGAGTACGTAATTTTGAACATGGAACCCTGCACAGGATAAAAGATCAAAAAACGACTCGATAAAATAAAAAATAAAAACATTTTAATAAAATGCATGGAAATTGTACCCAGCCCCTGAGAGCTCAACGGATCAAAAGGAAAATAAGAACAAAAAAGAAACTAGACGGAGGAGATTATTGTCGAGGTAGTACGATGTAATAATCAGAATTCACCCGATGCTTGGGCCTTGGGGAAATTAATATTGTCGGAGCTAATCTCACACAACGGCGAAACCCTGTACAATGGGTATTTGAACGCTGGAATTTGACCTTGAACAGTCGGACAAAATCAATCGTACAAAGAAAGGAATATTCTATCATGAAACGAAAGTCTGATATCGTTTCAGTACAGCCTAGATTGACTACATTGTTTTGAACATCGCGCACTTTCGCATAGAAGTTGTATTTACCGGACTAGTTCATAGTGTGTTGTAATATAAGATTTTCACGCATAATTTCGTCTAAAGGTGGACATGCTAATAATTAGGATAATCCAGATAATTCTGAAACTAGAACAGGACTGCGACTATCATATCCATAACGGGAAACATTTTGAGGAAATACTTGTCCTGGTATTCATTCTTCTTAAACCGCAATGAGATTTTATAAAGGTGGGAGTACTTTAGATTATGCTTTTAAATGTTGAACTATGATGTAGATTCTCTTTGCCCATTTTACCTCTGACTATGCGCGTCCCGTTGTAATAACATTTTCAGAATGAACTCTTGAAGTGTCTAAACTATTCAACAAAATTATCATATTAGATTGATGCTAATGCTCGTTTCGTATTTGCCGCTATAAGCTATTGCATCGCAAACCATCTACTTCATACCTGTAAAATTTGATGTCGTTTGAAAGAAAGAATTTCAGCAGGTACTCAAAAAGAAAATGTGTTATTGGTTTTTTTTAAATTTTATTAAGCATTGAAAATGGCCAAAAATGAGGCTCATATTCAACATGGTATGTTTTTTTATTTCTGAAAAGCCACGAATGATTCGCAGCGGTAAAACGAGACGAGGTAATATCTCGTTTATATGTTCTAATTATACATTACCCTAAAATAATGGACCGGACAGACAGCAAGATGCGATGGTATAAGGGAAATAATACATACTTTTATAGAGGGATGGTCCCCCACGTGCTGCAGTTACACTAGCAACCCTTCTGGGCATACATTCAACAAGGTTTCGATACACAGCTATGGGTATTTGTGTCCATTCCTTCTGCAAGAATGTTGCCAGCTTAGCTGTAGATTTCGGACGTGGTTCCCTGGTCCGTAAGCGTCGCTCTAACTCGTTTGTTCTATGGGGTTTAAGTAGGAACTCTGAGCAGGCGAGGGAAGACGTTTTACATCCATATCTCGATACCATTGCTTGACAGAGTCTGCAACATGACACGGATGTCGTCCTAGAAGTAACATTCGTCCATTCCATAAAATTTCCAGAGCGTAGGAAGAACCTGATTGTCCAAAATGTTAATGTAGGCGTTGGCGTTCAATTCACCAGGAACAACATGTAAAGGTCTCCGGCCGGTGCACCCCCAAACAAGTATGCAAGTTTTATAGAAATCCGCAGGCATCCGGTCTGTTATTGTAGGGCAGTGTATGTTGTGTCAGTTAAGGGTGCCATGCACGATTCCACGTGCCTTAATGTGTTCAGAAAGTTACATCTACAGGATCAGTTGTTTAGCTAGAAACCTCAGAGCGAGCTAGGAGCACGAGATGATGCAGCTACCGCAGAAAGATGGAGAAAGGTCATTGAACGGAACGGCACATACTATTTTGATTCAATATACTTTTTAGTAAATAAAATAATATTTCTTCAATTTTTGTAAAAAAACCGGTATGAACTTTTTTATCAACCCTAAAGATAATAAAATAAACAAAATTGTGTCGATTATCTTCAGGTTAAAAATTTTAGCGCACAAAAAAGCATTTCAATAAACTTTAACTGTATTGATAACATAACTCATCAAAGTTATTTTAATCTTTAATCCTGAACAATCCTGTGATTAAAATAGAATTTACTCACAAGACCTGTTGTTTGGTATGTTACAGTTTTATACACTAGGGGCATGTGTAACTTATGCTGTGCCACACAAAAAACATACAATATCAATTAATACACTCATGTCCAAAATTATCTTTACATACCCAAAAATAATTACATTCCATGATATACCCAATCGATTCAATCCATTTTTTAAGAGAATGTGTGAAATACAAGCCTAATTAGCATTATCCAATCAAAAGTGATCAAAGGGTTTCTGATAAGTAAATCAAGGCAACCCGACGGTGAATCAAACTTACTGTTTTAAGTGAATATCTGAGTGAAATTCTACGATACAGCGTTTGATATCAGTGTTAAGGACACTAAACTATTTGTTATGGTTCCGAAGTATCATTTGGAAGAATTGGTGAAGTGGCGCATTATCGGCCGCTTTGAAAAAGGCAGACAATCATGAAAACAGCGAGATGTGTGAATGTTTCAAGACAGATAGTCTCTGCGCATTGGAAACAATCTTTGTACTCTGGAACTGTTGTAAGGAGGCCTGGAGAAGGTCGCAAACGTATAAAAACTGCTTCTCATGATCAATATTTGGCAATAACAGCCCATCCTAAAAGGAAGTCTGCTGCTCGGCAGTTAAGTTCAGAGCTTGCAGCCGCCACGGGAACTGTTGTATCACGGCAAACTGCATACAAAAGGCATAATGAAAAAGGCCCTTATGCGAGAATGACAAGGGTATGTGTTTCACTGTCTTCACAACACAAGAGGGATCTCTGTGATTGATGCAAAGAACAACAGAACTGGAGTAAACTCCAATGGACCCATGTTCTCTTTACTGATGAGCCGAAGTTTGGTTTATTGCTGTTTCTAAACGTTTTTACATATGAAGGGAATCAGGAACGCGAAATATTCCTTCGAACATTATGTAATGTGACCGAATTGGTAGTTCATGTGTGAGGTGAATTTATGGATGGACAAACGCCCTTACACGTTTTCAACAGAACTGTGACCGGCCAGAGATATTGGGATGAGGTCTTAGAACGTTATGTAAGATTTTTCAGAAGTGCATATGGATCTGAATTTTTATCTATGGACGATAATCCTCGTCCACATCGAGCACATAAACCTCGTTGACGAATTCCTTGAAAATGAAGCATTGAGCGAATACCGTCGCCAGTAAAATCTCGTGATCTGAATCCGATATAGAACCTATGGAACAACCTTGGAAACGCAGTTGCACGGAAACATCCTCCTCCTAGAGATATAAATGCCCTGAAGACCGCATTTCTGGAGGTTTGGAACATTCCCCTAACAGTGGTTAACAACAGTATTGCCAACTTTTTATTTGGGATATGTGTGTACAAGTCAGGAGAGATCACATTCCATATTAAATTCCTTAATTCCTTTCATAGTTATTCATATTTTTCTGATATCTCCTTGTCACATATTATTGCCAGTTTTTATGGTTTCATGCTACTGTTTCATATCATACTCAGCGTTCTTACCTTTTTCCTTTGTATTTATGTGTTATGATGTTATGTCTTATTTTATGTAAATTTATAAAAATGTAGTTCACAGTTTATGAGAAGTTTCATCGAGATATCTTCTCTTCGAGATATTGCCGATGTTTTCATGATGACGAGATCAAGATGAGGTCAGTTTTCTTTTGATGACGATATATCTCGTTCTTCAAGATCTGATTAGCTTTTATAATGACGAGATACCTCGTCGAGACAATCCCCAGGAAGGTTAATAATAATGGAAGGAATCATTAAAAATCATATCATAAATTAGCGGATAATATCATGCAAATCATTAATAATCATATTAATATAATTTAAACGAGGATGTTTGAACGTTGTCGAGACCTCGAGTATTATAACAAAACCAATCGTCTAAGCAATCGTATTTTGAGGGTACGTAGGTATTTAATTATCGTCGTACTGGTGCAAAAGAACGGGCTATTGGTGACGGTCGAGAATTAAACCCGAACATACCGTCAACGATAAGTTAGAACTGTCAGCTATCGTGATAGGAATGCCTGATATTTTTAAAATAAAGCCTAGATTTACTATATTATTTTACATATCGTGCGCTAAATGAATTATATTTACCGTTATAATTCATAAAGCGAGTGTTAGAATAGATACCATTCTCCCTATTTCATCATCCTCAGGCGAAAAATCGCAACGCATAGAAAAGTCTTCGAATAAAAGTATATCGATTTATATTACCCAACTGTGTTCTAGTCCTGCATTCTTATAATATATCTTGTGATGTAAATAGAATTTAATCATTTCTGAAGAAAAACATGTTTATTATAGTTATATAATTAGGTTTGAATCAATAAGGTATTTTTGAGATTAAAAACAGAACTTTATTGGAGTTAATTCCATCTTCAGATATATTTTACCTTGTGTTCGCATAATTAATTTATATATTCATGACCTCAGGGCCTTTGGATGATACAAATAATGAAAATAAGTAACATATATATATATATATATATATATATATATATATATATATATATATATATATATATATATATATATATAATATAAAAAATCCAAATTTACAATTTTTTACGAGGAATATATATAATGAGCATAGAGTTTGTGAGCATGGATAGACATAAAATATTTCAATTACTTCTGTTGAATTCTATGATTGGAATAGCAAAAACATACTTTAATCTTTGGAAAAATTCCATATACATTTTAAAAGCCTTTAAGATGAATGTTCTAACTGTCAATAGAATGTATGGATTTTGTTATTCTTGGTTGCAAATATATATAAGAGATAATTAGTTTTGAAGATGGCAACGGAAAAAGAGAAATTGCAAGCTCAGTTTAAAAAATATAATTATTTACATAAGACAGTAAATCATCTAAATAATTTGACAGGTGATTATTTTTCTATATCGTCTGTCTACAGCAGAAAATTGTTATCTGACGGTTTTTCAGGCACTCTAAATGCCTAATTTTATAACGCAAAATAGCCTTGTCGTGGTCTTTTAAAAGTATACTAACAAAATGATTATAGCTATTGTGGCGGCGTGTGTATCATAATGCTATGGAAATTTTAGCCACTACAAATTATTTCAGTTTCCGATCGATAGGTGTGATATTCACGTCTACAGAATAGATACTATGCCTTTAGAACTCTTATAACTACTTCTTCGCATGACATGTTGATGTTCAATAGCCCTTGGTAGTTCTAGTTTATTAAAAGCTAGAGTTAAGGGTTTGTTGTTTACTTTAAGTTTGATGTCATTATATATATATTTGTTACATACCTGCTTCCAGTAATTTCAATAAACGATGTAAAGTTTACAATGTGTTGCTTTATTCGCCAAATCTACCATGTAAGTTTATGTTATTTATAGGATGGTTAGCTCGGCTATCCTTGATGCATCATTGAAGGAACCAATTTCTTCAACTGGTGACCCTGACTTAAATATATATGCAAATGAGAGATATCTCGCCATTAGAAAATCTGACCAGACCTTGGTGTACAAGATATCGTGGTATTTGAGAAAAAAACAAATCCGATCTGGATCTAATAAAAAAGTAGGTGATATCTTGGTTACGATATATCTCGTCACTAGTAATATTGGTTAGAGTTTGATGTAATATATATATACTAGGGGGCCCGCCCCCTGCTCGCTAACGCTCGCAAACCCCCAGAGGATTGCTTCGCAATCCTCATTGGTTCGCTGCGCGAACCTATGCTCGCTTCGCTCGCATCAATGAAGACATGTATCCTAGCAGAAGGAATTGTTAACAAAATATGATATTCCAAAAGAATATTTTTCAAATCTAAATTTTATGCTGTTTTTCAGAAAAGATATTTACAGTACCTCTGGAATCAGAATTCAAATGGAAACTTTGAGCAAATTTTGACTCGAACTGTGAGCGTTGATTTGGAAATTGAAAACCCAGCATGTTGGTTGTGTGTACATTTACCCAGCACTCGAGCCACCCACGCTTTTTCATTGAGTTTGTCGAAAGTTGTAATGCAAGCGTCTTGTTGAACTATAATAGTTTGCCCCGAAACGGACCTTTTCTTTAAATGACCCTGAAAAGATCCTTCGTTTTCTTTGATTTCTATTATTTACTGCAACAGCTCGACTAAAATTCATTTTTTTCAATAAAATTTCATCCGATAACGCTATAAATTCAATTGAAGCGCGAGGCTTTGGGATAAACAAAGAATCGTACAATGTTGCCAAAACGCGAAAACAAATAGCGTCTTTTTTGCGTGCCACGTAAGAGAATTATATATATATATATATATATATATATATATATATATATATATATATATATATATATATATATATATTACTAAAGCATTTGTAGAGTTAAGAGAACATTGTATTTCCAAAACAATCTTCCGCGGCTGTAATTAAATTTCATTACATTAATTTTAAAACCCATGTATTTAAGTTATGCCAAGAGATATTTAGTCCCTCGAAAGCAATTGCATAAAATGTGGTCACAACTTTTGATAAATTAGCGCAAATTGATAAGTCGCATTTTTTCCGTGCGTTATCAACATTTTAATACGCGTAGTAGTTTGTATGCATTAAACCCATCTGGCAAGTCTATCTCTCAATTGTAATGCTAAAAACTGTAATGAAATATCGAAGCTAAATCTAAGCATCTAAATTTATGCAATAAACACAGGTTATAAACATTAAATTCAAATTTCAAAATAAGCAAACCTGATGAATTTTTAGCTTTTTCTTATATAAACACAACCGATTTCATGGGGGTTACTCTAAACAAACCTAAGGAAATAAAATAAAACCACAAAAACAAGGAACGTTTTGAACACAGATGGTCAAAAAATCTAAATCGGAGGTAAACGCGTATTTGATCACCGTCAGGTACTGGTAAGGTTTCCTCTAATTATGAGATATCTCGTCTATCAGATTGATATAAATGTTCTTCTTATGACGAAATAAATCGTTGAGACAACTACCAGGAGGATTAGAAATTGTTTGCCAATTTCATGGGGGTTACTCTAAACAAAACTAAGGAAATAAAATAAAACCACAAAAACAAGGAACGTTTTGAACACAGATGGTCAAAAAATCTAAATCAGAGGTAAACGCGTATTTGGTCACCGTCAGGTACTGGTAAGGTTTCCTCTAATTATGAGATATCTCGTCTATCAGATTGATATAAATGTTCTTCTTATGACGAAATAAATCGTTGAGACAACTACCAGGAGGATTAGAAATTGTTTGCCAATTTCATGGGGGTTACTCTAAACAAACCTAAGGAAATAAAATAAAACCACAAAAACAAGGAAAGTTTTGAACACAGATGGTCAAAAAATCTAAATCGGAGGTAAACGCGTATTTGGTCACCGTCAGGTACTGGTAAGGTTTCCTCTAATTATGAGATATCTCGTCTATCAGATTGATATAAATGTTCTTCTTATGACGAAATAAATCGTTGAGACAACTACCAGGAGGATTAGAAATTGTTTGCCTATTTCATGGGGGTTACTCTAAACAAACCTAAGGAAATAAAATAAAACCACAAAAACAAGGAACGTTTTGAACACAGATGGTCAAAAAATCTAAATCGGAGGTAAACGCGTATTTGGTCACCGTCAGGTACTGGTAAGGTTTCCTCTAATTATGAGATATCTCGTCTATCAGATTGATATAAATGTTCTTCTTATGACGAAATAAATCGTTGAGACAACTACCAGGAGGATTAGAAATTGTTTGCCAATTTCATGGGGGTTACTCTAAACAAACCTAAGGAAATAAAATAAAACCACAAAAACAAGGAACGTTTTGAACACAGATGGTCAAAAAATCTAAATCGGAGGTAAACGCGTATTTGGTCCCCGTCAGGTACTGGTAAGGTTTCCTCTAATTATGAGATATCTCGTCTATCAGATTGATATAAATGTTCTTCTCATGACGAAATAAATCGTTGAGTCAACTACCAGGAGGATTAGAAATTGTTTGCCAATTCACAGAATTCGATACCATTTAATTGTAAACACGAAATTAAAAGAATCTATTTTGAAAGTCCATTATACCGTTAATGAGTTCTAGCTCAATGGCGATGATTTGTAATGATTTGTACGTATTAATAAGACTTTACGGAAGAGTCAAATAATACGCAAATATTAATGTTAGCATTGTATACTATTCGGTTTGCCTAAGAGTTTGTTTAGTCTGAAGGGAAAAAGTAAAATTTCATTGTAATAGAAAACGTAGTTTAAAAATGTATTGATCGTTTTATTCCATTTTCCATTTTTCAAGCAAATTCATAATTCTCCCATCCAGGAGCTTTTAACTTTGTAGACAAATTATTGTTTCTGGTGCTTTTTAGTCTTCCAAGGAATTGAAGGAAGGAATTTTTTAATCAACGTCGCACTATAGCAACTCAGCGAGCTAATGGCGACTCTACGTGTCCTATCCCAAAAGGAAAGATCTCAGGACCACTCGGAATTTTGAACCACAGTCAGATTACTATGTCACCTGTTCTTCTGAAAAGAACGACCTACACAATTTGAAATGGAATAATATACATTTGGGTCGTATGCCATTTTTTAAGGGATGTCTCAAGTAAAACAATTTGGGAATTCCGTTTTGTTTTGACCAAGTACATTATGCCACTGTCCGCTGTGTCAAAGCACTCCTGATGTTGTCTTAATGAAATCGTCATGTTGGATTTACTGCTGTTTATCTAGAAAATGTATTTACATAGTGCGGGTACCTTATCCGAAGCTGATATGCATGAACGATGAAGAATAGTTCTGTGTATCCTGCGTCTGGTCAGCCAAAGGAACTGATCAAAGTCAACGCTACACTGCTTTTTGATTTGGATGCAACTCTATTCGATGCATGAGTAAGCAAATACGAGTAATGTTGCGGAAAATGGGGTGACCGTTGCTTTTAGAGCTTCGAATAGTCTTCGGAAAACATCGATTTGTCTGTATTTTGTGCTTGGTTGGGTTTTATGGCGCAAGGGTCATATTTGGCCATACAGGGAAACTTCGATAATCACTCCTTTAACCGTCAGTTTATGTTAGCCGTCAGTCCGTTATTCAGAAACATTGCCGATCAGAGAGCACGAGTCTCGAAGAAACAAAAGAAAATTACAGACTATTTTAAAATTTGAATATGTATATACGTCTAAAGCGTTTTATTATTCATTCGTTTGGAATGGATGGGGTGGGTAGTTGGTGAAGGTTTATCTGTTATCCGTATATTCGATAAACCGTCAGGATCCCGACCCTGACAGTTAATCGAAGTTTCACTGGAGTTCACTAGGCGTAAGACATACAATACACCAAGTTATGGGTATTCTCACACTAGGAATACACAAATGTGTACACCCAGGAGGAATCAAGTCTGATAGAAATCGAACCTATGCCCCATAAAACTAGGTTATCGTTTGTGCGGTGGGTGAACCACTGGGATACGACTGCCTGTACGAAGTCTGATAAAATCTCTAAATAATTCTAATCGAAATTGATTTAATCACTTGTAAAATAAATTGAGCGTTTTAGGTGATGTTTGGTAGTGAGGCCCTTTAAATAAATGCAAGTATTATTAAATTGTGCTGTATGGAAATATCGTCACAAATACAAAACATCGATCTAAAAGTTGCTTTTTTCAGGAGAGCGAAAAAACTAATAGTTTTCCTCATGATTTGATTCTATTTTTTTTTGTATACACTTGGTTGTACTTTTATTGGATCAGCTGATGACATAAGAGGTTTTGCCACAAGTTGGAAATCAGAAATTGCCACACAGCAATAAAAAAAGAAAAAATGAAATGTTTATAGAAATATATATATATATATATATATATATATATATATATATATATATATATATATATATATACGTATAACAAAAATATCGATTGGTGGATAGGAAAATTATGTATAGAATAGAAAATGATTAAATTTCAGAACAATTGAATGATTTATTTCAGAGTTACAGTAACGAGCTCAATAAGGTGTTGACCCGCCTCTAGCCTGGATGCAAGCTGCCACACGGCGTGGCATAGACCGATAAAGCTCCCGGATGGTCTCCTGCGGTATTTCTTGCCATATTTGCTCCAATTGTCGGACTACGTCATCAACATTCCCTACCGGATGCAGTTCTCCGATTTGCCCAACGATGCGATTTGTGTGATTCTCCGATTTGTCCAACCTGCTTCTTTCAATCCAATGATACGACCTCTTTCAAACTCTGAAAGTTGCTTGTAAAGAGCTCGAATCCTGCGGCGATGCAATTTTTCAGTCGGTGAAAGGTATCCTAAATCGCAATGCAGCAGAAATTCTTGTTCCGATGCGCTGGAGATCGCACTGTTCATTCATTGGACACCAAACTTTAATCATTTGCATATTTGGTCAAAGCATTTTTGTATTCGAAATTTCAAAGCAATCGGATGATTCCTTCTTGGTGTGTCGATTTTTTTTGTTATAGAATTAGACAACTCAAAATACAAATTACTACATTCTAGTTCCAACATAATCGATCTACACCCCTGTATAATATACTAAATATTACTACTAAAGCGATCGATGCAAGGGAGGATATTAAACCATTGTAAATAAATGGTTTAATATCCTCCATAACCCCACAGGTATTTGGCAATTACATCTGCATTAAATGTGGATGGGTTCACTTTAATCATCAACCACTTTACACATTCCACCATGCCACCATGTAAAGCTTGTATCTCAACCCGAAGATCCATGATACATAACCGCATGCAATGCTTCATGCATCGCTTGCACTATCTCTCAACACCTGCTATATATCCTTCGAATTCTTCAGATAGGGTGGGAGCGGGTATTGACATGTCCCAGTAAACGCCCGCGAGCCATTTTCGTATCGACTCCATCGAATGAATCGATATGGAGGAGGCATGTCTTATCGATATGGCCGATAATTCTGGATTATAGCAGTATCGCCACATTGGACAGTGGAGTCGACGAAATAGTTCTTGGAAGTGCAGTGCGATGTTTGAGACAGTTCTCTGTTTGATGGATTATGGGCGGTGCTTGACAAAATATAATCTGTGCTTTGGGGGAGAGATTCATCAGTGTTTAATGAAGCTGTAGAATTTGGGGGACTCGATTCTAGTGTTAGCAAGGGTGATCATCTCGGTAGGTAGTAAATTAGCGTTGCACTGGAGCAACACGATGTGCTATTGGCGACGGTTCCTGATCAATCCCCAATGGTCGATTGAGTTTGGGGTTTTATGGCGCAAGGCCATATTTGCCCATATTGTGCTAGACACGACATACAATAACAAGTAATAGACATATAATATAAACGTTTTACAGTCAGAAGAGAGAAGTACAACCATCGAGGAATGCACCTGACATAAATCGAAAATACGCAACCAACAACTCGAATAGTGCTAGCGGAGTGGGCATACCCACTGATCAACGACGTCCCACATAGTCACAAAGGGGAAGATGGAAGGACAACGCCTCGTTATTTTTTAAACAGACAGATAACAGGACCTCAGCTGTCACTCTAATTTTCCACGCCACGCCCGCTTGAAGACGTTTGCTGCCACGTCAGATGTAACGTGCACCAGTCTCCATGTACACGATGGTATTTGGCTGGACCGAGTCTCGAACTCGCAACTCTTCGGATACTAACCTGTCGCTCTTTTAACTGGGCTTCCGCGACCCAGGTTTGATAACGGAATTTGATTAAATAAAACGCCATGTGTGAATTACCATATAATTTAAAATTAAGTATACCTATAATTTACACTTTTAATCATAGTGATAAAATTTAACGAAGCATCTGATTAAGAACGTGGAAGTTCTACGATGGTGAATCGCTACAGTAAGTAAAAATCCAATGTTATGACAAAAAATGTTTTTGATTCCTTAAATTTGGAAATGTTTTGGTCTGTTGAAGTTAAACACTCTATCCCTTGTAAGTCCTAGATTGTAGACTCAAATATGCTCATGTTAGTGTGTTGTATAAGTTTGGATAGCGTGGTGTTGTCCTCGGAATACTCCCTTCAGGTTTGAACGAGGAAAATCAGCAGTAGACAGTTGTTTTGCTCCTGTGCGACGTTATTAAAAATATCAACCAACCTACCTATGTTCAAAGGACATACTTAGGATGCGTTAAGCAACGTAAATATACAAATATACTCGGAAACATATACTGATAAAGAAGAGAAAAGTACAGTGAAACTTCGATTAACCGTCAAGGTTCGGACCGATGCGATTAATCGCATAGATGGATAACAGAAAAATCTTATACACCCCTCCCCCATAAATTCCATATGAACGAATGATAAAAAATGCACGTTTTTTACTGGAAAGGCACTGTATATACGTGTATTTTATTTTACAGAAACAGAAAATGTACAATTTACATTAAATAATTTACATTATCTCCTCTAAACATTAAAACAAAGATGACTTTTCGCGGCAATCTGATAACTGTACATAGATTTTAGCATGCATGAATAAGTATAAAGTACTGATAACTTATCATATTTAATTTATTAACTTTAAAAAAGGTACTTACAGATGACACGTGAGGTAAGGTAATTTTAATTAGGTTGGTTGGTTGGTTTTTTATAGCATAAGGGCCAGATTTCGCCATTCTGCGCCAAACAATAACTAGTTCGTAATTGGTTTTTAACTAGAACGAGTTAAAAAGCCATGTAATAAAATTCAGTACAATTGTGTGGGAGCTGTGGTTGATTATGAAATCTAAATATAGTTTGCGAAACCAATGTCAGTAAGTAATAAAAATAAATTCTTATGATATCGGTCCATCAACAAGTATGTTAAGGTAATAAGGGAGTTACTAAATTTGTTTAGTCTATGATAATTAAAATTCGACATTCTGTCAAAATGTGCTTTATGGAAAAAAGACTATTGCACGATGAGCATAAAGGAGACGGTTCTCCCAGCAGTAAATGTTTATGGGTAAAAAAGGAATGCCCAATTCGGAACCTTGTTAGTTTTACGTGATTATTTCTGTTTAAGTTTGTTTTGATGAATCCCTTTATAGATGGTTGAATATCATGAAGTTTGTTATGATTTTTCAAATCCCAAGTGGATGAAATGATGGCATGGGTTACACTATCAATGTCGTGTATCGGGACATTACTATACATAATCTATGTTGTGTTTTTGGCTATTAAATCTGCTTTCTCATTGCCCCGGATTCCTACATGCCCAGGGATCCAATAAAAGAATATCTGAAATTTCTTTTTTGTTAATGTGTTATGACCAAATGTATTGCATTTAAAACCAAAGGATGATGTTATGTGCATAGTTTAATTAGGCTTCGATGCTATTTTTAGAATCGTAATTTTAGTTTAACGTCGTGCAAGAGCAACACAGTGGGCTATTAACGACGGTCCGGGATCAATCCCCTATGATATCAAGATCCAAGAACAATACCATGTAATTTTGAACCTCGGTCAGATGGCGAGGCAACACCTGAGCCAGCACCCCTCTGTCCAATCTTCAACACCAACCCAACGTGAAGACTTTCGGCCACGGCAGATTTAAGATGCACCAGCCGCCTTTACACCATACCCTTACACGCATCCAAGCACTGACCCGGATTCAATCAGACAATTGTTAGGAAGGTTAGGCAGTATAGTTATATGTACAGGGAATTATTGACTGGATCTACGAACTGAAATAGATGATTTAGGGAAATTAACGTTATTATGTTTATATTTTAACAATTATAAAATTAATCACATGCACATTACGTTCTCCTACATCATTAATACATATTATGCATTCGTGATAGGACTTATAGATGCATAGTCGACCTATGGAATTAACTAGGGGTTGATTTCGTAAGTCATAATTTAACGCTCGAATGGTTTTCGAAAAGCTGAGGTTTGATGAACCAGTTTTCGTTGAGATCGTTAAGATATACACTCGCACGGAGATTTATCGTTGTATGATTGTATATATATATATATATATATATATAACAAACTCGATACTGAATTGAAGACAGCTTAACAATTTAATCTATATTCCCTTTATGAACACCTTATGAGAATTAGCTTAATAATTTGATGTTCTGTTCTTGAAATACCTACTATACTGATTAGATTGTATGATTTGACTTGATTGGATTGGATTTAACTCTAAAGTAGTTTTGACTAGATACCATAACGATCCTTTCACTGATGATTAAGGCATGAGAACACGGTAGATACCTTATTTTAAAATGTGATATCGAAAAATTGTAATGATATTTTTATGTTTAGTGTTATTAAACAATAGGGTGGGCCGAAAAACATTTTTTTTCGAAATCGCTATTCTAATAGTGCGGAAAGGGTTCTCTATGGGTTCAATAAACACGGTATAAAATATTTTTTTGATTGGATAATATCTTCTGCCCCCGCATCGCACTTGGATTTTGGAAATTTGGTTAAAATTTGGCAATTTTTAGTCGGCGTAGGAAATATAATTATTTTTACTATTGCTATTCTAATAGTGCGGAAGAGGTGCCCACTGGGTTCAATAAGAAAGGTGTAAAATATTTTTTCGATCGAATAATATCTTCTGTTCCCGCATCGCAATTGAAATTTTGCTATTTTTGAAGAAAAGTTCTCTTTTTCTCGTCTTTTCATGCTCCCTGTATCTGACAGGAAGTGAAAGGAGGGAAGGCTGTTCACAGTTCACATTCCTCTGCAGATATATCTGTAGTAGGTTTAAATCTGGTCATTTACAAACTATCGACATCGAACCGTTTAATATCTCTTACTGATCATAAGTACCAACAATTAACTAACTCCGTTTGTATCTAAATCATCACAAATGCGACTTGGCCTCCCTTCAACTGCTATGGTTACCGACAGGTTTGGAGTCCGGACCGGGCTTCAATTGCTTCAAGTGTTCAGGACTCATAACTAGAAACAACTCAGATTTGGTGGTTGACAAAAACAAGCTGCGAAGGGAAAAGGCTAAAGTTAGAAAGGATTTAAAATTTCAAGTCTTAAAGCAAAGATCGGGCATTACCGTTGAAGGGGCTGTACTTCGATGGTCGTAAAGATTCTACATTCATAGAGGAGAGAGTACATACTAAAAGATACACGAGAAAAGCAAAAGAAGAACATTTATCTCTTATTGAAGAACCGGGTTCACGTTATATCACTCATTTGAGTCCATCATTTGGCACCGCAAAACAGATTTCCGCAACTATTATCGGATATTTTGAAGGGATCACAAGAGATCTTCCACAGCTTCTGGCAATTGGCTATGACTGCACATCTGTTAATACCGAATGGAAATACGGTGTAATTTGGTTTTTGGAATTGAGACTTGGTAAACTTCTGCAGTGGGTAATATGTTTCCTGCATTTTAATGAACTAACTCTGAGGCATCTGTTTGAAACGTTGGATGGGCCAATAAATGGTCCAAAATCATATTTTGGTAATATTGAGTATGCGCTCCTTACAAGTGAAACTTTGCCAGTGACAACTTTCGAAATTATTGACGGCGAGTAACCAGCAACTGATAGACGTGACTTAAAGCAAGGATCGAATGTACTTATAGAAAAAAATCAAGCGGTGCGATTGGGTAATTGTTCTGATGAACTGGGTAGACGCAGTCCTGGTCCATTATCACATTCACGCTGGCAAACAACAGCGAACAGAGTTCTAAGACTATATGTTAGTTCTCCAGATCCTTCTTTGAAATTGAAACAAATCGCTGAGTTTGTTATGAAAGTTTACACTGCAAACTGGTTTTATATAAAGTCTAAACATTCGCTGAAAGATGGAGCTAAGCATGTGTGGAATACTATTTCTAGATTCAGGTATTCATCTCAAGACCTCAAGGACGTCGTTGATGGTGTAATGTGTAGAAATTCGTTCTTTGCTCATCCTGAGAATATCTTGCTGTGTATGTTGAAAGATGAAAGACCGCACATCAGAGAACTTGCTGCACGACGTATAATTAAGTCTAGAGAGTCGTCTTCCAATGTAAAGTCAGTACATGTATTTCTCCCACCAAAACTGAATTTTGAAGCTGCTGACTATAAGGAATTGATTGACTGGTCATCAATTACTATTACTTCGCCACCAATCCTCCGTGATATAAACACTGTCGTATTTAGTTCCATTGTGCATGATAAGAAAAACCCAGAATGGGACTTAGTTCACTTCCCATGTCACACGCAGGCAGTTGAACGGTGTGCCAAGTTAGTGGCAGAAGAAACCCCTGAGGTTTATGGGTTTCAATGTAGAGACGGGTTCATTAGATCCACATTCCTTTCCTGATTTATTATGCCTGAATTCGACCATATGGCTGATTTCAAGCCTCTTCCTGCTGATTAAGTGTAAGTAAACTCTTGGTATTGGCATACCATAACATTCTATGGTTACTATATTCTTAACAAATATTATATTAATATATTACAACTCGGCAATTATTTAATAATTTTCAGGAAATATAATAAAAAGTAAAATACAATACAGCAATTAAAAAGTTTTTGTACCCATCTATTTTTCGTGTTTGATTTATTTCTATAACATATAAAAAAGTGCAATTTTCTTCAAAAACTGCAAAATTTCAATTGCGATGCGAAAACAGAAGATATTATTCGATCGAAAAAATATTTTACGCCTTTCTTATTGTACCCAGTGGGCATCTTTTCCGCACTATTAGAAAAGCAATATTGAAAAATAATTACATTTCCTACGCCGAGTAAAAATTGCCAATCTTTACCCAAATTTCCAAAATCCAAGTGCGATTCGGGGGCAGAAGATATTATCCAATCAAAAAAATATTTTACACCGTGTTTATTGAACCCAGAGAGAACCCTTTTCGCACTATTAGAATAGCGATTTCGAAAAAAAGTGTTTTTCGGCCCACCGTATTAAACAATAGCATTGGCCTACACATATTTAAAATATGTATTGATAATTTTATAAAAATGATAATTAGGTGTGAAGTTTAAAGAAATTTGTCAACTTTAAATGTGCTACATAAGAATCTGTTCAACCCATTTGGAAAATGATGCTACCAAAATAAACTACATGGGTTTTCTAAGGAATGAACTAGAATTAAAAGGATATTAAAATAAACAGAAATTTTACAAGCAATTGAACAATGAACACAATATTTTTGATAATTTTACAGTCATATTTCTTACATAAATGGCCATAACTTAAAAACTTTTCAATTCAGCTTAATTATTTTCTAGTTCATTCCCTAGACAACATTATAAAGAATAAGTTCTCAAGGTTTTACTAGAATCTATCTATAACATTTTGTATTATAACATTTGAAGTGAGAAAATAATACATAAATATTAATTTAAAGTAAAAAAAAAATTGTTTGAAGTGTATCGATTGCTCTCTCTCTCTCTTGATTTTACTGTAAGTGTAAACTGTTTTGGTCTTCACTTCTCTTTAAAAATATTCACAAGATTTCTAAAAGAGAAACCATTTAAACATTTAAGAAAACTATGTAAAACATATTTGAAAAAAAAAATTAAATTTTAAATTAAAATTTTTTAAACAGGTTTTTGGTTATTTAACGGCAATTTCCATTGTTTTCCAAATCTACTTACAGTTTTACCGCCTTGATTAAAATTAATATCTGAAACGAATTAACCTAAAGAAAAAATCGAATACATTTTGGAAAGTCAAATAAAATGAAAAACTTTTTTAGAATATTTGGTAAAAAATGACATTTTTAACGTGTTCGGATACTTTAAAGGTGACTGGCTACTGTTCCAACTGTCTTAGAACTATTTCAAGTGTACTTATAAACATTTTTAAGCATAGTGATATTGTGTCTATTAACTACGTATAAAACTATATAGGTAAGTATGTTAATTAACGTCGCACAGCGACAACACCACGGCCTACTGGTGGCCTGTAGGAATCAAACCTTAGTGAAATACCTGAGTAGAGCACCACATAATTGTGAACCATTTCAGATGACACGGTCATGCCCGATCTGGCACCCCACTCTACAAATTTCCACACCACACCAACGTAAGGACACTTGAGGCACTAACATATGAGCTCCTTTTGTACACGATTGTGTTTGGTTGGATTCGAACTCACAAACCTTCAGCTGCTGGTCTGCTAAACTTTCAATCAGACTACTTCGGCTACCGAACAAACTATGATGTAAGTGAATGTATTTTCGGCTATAAATCTACTAACTGTAACCATGAATGGAATCGAAGTAATTAATTTGGTGGACAAATAATTTTAGGAGTATAAAAAGAGTGTTATTTTGTGTTTGTGTGGTTTTTCAATGTCCTTAGTTTACAAATAAATGTCTAGAAGCATTCGTCTTCGTGTGTATAACCAAAAATACTACCAAAGAGGTTACCTCCAAAGATGTTTGAACCAAACTCTCGATGAGCAAGACCTGGCCGTTTTCTAGTGATAAGATCTCTACTGTCATACATTACCAATTTTTTTTATGACATTTTAATGTTCTGGTTAGTTTGCTTCCATTGACTATATATCTCGTCTCAACTGTTAGTGGTTTTGTTCATGACGAGATATCTCGTCTCAACTGTTAATGGTTTTGCTAATGACGAGATAGCTCGTCTCAACTGTTAGTTGTTTTGCTAATGACGAGATGTCTCGTCTCAACTGTTAGTGGTTTTGTTAATGACGATATTTCTCGTCTCAACTGTTAGTGGTTTTGCTAATGACGAGATGTCTCGTCTCAACTGTTATTGGTTTTGCTAATGACGTGATGTCTCGTCTCAACTTTTAGTGGTATTGCTAATGACGAGATGTCTCGTCTCAACTGTTAGTGGTTTTGCTAATGACGAGATGTCTCGTCTCAACTATTAGTGGTTTTGTTAATGACGATATTTCTCGTCACAACTGTTAGTGGTTTTGCTAATGACGAGATGTCTCGTCTCAACTGTTAGTGGTTTTGCTAATGACGAGATGTCTCGTCTCAACTGTTAGTGGTTTTGTTAATGACGATATGTCTCGTCTCAACTGTTATTGGTTTTGCTAATGACGAGATATCTCGTCTGGACTGTTAGTGGTTTTGCTAATGACGAGATATCTCGTCTTAACTATTAGTGGTTTTGCTAATGACGAGATGTCTCGTCTCAACTATTAGTGGTTTTGCTAATGACGAGATATCTCGTCTGGACTGTTAGTGCTTTGCTAATGACGAGATGTCTCGTCTCAACTGTTTGTGGTTTTGTTAATGACGCTATATCTCGTCTCAACTGTTAGTGGTTTTGGTAATGACGAGATATCTTGTCTCTACTGTTAGTGGTTTTGTTTATGACGAGATATCTCGTCTGAACTGTTAGTGGTTTTGGTAATGACGATATATCTCGTCTCAACTGTTAGTGGTTTTGCTAATGACGATATATCTCGTCTCAACTGTTAGTGGTTTTGCTAATGACGAGATGTCTCGTCTCAACTGTTAGTGGTTTTGTTAATGACGATATGTCTCGTCTCAACTGTTAGTGGTTTTGCTAATGACGAGATGTCTCGTCTCAACTATTAGTGGTTATGCTAATGACGAGATATCTCGTCTGGACTGTTAGTGCTTTGCTAATGACGAGATGTCTCGTCTCAACTGTTTGTGGTTTTGTTAATGACGATATATCTCGTCTCAACTGTTAGTGGTTTTGGTAATGACGAGATATCTTGTCTCTACTGTTAGTGGTTTTGTTTATGACGAGATATCTCGTCTGAACTGTTAGTGGTTTTGCTAATGACGATATATCTCGTCTGAACTGTTAGTGGTTTTGCTAATGACGAGATATCTCGTCTCAACTGTTAGTGGTTTTGCTAATGGCGAGATGTCTCGTCTCAACTGTTAGTGGTTTTGCTAATGGCGATATATCTCGTTTCAACTGTTAGTGGTTTTGCTAATGACGAGATATCTCGTCTCAACTGTTATTGGTTTTGCCAATGACGAGATGACTCGTCTCAACTGTTAGTGGTTTTGCTGATGACGAGAGGTCTCGTTTCAACTGTTAGTGGTTTTGCTAATGACGAGATATCTCGTCTGAACTGTTAGTGATTTTATCTAATGACGAGATGTCTCGTCTCAACTGTTTGTGGTTTTGTTAATGACGATATATCTCGTCTCAACTATTAGTGGTTTTGCTAATGACGAGATATCTTGTCTCAACTGCTAATGGCGAGATATCTCTTATTATCTGCTAGTTGTTTTGCCAATGATGAGACATCTCGTTTCATCTGTTAATGGTTTTGCTAGTGACGAGATAACTCGTCTTGACGACTAGGTGGTTTAATGCAGTCGTACAGACACTCTTTTCATCTGGAAAGTGACTAGTCTTCCTTTCCAGGTAAACTAGAAGCCGTTTCGTTACAAGGCAGTCTCTCGACGTAATTTAAAAGAAATTTACAGATATATTTATCGAAACATGAAAAACATGGAATACAAAACTGAAAAGTAAAGCATACGTAAAGTGTTTGAAGATCACCTTTTATCTACAAAATGTCGCCCAATATGCATAGAAAATCATTTAATTTATCATTTGGATACCTTGTATTGAATTTTAATCTCGGAACATTCTAAATCAATATTTGGCAATAGATTTGTTTAAGTCTATATAAATGTTTATTGGCACGATCTTCAAACACGAGAAAAGTTAATTTAATGTACTTTACCTTTTATTCTGTATTTTATTCATTACGAAAGTAAAATTTTCACTACTCACCTAAAAGAAAAACATTTTATTAATAAATTAGCTCTCAGAAATATTTTGAGAATGCATAAAACATGTTTAACATTACTGTGCGATCATGCATATCATGTTAAAATATTTAAATGTTTAAAAACCTATTATAAAAACGCATTCACACACACACTATGCATACGTGTATTATTCATAGATTATGCATCGATACAAGTACGTAACAGTTGTATAGTAAATGTATTAAAATAAAAAAATATTATTTCGTAAAATTCATCAATTAACGCTTGAATGGGTTCTGTTACACTAAGTGTGATTGAACCAGTCATAGTTAATATAATCTCGTACATTCGTACGGAGATGAAACATTATAGTGCTTCCAATAATTAGAATAATTCGAAAATATTTTTTCTAATGAAAGGATCAATCGAAAGTTTCCAAAGATGTAATTATATTCTAAGTGCTGGAATGATTCTATTCAAAGGGCTAGAATGATTCCATTCGAAGGGTTAGAATGATTCCATTCGAAGGGCTAGAATGATTCTATTCGAAGGGCTAGAATGATTCGATTCTAAGAGATCAAATAATTTTATTCTGAGGTATCCATCATTATTTCCTTATGTATAGAATGACTATCCTAAGGACTAGAATGAGTATTATAAGGACTAGAATAAGTATCCTTATTACTAGAATGAGTATCCTAAGGGATATAATGATCATATTCTAAGGAATAGAATACATTTCTCAAGGAATATGATGAGTTTTATAAGGAATATGATGAGTTTTATAAGGAATATGATGAGTTTCCAAACGAATATAATGATTCTATCCTAAGGTAATGATCAATAAAGAATATTAACAAAGAAATATATTATCAGGAAAGTACCAATATGTTCTGTTCAAAGGATTCACTTTCAAAGATTTGTCAGTATTATACAAATAAAGGATTATATTCTTAGGAAAGTAACAATAGAATCTTTCCAAAGAAATATATTCTTAAGAAAAGATCAACAGAAGAACTATACTTCAGAAAGAAACAATATAATATTTCTAACGATTGAAATAATCCATGAATTGTTTCATCCAATAGGCGTGGTTATTCTTCATTTAAGTAAGCTATGAGGCAAAAACAACACTTCGGAAATCTGTTTGGACATTCTTAAATTAAATATTCAAAAGAATTCTGAAAGTACAGAACTTTAAATATGAGCTGTGGCAAAAAATATCTAATCCAAGTACAAGAACACAGAAACATTTTTCAGATCCATTATAAGGATACAAGACCACGAAACCACGAAATCCACAAGACCACGAAAACAAGCCTACAAATTCGTAATACTTGCCAAAATACTAGTATGAAATGACTTGACCCATAAAGATAAGAAATTACTCATTTTCCAGTGTGGTCAAACGATTAATTTAAATGGCATGGTCCGTTAGAGAAAATAAAAATAAAAGAACAATGCTGAACGAAAAGCATAGCTAGTAAACATTGGTTGAACTCTTTTATATTATTTTTATGATGTAGAATAATGCATATACACTCGATAACAAAAAAATCGACGCACCAAGAAGTAATTATCCGATTGCTTTGAAATTTCGTATGCAAAAATGTTTTGACCAAATATGCAAATGATTAAAATTTGGTGTCCAATGAATGAATACTGCGATCTCCAGCGCATCGGAACTGCGCATCCAGCAGATGTATATAAGGAGTTGTTCTTGAACTGCTGTTAAAGGTTTCTGCTGCGTTGCGATTTAGGATACCTTTCAACGACTGAAAAAATGCCTCGCCGCAGGATTCGAGCTCATTACGAGCAACTTTCAGAGTTTGAAAGAGGTCGTATCATTGGATTGAACGAGGCAGGTTGGGCAAATCGGAGAATCGCTCGTCATGTGAGTCGAAGCGATGCGGCGATTAGAAGATGCTGGCAAGAGTGGGTGGACAATGGCAGATTTCAGCGTCATGATGGTAGCGGTCGACGTAGGGTCACAACAGATCGCGAGGACAGAGTGATTGTAAGATCAGCTGTCACAGCGCCTGATTCATCGCTATCAACCATCAATCGTGCGACCCACACACGAGTTTCCACCATGACCATTCACAGATGGCTGAGAGAGCGAAATCTACGCCCGTACCGACCGTTACACCACCTGCCACTCACACCTGCACACTGTAGAGCCAGATTACAGTGGTGCTTGGCTCGATCAGGCTGGAATGATGCTGACTGGGGAAGTATAGTCTTTAGCGACGAATCCCGCTTCCAACTGTGTCCTGACGATCATCGGAGACGTTTCTGGAGACGCCCAGGGCAGAGTGCCGATCCTATTTTCATTATTGCACGCCACACGGGCCCTCAACGAGGAGTTATGGTCTGGGGTGCCATTTCCCTTGATAGCCGGATCCATTTGGTCGTCATTAGAGGTACACTTACTGCACAGCGGTACGTAAACGACATTCTGAGACCTGTTTTGCTACCGTTCCTTTCGCAGTACCCTGGGCTTATTTTTCAGCAAGACAATGCCAGACCACATACGGTACGTGTTGCTATGAGCTGTCTTCAAGCTTGTCAAACACTTACTTGGCCAGCCAGATCATCAGATCTCTCTCCCATCGAGCATGTCTAGGATATGATGGGAAGGCGACTGCATCCGGTAGGAAATTTTGATGACGTAGTACGACAATTTTAGCAAATTTTGCAAGAAATACCGCAGGAGACCATCCGGGAGCTTTATCGGTCTATGCGACGCCGTGTGGCAACTTGCATCCAGGCTAGAGGTGTGTCAACACCTTATTGAGCTCGTTACTGTAACTCGGAAATAAATCATTCAATTGTTCTGAAATTTTTTATTCAATTATTCTGAAATTGTAATCATTTTCTATTCTGTACATAATTTTCATATCCACCAATCTTTGCTTCCATCGGACAACTCCTTCTTGGTGCGTCGATATTTTTTGTTATAGAGTGTATAAATATTAAGGACATTTGTTAAGTTTAACTGTTCTGCCCCGTTTGTTGATCAACTAAATATAAATCAAGTTGGAATGATTATTATAAGTATTTATTTTCATCAGTATTTTGAAAACCTGTAAATAAGACCATCTACGTTCACTAAAAGTACATCATATTATAATAGAGTCTTACTGATCTACATAATACTGCACTCCATGTTACTTTTTTATAGTCTTGATTAAATTCCCTTATCTCATTAGATGTATCAACAAGATATCTCGTGAATTTCGCCAAAAACGAGATACCTCTTTGAGACAAAACTGCCCGATTAATCCAAAGAGAGTGAAGATCCAAGTAGAAAAAAAGCTGTCCCTTGACCAGAAAGACCAGACCAACCAATCTGGTGGTTAAGGTGTTAGCAAACAGATCGGAAGATTCCCGGTTCGAATACGGTTCAGATCAGGTATGTTTGTAAGCTTATGGTGAAAAGGTCCTGCTGGTGCACCTTAAAGTTCTCGTGGCCGAAAGTCCTCACGAAACGGGGTGGGTTGGTGTTGCCTCGTCGTCTAACCGTTCTTCAAAATTACGTGGTACTGTCCTCCGATCTTTCCCTTAGGGGATTGATCCCGGACCGTCGTCAATAGCCCGTTATGTTGCCCTAGCAAAACGTGAATTAAAAAAAGGATCAAATTACTAATTACCTTGACAGGTACTTAATTAATGTCGCACTGGAGCAACACATCGGGCTAGTGGCATTTATCCGGGATGCGATTTTCCAAACCCTCATAGGTACTACAACTGGGGGCGGGGCTAACCGTAACGGCCAATAATCGCGAGCGCTGGATAGGAATCTCCTTTACTACTCTAAAGACAACTGAAATCCTGTCTGATCCTGTTTGCAGTGTAATAAATGAAACATGTTAAATAATTTTTCTGTTTTCTTCTTTTCTTTTCAGATCCATGGCTATGGGTGGGTAGAGGTGGGAGAGCCGAAAATTGTATCCTTTTATTATATAAGTTAATAATTATATAAGTTAGTGTTTTATGTATGCTTTTTGTTACATCAGAATGGTCCTAAACCAGGGGTGGATACGACACCATCCTCCTAAAGCAAAGGGGACGGCAGAGGGGCGGAAAAATATCAGCTGGTAGTGAGTTCAGGAGTGGTTCTTAGATTATTTATGTAAAATCAACGGAAGCTTGGAAAAATATAAAAAGGGTATTAAAAATTAGGAAAAGTAATTTAGAATCAAAAGGAATTAAATTGGAGTTTTTTTAAATATAATTTAGAGGATCTAAAAATTTTTCCGCCAGCTGGGTTCGAACTCGAGAAGTCATCCTCCGCTGCCGACGCTAATCTGAAGGTTGGTGACTTTAGCCATTAGGCCATCGTTGCTTCTCGAAAAGAAGCTCTTTAAAAGAAGACATCATTTTATATTTGGTTGATTTCAGTCTCATTGGCCGTTATGGTTAGCCCCGCCCCCAGTTGTAGTATCTATGAGGGTTTGGAAAATATCATCCGGGATCGAATTCAATCCGAGTACAACACCGCGTAATTTTGAACCACGCGCAGATGTCGAGGTCACAACTGAACTGGCACCCCACTCTCCAAACTTCTACACCAACCCAAAGTAAGGTATTTTGGATACAACAGATGTAAGGTGCAGCAGCCACCTCACACCATAAGCTTTCAAAATTCCACTGACCCGGATACGAAGCAGGAACTTTAACGTCCTCCGGTTGGTAATCCGTTATTTTTCCAATAGGGCTACCACGTTTCCCCTTGCACAGAACTGGTAAACGTTTTGAATAGGGTTTTCCCTGGAAAAGGGTAGCCACTACAGGACAACTGTCGAACCACCAGGAGGGTTAAGATAGGATCCTTTATTATAAGACATGTCACTTGGGGCTTTTAAAATAACTTCATCTATCTTACCACTAGGAACCGAATGAGAACTTTTAGCTTAAAAGAAATACCTAAAGACGAATATTTTACCTTGTTTATCGAATATGGAATACGTCAGAGGAATCACATCCTACCACGAAAACACTAATGCCATCTATACTTAGATTTAGAAATACTTCTCATATTTTAGTAGGTAGGTATGTCGGTATTTTTAATCAACATCGCACTGGAGCAACACACCTATTTACGAAACTAAAAACCAAATGGGGACTTTTAGTGTATTAAATACCCATAGACGAAAATTTTACCTTTGGTTATCCAATCCGGAATATGTCAGAGGAAGCACATTCTACCACAAAAAACTAGTGTCATCTGTTCTTAGATGTAAAAACACTTCTCATATTTTGGTAAGTAGGTATGAAGGTATTTTTAATAACATCGCACTGCAGCAAGACTCCTATTTACGAAAGTATTAACCAAATGGGGACTTTCAAAGTGAAAGAAATACCCGAAGACTAATATTTTACCTTATTTAATCAAATGTGGAATACGTCAAAGGAAGCCCATTCTGCCACGAAAAATACCAATGACATCTATACTCAGATTTAGAAAAATGTCTTACATGTTGGTAGGTAGTTTTGTAGGTATTTTTAACTAACATCGCACTGGATTAACACACCTATTTACGAGACTAAAACCAAATGGGGACTTTTAGCGTATTAAATACCCATAGACGAAAATTTTACCTTTGATTATCCAGTGTAGAACATGTCAGAGGAAGCACATTCTAGCACGAGAAAACTGGTGCCATCTATTCTTAGATTTAGAAAAACTTCTCGTATTTTGGTAAGTAGGTATGTAGGTATTTTTAATTAACATCGCACTGGTGCAACACAACGGTTGACATTGACTACGGTTTCGGATCAATCTTTCATGGAAAGATCCCAGCACAAAACAACGTAATTTTAAACAATGGTCAATGACGAAGTTTTAACGAACACCAGTCCCCTTTGAATGTTGCGGTCTTAAGTTCATTTCGAACTCGCAACCCTCCGGTTGCTAATGCGTTACTCTTTTAACGGGGCTACCGCCCCGTTAAAAGTATAAGAGCTCAAAATATTAGTATACTTCAGTATAAGAGCTCAAAATATTAGAAATTTTCATTTAAAAAAACAGACAAATAGTGAAGATTTCACTTCTTTCACCCAAATGTTATGGCATGAAAGGTATCGGGGTTCTCTTCAAATGTAATTTATCCCTTTTTTTTACAATAATTTATGTTTAATTCAATTGGCGTTGACCTATCAACCATTATAAATCAATTCAATTTCAATCTTTGGAATTCATATTAGCGATGTGTTGAAATCGTATTCGAGAAGCAAACCAAATTGAAGCCAATTTCGGAATACGTTTCTATTAGAGTACTATCTGTAAATGAAAATAATATTTGTAGCTATCAACACAAAGTTTATTGCTCGTAATTATCAATAGATCACATGAAATGTAGCATTTTGTCTGTCTTATTGTGATTAACATGTGAAAAAAATTCTTTCCTATTGACTTTCCTAGGTCGAAATGCTTACTGGAATTTGTGTAAACTTAAACGTGAAAACATTTTGCATCAGAATACAGAAAGTAGCGTTATTTCTTTGAAAATTTGTGTTCATACATTCAGTATTCCCATTTTGTTTCCTTCACTCCCCCATAAGGTATCCTAAAATATAGAAAACACCATAGATCCATCGATTTCGTGAAAATGCAAACAATAACAGCAGTGTTGCCACTCTCACTAAAACAAAGCCAAACATTGAAACAAAGATTAAAAAAAGATCTAAAGATATTTCTTTCCCTGATCCCTCATCACATTTCTTCGGCTTAAATTATTCCCGAAATATGTTTCCCAGTAAATGTTGAAACAGAAACATAAATACACATGTGCGCTATTAAGCAGATTATGTTTAGAATTCTTAAAAGTAAGAACCGAAATATCATCCCCTCCTATGGAATAAATAATTTAGCCTAGCGACTTCATCCTATAAGACGTTGAGTTAATCCGACATTCAAACATAACGTACTTGGGGGACATTTCAAAGCCTTTGCGAAAAGGATTAGAAAGAAACACACACACACACACACACACACACACACACACATTAAGTCCTGTTAGTATTCCTTATAAACAATACTAATCTCCACTAGGTATCTGGTCGGGATTATTCTGGAGGTTGCCTCGACGAGGTCTCTGGTCGACAAACTCCTGATGGATACCTCGAAGAGGTAAATGGCCGAGACTATCCTCATGGTTGCCTCGACTTGGTATCTGAATGAGATTATCCTTGTGGTTGCCTGGACGAGATATCTGGTTGAGAATATTATGTTGGTTGCCTCGACAACGTATCTGGTCGAGACAATCCTGGTAGTTTTCTACAGTCAAGACTGTCCTGATGGTTGCCTCGATGATGTATCTGGACATGACTATTCTGGCGATTGCCTTGACGAGGTATTTAGCCGAGTCTATCCTGGTGGTTGCCTCGACGAGGTATCTGATTGATAATTTTATGGTGGGTTTCTCGAAGAGCTATCTGATCTATGCAATTTTGATGGTTTCCTAAGATCAAGACTATCCTGATGGTTGCCTTGATGAGATATCTGGACGAGGCAATCCTGGTTTTTGCCTCGATTAGGTATCTGAACGAGACTATTCTGGTTATTGCCTTGACGAGATATCTAGCCGAGTCTATCCTGGTGGTTGCCTCGACGAGGTATCTGATTGATAATTTTATGGTGGGTTCCTGAAGAGCTATCTGATCTATGCAATCTTGATGGTTTCCTAAGATCAAGTCTATACTGATGGTTGTCTTGATGAGATATCTGGACGAGGCAATCCTGGTTGTTGCCTCGATTAGCTATCTGAACGAGACTATTCTGGTTATTGCCTTGACGAGATATCTAGCCGAGTCTATCCTGGTGGTTGCCTCGACGAGGTATCTGATTGATAATTTTATGGTGGGTTCCTGAAGAGCTATCTGATCTATGCAATCTTGATGGTTTCCTAAGATCAAGTCTATACTGATGGTTGTCTTGATGAGATATCTGGACGAGGCAATCCTGGTTGTTGCCTCGATTAGCTATCTGAACGAGACTATTCTGGTTATTGCCTTGACGAGATATCTAGCCGAGTCTATCCTGGTGGTTGCCTCGACGAGGTATCTGATTGATAATTTTATGGTGGGTTCCTGAAGAGCTATCTGATCTATGCAATCTTGATGGTTTCCTAAGATCAAGTCTATACTGATGGTTGTCGATGAGATATCTGGACGAGGCAATCCTGGTTGTTGCCTCGATTAGGTATCTGAACGAGACTATTCTGGTTATTGCCTTGACGAGGTATCTAGCCAAGTCTATCCTGGTGGTTGCCTCGACGAGGTATCTGATTGAAAATTTTATGGTGGTTAACCCGAAAAGCTAGCTGGTCTAGACAATCCTGGTTGTTGCCTCGACGAGGTATCTGGTCTAGACAATCCTGTGGCTGTCTACATTCAGGACTATCCTGCTGGTTACCTCGACGAGGTATCTGGACGAGACAATCCTGGTGATTGCATCAACTAAGTATCTGTTCGATACCCTCCTGGTGGTTGCCCCGGCAAGGTATCTGTTCGATAACATCCTGATGGTTTCCTCGGCGATTTATCTGGTCGAGACAATTCTGGTGGTTGCCTCGGCGAAGTATCTGTTCGATATCATCCTGGTGGTTGCTTTGGTGAGGTATCTGGTCGAGACAATTCTGGTGGTTGCCTACGGTCAGAACTATCCTGATGGTTGCCTTGACGAGGTATCTGAACCATACAATCCTGCTCATTGCCTCGACTAGGTATCTGGCCGAGACTATCCTGGTGGTTGCTTCGACTAAGTATCTGGTTGAAGCAACCAACAATCTACGGGTATATCGTCGTAGGAATCTTGATGGAGACAAGATAGCTCGCTATCAGAAGGAAACTGACCCGGTCTTCATCTCATCAAAAATCGGCAAATTCTTTATTAGCAAAACTGATCTAGACAATACTCAGTGATGATGGACGAAATAAACTGTCGAAGCAAATTGGAAGGTTTGAAGTTAGTAAATCTTGCAAATCATTGAAACAATAACAGCACTAAATAAACACGAATGGAGACAACGCCAGAGTGAGAATGCATGACATCAATATTAGAAGGACTAAAAAAGACATACGTAACCTTAAAAAAAGCGAATTACCATTTAGTGGTTAATTTAGTTATTTATATTTATCAATCAACTAAAATACGTAATTTAGAAATTCATTCTTTGGAACTTTTGCTGGGAAAGTTCTAAAACCGCATTCGAGCAGTCAAAAGACGTCACGTTTAAATTTGTACAGACGGTGGTACATTGATAGCTGCAGTGAATTGACTCAAAGATTTTAATGAAAGTTGTCATCGTATTAAAGTATCATAAGGTTTGGTAGGTATTTTTAATTAGAGTCCAACTTGGATCAACGCAACGGGTGATTATATGCACAAAAGTGAATAATGAAACGAATACTCTTCAAATTTTAATACTTGAATCATACTCATTTTATAATAATTTGCTTTTTTAACAATGGGTATCATAACTAATAACCAACAGCATCTTAAACAGCTTACGCATAACCTATCTAGTGAAGTGCCATAGATAGAGCAGTGTCTGGGTGTTTCTGCCAATCACTGAGTTTGAAGATCATTGGATGTAGGTGAAGTGGTATTGGAACAATGTACGAATCTTAAGGTAAGACTGATTCACGAGCGTAATTAAAAACATTTGTTTGCTATTCGATTAGCGATTGATCCGAGTCGTTTCCCATACCCACGTGACCCACTCTTACAGTGACGACCTACATGCACCCTCTATTTCATTAGAAACATCGTTATTATCGATTTCAAAGCGTGGTGTTATACAGGGTGGTCCTGAATTCATGGTACAAACTTTAATGGTAGGTACAGGACATTGTAACAATGATTTATTGTATAGGAATGTATAGTCGCAAGTGACGCGGTGAGGCGAAAACAGGGGAAATAACGGCCGAAAGGAAAAACAAAGATTTTATTGAAAGCGTTGTTGACAAGTGTCATGTTTACAGTAATTGTTCAAAATTGCGTCCACCAGTATCGATACATGCTTGACAGCGTCGGTGGAGCGATTGGCGTACACGTTCAAAGATGCCTGGTATTTCACGCACACCTGCAGCAGCTACAGATAAGCGAGCGACGAGATCCTCATCTGAGTCAACTGGAGTCTCATAAACAAGATGCTTTAGATGTCCCCATAAAAAGTAATCGAGGCTCGATAAATCGGGAGATCGGGGTGGCCAAGGGACTGGTCCACCACGCCCAATCCATCGAGTACCAAACGTGGCATTCAGGTAATTCCCTACTGCGATGCATCATGTTCAACAGCGGCTAGACATCTACTGCCCTCTACCGGCAATGATACCAACCGATCACTCCATTTCTCTTTCCTTTTATTTCCCCTGTTTACGCCTCACCGCGTCACTTGCGACTATACATTCCTATACAATAAATCATTGTTACAATGTCCTGTACCTACCATTAAAGTTTGTACCATGAATTCGGGACCACCCTGTATATATCGCTGTCTTGCTTCCTCTCAAGCTGTAGAGGATTTTATCTGCTGCGATCATACCATACTTATATTTACCATTCGGATTTTCGGCAGTGTGGCTTACCTATAAATTAATCCTTTTACCAAACTACCGAAGGTATGGTGTCTGATTTCGAGGTGTTTCACAAACAGACTTATCAATGTGGTGAATTTTAAACTTTTGCAAAAGCTTTGTTCGAGATGTTACGTAATTCTCAACTTTTCCTAGTTGCAAATGAAATGCCTTTTCTTTGAAGTAACTGTTTTATCTTCTAAGTGGTTAAACCGAGATATCTAATCCATCAAGATCCGACCAATTTTGGTAATGACGAGGTTCCTCGTCAAGACATTGGCGATTGTTTATGATGACGAAATTTCACCAGCCTATCTAAAGTACAGAATACTTTTACTGTGAAGGTTATTGCGACTGCTATTGAAAGATTAAAATAGAATTAAGAATTATCTGTACTCGGATTTGAATCGCAGAATGCATCGGGATACGTTTTACAATAAATCGGAACATGAGTAAGGTTCCTTTCACTCTCTTGTAAAAAGTTCTTGATGCAAGTGTTTTGAATCACTTTCTGCACTCGTTGGTAGGTAGGTTTTTAATTAACGTCACACTGGAGCAATGCAACGGGCTATTTTCGACGTCCGGGATCAATCCCAAACAGGAAAATTCAAAGACAACACCACGTAATTTTGAACCACGGTCAGATGACGAGATCACACATGAGCTGGCTACCTACTCTCCAAACTTCCACGACAAACCAAAGTGAGGGCATAGCAGATTTAACGTTCAACAGCCCCCTTTGTACACGACAATCTTTAGATTGGATTCGAATTTGCAACCCTTCTCGCTAATCCGTTACTATATGAACCGTGCTACCCCACATATAAGTAGAACTGGGTATAAAATGCGAGTTTTTAACTGGATATACAATTGAGCGCAGGCACCTCATTAATCGAAGCTCGTAAAATCGAGGTTCTATTGTACTTCTGTATCTTGTACTTTTTGTATTCTATTGCCAACCCACCACTGTAAATCTTTAAAGTAATATAATACACAGATTAAAATTTAGAAGACATTATGCATTCATAAAGTATGCGTACATGGAAACACACACACATCATTCTAAAAAAACGAAACTTACTAAAAAGCAAAACCAGATTATCGAAGGAAACACAGGTCCCCTTCTTCCTACGGAATAAATAATTCAAAGATCCAAATGCATCCTTTAAGATGCTGAGCTAATCCGAACTCCAAATATATAAGTCACACAGGAATAATCACCCAGCATCGAAGAAGCAAAAACATTAAAGGGAACGCATTAAGTCTAGTCGACAAGAATCCTATTAAAGTTACTGGATCTTGGGAAAGATTGAAACGCGAACAGCCATAGTTATGCCTTGGGGAAAGATGGTATAATCCGTAAACCAAACTGCAGGAGCTACGTAGGCTGATTCGAATGTCATTGTCAAACAGACTTATCGAGCATGGCAAGAGATTTCAACTTTCCGGCACAAAGTTTTCTTGGGGATCTGGGGCAATTTTCTGTTTGTGTAGTTGCAGATGAAAGATCTGGGCTGGGTTTTGTGTGGATCTTGTTTGGCCCTTCATTTGACCCTCTCTAGAGATACTGCATCCAGAAAACGTCTTTTGTTTGTATCGACGGGAATTAGAAAGAATATAATCCTCGAAAGGGGGGTGAACATCGCCTTTGGGGTATTGGAAATGTGATATTTCATTTTTCGTTGGGGATTTTTAATTGTTTTCCTTCTTTGTAAATGATTGGAATAGAAGACTAGATATTTATGTCCCTCCTTAGGCAAATAGAATATCGAGTTCAATATATGTATTTAGTACGACTCATCTTTTGTTGGCTTATGTTATGTTTATACGAAAGAGTTTCCAAATGTTCAGTTTAGACTAGATTGCAAAAGGTTGTGTAATCCAGGAAGTAGTTCTTTGTTATTGCAGTCAAGTCGTTTCATTATGCTTTGCTGAGAAAGAAGATAGCTTTTCATGAAGAACAAAAAAACACTAGAATCGTCCATTTCTTCCTGTGACATGGTAATGATAATAAAAGATTTATGTTATATTATTTTGATTGGTTGGACGTTTTGACATCTTATTGCGCACAAGGTATGGTCAAGCAGCGTCAAAAGCAAGACAATGTCTAGTAAAAAGTGAACGAAATAACTTTTGAACATTTTCATTTGTTTTAATCTTTGGAAAATTGAAAATTTGATTGATCAACTTTTGAGTACGAGATTACCGGTTTATACATATCTACATGCGGACATACACAAAATTTTATTTGCTTTTTAGTAAAACTTGTGTTCTATGTATTCTCGAGAAATTTTACAGATAGCCAAATTAATATTTTTTGACAAGCAATATTATCAAACACAAGTAAAATTAAAATTCAATGAGGAAATATCTGCACAATTTTAATGCGATGTAATCTTTGTATTCTTCAAATTAAAAACTGGAATGTGAGCGTAAAAATATTTTCAATGTTCCTTTAGATCTTATTTAAAATCAAACAGGAAACTCTAAGTAACAAATTTTAAAATCTTTCATTGAAGTATTGCACACAAAAAAGCGCTAGTTTCATAATAAATTCATATTACAAAATTAAAAACCATTTAAATACAAAATACATCCGTGCTTTTGAATTCAAAACACGTTAACTCACACATTAACTCTCCTCTTAAATGGTTATGGAATTCAACAATTGTTGATTTAATTCAAGACCGTCGTGTACAAAGGGAGCTGGTGCATGTTAAGACTGTCGTGGCCTCAAATGTCCTCACGTTGGTGTAGTCTGGAAGTATGGATAGCGGGTGCCAGCTCATGTATGAACTCGTCATCTGAACGTGGTTATAAAAATTGTTTGGTGTTTTCCTCAGGGGTTTGATCTCGGACCGACGCCAATAACGCGCTGTGGGACGTTAAAAATACCAAATACCACAATCAATTCGCATTGCAAAACTCAAAGCATTTATCAAGGCAAAATTAGTTGGTCACTGTTCTGATCAATTCATTTTGCTTTAAACGCTTTCAGTCAAAATACAAAACACAAACTAACTCTCTCATTAAATGATTACGCTTTTCAACAATTGATAACTTATATAGACCTCACATTTCAATGAACCCTCTATAAATCGGAAAACTTGATAAGGATTTCCAAACCTTTCATTGAAATATCGCAAAAAGTTGTCTCTAAACATCCAGTTTCACAATCAATTCGCATTCCAAAAACTCAAAGCATTGATCAAGGCAAAATTAATTGGTCATTGTTCTGATCAATTCATTTTGCTTCGAACGCTTTCAATTAAAATACAAAAATCCATACACTACATCATTAATTGGTTACACTTTTCAACAATTGATCACATATAATCCTCACATTTCAATGCATCCTCCCTGAATCAGAAAACACGATAAGGATTTCCAAAACTTTCATTGAAATATCGCTAAAAGTTGTCTCTAAACATCCAGTTTCACAATCAATTCGTATTCCAAAAACTCAAAGCATTTATCAAGGCAAAATTAATAGGTCATTGTTCTGATCAATTCATTTTGCTTTGACTGCTTTCAATCAAAATACAAAAATCCACACACTATCTCATTAAAAGGTTACACTTTTCAACAATTGATCACTTATATAGTTCTCACATTTCAAAGTATCCTCTCTGAATCAGAAAACACGGTAAGGATTTCCAAAACTTTCATTGAAATATCGCAAAAAGTTGGCTCTAAACGTCCAGTTTCACAATCGATTCGCATTCCAAAAACTCAAAGCATTGATCAAGGCAAAATTAGTTGGTCACTGTTCTGATCAATTCATTTTGCTTTTCAACAATTGATCACGTATATAGTCCTCACCTTTCAATGCATTCTCTCTGAAAACTCGATAAGGGTTTCCAAACCTTTTATTATTAATATATCGCAAAAAGTTCGCTCTAAACATCCAGTTTCACAATCAATTCGCATTCCAAAAATTCAAAACAAGGATGAAATACAAAAGAAATCCACGCTTTTAAATCCAAAGACAAATACCCAAAAATAAACTCCCCTTAACAACCAGTAACGAATTTCAACAATTGAATAACTTAGTCCTATTTCGATACAGATACACTCAATTAGAAAACTTGATTGCTGCAAAGCAAGCAAAGGACTGTAACAGTGCAAGAATTATCAATAACGCCGTATTCGCTCCAAACCTAATGTTTCTTTGAGTTTGTGCGAATAAATTAATCTTCCTGTCACACAATACACACGATGATACTTTGAAAAGAGAGCACGTTAAAATGGAATGGAGGTATGTGTAAAAGTACTTTTAAAATCGTTCACGGTGCAGACTCAAAGGTGTTTTAGGACGCAACCTGGATTTTGAAAATGAAGTCGCTTGTAATTGAACTTTTTGATAAATGATACCGGGATGCTAATGATAAATTAATTGTTTGCTTACTGCTCAGCGGAGTATTGGGTTCTATAGGTAATTAGTAGGTTTAACTTGGAGCGAAAAATTGTTTCGTTGGACGAAATTGAATGGAAACCGATTAGGTAAAGGGGTTGTTAAACTCTTCTCCGTCGTCCATCTTCTTTTTTAAACAGCTGAATTTAATCGTATTCAATAGTAGGATTACAACTAAGGTAGTATTTATGCTGCAAGTAAAGAAAATTGACAGAATTCTTTCACACTAGACGGTCAAACTTAAGACACGAAAATGCAAGTAAGACTGACAAATTTCCAACTTTGAAAGAGGTGCGCTTACATTCATGGTAAAAAAAAAGCAGTTTGGCTTTGTAATAAATTATAAATAATTTAAAAACAAAGACCTGCTTTAGAAAGAAGGAATTATTCACATCATTAATCGAGTATAACAAATACATACAAGTATATGAACCAAATTTGCTTAGAGAAAAGAACATTGGGACAAAGGGCTCTTCAATAGTCTAATTTTGGAGGGAGCCAAGTTTGGTTTAGTTGGATTTTATTGCATAAGGTTCCAGTAGGATCGAGCCATATGAACGTTGTTACGTTGGTTAGTATGGTAATTTTTAATTCATGTCGTACTAAAGCAACATAACGGACTATTGACGACGGTCCAGAATCAATCGCAAGGGGACGATCCAACGACAACACCTCATAATTTTGAACCACGATTAGATGACGAGGCAGCATCTGAGCTGGCTCCATACCTCCACACAAACTCACAGTGAGGACTTACTTCCACGACAGATTTAAGGTGCACCAACCGCCTATACGCCATACACTTACAAACATCCTCGCACTTACCCGGATTCGAACCAGGAACCTTCCAATCTAGAGTCTAACATCTTGACCACCAGACCGGTTGGTCGGCTTGTTACACTGGGACTCAATATATTTAGTTTGGTTGATACATATTGCGTTTTATGTATAAATAGCCATATTTGGCCAAGCTGAGCCAAACACAAGACATTGTAAAATAATTGTGGAAAAAAAGAGTTTATTAAGAGTAAAAAGTAGGGGGTATCCCGGGGTCGTGACCCTAATGTTTACTAGTCGGTAATATTCCATGAGAAGGGAATATATCACTAGAGATTCTCGGGATCATGAATGAAAATACATAAAGAATGACCTAAGTGGTCAATACAGTGCAAAGTAACAAAACAGGTCCATGGTAAAACCATTGTTCTTAGGTCTCACCAAGAAAATCTAATTATGTTTAACTCTCCAATTCGTCTCGACGAGATAATTCGTCCATTAAGATCTGAACAGTTATGTTAATGGCAATACATATATCTTCGAGACAAAACTGCGCTATTACATCAGTGTAATGAAAATCCAAGTAGAAAAACAACCCGCCCCTTGCCCATAACGGTTGACGATTCGGAATAGGTTTTGCACCTGAAATCAGTTTTCGACAGGATCAATATCCGAAAAGTTTCATTAATGACGATACATATCGTCGAGACAAAACTGCCATTTTACCTCAATGGAATAAAAATCCAAATAGAAAAAACAACCCGTTCCTTGCCCATAACGGGTGACAAATTTGAATAGGTTTTGACAAATGAGGGCAGTTTTCGACTGGAAGTTAACATCACCAAGAAGGACAAATACACGAACCAATTGATCAGTTAATCGAAAAAAAAACACTCATAATCTTCCCTCTTCTCTCACATCCCTGAATGAATAAATTAGGTTGTTTACGAAGTCGATTACAGCACTAAACAATCGCATCAATCACCCCCAAAACCCCCACACAAGCAAACACCAGACATTCACAGCATGACTTCCACAGCACCTTTGATTCCAGCCTACATGCAACAAACACATCTACATGCACTGTATCCCCTCCCTCTACACAACAAAAAAAACCCAGGATGTTTTTGTCTCAGCGCAATGGGGCCTCTCATATCCGAAATCAATTATCACATAAGCGAGCCTAAATAATTAATCCGCGAGCATTAATTACATCACGAACCATGTTGATAAGCAGTATGGCGCGCGCGAGCTAATTAGACCAGTTCTGTGGATTCACCTATACGAGTCGAGTCGTCAAATGTCGTTAATTATGAAAATTACCATCAATTACTTTCTGCCGTGTCGACGATAAAACGTCGTATTTGTTCCCATCAATGTCGAGTGTTGACGGCATTTCAACGGCGGAGTGGGTCCAGCGTTTTGATTACGTGCGCGTATGGTAAATGTAATTAAATTGCTACGTCTGACAGCTCGAAACAAATGCAGTTCTGTTGTGCTTCACTTATAAATCGACGAAACGAAAACGCAGTCAGCCGAGCTAGTTGAATTGATTCATGCTCAGGTAGGTAGCTGTGCACTGAAAGCAATCCTGTGCAAGGTCCTGGTTATTTAGGGATTTAACCCATCATAAGGCCATAAAGGTTGAATAGATTGGAATTTATGAATAACAATTGCGAGTTTGAATTGCGTCGCAATGGGCTATTTTCAGGGGAGTGGAGGTCCAGAGGACAACCTGGTAATTGCGAAACCACGGTCATATATAATCCACACCTGAGCTGTCATTATATACCACACAGTGTCAACGTGGTAAAAATTATTGGTAAGTAGTTGAATAAATATCGCACTTGAGGAACCTAATGGGTTATTGGCATCAGTCCATGAGGAGTGCTGATGAGAAAGATTCGAGGACACTTCGTAAGTTTGAATCAGGGTACGATTACGAAGTCAAAACCGAGAGGACACTCCACTCTCCAAACTTCTACACCACGCCAGTGTGAAAAATATTGGAGGAAGATAGGTGAATTTTCGTAGTACTGGATCAGCAAAACGGGTTATTAGCGACAATTCGGTTACAACGAAGGAAAAGTTTCGAGGACAGTACATCCTAATTTTGAACCATAATCAGATGACGAGGTCAACACCAAAGAAAAAGAGGAATGCGATTGTCTATGGTAATTCTACTGACCTTAAATAAATGAAGTATTTTTATAACCGAGGATATCAGCAATAAATTGATGACGAGATATCTCGTCGTTAGTAGAATTAGTCGGATCGAGATTGCTGAGATATCTCGTCGAAACCACTTACCACAAGTTTAAGTACTAAACAAATTAGTTGAGCTTTTCACTAATAAAAGTATGAGTATCGTACAGTTGGATAACAAAAGGCAATATTTTTATTCTTAAAATAGCCAAATTAACAGGGATATTTGAAAATCTTTAAATCATTACATACATGGCGCAATTGACTTAACGAATATTTATGTGTAAAACATTGTAAATATACATATTCTAACAACGTCAGCTAAATGCATATTAATCATTCGAATATTGAGCTTGGAAACTTTTCTATTGAAGAATTCTAAGAAGCCTTCACATGCCAAGACAAATGTCTCAAAAGCACGAAAACTCTCCCCGTTATCTTCATACGATAACAACTTTATTCCAATGGAAAACTATTGTTCCATTGTTATTTCCTACATTCTGGAACATCGGACAAACATCCCTCACGAACATCTCCGGGGACTTCCCCTTTCAAATCTGTCCGGGGCACGCCTCTCTCCCACTTTTCCGGGGAAAAACGGGAGCCCCTCACATCTAATGTTCGTCAGTTTTATCCCTTTTTGCCCGCCTGCTTTATTGTCGTGGCAGCAAAGTTTTTATTGACCTAACAGCCGACGACTTCCTGCACTTCTCGCGACTGTAGAGTTATCTTGGGAATTCGACGGTCCAGGATGTATTCCGAACGGGATGGAAAGTTTTCGAAGAAAGACGGAAATGGTTCAGTAAGCGGGGTATGCTAGAACTGCAGTAAAACCGTTGGCAGATAATGCGGGGTATTGTCTTTTCCTGTCGGAATTGCTGTAAAAGTCCGTGTAATGAATTTGGACTTGCGACGATGGCGTATTTTGTGCCTGGGCTGTTGCTGGATATGCTTTCGAATTTTCATCACGCCATGGAGGGAAAACACATGGGAAAAATAAGCTGTGTATAGAATTCAGGAGATATATGTCTTCTAATTCACTCCTGACATCTTCTATCTAGGGAATTCGACAGTCTTGCATACATACCGCACGGGGATGGAAAGTTTTAAGAGAAAGAGGGAACAATAAGGCTGTATGTAGAAGAGAAGAGGGAGGATTCCGCTATCAGCTGTACTCACGCTGTAATTAGTATTATTATATTAGGAATTTGACAGTCTTGATTTCATTCTTCACGGGGTTGGAGGGGTTTTAGGGAAAAAAAAGGTTGTGTATATATATAGAATACAGGAAATAAATACATACATATGTGTGTGTATGTATACTGCTTTCAAGACTTCTATCTAGGGTATTCGACAGTCCTGTATGCCTACCGCACGGGGATGGGAAGTTTTAAGAGAAAGAGGGAACAATAAGGCTGTATGTAGAAGAGAAGAGGGAGGATTCCGCTATCAGCTGTACTCACGCTGCAATTAGTATTATTATAATAGGAATTTGACAGTCTTGATTTCATTCTTCACGGGGTTGGAGGGGTTTTAGGGAATAAAAAGGTTGTGTATAGAATACAGGAAATAAATACATACATATGTGTGTGTATGTATACTGCTCTCAAGACATCTATCTAGGGTATTCGACAGTCCTGTATGCCTACCGCACGGGGATGGGAAGTTTTAAGAGAAAGAGGCAATAATAAGGCTGTATGTAGAAGATAACAGAGATTATTCCGCTATCTGTGTGTGTGCTGCACTCGCGCAGAAGTTATCATTCTTATAATAGGAAATTGACAGTTCTGATTTCATTAACCGCGGGGCTGGAGGGTTTAGGTGAAAATAAGACTGTGTATAAAATAGAACAGGGAAGAGACGGCCTTATTAATTTTCTATCTGCTGCGTGAATGCAGCAGATACCCATATTATATTAGGAATTCGACGGTCTTGGAAGCATTCCGAACAGGGGTGGAAAGTTTTCAGAGAAAGACGGAAATGGTTCAGTAAAGGTGTATGCTAGAACTGCAGTAAAACCACTGGTAGATAATTCGGGGTATTGTCTTTTCCTGTCGGAATTGCTGTAAAAGTTCGTGTACTGAATCTGAACTTGTGACGATGTCGTATTTTGTGCCTGGACTGTAGCTGGACATGTTTCCAAATTTTCATCACGTCATGGTGTAAAAACACATGGGAACAATTAGGCTTTGTATAGAAGACAACTGGGTGAAGACGCTATCTTCTACACTCAACGACTTCTATCTAGAGAATTCGACAGTCCTGCATGCATTCCGCACGGAGGTGATAAGGTTTAAGACAAAGAGGGAACAACAAGGCTGTGTGTAGAAGAGAACATGGAAGATACTATTATCTGCTGTAACGCGCAGCAGATAGCCGTTTTATATTACAAATTCGACAGTCCTGGATGCATTCCGTTTGAGTTGATTTTCGGAATGGCTATAACGTATTTTGTGCCTGGACTGTTAACTGTCGTGTTTCCAAATTTTCACTTCAAAGAGTAAAAAGACACCTGAAGAATAAGGCTGTGTATAACAGGAACAGGGTAAATGCGGCTATCTATTGCACTCACGAATTCTTCTACCTTCAGAATTTCACAGTCCTGTATGCATTTATCACGGAGCTGATAAGATTTAAGACAAAGAGGGAACAACAAAGCTGTGTAGAAGAGAACAGGAAAGAGGTGTCTCTGTGTTGCACTTACGTAGGGCAAAGACGTATTATTTAGGTATTCAACAGTCCTGCATGCATTTCGAACGGGGCTGATAAAAGTTATTGAGGGAAAAAAAGTTCTCAATTTCTGAGTTTCTCAATTTTCATTACGCCATTTAGTAAAAACATACAAGAACATTAAGGCTGTGTATACTGCTTTTGAGGAATTGTCCAACTATATCCAATCTGTAAGTCTGGGCATGGGCCTCCTGCAAAGCTGTGAGAAAGATTGTTGTGAAGATCGGCGTGCCTGGTGGTGTCGTACTCGTCGCTCCTGTGTGTACCACAGCTGCTCGATAGAAAGGAGATCGGGGCTCTGAATAGACCAGTCAAGCTAATTCACCTCAATTTCAAGAAAGCAATCCAGCACACGTTTTGAAATATTACATGGAGTTCAACCCTGTTGGAAGAAACAACCATCATCGCCGTAGTATTGCCAGAGTGTAGGCAAGACCGAATTATCAAGAACGTTCTGGTATACGTCGGCGCTCATGGTAACGAGATACATAAATCAACAGGGGCCGGTTCCTACCCACGAAAAACAACCTTACACTAAGATGGATCCTCCTACGAATTTCTGCAGTGTCCGAATACTTTTGTTCATGTGAATTAGTATGTGATCTAGGTAGTATATACAATACTAGCACGTGCACTAGAAAGCATATGATACTATCCATCAACATTTGACTTGAATAGTATAAGAGCATGTGTGTTAAGCTTCATATTTCTCCCTTTTTCTTGATTTAAAGATCTCCAGAAGTGTTCACGCGGTATTGGAAGAACACAATCCTAGTACAGAAATTAGTGTTATGAATATATGCTTTGATAGCCAAACGATCCTAGTGGATTCCCAAGTCCACGTGGTTTACACTTCTGAGATCTTACTATAGTAACTTCAACATGATCTCTGTATATGTCGGCGATATCAGCACGTCCTCTAGATGACATGTTTGATTGAAACATGTGTACATAATAGTATGTTTGATACCATCATATGTTCTAGATGGTATGCATCATAGTATGTACTAAATGACACCTATGGTGCTATCTTATGTACTAATGACATTCATGATACCAAGTACTAAATGACCATCTTATCTACTTGAGTGCATTTGTGATAATGCACAACATGTATGGAATCTACTGTACTATATGGAATGTCTGGCAAATACTGATCTAAATGGCATCTACTGTATTGCATGGTATATATGTGGTATATACTAATATAAATGGTATACGTATGGCATCTACTAAACTACATAGTATATGCGTGACATCTACTAAACTACATGGTATGTATGACCTTTACTGTACTGCATGGAGGGTATGACATCTACAGTATTTCACGGTAGCATGGCATGTGTAGTACTACATGGTAATAATACATATACAGATACCATTCACTGCGTGGTGTATGGCTTGTACAGTAGTACTACACGGCATACGTGGTATTAGCATGCGAACAGCAGCTGTATGTATAGTCATTTTAATAAACTATTGGCAAAACATATTTATTGCGCTCGGAAACTATTGAAGAGAACAGTAGCGCTTCTTATACGACAGACGCCCAGAATAAAACTTTTCAACATCACAATACCCATGTCCCAAACCTACCCGTCAAACCCAAGAAAAGCGCAGAAGACAACGATGTCAGACATCACAGAGGTCAAACGATGTGACATTCCGTCTGACGGAGAATTCCTCCATTCCACGCGGATGAAAAGTCACGTCACACTGGGTGGGGTGGGGGTGGGGGATGAAATCCAGCGTGATCGGAAAACCTAACGAACGTGTCACTTGACTGGATTTCGTGATGCCAAATGCGATACAGAAACTGTACGTTTATCGCTTGGCTTCTTCTTCACGTAAAGTTTTCTCTTTTGTGACCCTTGGGATCTCACGTGCACGGAGTACGCTAATGACGTGTGAATTTCGGACTTAGGGGTTTTAATGACAGACTGGACTTGTGGAAATTTATATGCTTGACAAATATGTAATCTCCAATTGTGATTTTAAATAACTTTTACAGGTGGATAACTCTTAGGATAGCATTTAACCCTCCATGTCATTTTGACGAGATATCTCGTCCATTAAGACCTGACCTATTTGACCGAGAAATCTTGTCATCGATATATGTCCGTTTTCTTAATTATGTTGAGATTATGATCTGGTCAATTACTTTCATACTTGATGGACGAGATATCTCGTCAATACAAGAAAACTGTCCAGACCTTGACCTTGTAAAAACAAAACTATTGACTGTATATTGACAGGGTATCTCGTAATTAGAAGAAAACTGACCATATATCCATTACCATTAAATAAACCATATGTCTATCTTATCACCACAAAATCAGCAATATATTGATGTCAAGACATCTCGTCATTAGCAAAATTGATTTGATTTTGATGGACAAGATTGTGATATGACAATCACATCAAATATTGTTTTACCCTAAAATCAGGGAAACACAACCTGCAAGCTATTTGTTTCAATGTCCAGTCCCCTAACGAATCCCTGAAAAAACCAAGTTCATCACCCCTCGATTCCGAGAAAATGGAACGGGTGCGCTTTCACCCTTCTCGCAATGGGGTTGATATCTGAAATGGCGCAATGTCACTCGGCCAATAGAAGGATTGACCCTCTGGCAAGGTCAGGGCTTAGCACCCTGAATATTGGGGGAAGTAGGCAGACGGGGAGAACGAGAGAAAAACGCCAACGCTAAAAAAAGAGACGGAGGCTTTTCGGTGGTGGCCAGCCATTTTCCCAAAAATATGGTAACTCTACAGTAAAACGATGTACCATCGACGAATTGAAGGAATAAATAAATGAACGAACCAAACAGAATACGGCTGCTTTTACTGTGCCATCACCAATTATAGAAATCTCTAGATTCCAGAAGGAAAGAACCACCTGATTCCAAAAGAAGGAATCTGTATATCCCGATGCCTTATTTCAATCTGGCGGTCACCATATATAAAGGTATGTCCTTATTTCTATCCGATATCAATTGAGAACTCCACTTATTTCCGATCGAATCTGAGGTCAAAACTGGATAGTGGTATCCAGATAGTGGGTATATGAACCAGTACAAAGATATCTCGTCGAAATCACTTAAGCGGTTGACGATAACGAAGCTTAACGTTCGTATCAATGGTATGTATAAACTAAAATTAAAATTAGTGATAAATACAATAAATTGGTAAATCTCAAGAACACGGTACCAGCCCATAGCCAAATCGGAGACTAAAATTTTCGTTGCGAAACGGCTACTTATATACCTACATTGGGTAACCATATTCCAATATGATCGCTAATTGGTGATCGTACCGCGTTCTTGAGTCTAACTAATAAAACGAGTTAAATTTCAGTTTTAAATTTTACCCAGGACACGAGATCATAATTTTTACTCATATGGTGAAAAGTATTTGTACAAGATCACTTGCTTGCATAGAAGACTAAGAAAGTTTCTAAGATACGTAAAAAAAAAAAAAAAACTTTTATTAATGTTAGTGTGTATAAAAAATCTTAGAAAGACATTAATAACCGAACACTGTTAAGAAAAAAAGCCGTTAAAATAGGATGAAAAAATATTTTTATTGAAAAATTAGGAGCTTTAAGCTATTATGAAACAATATCAAATTGAGACGTGATATATGGTTTGTAGATTTTTCAATTAACCTTACCAATTACCATTAACTAAAACACATATTAACTTAAGTTTTCAAATAACCTCTTAACGCGTGAAAAATAATTAATATGAAAATTCGATGCATATATAAGTATTAATATTTGTAAAACCGAATCCACAAGACCACCATTTTATCCCTCGTCAAAACTCAGACAAATTGTTTGCTTATGACTTTGGTTTGTTGATTTATATTTGCACAATATGAGCAAACACCCCTTTGTCACTGAAATTTAATGTCCTTGTTGAAGCATTTCATCCTCGAATGTGTAGTCACCACTATGTCTTCCTAATTCACAACTGCAAGTTTACTGTTCCTTCATAAATCATTCGTTCTCACTGTTAAGCAAACTGTCTTCTGAGATTTAAGGGGGCTTACGACCTTTAAACCTTCCAACAGTTCGATTTTTCAAAAAAATATATATATTAAAGTACATACATTTTTGATAATTTTGACACCAACCGTATGACAAAATTCAAATAAATACCAGAGATATGAAAGAAAATCGAAAGGTACACTGAGCAAAACATGGGCTTCTGTAACCAAAATTTTATCTTTATGGCGGTTTTTCTCAGCTTTGTTTTTTTAGAAAAATCTCAGATTGAGCGCATGATATCTGAAGTACTATTTGAGCAACTTGTTCAAAAATTGGTATACATATTCGTTAAACCTACATGCTTGTTTTAAAACCACAATATTGAAAAACAAAAATTATTATTTTGGAATTTTGGGGAAGACATTGTTGTTGACGTATCAGAATATTTACTGCTTCCATGAAACATAATTGATAAAAAATATTAATTTTTATTTATTTTTTTATTTTTTGCTTTTATTTTAATCTGTTATATATATAGGATAATATACACTAAAATTTATTTGTATACATCTATTTGTTTATATGCAATCTTGCGCGCAGCACTGTTCCTCAAATCTTTACTCACAATGAAGTTATACCTTAACGAGCCCGACACAAAAACTCCTGCTAATATTTAAATCATGTTTGTACAATGTATTTTATACCTTAAAAATGCAGGAATATAATGGGAAAAAAAGTATTCCATTTTATGCAATACTTAAAAAATGACATAGCTTCGAAACTGACCTTATTCCTACTCCATCAAGAGTGGTTTAAAGGTCGTAAGCCCCCTTAAACCCTATTAAGATCCAGGTGGCAAGTTTGACACATGAAGGAGCAGTCGACCTTTAGCTTTGAGATCGTATTCATATGTCTTGTTATATGTGTTCTTCTGCTATAGATAGTAGCATGTCTTGACTTTCAAATTTTCCTGTACTGGCTCTAACATACTTTGTTCTAAAAACAGTAAAAAATTATGCGAACTTTAATTTTCAATCGATTCACACAAATGTAGGGGTTGAACACGTTCGCTGTTTAGAGTTCTTCCTTTTCGATGTACTTGGGCCAGCGGTCCACAAGCTTGCGTATTCCCTCCAGAAAGATTTTCGGTTTGCTATCCAACCAATTATGCACCTATTCACTCCCTTCCTAGTCAGTCTAGTTTGCAGAGAACGTGGTATGTTGTGGACTAGCCACTGCGTGGCCTGCACGGCGTTGTCCGTGACAGTTCTTTAGGTGGGGTTTTGTATGACCACTGCTCGGGCACTCGCCAACCCCCGCTGATTGCTTTGTATTCCTATTTGGTTTTCTTTCTCAAACAAACTCTACAGGCACACCGTGATGGGCTTGATGTGGCTATTTGTACAGTCCGCTTCCAAGCACTCTTAAGACATTAACAGCTGTCAACTTGTGTATAACCCCTATGAGGGGTGTCGTGAAGAACTACCGGGGTGTTTTTGGAGAGACAGGAAGCGAGTTTGACAGAATCGGGGAGGCCTTGCGTAAGCGTTTAGCTCGGAAATAATAGTTCTTCTGTAAATTAATAATTTAATTTCAAACTATCCAGTTATCTTGAAACTTTTCTGTAAATTTATAACTAACTTGTAAATAAACCCTAATTTTAACTTAATTGCCCCGTTTCTGTTTTAATTGAGCTTATGATTCCTTCAAAACACTCAAAAGTGGCCACGGCATGCTAATCCGAGCACATTTGAAGAAGGTACGGAAGGCGAATTTGACTGGCGAAAATGACGTGTGACATCACCGGCCCAAAATCGCAAATTCCTCGCCTTTCATCAATGACGTCACCTTCTGGAAAGATGAAAGAAAGGTGAAAAAAGTAATAAATTATTTTTAAAATGTTCTAGATTAAATTTTAAAAGTCGGGCGCGACACAAAAATCGCTAAAAATTCGGACCACCTGTGTGTCAAATTTCATTATTGTAAGTGCCAGAGTTTTGCCAGGACACTGCGTACAGTATACAGAGACACAGACAAACACTTTCTTTTATAATTGTAGAGATGGTAAGTCGACTATTCGCCCGTATCACTTTTCAAGCTTGCTGAATCGTCATTGCTCGTCAATGGTGGATGTTGATGTGTGTCCTGCTCCTTCGTTCATCACACTTGTCCAGCCTCTTTTAAGCTTTTAGATCCCCTCATACACACTTTTACTACGTAAAAGTGTGTATGAGGGGAATCTAGAAGCTATTTTACGTAGTAAAAGTGTGCATGAGTGAAATCTAGAAGCTATTTTGTACGTAGTAAAAGTGTGTATGAGTGAAATCTAGAAGCTATTTTTTACGTATTAAAAGTGTGTATGAGGGGAATCTAGAAGCTATTTTACGTAGTAGAAGTGTGTAAGATGGGATCTAGAAGTATCTACTACAAAGAAGTAGATATTAGTAGTAGTAGACTTCTACTACACTACAAAGAAGTGTCTTCTACTAAGTAGAAGTGTGTATGAGGTTGACTGTCCTTGTACCGAATTGTAACTTTCCAATGAATTCCAGCCCCTGGCAGACCTTTCGACCCTAAAATTGGGCCACTGCTCTTTATAATTGAAAGTGGATCCTCTGTGTGGATCCAAGGAACTATCTTCTTTATAGTAGTCCCATGGTGCACACTGATAGTGGAGCGGTCATGGTTACACTACAGCAGAAGCAAAAATAAATGACGCTATCAAGGTCAAACTTCGGTAACATGACCACAGTTCCAACAATTCTAAGCATGCTTGTGCAGAAATCAGTGTGATGAATCTAAAGTTTTATTTTAGCGAAAGTGCGGATAATCTTTGACTTACCCTCGTATAAAGCGAGTGATTCAGTTTGGATAATTTTGAGCCAATCTCTTTTCTGTACTCACGAGCTTGTTTAATTTACTCCAAAGCCAATCCCAACTCTAAGGTAGTCATCAACCAGGAATCTAACGAAATGGCTTGACGTGTTATTCTATGGCCTCTTTGAAATCGATAAGTGGCATTTTCACCAAAGCATAAATAAATCCCATTCCACCCACACACACCACATGACACCCTAAAACCAAAAACCTTTTTAATGAAGACATGATTCTAGAGCAATAACTTAAGTGCAACTGCGCTCTTAGTAATTGTTCTCTTTATACTGATTGGGATACATTGTATATTTTTATACTCCGAAAGAATTCAACTGCCTATATTTAAGTAATGTCCTATACTTTAGTAATAATATTGAAAGTCTATTCCCATATCTAAGGTCCTTAGAGATAGGGATAATTAACCTGAAATCTAACATCTTCACTTGCCTTATTAATCCATATTGTCTTTCAAAACTGATAGATGGCATTTTCAAAAGAGCGTAAATGATTCATATTCTACCAATCACATTAAACTACAGCCAACGAATGAACACACCAATTTTTAAAAACATACGATTCAAGAATCGAGGAGGTAATTTAAAATAGAAATGTGCAGGACAAAATGTATTAGTTCCACCCCTTGATTTTCGTTTGCCTTATTCTCCTGATTTGGTAATTGTTCTCTTTACAACACAATTTAAACGTATATTTTATACTCCCAATGAATCCAATTGCTTAACCCTCCAAATGGCTTCGATTAGACAACTAGTTAATCAAGATCTGACCAATTTCACCAATGTCGAGATATCTCATCAAGATATTGCAGACTATTTGAATATGGCAAGGTAAAGATCTGGTCAGATTACTTAAAATATCGAGGTATCTCGTCCATAAAGATATTCTTGTCTTGCGAAATGCGAGAAACAACAATACAACCACCAGGTGGTATTGATAATTAATCAACGTCGCGCTGGAGCAACAATGCTGGTTATAGATAACCAAGAGGGTTAACTAGACTTCTAAACCCATGAAAACTCAAGGTCAATCCCATATCTAAGATAGCTATCAACCGGAAATCCTATGAACTACGACTCACATCAATTATCAACTATGGAATCCTACAACTGACTTGCCTTATTATTCCACATCCCCTTTCAAAACTGATAAATGGCATTTCCACCAGAGCGTAAATAAATCACATCCTACCCAAACACACTACACTACACCCCACAAATGAAAACGCTATATAAAAAACACACCATTCAAGGATCGAGGAGGAACTTTAAAATAAATGCCTCGCAAAAAACTCATTCTCTGTATAAAACACATTGTTTGATAAATAAACACCATCCTCCCCATCCTGTATCATTCCTTGTCAAGCGATATTGCTTGTCAAACTGTCAAGAGTACTGGACGGGGAAGATACTGTCAGAAGTACGTCCTGTAGATTGTTCATATATATGTATATCGAGAAAGAGATTTGAAAAATGACACGGTTCTGTGTCTGTCGCTTAAAATTGGAATAAAAATGGCTCGGTTATATTTTTACCGATCCCAGCATGGTGCAGCGTTGTCTCCACCTGTTTAATAAAGAAGGATGTTAGATTTTTGCTTGTGTTACGTGTTTATAGAAAGCAATTTTTTACTGGGTAGTTTTCATAATTTATTGGTGAATATTTTGTTCTGTCAGTGAGTGGAATATGAAATGTTGTGAGTATGACACTTATTAAAAATATTTGTTTCCTCCATATTTCTTGTTGACATTGCTCAGTCCATATATAATTCTCATTCTAATTGCTGTGCCTAGAAGGTTAAAAGCAAAGCTTTTGTTCTTCAGTTATGTTTTGTCTTTAGTTTTTTTAACCCTGTACAAAGAGTAGTGGATTAGAAACCGGAGGGTTGCGAATACGAATCCTACCAAAGATCGTCGTGTACATGAGGGCTGGTACAAATTAAATCCGTCTTGGCGTCAATAATCTCACGTTGTCGTGATGTGGAAATTTGGAGATTGGGGTTCCAGCTCAGGTGTGACCTCATCATCCGACCATGGTTTGAAAGAATGAGATGTAGTCATCGGAGGTTTAGCTTCGGGATTGATCGCAAACCACCACAAATAGTCCCCTGTGTTGCTCCAGTGTGACGTTACTCAAAATACCTATCTGGGAAAGCGACATCCATGTTTACTAAAGACAGTAAGCCCATGGCAAAAGAAAATATCACTAGTGTGTTTCGTGTTCGTGAAATCAGTACACACCCTTAAGAGATGTGCCACTTAGAGACATAAATACAAGGAAAATTTTACTGACATTGTAGAGAGAAAAGATGACTAGAGTGGATTGGGTTCATGAAACTACTACACACCTAAAGGAGAAGTGCCACTGAGAGCCATAAATAGAAGGAAAATTTTACTGACATAGTAGACCGAAAAGATCACTAGTGTTTTGAGTTCTTGAAACTCCTACTCACCTAAAGCAGATGTGCCACTGACAGCCATAAATACAAGAAAAGTTTTACTGATAAAGTAGAGAGAAAAGATCACTAGAGTGTATTGGTTTTGTGATACCCGTACATACCTAAAGAAGATGTGCCATTGAGAGCCATAAACACAAGGACAGTTTTACTGATATAGTATAGAGAAAAAGATCACTAGAGTGTTTTGGTTTCGTGAAACCCATACACACCTAAAAGAGGTGTGCAACTGAGAGCCATAAACACAAGGACAGTTTTACTGATATAGTAGAGAGGAAATATACTGAGGGAGGAAATAAACCTGACCCACCTATAGGGCTGCATTCTGTAGAAAAAAAATTCCCATTTACTTATTGAACATAATAACTCCACTTATAAAGATTATTGCATTGTGATAGAAGTAACCAGCCACATCTAAAGACTATTGCTTTGTGATAGAACTAACTAGCCTAATTAATTTGCACTATAAACGCAAAGCAATCAGAAAGCAGTTAAATTCATTTATTGTTTTACAATACGCAAAGGGGGGCATTTATCATCAAAGGTGATTACTTGTTTCGCCAATACGTAATAGTTACTATCGCCTCCGGTATTTAACGAAGCCAGAATCCGCACTTAGGACGCTAATTGTAGGAACACGCTGTTTGTATTTAACATGCCTCTAATTGAACGAATAGAAGCACGTAACTCAAACACGAACTCATCCGAAAAGGACTATAGAACCAACTCTCAAGTTCTGTTCAATATCAAATTGACTTGGTTTAGATTCTGTAACTTTAATGAATGAATTTAAATACTTCCTGGGATAGGGTGGGTTTTGTGGCTCAATGGTCATTGTTAGACGAGATGTGCCGAAGAACATCAGTGAACACACACGCAAGTTTTCCTTGCGTGAGTACATCTATTTACTTGGTTCAGCTGCTTGACCAACTATGGTTTTCTGCCATAAACCTCAAACCAATCACCGTTCACATAATTTTTTTGCAATAGGTAACACATGGCCCTTGTGTCATAAAACCCAACTGAAAATACAATGAATTGAACACCAGTGTATACAATCTATTATTTGGGGTTTTAGGACTCAAAAGCCGTAGTTGGATAAGCTGCGCTACAGAACATCAAATAAATGGACACACAACGCATTTTTTCTTGCATGCGTACATTCATGTACTTAGCTTGACCAACTATGTCCCTTGTGTCACAAACTTAAAACCAATCACAATTTACTTTAAGTCTTTTGCAATAGCCTGGCAAAATATGGGCCTTGTGTCATAAAACCTAACAAAAATTTCAATGAATTCAACACGAGTGTATACATAGCTATGGTTGGTGTATGCAAATATATAGGGTGTTAGGTAAAAAGTCCATATTCGGTCAAGCTGTGACAAATAACATAAAATACATACAAGTCAAACACAAGACAGTCAACGTCACGTAAATGTAAAAAGCGGAAAGAGAGGAGAAATATTGCTTGAGTATTCTTGAAGGTCACAATCCCGGTGTTTACCAGAATCAGTAAACCCCACAGGGACAGAAAAGCTCATTATGATATATTTGGTTCGTGTAGCTCGTACATACCTAACGTTGGTGTACCACTGAGAGGACTTTATAAAATAATTTAAACGAGGCATTATATGCGGGTATAAACACTACCATTAACCCTCCAAGTGGTTTCAACAAGATATCTCTTCTAAGATCTGGTAAATTTTGTTAATGACGAGATATCGAGTTACAAAACAAACCTTTTACTTACTCTGAGGAATGAAGCTACCAGAGTAGAAAACAAATTATTCCTCGACTAAAACTGGAGATAGTATAGAAATTTTTGCAGTCAATATGCCCGCTATAAGAGGGTTTCGACGAGATTCCTCGTCCATACCTGGTCAATTTTGCAAACCAGACTTCGAGAGACAAAACAGACTTATTACTCCAAGAGGATTATAGACACAAGAAAGATAAATAGTTTCTTTCCAGAAACTGGTAATTTTGGAACGGGTTTTCTGCCTCACTCATGCCGTTATAGGGTGGTTTTGAGGAGATATCTCGTTCATATCTGGTTAATTTTGCTAATAACCAGATATCGAGAGATGAAATAACCCTATTATTCCAAGAGGAATGAAAGTACCAGTAGAAAAAGGAAATTGCTTTATGACTAAAAATGGCGAACTTGGAACAATTTGTTTTGTATAACTCAGGCCAGATTATGATTATCTATGTGAAGGAAACCCCTATATAGGAGTGTTAACAGAAAAAAACAATAAAACTTTTAACCGTATATTTTACAGTCAAGTCAAGTATAAAAATAAATTCTATAAACATAGTACCTCAGTTTGTCCTGAAATTCTCCGTGTACTACTTTTTCTATATAGGTTTCAGTACAAGATGTAATAGTTTGAATGATATAGACATGGCTGATATAATATATAGTATACATATGGGTATTGGTCCCACTTAACAGCTATTGGATGCGTTTGAATGGGAGCATATTACATCCAGGCACACGTAATGTCATGATCAGAAGACTCGACGATGCTTGAACCCAGGTACTACACGGGGTATTCTCAATTATGTAAAGTGGTTTAGTGGAACTCCGCACCTGTATTGCCCAGGTAGTGATTAGATGTAAGGACAGGTGTTTGTGAGGAAGGGGAGGCTATAGCTGGGATTTAATTTGGGTAGAGAGTAGAGGTAGAAGGTATTGCATGTACTATTGAAGGCAGAACCATATATACTTCAAACAAACTGTAAAACTGAGTTTGAGCGCGATTAATGAGAATTACACGCGTTAACACGCTAAAATATTAAAAATTCAGGAACCTAGATCATCGGTATTTCATCATACCGCAAGGATGGGTAGGAATTTTAATTAACGTCGCACTGGAGAAACATAGCGGGGTTTTGGTGATTGTCCTGGATCAATCCCTGACGGGAAAGATTCGAGGATAATACCGCGTAATTGGGAACGATGGTCAGATGACGATGCAAAACCGGAACTGACACCCCACTCTCCAAGCTCCCAGACCACGTACACAGCGAAATTAGGTGTGTCATTGAGAGTGGTTTTGAACTTTTGACAAGTGTGTTCATGTATAATTTCAGATCACACCTGTACTTTTACTTCGCGTATAAAATGATTTTATGCATTTTGTTTATTTGAAAGTACTACAAATTATTCGAAAAATATTTTATAGTCACTTCAGAGCAAAACGAGGTGGGCAATAACGATTATTTTCTTGTAAAGTAATCAAATTCAAACCATTTCTTGTCAATTAAAAAAAATGTGCATTTCGAGTTGTTTAGCAGAACTTTAACTATAAGTTTATGTGTGACATCACATGAAAATGATTGAAAATCCACTGGTCTAGACACTAGAAGCTTGATGGACCCAATTTTTTTTAATGCTATATAATAGCTAAGAGGTAGCTTGAAAGCTAATAGTCATGTAATATGATTAATACATTCTTAAAAATATAAGGCTACAATAATGTAATATACAGTTTTTGTTTACTTTGTCTGAAATATATCTAAAAGTATTTATTTGGATGTAATCAATACATTACATTTAATGGAATCTCATAACGCATGCTATGCTTTAGCCGTTGTAGTCTATAATTGAATTTCTACATTAAATCAGAACATTAGGATTAGCAATATGACTACAGCAGTTATTGTTTCCTCACACTCTATCGAATCTATATAATACTTATAATAACACGTAATTTCTCCAAATGCCATTTCCTTTTAAAATGAATTAAAGATTTTCAATAGAGCCACTAAATTTCATCCGAGTTAACAAAATACGTAAGCAGAATAGTTCTACAAATATCATATTTATTAGTTTCTATCATTATGTGCAATATAAGAAGATATTTCATTAAATACTAAGTATTCCATTAATTCAACTTGATGAAGCCGAACTTATAATATCCATTATTGCATTCAGATAATTAAATTATAATTTGAGAATGTAGGAAATTACCATTGTACGAGCTTTAAAAGACATTTAATAAATCTTTCAGCTTCTGAGCAATTTTAATAAGCTATGGAATTATAAATATCACAGCTATAATCGTAAACATTAATGTAATTGGCTCATTTTATTCGTGTGTCTATGTACCATAAATAGTTTGACTGAATTTACCTTAAAAAGGGACTTATTGCAGCTTGGGTAACATTGGCACAGCATTGGTCTCTTTATGGCACAAGTGGCACATTTGGTCAACCTGTGCCAAACAGAAGACAGACAATACCAAGCAATGGACATGCGCACACAAGTAAACTTTTAGTAATATAAAAGAAATACACATAAGTAAGTTACACAAATGGAACCTATACCACCTACAGCTAGCAGGTTGCTAATGCAGTTGGAAAACCAGCTGAGTTACCATGACCCCTGAAGGAACAGTGATTTTGAAACGTAATCCTACTGGTCGTTATCTCGACGAGGCACCTCGTCAGTAGAAGAAACATGACCTGATCTTGATGGACGGTATCTTTCGTCATTAGAAGAAAACTAAACAGTTATGGATCTCGTCATCATCAAAATATCGGAAATATTCTTAGGACAAAATATCTCCTCATAAGCAAAATTGGTTCGAGACATCTCGTCAAAACCAAGTGGATGTTTAGAATATAATCTAATCTAAATCTTCAAAAGTACGGAAAATGGTAACGATCCTACGCAAATGGACAGAATGTACGCCATTTCCTTTTTGGATTGTCACAACAAAGTTCTCTACAACGGGTTGCACATTAAATTACTGGTATGTGAGGTGCAACATGAACCTTCAACACAGCGCACAAGGATGGTGTACTATGGTGGAGACTGGTGTTCAATAATGCACCAAGTTGTCCAGAATTCATCTCTTATAGTACCATGACTAAGAACGTCTTCTAATGAGCTCAAATTGACTTTAAATTGGTATAAGAATATATCTAAATACAAGGGACATAACACCCCTTAGAGAAGTTTTCTATCCACCAATTATACATCCTTAGAAATACTAGACAAATGTTTTGTGTGCCAATTAGTTGCCCTGTTGGTATTGGTATAAGAATATATTGACTTTAAATTTGTATAAGAATATCTTTGACTAAAGAACGTCTTCTAATAAGCTCAAATGGGCTTGAAATTGGTATAAGAATATCTGTAACTAAAGAACGTCTTCTAATGAGCTCAAATTGGCTTGAAATTTGTATAAGAATATCTGTGACTAAAGAACTAATGACCTCAAATCGTCTTGAAATTGGTATAAGAATATCTAAACACAAGCGACATAACACTCCTTAGAGAAATTTTGTAAACTCCTTAGAGACTTTAAATTGGTATAAGAATATCTTTGACTAAAGAACGTCTTCTAATAAGCTCAAATTGGCTTGAAACTGGTATAAGAATATCTGTGACTAAAGAATGTCTTCTAATAAGCTCAAATTGGCTTGAAACTGGTATAAGAATATCTGTGACTAAAGAACTAATGAACTCAAATTGGCTTGAAATTGGTATAAGAATATCTAAACATAAGCGACATAACACTCCTTAGAGAAATTTTGTATCCACCAATCTCATACATCCTACCTAAAACTAGACAAATGTTTTATTTACCAATTATTTGTCCTGTTGGTATTGGTATAAGAATATCTTTGACTTGAAATTGGTATAAGAATATCTTTGACTTGAAATTGGTATAAGAATATCTATGACTAAAGAACGTCTTCTAATAAGCTCAAATTGGCTTGAAATTGGTATTAGAATATCTATAACTAAAGAACGTCTTCTAATGAGCTCAAATTGGCTTGAAATTGGTATAAGAATATATATGACTAAGGAACTAATGAGCTCAAATTGGCTTGAAATTGGTGTAAGAATATCTAAACACAAGCGACATAATACTCCTTAGAGACTTCTGTATTCACCAATCATATATGCTAAGAAATACTAGGCAAATGTTTTTTTTTTACCAATTGGAGATATTTTTGTCAACATGCCTCCTGCCATATAAAACTACTACGAGGTCCAGATTTGAGCAACAGACATAACTGGAGAAGTTCGAGGCATAGCAATACGGTTAGTTTGAATATGACTAAAGAACGTCTTCTAATGAGCTCAAATTGGCTTGAAATCGGTATACGAATAATAACTAAACACAAGCGACATAACACTCTTTAGAATTTTGTATCCACAAATCATATATCCTAAGAGATACTAGACGAAGTTTCTTTACTAATTAGAGATAAATTTGTCAACATGACTCCACCATATAAAAATATTACGAGATCCAAATTTGAACATCGGATATAACTGGGGAAATTCGAGGCCTAGCATTAGGATTGGTTTGAATTCCCCATGAAATACATCTGACACTCAAACGTGCATATGAAATCGAAAACATTTTCATTCTCCAAACACCAGATGATAGTTTTCAGAATGAATCGTTTCCCGATAAATGTAAATGAAACGAAAACACAATATCCACATCCTTAACGGATCAATATAAATAAAATCAGAGCGAACCGTTTACAGAGATCACGGGCAAGTAGACTGGGAAGATCCAATTTGCTTCAAAGACAACTATTGCTTCAGGGGAGCAAACAGGGGTGGAAGAGAAGAGGGAGATAAGAAACCTATAAACATCTCAACCCGAAACGCAATTTGTTCCCTGTCACGTGAAGCGCCGCGAAACATTTCGTGAAAGAGAAAAACGCAACACGGCGTTTGATTAAAAGCAGGAAAAAATTCCCTGAACTAGGAAAGAGTGTAACCATTAACATGCGATGTTTTGTGTCATTGTAAATAAAAACAAGATTAGGTCCGCGTCGCACGAAATGGCAGATTCTCACCCCTGGGCTGTTTGATTTTGTTGGGGATAAAAACGCTTCGGTTGCCGATTTGTGGAAGTGTACACTCTGTTGGTAGGTTTGTAAATAACGTGTGGGCTTTTGTAACTCGGATCGACATTTCGATGTGGCAATGTAAAATTCACGCACACCGAAGGGGACAAATTGTGTGGCTTTTACTATCAAAACCTTCAAATGGTCTTGAAATTGTGTGTTTTTGTAACTCGGGTTGACATTTCGATGCGGCAATGTAAAGTTCACGCACATCGAAGGGGACAAAGTGGGTTGCTTTTACCATCAAAATCTTCAAATGGTCTTGAAATCGTGTGGTTTTGTAACTCGCGTCGACATTTTGATGCGGCAATGTAAAATTCACGCACACCGAAGTGGACAAATTGTGTGGCTTTTACTATCAAAACCTTCAAATGGTCTTGAAATTGTGTGTTTTTGTAACTCGGGTTGACATTTCGATGCGGCAATGTAAAGTTCACGCACATCGAAGGGGACAAAGTGGGTTGCTTTTACTATCAAAATCTTCAAATGGTCTTGAAATCGTGTGTTTTTGTAACTCGGGTCGACATTTTGATGCGGCAATGTAAAATTCACGCACACTGAAGTGGACAAATTGTGTGGCTTTTACTATCAAAACCTTCAAATAGTCTTGAAATTGTGTGTTTTTGTAACTCGGGTTGACATTTCGATGCGGCAATGTAAAGTTCACGCACATCGAAGGGGACAAAGTGGGTTGCTTTTACTATCAAAATCTTCAAATGGTCTTGAAATCGTGTGTTTTTGTAAGTCGGGTCGACATTTTGATGCGGCAATGTAAAATTCACGCACACCGAAGTGGACAAATTGTGTGGCTTTTACTATCAAAACCTTCAAATGGTCTTGAAATTGTGTGTTTTTGTAACTCGGGTTGACATTTCGATGCGGCAATGTAAAGTTCACGCACATCGAAGGGGACAAAGTGGGTTGCTTTTACTATCAAAATCTTCAAATGGTCTTGAAATCGTGTGTTTTTGTAACTCGGGTCGACATTTTGATGCGGCAATGTAAAATTCACGCACACCGAAGTGGACAAATTGTGTGGCTTTTACTATCAAAACCTTCAAATGGTCTTGAAATTGTGTGTTTTTGTAACTCGGGTTGACATTTCGATGCGGCAATGTAAAGTTCACGCATATCGAAGGGGACAAAGTGGGTTGCTTTTACTATCAAAATCTTCAAATGGTCTTGAAATCGTGTGTTTTTGTAAGTCGGGTCGACATTTTGATGCGGCAATGTAAAATTCACGCACACCGAAGTGGACAAATTGTGTGGCTTTTACTATCAAAACCTTCAAATGGTCTTGAAATTGTGTGTTTTTGTAACTCGGGTTGACATTTCGATGCGGCAATGTAAAGTTCACGCACATCGAAGGGGACAAAGTGGGTTGCTTTTACTATCAAAATCTTCAAATGGTCTTGAAATCGTGTGTTTTTGTAACTCGGGTCGACATTTTGATGCGGCAATGTAAAATTCACGCACACCGAAGTGGACAAATTGTGTGGCTTTTACTATCAAAACCTTCAAATGGTCTTGAAATTGTGTGTTTTTGTAACTCGGGTTGACATTTCGATGCGGCAATGTAAAGTTCACGCACATCGAAGGGGACAAAGTGGGTTGCTTTTACTATCAAAATCTTCAAATGGTCTTGAAATCGTGTGTTTTTGTAACTCGGGTCGACATTTTGATGCGGCGATGTAAAATTCACGCACATCGAAGGGGACAAATTGTGGGGCTTTTACCATTAAAACCTTCAAATGGTCTTGAAATTGTGTTTTTTTGTAACTCGGGTTGACATTTTGATGCGGCGATGTAAAATTCACGCACATCGAAGGGGACAAATTGTGGGGCTTTTACCATTAAAACCTTCAAATGGTCTTGAAATTGTGTGTTTTTGTAACTCGGGTTGACATTTTGATGCGGCAATGTAAAATTCACGCACATCGAAGGGGACAAATTGTGGGGCTTTAACCATTAAAACCTTCAAATGGTCTTGAAATCGTGTTTTTTTGTAACTCGGGTCGACATTTTGATGCGGCGATGTAAAATTCACGCACATCGAAGGGGACAAATTGTGGGGCTTTTACCATTAAAACCTTCAAATGGTCTTGAAATCGTGTTTTTTTGTAACTCGGGTCGACATTTTGATGCGGCAATGTAAAATTCACGCACATCGAAGGGGACAAAGTGTTAGGCTTTACTATCAAAACCTTCAAATGGTCTTGAAGTACAGTTTGAGAGTAAAGATGTAAAAGCGGGATACCAAATAATAGACAAGGTTATAGGTGGGTGGATCTGGGTTTTGTGGCACAAAGTCCATATTTGAGTAATGGAAATACGCATGCAAGGAACGTTTCACGGTTACAGAAGAGAAATATATCCAGGGAATAATCGAACCTTCGGCGTTTGCAACTCACAAGCTGTAAAGAAAGTTAAGGTTGATTGGTTTTAGGTTTATCTCGTGCAAATGTCATATTTGGTCAAACTATGACGTACGAGTTCATGTAAATGGAAGTACTCACTCGAGGTTCATTAGTTGATTAGGGTTTTATGACGCTAATGCCAGACTTTTATATTTGGCCAGACTGCAAAATACAAGAGAGTCGATTTCAAGTATTGGACATACGCATTCAAACTTGATAGGATGGGGAGTGACACTTTGATGTTCTTGGTTCGATGTAACGTAGTAAACTTTGGACACATAAATCCTAATTTTCTTAGCTATTTAAACAGTGAGCGGCACTTGAAAAATTATAACTTAAATTGCAAATTTACTTTGAGTTTTTATATTATGAATGGTGCAAATCACCAATGTTTATATTACTCTTTCCTGTATTTACATTTATGAGTTTACGTGTTTACATTCTGTTTCCTGTATGCGTATTCTTATGAGTTCATTTGGCTGATGTAAACTTTTTTAAGAAATACAGCGAGTTAGTTGCTTCTGAGTATTTACGCTGTTCGTATTGTTCTGATGTTTATTTGTAGTGGCAGTGCCTCTTTTTAGTTATTAAATGTCTTGTTGGACTTGGAATTACACTATTATATCAGTATTAAAAGACATAACAATAAAAAACGGTATTGGATTTGGAAAATCTGATAAACAAGGATGTGTTGCTTAAAATACACCTCATGAGGAATCAATAAAATTCCAGTTTTATCCATTCTCTTGTTCGTAAGAATCCATCAAGATTTCACTCAAAGGCTGGGAAGACACCTTCAAAATAGACACAAAACTCTCCAATGCCTTTTTAAATCTCGAAATGAACGAATCCCTACACGAACCTATAAGGTAAATAAAAAAAATCACCTATCGTGTAACGAAATTTCCCCCACTAGAGGTCACGTAAAGCTATTATTTCCCCCGAAAAGGAACTCGGTATCTGCGTTATGCCATAAGCGACCTCTACATCTCCCCAGCGGCAACCTGTCAAGGGCCTTGTGTGCAGGACCTGACAGAGGCGGATTTCTATTTTTTAGTTAGTAATTTCTACAGAAGATGGCGTGTGGAGAGTTCGATGACAAATGATGGTGGGGGGTCAGCGGGAAAAGTGGAGGATTCGGTGGTGAAGACTGCGTCTGTAACTTTTTTGTTTTGTTTTGTGGCAGCGCTTTTTGTGCTGTTTTATTATTTGTTCGCCAAGCACCCTTTTTGAACTTTTTGAGTGGTTGTAGGCACACACGAAGTTTCGCGTTATCTTCCGCTATTATGTGATACTACTTTTTTAAACCGAGGTTTCGTGTTTTTTATAAGTTTATATTTTTACCTATTGAAGGACTTGATGGTTTCTGTGATCTTATAAATAAATACTTTTCATTCGGTAGGAAATATTGGAAGTGGTAGTGTAGTAAATTATTAACCGTCCGAGGGGTTTCGACGCGATGATCACTCATAAAGATCACATAAAGACATTCATAAAGGTATAACTAACTCTGATTACTCATAAAGACACTCATAAAGATATGATGACTTTTGCTAATGAGGAGGTATTATATATCTTCTCCATCAACACTCAAATAATTTTGCTAATGACGACATGTCTCGTTGTTATTATACTTCAGATTTTGTTTTCGATGACGAGATCAAAATCATATAAGTTTTCTAAGGAAGAGATACCTCGTCTGTTAAGATTTGTTCAGTTTTACTAACCTCGTCAAGCCCACCAACAGGATGGTTAAATGAAATACCATCTAAGATCTGATAAAACCTGTGAAAATATCACAGTTGGTTAAATTTTATGAAAAGTGTCTTGAGAAAAGACATCTGTTGGTGAAAATATCTTGGTAAATAGGTCAAAGATTAAGGTCAGAACAAGTTAGAAGTCATTCAGGGAAGATTGAAGTTTGCAGAACGAACATGCGCGTGCGAATCTTTCTGAGGGTTAAATGGGCGTTTTAAGGTAAAATTAAAAACTACCTTCATAAGTTCGATTAAAATTAGACGTTCTAGAGAGTTGAATTAGAGCGGGAAATATACTGAGGGTATCACAATTGTATTGTTAAGTAGCTGTCTCATTACCATTTAGGGGGTAATTTTATAATTTTTAGTTAACGTCGTACTAGAGCAACACAACGGGCTATTGACGACGGTCCGGGATCAGTCCCTTAAGGGAAAGATCCGAGGACAACACCTCGTAATTTTGATCCACGGTCAGATGACGAATCAACACCTGAGCTAACACCCCACTCTCCAAACTTCCACATCAACCCAACGTGATAACTTTCGGCCAAGACAGATTTTAGGTGTACCAGCCGCCTCTAATCCATACACTTACAAACATCCATGCCCGGAGCCGGATTCGAACCAGGAACCTTCCGATCTAGAGGCTAACTCCTTAACCACTATACCGGTTGGTCGGCTACTATTTAAAACAATATGGGTAATGGTAATTGAATTTTAGTTAACGTCGTTGCTAGAACAACACAAAGGGCTATTGACGATGGTTCGGGATCAGTCCCTTAAGGGAAAGATACGAGGACAAAACCTCGTAATTTTGAAGCTCGGTCTGATGACGAAGCAACACCTGAGCTGGCACCCAACTCTCCAAACTCCCACACCAACCCAACGTGAGAACTTTCGGCCACGACAGATTTAGGGTGCACCAACTGCCTCTACACCATACGCTTACAAACATCCATGCCCAGACCCGGATTCGAACTAGGAACCTTCCGATCTAGAGGCTAACACCTTAACCACTATACCGGTTGGTCGGCTAAACCAATATGTTATAGTATCCTCTGGAAGGAAACAGAACCCGTATGAACAAATTCAGTAAAAGGTAGAATTTTATATCAACTACAATTATTTTTGTATGAATTCTATGGTTTGACAACTTACCAAAGCTATATGTTACTGTTAAATTATTAAGAGCTTAGTATAACTGTGATTCTGTTGCATATACAAGATAAGTATCTTAATCTATAAAATTTACAAAACCCTTGTCAAATAAATGTACCTATAATAATTTTCCCTTAATAATTTTAGATTGCTTTGAATTATTTTACGTTTTTAAATTGCTTTTACTGTAAAAACAAGCCTTGACAAACTCAAATGGGTTGAAAATATTATGCTAAAGAAGTGTTTATACAGTGCTGAATTTATAAATTAATGCACTTAATTTATGATACATAAAACTGGTATTTCTGTATAAAAAACACGATCCAAATTGAAAGAGTTAAATGTAAAAATATAGATTACATTTCTGTCATAAGAATTTACGTTTGCATTTGTAAATGTAAATTTCTTAAAACTTAAACTTCCGCAATAATTCTGAACAAAATCGAAGATAAAAATGAATATTTCGCTGACATATGTTTAGTAAGCAAAATTATTACATATTGAAAGCTATTCAGCTGTAAAATTTTGAAATTACATTTTGTAACATTTCAGGTACATAGTTTTGAATCTTATACTATGCAAGATATGTGTGCTAAGTGAAATTTATTTGCATCTTTTTGAAATGCATATGTCAAGTTTCATTAAATATGAAAAAACACTTTATTTTAATGCATTTCCAGACTACAAGCTTTCAGAGTTTTATTTTTAACTGCAACTAGCACTATAAAATGATACTAGTTTTTTTTCTACTGTTCAGAAGGGAGTTAGAATACCATTAAAAGTATTAGTTAGACGCATAATTTTTTAAAATTTGTTTAAAAACACAACTGCCGATTTAAACGAAAGTGATATACAGATAACTCGAAAACGATGCCACATATTTCTCGTAATATAAGTACAGTATACTTTTTTTTTTTAAATGAATGTTAGATTACATTTCTCTACTGTTTTTTCATGAAATTGAATGTAGTTAAAAGAGCTTATGAGAAGTATGTATACAGTTAAGATCACAAAAATCGATCATTTTATTAATTCAAAATTTTTTCCAACTTCTAAGATTTCAAACGATAACAATATCTTGTAAATATTCGAAATAATTTTCTTGGTGCAATGTTTTTCGTTTGGTTCAAACATATTTCCAAAACTTCAAATTCAATTCCTGAAGAACTGTGTTTTCGCAATATGTTATTATTGTTTAAACAATAATATCTCAACAATGAAATGTTCTATTATGATTATTTTTGTATTGTTATAATCTACTATATAATACAGTGGATGTTTCAACTTTGAATAAAAATTATTAGTTAAGAAATTAATTTTTAAGAGAGTTGTTTTTAAAAAATAAAATACCTAAAAAAATTCAAATTTTTTAATACTTCCCTAGTGTATAAAATTGTAAAATAAAACATATTCTCTCAAGCAACTCTTAATGGAATGATAAAACATAGAGAATAATATTAGGTATATTTTCAAACGAGAATTGTCTTTCTGAATAAATTCTAGAGGTCGTATAGGGAGGGGGGGGGATGAAATATCTGTGATTAACAAAATTGACCATGTCTCAATGATATCTGCTCATGAGAAGAGAACTGACAAGTTCTTGATCTCGCCATGATTAAAAAGTCAACGGTGTACAACAAGGAATCTCATCATTAGTAAATTTTGTACAGCTTCAGTCTACATTCATTTCGGTGGCAACCACCGTGTCGCGTTTTAGGCGCGTTAAGACAACACCACGTATTTGGATTTCGTCACCTGAGCTGGCACTCCACGGTGCAAACTTCCACTCCACTACACTGTGAGGACATTCTAGGCAACGACAGATTTATCGTGTATCAGATCTTTTCAACACGACGGTCATTCTTTGGATTAGAACTTGGATGATAGTCCGTTAATTTTCCAACCGCTACCGCTGTCTGATCTAACCACTAGGAGTGTTAAAGTCTAGGTGATATCAAAGAGTTTGGCATTTCAAAATACTGAAAGCAGCACCTAGATCCGCAGTGCTAGCTGGAAGAGTTGTAGCTACAACTGCAAAGTTTTAGCAGCGCTGCAACCAAACAGAGGGTGGGTGTTTACGATACGTAGTTTTTTATTGCCGTACCGGAACAACACTACTGGAGACAGTCCAGGAAAAATCCCCAAGAAGTGTAAGCGAAGTTACCTCTATCGATTCATGTTCTAACGCGTTGTGTCCCATAGATGGCCATTTAATTATCATCACACTGGAGCAACATAACGGGATATTGAAGACTGCCCGGGATCCATCTCTTAAAGGAAAGTTCCAAGGACAACATCACGCAATTTTGAACTACGGTCAGATGACGAGGCAACACCTGAGCTATAAAATCAGCAAGTTGGACCAGGGGAAAGAGCCACTCTTCTACACAGGACACGGTCCATTCCCATCCTACCTAACGAGGTTTTAGAAAATCAAGTCCGAAAACTGCTCTTGTTGTGAAATTGGCACACCTCTACATTACATCACAGTTTGCCCCCTTACAGCCTCATGGCATATGAGAACACCTGCCGGCCACCTTAAAATTGCATGGCTCAGGAACATTGCATGTAACAAGGGCTCGAGGGTGAAAATTATTAACATGGTGAGATTCATTGAAAATCATCAGGACTTGATTATCCTAAGAGACTAAGAAAAACGAACTTTTTTTTCTCACCTTGCATGATGTAAATATATATTTATAATGTATGTATTGTATAGATGTAAGGTTGTATAAATGTAATGTGCTCTAACACTTGGTGACATGTCACTTTGGTGGCATGCTCCACTCATCCAACCATACATATTTAAACTGGTACAGTGTCTAACGACACGGGAGTGTGTGTTGGTGTTAGTTAGTTAGGCACCCCACTCTCCAAACTTCCACACCAACTCAAAGTGAGGACTTTCGGTCACGACAGATTTAAGGTGCAATTGCCGCCTCTACACCACACGCTTACAAATATCCATGCATTGACCCGGATTCGAACCAGGTACCTTCCGATATATAGGCTTACATCTTAACAAGCGACCGCCCGTGAGAAATACGAAGACAGCACCTTATTTTTATAGTAATTTGTACAGTAATAACCTTACAGTAATTTGAGCTACCATCAGATGACGACGTCTTGTCTCAGATGTCATCCTACTAGCCAAACTTCCACATTACGCCAATGTGAGGACATTCAGAGCCCAAAGAGATCTAACATGCACCAGCATCTTTAGAATCCGACGGTATTTTCTTGGATTCGAACTCACAACCACCCGGTTGCTAATCCGTTACTCGTCCGACCGGGTTACGCGGCTATGTAACGGCAGGGAACTTTTGGAATGTATTGCGTAGAAATAACGATTACCAATTTGCCTAACTATCTGTGGTTACATAAATCACGTTCAGCAGTTACATCAAAAGCCAACCTTGAAAAGCTAGTTAGAAAAAACCGTTAAGAATCGGAATTTCATACGAATATATATAATCACCTTTCAAGGAAAATCGCTGTTGTGATTGCCTCTAAATTATACATCTCATCCGTCTTCCTGAAATCATGTATTTCACAAATGACAGGACGGCGGTAAAATGAAGCCGATTCGTTCGCAGAAATGGTAATGAGGGGAAATTAGTAGCATAATGACGGGGCCTTTCAGCATACAACGCATCATTTGGAAGTGATTTGTGATTTTATCACATTTGGGTTTTTAAAGTTTCTTTCAGGTAATGGAGTGAGATGTATCGATTGCTTTTTCGACACAATAGCGCGGATGTTTTTGTGGATGGAATATGCTTGTGTAAGAGGGGGAAAAACAGGCCACTAGCTTTTGAGGAAACGAGGCCGAAGTAGTGAGCCTTGGATGTCTCAAAAATGTTTCAATTGCTCCATCTTGGTGATTATCTCGACGGGGTTTTTCGGCATTAACAAAACTGACCAGATCTTGATGAACCAGAAATCGATTCAATACGAGAAAGCGGGCTATGATGTCTCGTCAAAAGAAATCTGACCATATGTTGATGGACGTGGTATATTATGAAAAGAAAGACACAGTTTCTTGTAAGACTTGAAATCAGTAGAATAAAACTTACCAGATCTTGATGGACATCAAGAAAATAAAGAGGTTGGATCGCGATGGCCTCGATGCCTCGTCAGAAGAAGAAAACGGATAAGGTCTTGATGGACTTGATATATAAAAAAAAGAAACAGATCGGATTTTGATGAACTTGATGTCTCGTTAGAAAAGAAAACTGACTAGTAATTCATGGACGAGGGGTATATCAAGAATAAAGTATAAGACTGGATCTTGATGGACTTGATGCCTCGTCTTGATGCCTCAGTAAAGAAAAATTACCAGTAATTGATGGACGCAGTACATCAAGGAAATAAACAGACTGGATCTTGGTGGACTTAATGCTTCGTCAGTAGAAGAGAACTGACCATATTTCTATGGACGAGGTATAGCAGAAGCAAATCAGAGTAGATCTTGACGAACTTGATGCCTCGACAGTAAAGAAAACGGACCAGTAATTGATGGAGGTATATCTAGAAAAGAAACAGATTGGATTTTGATGGATTCGATGCCTCGTCAGTAGAGGAAAACTTGATCAGATCTTGATGGACGAGGTATGTCAATAAAATAAACAGATTGGATCTTGATGGACTTGGTGACTCGTCAATCGAAGAATACTGACCAGATCTTGATGGACGAGGTGTATCAAGGAAAAAAAAACAGGATTTGATAAACAAGATATATCCTCAATAGAAAGAAACTAACTTAATTTTGAAGGACGAGATTACTCTTTAATAGAAAAAACTGACCAGATATCGATGTATTAATATCTTGTTAGTTGCAAAAATCTGACCAGATCTTGATCTCGTCATTATAAAAAAATCAGCATTTATATTATTTATCCACTAGTTTGTTGAGTTTTTCTATTTATGTCAGGTAATGGAGTGATTTGTATCGATATCATTTACAACACAATACAAAATTATAGGCCATGACAGATTTAACGTACATCAACCACCGTGTACACGACGGACTTAGATTGGACCGGGTTTCGAACTCACAACCCAGCGTTTGCTGATACGTCACCCTTCCAACTAGGCTACTGCAGCTCCGTATTTTCATAACAGTAAAATGACAGCGTTAGCCAGTTGGAAGATGACCAGATCAGCAAAAGGTAGGTTACAAGTTCGAGTCGGTCTAACCAAAGACCGTCGTGTAAGTTGGGCTGGTGCACGTAAGATCTGAAGTGGTCGCAAATATCATCACGTTGACATGGTGTGGAAATCTAGAGTTGGTTTCCAGTTCAGGTGTCAACCCTATCATCTGATAGTTGTTCAAAACGGCGAGGTGTTGTCCTTGGTCTTTCCCTTCAGGATCGATCCATGAAGGCCGCCAGTAGTAAGTTGCATTGCTCGAATGCGTCGTAAGTTCAACTATTTATCAACCTAACTAATTGAGAAAGATACTTCAAACATTTTTCTACCAGATACTGAATCTAATTTTTTGGCATAATTTGAAACCAAACACCTCATATTGTCACCGCATAATCTTGCTGACAGCCTAATTTGGAAATTAGCAGCCTGCAATGTTACTAAATGTAAAACACATGTTCCACGCAAAGCCTTCTTCAAACCATAATAGTTAAAACGTATCCATTTTAATCCTCGTACTTAAAAAAAATGCAAGTCAAGTGTTTTCGGAAGGATCAAAAGCTTATTAATACTTTTCCCTGAAACAAAGAAAAAAAGACTCGCCATTTTGTTTCCTTCTTGAGCGAAAAGAAAATAATTGAGTTCAAATTGTCTGAAAGTTTTAAAGATTTTCTGAGAAAAGTATATATATATATATATATATATATATATATATATATATATATATATATATATATATATATATATATATATATATATATATATATATAGAAGTGTGTAAAGTGTATCCTAAAAGTTCCTGTATTCCAACTTTTAAAAAAATTTCTTGCTCGTTTTTTTAGTTATTGAATTTTATCGTCTGCTTATAATTTTGTCGACTCTTTAATTTTTATCGTTTGATTTTCTTCGCACTCAAGTTGTGCAATAATAAAGTTCCACGTCATTTTGTTCTTCATTGCAAGATGAATTTATCACGCATTCAGAGAAATACTCTGTTTGAGTCTTATTGCGAATGCAAATCATATCAAAGATGTAAGTAATTTTGACGACATAAATATCCATGTGATGCAATACGAAGTAAAGATACACTACATCTACTTATTCAACAATTTGATGCGTTATTAGAAGTGAATGAACGAGACTCTTGGTTCCAACAAGATATTGCAACCTGCCATACAAATTATGAAACCATGGACATGATGCTTCAAGATTTTTTTTGGCGATTGACGTATCTCGAGAAATCTTTGGCCACCTCGTTCCTTAATCATCGTATTCCTGACTTATTTTTTTTGTGTGGGGATATTTAAAGAACAAAGTTTATGAAGGTAATCACCAAACAATAGGTGATATGAAATTGCCATTACTCAAAGGGTACAAGAAGTCATGCCCAGCAATTTGAAACACGTTTCTAAAAATATGCGCAAACAACTTCAGCTTTGACTCCAAGAAAAGTGCAGACATTTTGAACATTTATTCTAAATGAAAGTCGAATTTTTTTTCTACGTTAAGTTAAAAGTGCTTTTCACCATTAGCATAAAAATAATTGTTGTAAAGTTTTTTGAATTTGTATAGTAAATTCATGAATCGTCGGTACGGGAACTTTTAGCAAACATAAACATTAAAAAACATAAAGCCCCAAGTAGTTTGTAACACATTGAAGACTTAATTAATACTCATACCTTTATATAATTTCATTACATGTCTGAAATACATGCGAACGCATTGTAACTTCACAGTAAAAAAACAGTGCGGTTACTAAATAGTAACAAAAGGTAGGGATGAATTGCCGATTAAAACTGGTTTAGCAACTAGTAATGCTAAATCAACAGCAAAAACATCGAAGTTTCAAAACATCGATGTTCAAAATTAAGACACCGATGTTGATTATACATCGCCCAAAAACCATCGATATTTTAAAAATTCGGTGCATTTAAACATTTTTCCCCATTTCTTAAAACTGGTTTATCAACTGTTGATGCGACATCGGCTCCAATACATCGATGTTTTTTTATAAAACATCAATGTTTTGAAAACATCGATATCGATGTCGCATCTCTACTTTTCAGACTCTTCACCCTTGGCCACTTTGGTCTAAAAGTATGTTCAATTTGCCGATTATGAAAATTATACTACCTGGTTATTTTTGAACTTACTTTTACGGTACTTTTTTCGTTAAAAATAAAACATCAACAACATAAAAACATCAACGAGTATAAATATCGATGTTACAAAAACATTGACTCCAATACATAGATGTTAAAAACATCGATGTTTTGAAAACATTGACATCGATGTCGCATCCCTAATTCAGAGCCATTTTTGGCCCCACACATCTGACAACAAAATGCGAAAAGGAAAAGAAAGGTAGGCACAGGTGAAAATAAAAAGGGAGGAAAAAACACTTGGATACTTTGTTGTTGTGATACCTGCACTCAACTAAAGATGTATCCCTGACGTTATTATTACTCGTTCAAGACATTGCTAACTTCGTCAATGAAAAGACATCTCTTTCAAGACATGGCTAATTTTGACAATAACGAGATATCTCATTCAAGACATATCTAACTATGCTAATGACGAGATATCTCGTTCAATACATGGCAAACTTCGCCAATGACGAGATAACTCGTTCACGACATGACTATCTTTGCAAATGACGATATATCTCGTTCACGACATGGCTAACTTCATCAATGACGATATATCTCGTTAGAGACATGTCTAAATTTACCAATGACGAGATATCTCGTTAAAGGTATGGCTAACTTTGCCAAAGACAAGTTATCGCGTTCAAGACGTGGTTAACTATGCTAATGACGAGTTATCTCGTTCACGACATTGTTAACTTCGTCAATGACGATACATCTCGTTCGAGACATGGCTAAACTTAACAATGACGATATATCACCTTCACAACATTTCTAACTTCATCAATGACGATATATCTCGTTAGAGACATGGCTAAATTTACCAATGACGATATATCTCCTTCACAACATTTATAGCTTCATCAATGACGATATATCTCCTTCACAACATTTCTAGCTTCAACAATGACGATATATCTCGTTAGAGACATGGCTAAATTTACCAATGACGATATATCTCGTTTACGGCATGGCTGCTAACTTTGCCAATGCCAAGATATAGCGTTCAAGACATGGTAAACTTTGCTAATGGCGAGATATCTCGTTCACGACATGGCTAACTTCATCAATGACAATACATATCGTTCAAGACATAGCTATCTATGCCAATGACGAGTTATGTCGTTCAAGACATGGCTAATTGCCATTGACGAGATATGTCGTCCACAATATATAGCTTACTTCGTCAATGACGAGATATCTCGTTCAAGACAAGGCTAACTTTGCCAATGACGAGATAACTTGCTATTAAGATTGCCTATTGATGTCGAATGATCAAGAAAAATTGCCCTTTGTGATGATGACGATATCAAGAACAGATGAGTTTTCCCAATGTTGAAGTTTCTCATCATCAAGATGCTGTTAAATTTTCAAATGACGAGATTTCTCGTCGATTGAACCTCCAAGAGGGTTAAGGCTAAGTTGTTCACAAAAATACACCAAAGGGTTTTTCTAATTCAATGCACGTAGTTTTATCCAGGTCACCAATAACGGCTGAATCCTCATCACAAAAGTATTCACTTTAATATTCGTAAATCTATAACTGCCGCTCTCAATTTATTTCACCCACACGCCAAATTCAGATATACGAATCGGGGTAAACATAAACACCCCATCTCGGGATTTGTCGGTACAACTGTAATGAATAAGCATACAGCAGCGTTCACAAACCGTAATCTCGAAATTACCAGCGATATTTATAAAACTCCCTTGCAGCGGAGGGAGAGAAAAATATGTGTCGTCTGCTAAGGAATCCGAGGGTATTTCTGACAAGTTTCGCTTATTTGTTGGCCGATAGTTTCGAGACAGTTGCTGCGGAGGGAGCCAATGGGAATGCCTCGTCTAATCCACACTGTCACGGTTTATTGATGGAAGTGAAAGAGTTACGGTTGGCGTCTCTCTTGGGTTGGGAAATAATTTTTCCAGCGTCCCGCTACAGAATTCTGTGGTCTGAGCTACGACACCATGTTTTTCATGCATCGGGGAGGCGAATTCCGGCTTCTGTTGCATCAGTAGATTATGGATGAAATTTCTATAAGACATTCCATACCACACATTGCTTGTGAAAAAAAGAATGAAAACTAATCTTAAAGTAAAGAACTGTTTTAATTTGAAGTTGACTCACCTGGTGAATGCCTTTATGGAATATATAATCATTACATACCACATTAGCATATCATGTTGGATGAGATAGTTTTTTACCAGGCAGAGGTATTTAAACTTTTGACTACGGCTATAGATATAACAAGCGTAATTCTTTCTTGGCGCAATGCTCATTACTTTCAAGGTGTAACTGGACTGTAACGTCAGTAGTCTAAATTCTTTCTTGGCATGATTCTTATAACTTTCAAGGCACAACTGATGTACTGGCCGTTGTCTAAATTATTTATTGGCGCGATAATGGTACGATTGCTGTACCGGCCGTAGTTCTCATTACTTTCAAGGTGCAACTGGACTGTAACGGCAGTAGTCTGAATTCTTTCTTGGCATGATTCTTATAACTTTCAAGGCACAACTGATGTACTGGCCGTTGTCTAAATTATTTATTGGCGCGATAATGGTACAATTGCTGTACCGGCCGTAGTTCTCATTACTTTCAAGGTGCAACTGGACTGTAACGGCAGTAGTCTGAATTCTTTCTTGGCATGATTCTTATAACTTTCAAGGCACAACTGATGTACTGGCCGTTGTCTAAATTATTTATTGGCGCGATAATGGTACAATTGCTGTACCGGCCGTAGTTCTCATTACTTTCAAGGTGCAACTGGACTGTAACGGCAGTAGTCTGAATTCTTTCTTGGCATGATTCTTATAACTTTCAAGGCACAACTGATGTACTGGCCGTTGTCTAAATTATTTATTGGCGCGATAATGGTACAATTGCTGTACCGGCCGTAGTTCTCATTACTTTCAAGGTGCAACTGGACTGTAACGGCAGTAGTCTGAATTCTTTCTTGGCATGATTCTTATAACTTTCAAGGCACAACTGATGTACTGGCCGTTGTCTAAATTATTTATTGGCGCGATAATGGTACAATTGCTGTACCGGCCGTAGTTCTCATTACTTTCAAGGTGCAACTGGACTGTAACGGCAGTAGTCTGAATTCTTTCTTGGCATGATTCTTATAACTTTCAAGGCACAACTGATGTACTGGCCGTTGTCTAAATTATTTATTGGCGCGATAATGGTACAATTGCTGTACCGGCCGTAGTTCTCATTACTTTCAAGGTGTAACTGGACTGTAACGGCAGTAGTCTAAATTCTTTCTTGGCATGATTCTTATAACTTTCAAGGTACAACTGATGTACTGGCCGTTGTCTAAATTATTTATTGGCGCGATAATGATACAATTGCTGTGCCGGCCGTAGTTCTCATTACTTTCAAGGTGTAACTGGACTGTAACGGCAGTAGTCTAAATTCTTTCTTGGCATGATTCTTATAACTTTCAAGATACAACTGATGTACTTGCCGTTGTCTAAATTATTTATTGGCGCGATAATGGTACAATTGCTGTGCCGGCCGTAGTCTAAAGTTTGATTAATGTGTCACTGGAACTTTTGGCGACTGTCCTGGATGAATCCGAAAGCTTCAGATCCGAGGACAATGCCTCGTAATTCTGCGTCAGATCACCAGACAACACCTGGGCTTGCACCACACTCGACGAACTTCCCCACCGCGACGACGTGAGAACATTTGAGGTCATGACAGATTTAAAGAACACCAGCTCTATCGTACCCGATCGTTTTGGGTTGGATTCAAACTCGCAATCCTCCAGCCTCTAATTTGTTAGATGTTCAACCGGGCGATTGAGTGAAGATAGGAGATAATTTGGGTAATCCGAGAGTTCTTCATCCTCGAGCTTCCTATAGACATTAGACTACATGCGGAAAGAAAATATAACTAGAAAACCTCGAGTTCATGAAGCCCATGGAGTCGTCCTGGCCTAATGGGTTTGTCCTCTGCACTAGCAACCTGCGAGTTGTAGGTGTTTGCAGGTTAGCTTCTTATCAGGTTATATTCCACCCTTTGTCTATTTATCTCGTTTGTCAGTAAAACGTTCTTTGTGTGTGTATATAGATTAATTGAAGTTGTCTGTATTAGTGTTTGGCCAAATATGCATTGGTGATATATGTGTTTGGCCAGTGAAGCCAAATTTAGCCCTTGTGCCATAAAACTATATCTGTGATATAGTTTTATGGCACAAGGGATTTTATATTCCTATATCTATTGGCATAAACCCCAGGGATATCTCTATTCCTAGTTTTGTGCCAATAAAACCCCAACCATCCTCATTTGGTCAATGTATTTCAAATACAGTAAACTCGCAACTATCCGCTGATGTATTATCCACATAGCGACTAATCCGCTGGTCAATTTGTGATAAAAGGTTGTGCCAAAAACTTCAATCTAAAATAAAAACGGTGTTTTAACACAAAAAACAAAAACAATTAACTATTTCTTTTCGTGCGAATAAATCTCTACTACTGTAAAATGAAGTATTTGTATGTGTGTGTGTGTGTGTGTATGTATGTGGCTGTATACTATCTTAATGAAACTAAAGATTGAAAAATTCAACGGATTTGAAATCTGCGGAGAATTTTACACCAGAAAGATACCTTATACGTTTGATTTTCTGTCTTTTTATACATAATTTTTTAATTAAATATTTATATTTTCGCAAGAGATTGTGACGTCACGCCGATTGGATATCTTCGCAATTCGAATTTGGCCGCATTTTCAACGACGAGGCCACCACGAGCAACGCGTGATGGCAGTTATCCAATCGGCTACGAATTCATATTTAGTTTGCGCAGCAAGCAAACACCATGGACAATGCCGTGATGCCTGTTATCCAATAAGCTACGAATTCCCATTTGGTTTGCTTCGCAAACTAATATGTAACAATCACCGGGTAACGTAACAATCACCGGGGTTATAGAGCAGTGGTCACACCTGACCCCACGAAAAGAACTTCAACGGGCAACGCCATGCTGGCCACTCAGTGTCAAGTAAATAAATAAACTTTAAAGCTCAGAAATCTACTGTTTATTGTTGTTGTCGTGTCTATGAATGCAGTACTAGTGCAAAAGTTGCACTATTCATAGAAGAGGGGTGTCATTGCCTCCGGAAAGGTTGGACTTCTGCATCTTGGTCCGCGGGAGCTATTTTATTTCACTCCTGCCTCCCAATGGTTAACCAATGGAGGCATTCCCCTATCCGCCGCCTGGGGAATACTGTTTATTAATTCTTATAATTGAGGGTACGTATATTCACACTACACATACACACACTATAAATAAAAACATTTCAAAACAATTTTCATGTTGATCTGTGCCTTTTTTAACCAGTTTCCAGATTATCCACAGAATTCGCTTATCCGCGGTTGCCGCGCCCCTTATTTCCGAAGATAATCGAGAATTTAACTGTATTTAAAATTTGAATAGTTGAGAAAATAGCTAAAATCAAAAATATGACTAATAAATATACAACTTCAGGTTGTTAAGTTTGGTTCCTACAGTAGACAATATGGAACCTAAGTCTTCAATAAAGTACGGATGTGGATGAATAAACCATGGCTCTAGAGATACGAAGCGAAAGTGATAGATCGTAGAAGTTTGATGAAGTTAGGGATGATTTGCCGTTCAACTAAAGTGCAGATAATTCAAGTGTCCTTAGTGCAAACTAATTGCTGTTGTTTATCGTTTATCAAATCTGCATAATTAACAACACAAGTTTAAGTAATTATGCAAAGCGCAAATTTTATATTTGGTACTAATCTGTAGTTAATATTTACTGACAATCTGGGATTTCATCAAAACTATTATAATACCCGCACGATTATTTTATTTGACAATCTGGTTGTCCAAAACAAATCTTTATGTAATGGACAAAATGTGTTGGTTACTTATAAAATACAACCACATTTACTTAATAAAATTTGACTTTAAGAAAATTAAGTGTGGTATATTGACCAATTCACATTATTGTGTTCCAAATATGGACTTACTTTGAAGCAAATTTGACCTTATAAAATTGAATGCATTTTTAAATTTGAAACGAGCCTGCTTTTAATTTTTAAAGCTTGAATATATGCATTAATGTGCATAATAGTACAACTTAATATGCTTTAAATATTGATTTATATGGTTTCTACCAATAAAATGTATGGCTATTTTTATACATATACAGGGCGGCTCAAAATTTAACATGCCATTGTAAAATATAATATTTATATGCCATTACTTTTTGCTGATTATTTATATGTAGTCCTTGGAAAACAGTTAGAAGAAATTTACCGATTAAAATTAGATAAAAATAATCTAATTTTATACACAAAATGAATGGTCAATTTTGCTATCCCGAAGAGCTGATATTAGGTATTTTGTGGTTAGACAATCATCATCTAAGCAATCGAGAAACAATTGCAATCTACAAATCTAATAAAAACAATTTCCAATAAGCATATTTAGTGTTTATATGAGAATTGTGATTTTTTAATACATAAAATTATATTTTTACATGGTCAAGTGATTCTTTTCGGTCAAACTGTAGGGGAAAGTGAAGTAATATTAAATATTTTTTTTTAAATTTCGTTGGTCACTATTTAATGAAAAATTTACCAAATATCTGTTTCATTTCAACACTGTCGCTAATGCTGTTTCTAAATGCTCATGAATTTTTTGGAAAAATACATTGCAAATATACAAAAGAAAACAATTTTATTAAATTTTTTAAAATTATCTGTTTTGGGTAAAGGTTGCCCAATTTGACACATGAGGTGTTCTTAATATGATATTGTACATTCAAAATGACGGAAAATACAAGCGTGACAAATAAAATTGTTTCGTATAAAACCTATTTATTAATGCAAAAACTTTTAAATTAATTTAACAACTTACCTTATACACCTAAAGACGATTAAAAAAAATCATCTTCCAAACTCTTAAAAGCGACGTACCACTATAGGTTGTCATTGAAGTATGGATCGACTTGCAATGGGGAAGCTTATGTTTACAATAATTATACTCCATAACTAATAGTTCATGACACTTCTAGCAGTTGACGACAACGTGCGGTAAATATACCTGAGTATTTCATATTAGGCAAGTATCTCGTATTAGGTCATTTTCCCCTATTATGATTGTCATGGGGAATAGATCAAAGCTGGAGACTACACCAGCAATTTGAATTACTTAGAGATTCTACTCTATTCAATATCAAACTTCTTGAGAGAAAACACTGGATTTTAAACTAACTAAACAACTTACCTTATACCTCTAAAGACCATTCAATAGGAAGTCTCCCAAACTCTTAAAAGCGATGTGCCACTATGTTGTTATTGAAGTATGGGTCGGCTTGTAATGAGGAAGAGGTTATGTTTGCAACGATTAAACTCCCTAGCTAATAGCTCATGACACTTCTAGCAGTTGACGACAACGTACGGTAAATATGCCAGAGTATTGCATACTAGGCAAGTATTTCATATGAGATCACTTTCCCCTCTTATGAGTGTCATGGGGAATAGCTCAAAGCTGGAGACCATCAATTTGGTATACTTAGAGACTATTCAATATTAAACTTCTTGAGAGAAAACACGCCATGGCATTACAAAACTGATTTCCTGCAAAGCCAAGATAACCGAAACACCGCTTGCCTTTCATCGCATCCTTAAAACTTTGACGGATTCTCAATTCATTAATTTTTTCCTTCACCCACTTGTCTATGTCATCCTAGCGGTCGGACAATAACTCATAATTCACACATCCACCCCCAAATCTGGACAAGAATAAATCCCCACCTACCCTCTACTTGGCAACACATTTTGTTTTCCTCCCACCTTTTTTATGAAACCGGGAGAAAAAAAGGAAAAGCTTGACTGGATGAATCCGGGAAAAAAATCAGGATCGGGAAGACGCCTATCAGCGATTCGAGTCGTCTTTCTCCCGAGGAAAAGTAATCAAGACGAATAAAAAAAAGAATGGAATAATGCCGTAGAATACCGATCAGAAAAACAAAAAAAAATTGCAACACATCCCTAAAAAATTACTTTTCCTGGATTCCTTTTCTTTCCACTCCAGACACAAATTTTTTTTCCAGTTTTGAATCGTGATAAATCATTTGGCGTGAGAATCGTAATCGTAATCCTCTTCGAAGTTACAACCTGAATTTGCAAATCTCCTCAGAAGTGATAGTAATCTTGGAAGATTTTTTTTTCTTTTCCTTCCATTTTTATACAGATCCGCGAAAAATGTTTCGCGTTTCCGAGCTAATATTGTCGAGTATGCTTAATGTTTTTTTCTTTCTTGCTTAGCGTAAGAGCGCTTTCCGCGCTGAAACTGATTTACATGTAATTTGTTAAAGTATTTCTTATCAGTTTTCTAATGCTTAGAGCACGAAAAAAAGTGTTATGAGTGACGCTCCTAGTCCATACGTAATCCCGGTACTTATTGATGCACTTTAGGTTTTGTTACATAAATACTTTTTAAAAATTGAAATAATGCGCTGGAGTGTTTTCCAAATCCAACATTAGAGAATAAAAACGTAGATTTGTCGGCCGAGATTCTTAAGAAATCTCCACTTCACAGCTTAAGAGACTAAAAGTTTCTTAAAAATAACACTTTATCTACCAGATATTTCATTTTTTATGCTTTAACTGATACCCTTTACGTTTTGGAAATAACGCGAGCAAAAATAAAAGGTTTACCGAAATATGAAGTAACAGAAAAAGCTATTGATAATCTGTTTCACGAATTTTACTTTAGAAAATGTTCTCACTAGCGAATAATAGATTAATACTCTAGAATCTATTGGTAGGTATTTAATTTACGAAATAAACGGTTTATTAACCGCAAAACGGTCTACTGGCGACAGTTCGGGGCTATATCCGAAGGGAAAGATCCAAGGACAACTCCACATAATTTCGAACCAGAAGACTAGGAACCACCTGAACAGGCCACCCACTCTCCAGACGTATCACGACGGCAACGTGAGGGCATTTGTGACCACGATAGATATATCCCACTGTACATCCCCCTTTATATTCGACGATCTTTGGTTGGAATCGAACTTGCAACCCCCGGTTGCGAGTCCATTACCAACGAGTTACTTAATAGTCCGTTACCTAAGAGTTATTAGAATTGATACCGTACCCATATTTTTTAATACGGAATAAATTTGCAGTACATGTATGCAGTACACGTTTGCAGTACATCTATGTAGTTGAATTTCCGTCGTAATGGAGTTATACAACATGCCATTAAGGTGTGCGTACACACTAGAAGTTTTTTTAAATTTTAACTTTAAAAATACCGTTTGTTCACAGTAGGTCATTAGTTTATGCTTAAAACTATTTCAGTAAGAAAAAAATCAGTTTCAACTAATTAGTAATTAGCTAATTAAGATATAATGCGTTAATTGACATGTTTTTTGAACAGTGATATCTCAAATTCTAATTTGTCTAGAAAGGCAATTCTAGTTGGAAATTATTTCCAATATTATTCTTCATGTTTCGACCCTCAATCAAGTTTCTAGAGAGGAAAGGTTTTCTGTTACAGCCTTTTTCGCCAAGAAGGCATTAAAAATGCATTAAAAATTTATTTCTTAACTAATAACTCTGATTGAGGGACAAAACATCCGCTGTATTATGTAGATTATAATGATACAAAAATAGTTACAATAGATTATTTTATTGTTGTGTTATCACTGTTTGAACAAAGCATCCTAATGCAAAAACTTGTTTCTTCAGAAATTGAGTTGAAAGATTTGGAAACAAATCTGTTTTATGGTGACGATACCTTACAAAAACCCTTGTAACTAGAAAACTATTTCGAATATTTTCAAGACCTTGGCATAGTTTGAAAGCTAAGAAATTGAAGAATATTCTGAAGAAATAAAAAAATGTAGACTTTCTGTTGGATTTTTAGGATTTCTAGTGTGTTATTACACCTTAACAGCCAGAAAGACAAAATTTAATTTTCGCTTCCTAAATGCGTATGATGTACGCAATATGGACAAAAGTATTTGGACACAGTATTTTTTTCAGAAATAGTAATTTATTATTCTATTTAGCAACTGGTAGGGCTTCTTTTAGCTTGTATTACAGATGCAACACGTCTAGGCACACTTTCCACAAGTTCTCTGTAAGTCTGGGCAGGAAAAGCTCGACATACCTCTTACAAGGTTATGAGAAAAGATTCTCGTGAAGACGGTTTTGCGTGGCGTTGTCGAACTAGTCACTCTAGTATGCCCAACAAGTGGTCGATCGGATTGAAATTGAAATCGAGACTATGAACTGACCAGTCAAGCAAATTCACCTCATTTTCAGGAAACTTGTCCAACACACGTTTTGCAGTACGACATGGAGCTCGATCCTGTTGGAAGAATCAACCATCCTCGCCATTGTATTGCTATGGTGTAGGCAATACATAATTATCCATAACGTCGACGTACACGTTAGCGTTCCCGGTACCTGGTACATAAAGCAATGTGCCAAGTCCTAACCTGGAAAACAACCCACACTAAGATGAATCTTCCTTCGAACTAAGTAATGTCCACATACTTTTGTAGGTATAGTGTATTATCCGTGTACGGTACATGGTATATTATCCTTGCTTGAAATATGATATATTATCCTTTCATGGTCTGCTCCCAGGTGTACATCTTTTGACGTACCATTCTTAGTCATCACATTCCCGAAGTAACTAAGTGATTTTTCCTCTTTTTCATTTTTACCCTCATCTACCCTTCTGTTTGCTGTCTCCCTCCCTCATTATCTTGTGTTCGCGTAGCTTAGCCAAATATGGCCCTTGTGCCGTGAAACGTGAAAACAACCAACCGGGCATAATACATGAAACAATACCCTCATGATATATATGATATTTATCTCAGATTCATAATACATTGTTCATACATTCATTCAGAACAACTACCCAAATTTAGAGAGATGCTCAGTCTTGCACAATCACGACCATCTAATGTGTTTCAGCTCAAAATAAAACTGTTAGATTCTAATGTGCTTATTGATTTATGCAATCCACAAACAAACTGACTATACAAAATTGCATAATTGTTTGCAATTATATATCTGGGAAACCTAAAAATAATTTGTCGCAATTCCAATTTTCAGTCTGTATATCCTTTTATCCAATCCATCCTATACATTTCAGTCTTTATATCCTTTTATCCAATCCATCCTTATACATTTCAGTGTTTATATCCTTTTATCCAATCCGTCCTTATGCATTTCAGTCTTTATATCATTTTATCCAATCCATCCTTATACATTTCAGTCTTTATATCCTTTTATCCAATCCATCCTTATACATTTCAGTCTTTCTTTAGTCATCAAACCATCCTTATGTCAGTTGTGACATCGTGAGAAATTATGTTCTGCTTGACCTTCAAGACTTGCAGGGCAGGTGTCTACTCCATTGTGTCATTGGAATACTAAATATATTGTGATTGGTTATTGTTTGGCACCAGTTGATGTTCTCTTGTCGCGCGCTTTGCAACGGCTTGAGAAGAACAGGTGAAATTGAACGTACTCTTATTGGTTTTCGACTTTTACCGATCAGTCCTTCCTCATACATGTCAATACTTCCTCAAACACATCATTTCTTCGTCATAAACATCATTCCTAACTCATACACATCAATATTTTCCTACACAAATCAATCCTCCCTCATACACAACAATCCTCCCTCATACACAACAATCCTTCGTCATACACATCAATCCATCTTCCTACACACCATTCCTTCCTCATAGACATCAATATATCCTCATGCAAATCAATCCTTCCTCATACACAACAATACTCCCTCATACACAACAATCCATCTTCATACACCAGCAATCCTTCCTCATACACATCAATCCTTCCTCATATACATAAATCCCTTCTACTCACCAATCCCTTATACACACCAATCCCTTATACATATCAATATTTTATACACATCAATCTCTTACACACATCAATCCTTCCTCATACACATCAATGCATCTTCATACACATCTATGCCTCAATCCATAATTATGTCCATCCTTATATATAAAGAAAAATAGTGGTGAAGAATGGATCTACTACCACTGTTTACCTATATTCAACTAGTCACCATCGTCCCAGCCTAAGCAATTCGGTGTATGTTTACCTATAAGATACAGGTATAAATTAAAGCTCACTCACCAAATTTCTAACAACAATCATACAAAACAATCCTAATCACCTCTTAATCTTGCGCAACCATCACTTCCCTCATCTTACATGTTTCGATTCAAATAAAATTTCTAGCCTATATAACGTGCTTATTAATTTGGGCAATCCACAAAGAACTGCATAGTGTATATAAGTAGAACTAAATAGAATAAATACCGAAACATAATCTCACCTCTATTCCTTAGCTTCACGTCCCTCTTAACAATTCAATCCAAAAGACACAACTAAGACCAAGCAGCAATCATTCAGAAAACAATTACCCAAATCGCCTGCTCGCAGTCTTGCACAATCATCACCATCTAATGTGTCCCAGCTCAAAAGAAAACTGTTAGCCCGCATCGTCAATCCATCAACGGTTTGGACGAAAAAAGCAGCAATTGGAATTGTGTCGTGGTAGCAAAAGATTCCGTAATTCCCTAACGAGTCCCCAGTCGCAAGTTGAACGACACGCCAGAGAATACAAAGGAACATTTCCCAGCTCAAAGTGAACAAGCGTTACTTTTGTTCCGTGTCCCAAGACAACAGTTGTGGAATTCTTTACATACCTTTCATTTAAATTAGCTGAGCTATCAAAGAGGGTGGATTTCGTTTGAGGGCCGGTCTAATGTAATTTTATGCGCGTTGCAGACTTATGCGCTGGTCGTTGTTGTTGATTCTGAGTTAATGGGATTGGTCTGCTAACAGTGGGGTGGGATCAGGGTGCTTTGTTCTTGGTTGGGGAAGAAGCTGCTAATGTTGAGATTGAGTGCGCAGCGGCTCTTTGTCGGAGTAATGTGTTTCAGCTGATGCAGTAAAACTCTTAATGTGATGGGTTAAGAATTTAAATGACAAAAACTTCATCTAACTACTTTTTAGAGGAAGTGTTGTGTTTGGAAAGGTCATTTTGTTAGTGTTAAGAGTCTTAGAATGCTGCATTTAAAATGATACAGTACAATATCTTAATTTAAAGGATTAATGAATGAAAATGCTTATTTGTAGGGGCTTACAGCTACATTTATTTGCATTGATTGCTCTTTCAACTTATGTAGATACAGAGCTGTGCTATCCTAAATAAACGAATAGTTTTAGTATCCTACGTAAACAAAGAGTTGTAATATACTAAGTGCAGAACATAGTTGTACTATCGTACATACACAACATAGTTGTACTATCGTACATACACAACATAGTTGTATAGTTGTACTATCGTACATACACAACATAGTTGTACTATCGTACATACACAACATAGTTGTACTATCGTACATACACAACATAGTTGTACTATCCTAAGCCAATAAAGAGTTTTACTATCCTAAGTAATCAAAAATATATAATATCCTAAGTAAACAACACGTTTTACTATCCTAAGTAATCAAAGAGATATTATATCCTAAGTAAACAACGAGTTTTAATGTCCTAAGTAAACAACGAGTTGGTACTAGCCTAAGTATAAAAGAGTTGGTACTAGCCTAATCATAAAATAGTTAGTACTAGCCTAAGTATAAAATATTTGGTACTAGCCTAAGCATAAAAGAGTTGTACTATCTTTAGTATACAAAATAATTGTGCTATCCATGGTAGAAAAAATATTTGTACTATCCATAGTAGACAAACGAGTTGTATTATCCATAAAACACAAACGAGTTGTATTATCCATAAAACACAAAATATTTGTAAAATCCATAGCACTCAAACGAGTATTATCCTTAGTACTCAAACGAGTATTATATACAGTAGACAAACGAGTTGTATTATCCGTAGAACACTAAATATTTGTACTATACATACAGCTCAAACGAGTTGCATTATCCATTATACACAAACGAGCTGTATTATACATAGTACACAAATAGTTGTACCATCCAAGGATAACACAAAAATAGTTGTATTGTCCATAGTACACAAAATAGTTTTACCATTAAAAGTACTCAAAAGAAATGTGGTGTCCTATCCTAAATGCACAAAATAGTTGTACTATCATAAGTGAACAAATAGTTGTTCTATCATAAGTACACAAAGAGAGGTTCAAACAGTACGGTGGGGATATCCAATAATCCTGTCTAGAGATCAGACACAAAACTGATAATCTTTTAACTTTCTTGGCGCTCGCCAAGTGCATGAAAAGTTTCGTATGTCAAGAAGTAGCGCCACCAACCGACACGGAGATATACACGGAGTGACCAAGTCGAAGCAGAGAATAAATGTAGCGTGTACGATCACTTTGTCGCGTGTTTATCACATTTGTATTTTTGTCTATGCAGTAAAACAGTAAAAGCAACGATTTAAAAATGCCACGAGCATAAACGTCTATTAGTGGTTGGGTTTGGTGGTGCAAGGTTCAAAAATGAACTAGCTGCGTCTGCAGTCTTTAATAAAAGAATGCTAGGTACAAGGTGATTCGACATATATTTCAACACTCTTGTTGATCCTCTCGACGATGTATCTCGTTAGTTGAAAACCTCACTAGATCGTGCTCCTAAGGAAGAAAAAAACTGACCAGAATTTGATCTTGGGATCATGGAAAAATCGGCAATAAAATAGTGACAATTATTGACAATGACCTTAATGATTCGATTATACTTTTCTAATCACGAGATGTCTCGTCCATTGAGATCATATCAGTTATGCTAATGACGATACATCAAGAGCAGCGGTAGCTCAGTCAGTGGAGCGTCGGGCTCACATCAGAAGGGTTGTGGGTTCTGTCCTCGGCGGAGCCTGCAATTCTGATGATTGCGAGATCGGCGCTTCGACCTGGCTAAAGACCGTCATGTTCACTAATGGTGACTGGGGTATGTTAAATAGGTCGTGGTCACAAAGTCCCCCATGTTCCCATACCAAATAAATACCTCTGGGGGTACCTGATCAGGGGGTTATCGACCTCTGAATGTTATCTAAATTACGATATATGTGAGTGGATGTATGAAATGGACATTCCTGTAAAACGGATGTGTCATGTATGTCGAGCAAAGTCGGACTTTCTCCCAATGGGGCTCAATAATATGGAAGGCGCACCCCTCTTGCCGTCTTCGACGGGCCTGGTACTCCTCTGGTATGCCAGTGCAGGCATGAGAAACAACAACACGATACATCAGAGACAATCGCCAGTAGGCTTACTTCAAAATGTTGCTAGTTATGATATCTTAATAGCATTTCTATACCAACTGGTTTTGAAAGAATGCCACAATATTATTACATTTACCAGAATAGATCAGAATATACATAATCAGAACTCAAGTTATTCGTAGAATTCACAAATTTTAAAAAGATCAAAAAGCTGCTAATGGTATAGTTAACACGTTAGGTCTAGAATCGCTATGAAATAATATTTTGATTACCGCTGATACATAATTCTGGAAATGATAGCACGAATTAATTATATACATTTGTTTTTAAAAATTAAATTATGTACTACATATATACCTGTTTCAATTATCTGCAAATTTCTACTAGTTTCTTTCCTTGATATATATGTTACTGCATTAAATTCGAAAATAACTAAACTCGTTTCTTCCTTACCTGTAAGAAAAATGAAAATATAAATATTTCACTGTAAATGTATACTTAAATCATTACAAACATTATCATAAATATCGGATGATTATAACAAAAGGTAGTTATTCTATCGTATTAATAGAGAGAGTTTGTTACTAATATCGATAAAATCCATGCACATTATCCCAGTGGTAAAAGTTACTTAAGCATAAAGTTTTTAAAGGATATGGTTTCGTATCCAATGGTTTTGATAATATTTCTCATCCATCAACATTTGACCATCTTTGCTAAAGACGAGATATTTCGAAAGGATAGTGCCCATTTTTTGATAACGAGATCAATATCTGGTCAGTTTTGCTAATGACGAGTTATCTCGTCATAACTTATTTAGGCATTGCATTGATAAAACGTAAGAGGTGAAGAAAATTAAAAATATTTTGCTCAAATATTTTGTATCTGTATTTTATTTATCTTAAAATGCATGCAGGCATATTTTAAACAACCAATAGTCAAAGTAATTTTATAATAATTCGTTAAAGGTATTGCTATCTTAAATGGCGAAAAATATAGACTGGGTTAAATTCGTACCTTGTTTGGAAAAAGGTCTTTGTCCGGCTTCCTAGGGGGGGGGGTTATCTCATAACTTATTAACTCTTATCCTTAAAATTTTATATACAGCCTACAGGAATACATTCCAATGTTTTCATTATTCGATAATCAATTGATACGACATTGTAAGTTTTTTATTACCACTTTCATTACCTTGAAAAAAATCAGCGAAATTGATTTTTCCTATACTTTTTCTACCAAAATATAGAAGTAGTACTTGAAAAAAATTTCAAAGAACAACCTACGTAATGACATGTGAAACTGTCATGTTGAATCGATTTGAGAAAACTCAAAAATCTATAATAGTCATTCAAAGTGCAAATCGTCGTGGGTCAAAATTTCCAGGTTTTTGATTATTGCTTTGTGTGGTATTTTCTAATTTCCATCTGGAGGCAAAATCTCAAGTATCATCAGCTGATCCAAAAAAACTAAGAACACCTACACTATTTAATAAAAGATTCAAATCTTAAGGAAAAAAAATACTTTCTTTAGTTCTCTTGAAAAATTTAGCTTTTAGACATACGACCTTTTGTACTTCCAGTAAAAAAGAATATTACAAAATCAAAATCTTCGAATCTTCAGCAGTAGAGTACAATGAAACATCGAAAGAAAAAAGTACTTTTAACCGTCCAGTCGATGCGCGTATGTAAAAGATACACTCGAGTTGATTTTAGTTGTATACAGGGTGGGTCCCAAAAAGATCAAAACAACTTCAAAAAATTATTAAAAAGAAAAGATTAGGCCCACAGCAAAACTAGTTACAACAACAGATGGAATAACTCAAAAGTTCTTTTTTACAGCATGTTTCTGATTAAAAATAACGATGTAGAACACACAAACGATTATTAAAGAATTCAGTTATTCAAAATGGCGAAACCCGTGAAGAAAGCTCAATGTGTCGAGTGGATGGCCCCATAGCATGGCCGTCCCGGTCACCTCACATTACTCCAGTCTACTTTTTCTTTTGGGGTTAAGTAAAAGATGCTGTGTACCGAACAAAGGTTAACAGTGTCGCGGAATTGAAACAAAAGATCCAAACAGCTGTAGCTACTGTTGATGTCCCCAACAATGATGTCAACACGCTGAAACGTTCGTAGATTAAATTAGAAAATCGTCTTGATATTCTTCGTGCTACGAAAATATATCATGTGGAAATTTACTAAGGTAGTAGAAAAAAAGTTTTTGAGTTATTCTATCTATTATTGTAACTTGTTTTGATGTAGGCCTATTCTTTTTTTTTTAATACATTTGTGAAGTTGTACTGGTTTTTTTGGGGCACCCTGTCTTTTTAGACCAAATAGCTTTACCAATACTAGCTTTTGGCTATTCCTCCAACTCCCTTAGAATTACTTTCTACCATAATCTGAATTTCGGGGTGTTAATAGATCTCCTGCAGATTCGTCATTTGTATTTAACAGATACGCGCGATCGTTAAGGTAAGTTTTTATATCGTATCTCTTTTTAGTTACAAGAAATCTTTATTAGGTTATTTATGACTTTTTATCATGTTACTTAAATGTAAATATTCATTAACTATATCTAAAATTTCATTCCTTTAATCTTCACCTTATGTATACAATTCTTTGGGTGCTCGAAATTGTTTTAATGCCTTATATTTACATTATTTCTATTATATATTAAATAAATAAATAATATAGAAATTCAAATAGAATTTCTCTTAAATAAATTGTATCGATATTACTTAAAGCATAATTTCAATAAATACACCCTTGACATTTTAAATTTTAAAACCCTTTGAATTTAATTTTACATTTTAAAATAATGTATCTCAGAAATACCAGCGACTTTTCACTATTGGTGTTGAGGGCGCGACAGCTCGAAGGTTAAACATATCTTAATCTTTAGTTTCAAGTTACATAGTTGATAAATGTCACACTGAAGCGAGGCATCGGGATATTGGTGACGATCCGGGATCCATCCTCAAGGGAAAGATCCAAGGACAACTCCATACAATTTCAAACCACAGTCAGATAAGGAAGTCAACAAATAAGATGGCTCCCCCCCCCACTCTTCAAAGTGCCACACCACGCCAACTTGTGGACATTAGAGGCCACCAGATTTAACGTGTACGATACTATCTGTATACGAAGATATTTCATTGGGCAGAGTTTCGAACTCGCAACCCTCCGGTTGCGAATCCGAAGCTGTTACAACTAGTAGTTTACAGCAGCCTCCTCAAATCTCTAAGGATATTGCTATTTAAAAGATTGTATTCATCTCTGTAAATAGTACTTGCAATGTTATTCGTTATAATGTCTAAGGATATTAGCTTCTACTATCACGAGTTATTACAAATATGAGAAAATTAATAGTTAAAGGTTCTTGTATAAATGTAAATCGCACTTTCAAAGCGAATAGTTATCAAATCTAAGTTTTTTTTAAAATTAATGTCGTACTAGAGCAACACATAGGGTATTGATGACGGTCCGGTTTCAATCCTCTAAAGAAAAGATCCGAGGACAACACCTCGTAATTTTGAACCACGTAATCCTCTAAGGGAAAGACTCAAGTACAACACCACATAATTTTGATCCACGGTCAGATGACGAAGCAACACCTGAGCTGGCACCCCACTTTCCAAATTTATACACCAACTCACCATGAGGACTTTCGTACATGACACATTTAAGATGCACAAGTCGCCTCTGCACTATACGCTTAACAACTTCCATGCACTAACCCGAAATCGAACCAGGAATCTTCCGATGTAGAGGCTAACACCTTAACCAACAGACCGGTAGTTTAACTCAAATCTAAGCATATTAGCTTCTACAATACCATCACGTAATATATACCAACATTAATACTTTTAAAGATACTATCGCTTCATCTGATGTTGCCACGACTTCCAATTCAATCCCCATCATCGAAAATGTTGCACTTCTACATCATCAGAATTGCAGCTTAGTGCGACATAAAAATTAGTATCAGGGCATAGTTTAAATGAGCTTAAGAACAATGGCGCCGGTCGTCTTTTATAGTCACGTACGAGAATTGCCGTTAAACTTTTGTCCTTTTAATTAATGAAAAATAACGAGCTCTTTCGGCGGCTGGAAAGACTCGGGACCAGAACTTCGTTACGAAGCGGTGGCAACGCCATTACCCTTTTGCACTCGGCTTTTGTTGGGGAGACACCTTTGTGTCCTGGAACCATTTATTCAAAAATGCAGAAGTGATGTTCATGTTTTATTCGCTGTCGTGGTGAACATTGCAATGAAATAAAGGTCCAGGATCTGACGAAATTTTGAAAGGATATACGTATTAGTGCTTTGTATCAGATAGAGCAAAGGGCACGTTTCGTGACTGGATATATTGTCCTTGGGATCCGGTACCAGTGACATTGGAGTAAAACTTTTTCTAAAAGTGTATTTGGGATTATTTTCGGAAGTTGTATTAATTCATTTAAGGTACTTAGGTATTTAATTTAAGTCGTATTGGAGCAACACAATGGATTATTGGCGATCAAATCGGAAGGGAAATATCCTAGGACAATACCAGGTAATTTTGAATCACGGTCAGGAGACAAGGACACACCTGAACTGGCACAGCCTCTCTCCAAAATTTCACAACATACCAACGGGTGGACCTTTGAGGACACGTCAAATTTAACACACCAGCCTCCTTTGTACACGGCGGTCTTATGTTGGATTTGAACTCGAAACCCTCCGGTTGATAACACATTACTCTTCAAACCGGGCTACCCCGGCCTTTAATTTTAAAAGGATTAATGCTTTGTCGGTTGCAGCAAAAAGCAGATTTCGTGATTGGTGATATTGTTCTGAGGATTATTACCAGTGACGGTTGGAGTAAGACTTTTCTGAAAGTGTGTCTTTGGAATTTATTTTACAAGTTGCGTTTTTATTCATTTGTGACTTTAGTTTACACTATTATGATCGGTAGGTAATTGAATTTGCGTCGCACTGGAGCAAAACAACGAGCTGTTTGCGACGGTCTAAGTAGGCATTTTTAATTAATGTAAATGGTAATTGGTAATATTTAATTAGCGCCGTTCTGGGAATATTCAATTAACGACGTACTAGAGCAACATAACGGGAAATTGACGACGGTCCGGGATCAATCCGCAAGACAAAGATCCGAGGTCAACACCACGCAATTATGAATATCGGTCAGATGACAAGGCCACACTTCACCTGGCAACTCGACCCTCTAAACATTCTCAACACACCAATGTGAGGACATTTGAGGCCTAGACGGATTTAACGTGAACCAGTCCCCTTTGTACACGACGGTCTTTTGTTGGCTTTGAAATTGCTAATTCGAAACTCTTCCAACATTGCTCTGGGAACGGTCTGGGATCAATCTCGAAAGTAAACATTTGGAATTTTTAAGAGGTCAAATCCTCAGTTGGCACTTCACTCCCCATATTTCCACGCCACTCAAACGTGATGAAAGTTGTGGTCACGAGATTTAAAGTGAACTAGCCTTCACGAACACAATAGTGTTTGGATGGATCCAGGTCAGAATATGTAACCCTCTGGTTGTTAATCCGGTACTCTTTGAAACGAACCCTAAGCAAACATACATATGCGTGTGAACCATAAGAGGACAAATATTTTGTGGCACTAGAAATTTCTACTCTGCCTCTGCATTCAACCAATGCATTTGAAACATTTTCGACACTCAAACCTACATTAACCCTTAACTGTTGTGCCACCAACCGTCTTGCAACTAGTATGGTGGGGTCTCTCAGACCTCGATCACTAAAGTTCGTATAAAGTTGATTAATATAATATATTAATGAAAGAGTCTTTGAATAATTATTATCTATACATTTTAAATTTAGATAATCCAAATGTCAACATGAAATATATTTTATATTACTATGTAAATTAAATAGATTCCATGTCAGGCTCGATTATTGTCCATAGATTACAGGCTCAGCTTTTGGACCTAATTTTACAGGACGTTTTAACTCTGGAAACTGTAAAACTATGCTGTGTTTGGTGTTCTAACGGCACGATTAGGTCCCCCCCCCGGGCATTCCATTTGAAGGTATTTTTTCAATAGAAATATTATTCTTGTGAAGACGCACTTGAAATGTCTTCATCTTCATCTGCCTAAATTTCCGATTCCGTTTCGTGTTCGCTTTTAATAATATTATCCGAAATTTCACTGTCCCAGTACTCTATTTCCGACCTATTACCAACAGTATCCTGAATTTATTTTTGTGTAAGATACACAGGTCGTTTTTTAGTAAAGGTTATTGCCGTTTTAGGCTCTCTGTCGAAATTACCTACTCCAACTTAGTCGATCTCATTCAAGAAGAACGGTAACGCAAATGCTGTGAAGGGTTCTAACAGACCACGCGGGAAATGCAAATAGTGTAAAACACGAAATAGTTGGGGCAGCCAAACCAGTCTTGGAATGTGGCTTCTGTTAGACGTAGTAGGAAGGTACTGAATAGGACAGGGACTAATATTCACTATAGGGGTGGAAACGACGTGTCAAAAATGATTCGTGGTCTGTGAGACCCATGACAACTGTTAAAGTTTAACTTCTGTTGATAAATCAATTTCTGTTATTATAGCATCTATCTACCGATTACACACATATGTACATAATTATTATTGTATGGGTTGATTGGATTTGAAGGCGAAATAAACATTTTTTCCAAGCTGCGCCAAGCACAAGACAAACACCAAGTAAATGATTATTCTCACGTAAGGAAAGATTTTGCTGACAGAAATTCACAGTGGGAAGCATAGAAACTGACAAGAATCGAATCTGTTGAGCCTACAGCTTATATATTGCTAACACAGTGGATTTATACACTGAGCCACATGAATATGAGTCTATCAGAACAAAATTGTCCTAAACCACCAACAAACTCAATGGAGAAAAACGCGATTTTCTTGCTTTTATTTTTTATACATTTTTATTTATCTAAAATATGATTTGAGATTCGGAAAATTTATTTATCAGTAATCAATAAGTTAATTTGTAATTTTAGAAGACTTTTTTTTTCTAATGGCGGGGGGGCACACATTTTGACCTAAGTCATTGGCCACTACAAGGCCGGAAGTGATGGCCACTTGTGAAGGAGCACCCAGTGGGAGGACCATCATTGCCCCTAACAATTTATACTTCGTAATTTTGAACCGTGTTCAGATGACGAAGCAACACCTGAGATGGTATATGCTTACAAAAATCCATGCCCAAACCCGGATTCGAACCGGGGACCTTCCGATCTAGAGGCTAACACCTTAACCGCTATACCGGCTGGTCGGCTTTTTAGAAGAATTGAACCAGCGCATTTAAAAAAAAGTAAAAGGTCACAAAAAATATAATAATAAAAGTTTTGGGATTTTGTTTGTAAGGCTAATTGTGTGTGTGTGTGTGTGTGTGTGTGTGTGTGTGTGCTCTTGATGGCCTCATATAATTATAAAGCTGATAGAAATGAAAATAAATCACAATTGCATGAAATTACAACCACACAAATTATATTCTTTTGTAATTTTTAAAATGCAAAATAATCCCTTGGGATATTTTATAATTTGATATACAAAATTATATATATATGGATTACTCTAAAATAATTCCTACACTTAAAATTATATCAATATCCATTTGCTGAAATTATACATTGGCTGAAGGAATCTCGACTCTACAAGTTCTCTCGAAGAGATTTCTCGTTCACGTTCTGAACAATTTTGCTAATGACGAAATATCTCGTCAAAAATATTGCCTATTGCTGGTATTAAGACACAAAAAGTTTTTTTGTTGACATATTATGACGTTGAGAAAATCACCAGGAGCTTTGAGAATGATTTTATTGGTCAAGATTGTTCAAACTGGTTGGAAGTCATGCGTACATTCGCAGAACGGATGTGAACTCCTCTGATAGTTAGCTACTAATATAATTGTTGTTAAATTAACTATATTTTTACATAATTTATAGATAGGTATTTTAATTAACGTCACATTAGACCAGCACAATGGGTCGTCCAGGACCAATTGTATCGGAAGGTTTCTGGTTCGATTACGGGTCAGTGCATAGATGTTTGTAAGCGTATGGTATAAAGGCGGCTGGTGATCCTTAAATATGTTGTGGCTGAATGCGTTGCGTTGGTGTGGAAGTTTGGAAAGTGGGGTGCCGGCAGGGGTGGTGCCTCGTCATCTGACAAAAAAAATATGTGGTGTTGTCGTCGAAGCTTTCCCTTAGGGGAATGATCCCGGCCAGTGGCCTGTTGTGTTGCTCTAGTACGACGTTAATTAAAAAAATTACCAATTACCGGGACCAATTCATGTTTGAGTACAGGAGACACAGTTCCACCATAAAAACCCTACATACCCCTATGTTTAGATTGAAACAAAACACACCTCTCAGATGTAGCAAATAAATATTGACTCATAATCGATAAAATCTCCTTTTAGTGAGTTGTTCACATATAACAGAGACAAGATCTCAAAACAAAAACCCGAACTATTTTCACTTAGCACAACGACGAACAAGCGAAGTAGAACCTTTTTTATGTCACAAGCAACCATTTACGGTATAATTAGTGCCACAGATAAAGCCCTAACGATGAAAAAACGTCGCCGAATCGTACATCCCGGCAGAAATTAAATAACAAAAAAAAAAATCTCGGAGATACGACTATTAAGGAATTGAAGTGAATTGAAAGCATCGTAAGATTCCGTTAGAATCCGCTTGTTCGGAGTTATTTTTTACTGAACAATTAAGAGACAGTCGATTTCTCATTTTTTTTATCTAACAAAATGGTATGTCTTCGTTTGATCACGGAGGGTAAAAAACTAGGATTCTTCCACTAATAGCTGTTCTCTTTTCTTAAGGGGATGTTTTGGCTTTAAAAAGAGCTGAGCTCAGTCTCTGGAATTTTCTTCGGTATCGATTTTTTTCGTTTAGTTTAATGTAAGAATGTTTTACAGCATTTTATATCGATAATAATGTGCGTGGTCATGGTATGGCGTATAGTTGCAATATTATTTATTCGACTCTTTAATGTCATGTGTTCTGTAAACTAAAAAGGTACGTAGTTATGTAAATTTAAGTCGCTAGAGCGACAAAATGGTCTATACGCGACGCCCCGGAAGGAATCTCTCCAAGGGTATGATCTAAGGAAAACTCCACGTTATTTCTAATTACTAAAAATAGAAGGAAACTTGGGTATTTGTTTACAATTTCGATTAAATTGTTTCCGCCATAGAAGTTCGTGTATGTGCATCAACATGATTAAGTATGTAGATACTTAATCAACGTCGCACTGGAGCAACACATAGAGCTATTGGTGATCAGGTATCATTCCCGATGAGAAAAATCCGAGGACAACAAAGTAATTTAGAAACACGGTTAGAAAACGGGGTTACAACTAAGCTGGAACTCCACTTTACAAAATTCCACACCAGGCCAACGTGACGACATATTTAATGTGCATCAGTGATTATTGTACACAACTATATTTAGCTGGATTTTATCTCAAAATCAGATTCAGACGCAGAAAATCACAAAGGCAACTTATAGATCTAATCTCAGGTTTGTGAAGCCCACACTCACTTAAAAACATCTGAGGAGGGTAACACAACATTTTTCAACAGAATATAAAATGGATTTAGTGATATGGTCACTTAAACATTATATGTGGGTTTGCAAGGGAAAAGCATTTGTACACTACACGGTCAGTGCTCACGTTCAGATTATCTCAATCAGAATTCCCCGGTACGTCTACGAAACCAAGCGACTTAAAGGTTCTCAGGTAGTTTGCGGCCACATAATACAGTACATGAAACGACTCTCACAGAATACCTCCTTAAACAGAATGAGATGCTTCAATCTCCAAGGGGGTTCACGAGATCTATTTCAAGATATGAATAATATTGTTAGGGACTGGATATAATGTTCATGAAGATCTGAACAATTTTGTTAATGACGATATGTCTCGTTAATCAAAAACTGTTCAATTTCGTTAGTCACGAAATGTCTCGCTATTCAAGATTTGACCAATTTCGTTAGTAACGAGATTTCTCGTTGATTATGATTTAAAAAATTTAATGACGAGATGTGTCATTCTTCAAGATGTTATGAATTTTGTTTTAGTCGAAATGTCTCCTTCATTGAGATGTGACCAATTTCGTTTTAGACGAAATGTCTTGTTCATTGGGATTTGACCAATTGCGTTAGTAACGAGATGTCTCGTTGATCAAGATTTCAACAATTTACTGACGAGATGTCTTATTCTTCAAGGCCTTAAAAATTTCGTTTTAGACGAAATGTCTCATTTATTGAGATCTGAACAATTGCATTAGTGACGAGATGTCTCGTTGATCAAGATTTAAACAATTTAATGACGAGAAATCTCATTCTTCAAGATCTTAGGAATTTCGTTTTAGACGAAATGTCTCGTTCATTGAGATATGAGCAATTTCGTTTTAGTCGAAATGTTTCGTTCATTGGGATCTGACCAATTGCGTTAGTGACGAGATATCTCGTTGATCAAGATTTAACCAATTTAATGACGAGATGTCTCGTTGATCAAGATTTAAACAATTTAATGACGAGATGTCTCATTCTTCAAGTTCTTAGTAATTTCGTTTTAGACGAAATGTTTCGTTCATTGATATCTGAGCAATTTCGTTAGTGTCGAGATGTCTCGTTGATCAAGATTTAAACAATTTAATGACGAGATGTCTCATTCTTCAAGATCTTAGGAATTTCGTTTTAGACGAAATGTCTCGTTCATTGAGATATGAGCAATTTCGTTTTAGTCGAAATGTTTCGTTCATTGGGATCTGACCAATTGCGTTAGTGACGAGATATCTCGTTGATCAAGATTTAACCAATTTAATGACGAGATGTCTCGTTGATCAAGATTTAAACAATTTAATGACGAGATGTCTCATTCTTCAAGTTCTTAGTAATTTCGTTTTAGACGAAATGTTTCGTTCATTGATATCTGAGCAATTTCGTTAGTGTCGAGATGTCTCGTTGATCAAGATTTAAACAATTTAATGACGAGATGTCTCATTCTTCAAGATCTTAGGAATTTCGTTTTAGACGAAATGTCTCGTTCATTGAGATGTGACAAATTTTGTTACTGACGAGATGTCTCGTTCCTCAAGATCTGACCAATTATGTTAGTGACGGGATGCCTTGTTTATCAAATCTGACCAATTTCGTTACTGACGAATTGTTTTGTTCTCAAGATCTGACCAATTTCGTTAACGACGAGGTGTCTCGTTGCTCAAGATCTGACAACTTTGTTCTACAACAAAAGATTACGATATGGCAATCCGGTCGTTTTGCTTCTAATGACGATATACAAAGTCGAGATAACCATTAGGAGTGTTAAGGGTCAGATGTATTACATGTTTCAAGTTTTAGTAATGCCCAATGATCTATTAAATTTTCTAAATTCCATGTCAATGCACTTCCTAAATTTAGTTAGTTAAGTCTACGATTTCGACATTGACACCTCTCAGTAGGAGATGACTTCTGACATCTGTCTATAGAGGCTCCATATATATTGATATAGACATATAATATCAACAATCTTTTCGAAACGTGAAAATTCATCCACTTCGATGATTCGACATTTTATATCCTACTGCAGTTCGCTCAGCATGTTTACTCCGTTAATATTGACGCACCCCAATTTTGACGTCAACGTCCACTTATTCATATTTATCTAGCTTCATTCTTGAACGTACATTGTTAGACTTCTGTCACCAACCCTTCTATTTTTCCCCGAGAATAAATGGATAGAAAATATAAGCAATGCGCAAATACAGATTTCATCAGTTGGTAAACATAATATAATCGTATTTTCCTATTTAAGAGCTAAATGCCTCAAGATACTTTTAAGATGGTTGCCTTATACATCTATTGAAATATCATGCATATGTAAACTAACGAAGCAGTAATACAATAATAAACGGAGTATAAAAGTAACTCAACAGTATTCACGCAAGGCTAATTCCCTGCCAAAGTACATAACACATAATTTTTAAGTTAGATTTTCATTCCTTTTTTCTAAAAAATTATGTACTTAATAGGTCAAACTTCTGTATTCAAAAGTGGACACAAAGTTTATGTTTAGAATTTGGCAATACTCGGAATCAAAAGTAGAGTTTATATCCACATGGAAGAAAATGCGTTCATATCAATCACACTCACAATTCAATTTTTGCGCTTTGATAAAGACACTTTAAAATTTGCTTGGCCTAAAACAGAGGACATATCTGAAATTGATTTTAGTGATCATTGAGTAAATATACTCCCTGATCCAGCATTTGATAAACGAATGCACTATACATTTTTAAATGTTAAGTTCAATGACCTAAACATGGGATAGTACGTTTTCTATATTTTATTATGCAAGATTAAGAAAAATGTTTCTAATGTATGTTTTCTTAGTGTTTCAACTGTCAATAAAAATGTTTCTAATGTATGGTTTCTTAGTGTTTCAACTGTCAGTAAAAATGTTTTTGTGAAGTGTAGTGTGGGTCACATTTGCCATGTAGTGTGAGGCACAAACAAAATGTCATGTTATAAATTAATTATATATTTAATTAATCTAGTAATAATCTGCTATTAAAGTACAATTATTGGAAGTAACAAAAATTTAAAAACACAATTTTTTGATAATCAACAGAGGAATAAACAAGAGTTTTTGTACTTAATCAAAGTATCACTTCCCTTTCATGTAGTATGGGTCACAGCTCAGTTTTCCCCATGTACAGAGACTACCCAGTAAGATAAATGAAATTTAGTAGCTAATTTGTATAAATTAATCCTTTACTAAAGTAAAACAAGTTGCAAATCTAATTTTATTGCAATAATAATTTTTTATGGTAGCTTTAAGATTCAAGTTTAGCTCACTTGTAGTGTGAGTCACGCATGGAACTAGCCGCAATATTAAAGAAAAGGCAATAACTCCCGACATTGCAGAAATCCGATATGTAGATATTTTAATAATGTCGGACGTGAGAAACACAACAAGCTATTGACGACGAACTGAGATCAAATCGGAAGGGCAAAAACCCAGGACAAGAATTCGAAGTTATTAACCACGGCCAGATTACGTGTTCACATCTGAACTGGCAAACCAGTCTACCACAACGCCAAATACCACAACGCCAACGTGATTAAATTTGAGGCCACGTCAGAATTAATGTGCTTCAGCCCCTTATGTACAGGACGGTCTTTGATTGTATTCGAATTCGCAACACTGCCGTTGCTAATCCAAACGGGATACAGAGGCCCTACATAAATTAGTACAATTGTTTAAAACTTGAGGTTCTTCGAAGGCATCAAAACTCGTTTCAGAAATGCAATAAATCTGTTATACACGGTGTCTTGAAACTATCTAGTGAAATTGAATTGTAGAAAGGCCTAAAAAATAAACATTTTCGTCAAATAATGTGTCCAGAAATGTCACGTTTAAATTATAGAAGGTGTTATTTATTAACCTTTAACTACTGTCATGGGTTTCACACCCCGAATCATTTTTGACAGGTCGTTTCCATCTCTTAAAATGAATATTGGTATCTCTCATATTCAGTACTTTCCTACTACGTCCAACAGAAACCACATTTCAAGGCTGCTTTGGTTGCCCCAACATATTCGTATTTTACACCATTTGCATTTCCCGTGTGGTATCTTAGGCCCCTTCACAGCATTTGCGTTATCGTCCTTGTTGAATGTAATCGTCTAAGTTTGAGTAGGGAATTTTGGCAGAGAGACTAAAAGGGCAACTTTACTAAAAAACGACCTGTGTATCTTACACAAAAAGAAATTCAGGATATTGTTGATAATAGTTCGGAAATAGAGTACTGGGACAGTGAAATTTCGGATAACAGTATTGAATGCGAGCACAACACGGTTTCGAAAATTTAAGCAGATGACGATTAAGGTATTTCAAGTGCGTCTTCACAAGAAGAATATTTATACTGAAAAAAATAACTTCAAATGGGATGCCCGGGGGAACCTATTCGTGCGGTTAGAACACCAAAACACAACATAGTTTTATAGTTTCCAGGGTTGAAACGTTCTTCAAAATTAGGTCCGAAAGCTGAGCCTGAAGAGACATGGAATAATAATTGTCTAAAGAATCTTTCAATAATTAACCTTATGCGCACTTTAGTGAGCGAGGTCTGGGAGACCCCTCCACACTAGTTTACAAGACGGTTTGTGACGCGGCAGTTAAGGGTTAAGTACAAATCATAGTTTCTGTTGCGGACTTTCAAAGGAATGTATCGATAGAGATTCGGAGATTGAGTTGAATATCTGAGCAGGGAATGAGGCCTTAGGAGGTGGACGCCTTTTACACCGACGGTCGAATATTGATGTTAACACCTGATCTGGCATCTCACGCTCTGAATAGACAATGAGGTTTCATAGACGATTCAAAATTAAGAATTCGTTTTTGGGTTGGTTGGAGATTTTACTTGGTTGGTTTCTGGTCCTACGGCGCAAGAGACATATTTGGCCAAATACAAGATAGTTCCAAACTAAACGAATGCAAGGCTACTTGAGGCCACGACATATTGAGCCTGCTCCAGTCCTCAGTTTCACAAGGTTGGTTGGATCAAGTTTCGAAAGCGCAACCCACAGGTTGACAATCCAGTACTATTTCAACAGGGATATCGTGGCTCCGATTTTCCCACTGAAAAGAATAGCAAAATTGACCACATACTTATGGACCAGGATGCATGAGTGTGTTTGATGGCCCACACATAAGGTTTTTCTGACAGGCACCCATAGAGAAATCGTACCTGCACCACATCTTTAGGTTGATTGTAAGGAGGGAAAATCCACTGAGCAACGACGAACCCGAAAGGGACGAGGTATATCGTTACAAGAATTAAACTGCCCACATCTTGATCTCGTTAAATAAAATTTGCAATATCTTTTTAATACGACTAATACAGTAATTAGAAAAATTGACCAGATCTTGATGAACTATATATTTCGTCAAAATCACTTGGTAGGTAAGTATTTTAAGTAATGTCACATTGGACCAGCACATCAGACAACTGGCGATGGATGACGAGGAGAAAGATCCGATGACAACACAACGTAATTTGTAACTGCGGACAGATGACGAGGTAACGCCTGAGCAGGCACTCCACTCTCCAAACTTCGACATGAACCCAACGTGAGGACTTTCGACCAAGAATATTTCAGGTAGGTATTTTAATCAACGTCGAACTGGGGAAACACACAACCTATTGGTGAATGATCCAGGAATTTACATACCGTTTTGACATTACACGTGTACCGTTTTGACATTACACGTACTCCGGTTTCCTAAGTAATCGTAGCCGTGATCTGGCAGCCGTGATGTATCGGTGGGTGACGTCACTAAAACGTTGTTTATACTAACACAGGGCTCGAAATACCCGGGTGCACAGGTGCACTGTGCACATGAAAATAAAATTGTGCACCTAATTTTTTGCCGCTAGGTGCATGCCGTGCACCTAACATTTAAACAGGGGAGGGAACATTTAATGTTATTTTGATGCTTGAACGAACTATTATTATCGACCTCTCACCCTCTAAATGAACGTAATTAAAATTCCTAAATACACACTATGCGAAAACAAAATCGATGAACCGTAACGGGTTCATACAGGAGGAAGGTTTACTTGTGCCACTGCCAACAGAACTTTCCGAAGATCGAAACATTTTCCAGATGGCTCAGTTAAAGCGACTGTCGCGATAGCCGTGCGCCGAAGAAGGGAGAATTTAGTTGTTTAAATATTTTTATTTACTATCTAGTACTAACCTATCTAAACACAACCAACTAATAAAGTTGTTTACATTATATCAATGCTCTTACATTACGTTTTTTTTTAATGTGCACCCAATTAAAAAACTTAGATGCACCTTGTGCACCTGTATTAAAAAATCTATTTCGAGGCCTGTACTAATACATGGTGTTGGTTTCCTAGAGAGCGTTGTTTGTGAGCGTAACGAAAATGATCGGAGCCGCCATTTCCATGACTGCCGTCATAGCGGTCTCAAACAATTGGGGAACGTTTTCTCTTGTAGCAGCAAGATTTCATTTCCTGCTCCTAACGATTCCACCGAAGAGGAGCAAAATAAATAAACATTTTTGACTGCCATTGATTAATTTGTTTTGATAAAATCGGGATCGTTAAACACATAATAAAAATTTCAACGAATTTGAAACCTGCGGAAAATTTGCCATCAGATCGATACCTTAAATGTGATTTTCTTTAAATAAATAATTAATTATTTAATAAATAATTAACTAATCAATGGTAAATATTTGAATAATAAAACTGATGAATAATAAAACTGAAATTTGAAATATGTTGAAATTTTCAGTCTACCTTCAACGATTCCGAAGTTTGAAACTTTGAGCGAGAGAATAAAAAACCACTTTGTTTTGTTTCTAGAATAAAATAAACCACGACTGCCGTCTGTGTTGTCCATTCTCCAACGTATAATGTCCTTCTAAGTTGACACCTCTGGATTCATGTTTAGACGGCCGTCTAGTTATGCCCGCGGCATCATGACGTAACACGGCTGTTAGATAACGGCACCACTTTCTTAGGAAACCAAACCTTAACCAAAGGAAATTATATAGGACACTTGTAAAATAAACTTCCATATTTTCCCTTTCTATTCATGTATTGCTTATCATTGTGTCGTTTATTTATGAAAATATAGCATTTTGAAATCGGATGATTCATTTTGAATAACCCTGTATAGCAGTTGTATGTTGAAAGTTATCAGAATCACACCAAGAAATTATTTAGACACGGCCGGTACAGCACTTGTACAGCCGTAAAAAAAACGACTCAGCCAATCACAATTGAACAATTTACATAGCAGATCAATTTGTCTAAGGGGCCGTCTTCATATTAAATTGGATGCCTGCTCCGATAATTTCAATACTAACCCCTATCTGTTATCACAAATTTGAATTCTACATACAATTTCAGGCGGAAATAAAAAAAACTTCATCAATATCATTGTATTTCTTACCGATTTGTAAGTGTTTGAAAATTAGATCTCCTAATGTTAAATTGGTGCTTCACGTTTTTGTTATACTTGCTATAAAAATTAATTTTTCTTGGAAATTGTTTTTTCATCCTTTGCTACCCAAAAACGCAAACACATTCTATAAATATTTTAACTATCATACAAAATTTACTATTTTTTATCAATTATGAAATTAATATTCATAGAAATTATGAACAGAAACATGGGCAAATTTTGACACCATGTGAGTTAACTGTTACTGAAACATCGGAATTCCAAATTTCAGCTCATTACGTGCATAATTAGTAGCGCAGAGAGTCTGTTTGCAAAATTCAATGATTATTATCGTTATTGGGGATTGTTCACAAAGTGAAAACGAAAATTTCTGCCAACAGATCCTGGGATTCAATCATAATGGATTCTCACTTTGTCACCATCGTAATGGACTCCATACCAAGGTGCTTGCAACAGGTCATTGGACTGCTACGGCCACTACACGTCTTTATTAATATTTATAATATGATTGATCTCCGAACATGTATTTATACGCTCCCTCAACGGTTGTTATGGATTTTCTCGGTCAATTTTACGCTGTTTTACATAATGTTTCCATCACATTCGTCTCAAATTTTGTGTAGAATCCAAATTTGAGATAAAAATGGGGGTTCGTATTGAAATTATCGGAGCAAGCTCCCAATTTAATATGAAGACGACCCCTTAGACAGATTTTACGTACTGATATTTGTAGAAAACATTCATCCCTATCCATTGCTACCTTTCGTCTTGTTCTATGATGTAAATTGTGCAATTGCGAACGGGTGAGTCATTTTTTTTCTTTTGACGGCTGTACATTGAATGTTATAAGAATAGCGTTAAGCATCCGTCCAATTATATCTAAAGAATTAGTCAAAAGCTTAACATATTTCAGATTTATCAAGTAGAACGAAACCCTCGAACTTACTTTCAAATCGCTAATCAAAAATCTAAAAATACTCCATCGAACAAAATCCGCACTCTCATTCATATTCATCGAGACATCTCCAATGACCATGAAAAATCCCCAGCAACCAAACAAACAAAAAGGGAAAAAGAACCCGAATTCCCAACGTTTATTCTATCAGTTACAGAGAAGCCAACTGGAAAAATCTCCATCTTGCATTTATGACGTCAGCAGCGAATGACGCTACCGACAGAACCGGCTCCCGTCGCAGTTAAATGACGCGCACACATCTCGGCCAGGAAATTGCATCCAAAGTCTGCTCCCTTAAGAAGGCCCGAACGGAAGTTATTACATCAATAATCAGTCAAATAACTAAATAAGTCGTGCGTGAATGAAATGGGCTTCCATGCGTAAAGAACTAATCATCGGCTTTATGTTATTAATAAAATACAAAAACGCAGAGATGGGGAGGATAGTGTTATTGGATGAGATTTCTTTCCATTCGTTTCTGGAAGTGCGTAATTTCGACAAATGGTATTCCGATGGAAATTGAAATAATCTGCTTAATGTATCCATTTGTTAAGTTATCCGAATTTGAAACTTTGTATATTATATTAAAATATTCACATAAATAGAATATATATATTTAAACATTCAGAAAAAGTTTTTTGTGCAATCGTTCTTATATACAAATGTAAATTATTTACAATTCACTCGGTACGAACCATGACGGTAACACTTGATCTAGCACCTCACTCTCCAAATTTAAACATCACGGATTTTCAAGGCCACGACAGATTTAACATGCACCAGCTGTCATGTACAAGATGGTATTTGGCTGGACCAAGTTCGAACACACATATTACTCATATGTTTGTCCCACACCATATACTACACTCACATATCACTTATGCACACATAAATCGCACTCGTATAGTATAAAAAACACACACGCAATTGGTCGCTAATTTCAACGTAGATATTTGTGAGATAACGTTAAGCTCCGATATGAAACTACTTGAATATGTAATTTATGGATGTCACATAACAATAAATACCGTAAATATGCAGTCAAGCTTGCGAAATAAAACAAGTAAAGCTTGCAAATCGATGTAAAATATTTTATATTTGTTTTTAAATCAATATTTTACGCTAGAGTTGCATACACATCAAGTTTCGATAGCTCGGGTAAGCATCGCAAAATATCTCATCGTATGCGTTGTTTGCATTAGGCATGCGACATCGATAGCAAAACATCGATGTTTTGAAACATCAATGTTCAAAATTAAAACATCGATGTTGATAATACATCGACCCAAAAACATCGATGTTTTTAAAATTCAGAGTATTCAAACTGTTCCCCCCATTTCTTAAAACTGGTTTAGCAATTTGTGATGCTACATCGACAGCAAAACATCGATGTTTTGAAATTTTAATGTTCAAAATTAAAACATCGATGTTCGTAATGCATCGCCCCCAAACTATCGATGTTTTTAAAATTCAGTGAATTCAAACTTTTTTTCCCATTTATTAAAATTGGTTTAGCTCCTAGTGATGCGACATCGACAGCAAAACATCGATGTTTTGAAACATCAATGTTCAAAATTAAAACATCGATGTTGATAATACATCGACCCAAAAACATCGATGTTTTTAAAATTCAGAGTATTTAAACTGTTCCCCCATTTCTAAAAACTGGTTTAGCAATTTGTGATGCTACATCGACAGCAAAACATCGATGTTTTGAAATTTTAATGTTCAAAATTAAAACATCGATGTTGATAATGCATCGTCCCCAAACTATCGATGTTTTTAAAATTCAGCGCATTTAAACTTTTTTCCTCATTTCTTATAACTGGTTTAGCAACTAGTGATGTTACATCGGCTCCAATACATCGATGTTTTTTATAAAACAACAATGTTTTGAAAACATCGATGTCATATCCCTACTTTCAGACCCTTCACCCTTGTGCATTTTGGTCTAAAAGTATGTTCAATTTGCTAATTATGAAAATTATGCTACTTGGTTATTTTTTAAATTTTTATAACGGTACTTTTTTCATTTAAAAATAAAACATTGACAACGTAAAAACATCGACAAATATAAACATCGATGTTACAAAAACATCGACTCCAGTATATAGATGTTAAATACATCGATGTTTTTTTTAAAAAACATCGATGTTTTGAAAACATCGACATCAATGTCGCATCCCTAGTCGATATTAGTGAGATAACGTTAGGCTCCGATATGAAACTATTTGAATATGTAATTTATGGATGTCGCATAACAAGAAATACCGTAAATATGCAGTAATGCTTGCGAAATAAAACAAGTAAAGCTTACAAATTGATGTGAAATATTTTGTTTGTTTTTATATCAATATTTTACGCTGGAGTTGCATACACATCGATTTTCGATAGCTCGGGAAAACATCGCAAAATATCTCATCGTATGCGTTGTTTGCATACACCTGTTTACACTCGTAGTAAGTGCATACCTTTGTTAAAAGTTCGTTACTACTAATTTCATTGTACGGAAAATGAATCCCAAACGTGTGTTTGCTAAGAGGTTAGTGTACACTCATCTCTTTGGAACTCAGTAATAACAAACACACTACAACTATCAGGTGAAAAAAATGTCTTCCAGGTACAGAAAGTCCAGGAGTTCCGTATTTCTGTGTTGGTAAGGTAAAGTAATTTTAATTAACGTCGTACCAGAGCAACACCACGGTCTATTGGCGACGGTCCGAAATCAATCCCCTAAGAGAAAGATCCGAGGACTACATAACGTATTTTTGTATTTCGATGAGTTCACGAGGCAACACCTGAGCTGGCACCGCACTCTCCAAACTTCTACACCAACCCAACGTGAAAACTTTGTCCATGACAGATTTAAGGTGCACTAGACGACTCTACACCATACGCTTACAAATATCCATGCATTGACCTGGATTCGAACTAGAAACCTTTCGATCTAGAGGCGAACACCATAAACACCAGACCCCCTCTAGAGGCATTACGCAATGCGCAATCGCGCTGCAATTCTAATCATTTGCATATCTGGCCGACATGTACCTTCATGCTTAGTTTCGTTACGACCCCACAATTATTTCTTGGTGCTCAAATTTTTAAAGCAATGGGTGTACATGCCATGTAGAGCGCGTTTCCATGAAAATATTCATTTATTGCAAGAAACAAACTTTAGGCTTCGAGGGGCACTTTAAAGACAACCTATGTGCCCATTTTATGGCTGAAAGTGCTATAGATTAGTCTGAAAACTGGAAAATAATACCCTATGTTTTCCGCAGTGTTTTAAAGTATAAGTGTACCAAATTTGGTGTGGATTGGTCAAACGGGTATATATTTGTCTAGAAAATATACACACAAACATTATTTTATATACATATAGATTCTCGAGTGCATTACAAAAAGCACAAATTTCAGCTCTGCAGTTCTTCGAAATCTTGGCAAGAATGCAAATAGGTATTGAAAAATAATACCTTATACGTAACTTTTTATGTTGTACAAAATAGAAACAGTTGGGCAACTTTCCAATGTCTCGATATCTCATTTGATATACAAAAAATAAATATAAAGACATTGCTTTGCCCCGGTTTCTCGGAACCATGCAACATAAATGAATGTTCAAACCCATGTTTCAAATTTGGTTCATATTATGTATTATTTTGATATTAACTAGATGTTTGTAAGAAGTAACTAATTCTAAGTTGACTATCTACATAGAGAAGCGTGGAATTTCATGCATATGGAGAAACAATTATCTTATTTGTTTTTGATGAAATCTTATATATTTGAGAAATAATGTTTCTGCAAAATAAAAGGCAATGCAGGATCTCTAGGAAAATTAATCAATTCAATATCTCCGAACAATTTATTTTTTACTTATTTATACATGAAAAAATGTTTCGATGCAAATAAGTAAGGTAAGCCTCGAAATAGATTTTTTAATATAGGTGCACCTTGTGCACACACTTAAGCTTTTAAATTAGGTGCACAGGTTATATATTTTAGGTGTACATTAAAAAAACGTGATATAAGAGTATTAATGTAATATAAACAATTTATTAATTGGGTTAATAATACCTAATATTAAAATATTTACACATCTAAATTTTCACTTCTATGGCGCACGGCTGTCGCCACATTCGCTTCAACAGAGCCATCTGAAAAATGTTTCGATCATCGGAAAGTTCTGGTGGCGCTGGCACAAGTAAACCTTCCTTCTGTATGAACCCGTTACGGCCTAGCGATTTTGTTTTTATACTGTGTGTATTTCGGAATTTTAATTACTTTCTTTAAAATGAGAGTGGTCGATACTAATATTTTGTTCAACCATCAAAATAACATCGAACACATTCCCCCCCCCCTTCTTTTTTTTAACGTTAGGTAGCACCTAACGTTGTGTGCACCTAGTCGAAAAAAATTAGGTGTACAATTATATTTTCATGTGCACCTGGGTATTTCTAGCTCTGAAGTAAGGAGATGGTCACATTGTTACATCGATTATAAGAGATTATTGAAAACATTCTAAAAAAAGAAAGATCATTAAAAAATTCTTTAAATTTACATTCTCACAGAGCCGACCAACCGGTCTACTGGTCAAGGTGTTGGCCTCTGGATCGGAAGGTTCCTGGTGCGAATCCGGGGTTAGGGCATGGAAGTAAATTGTGCTGCCCTTTGTTAGGGACAATGATGGTCCATCCACTGGGTGCCCCTTCACAAGTGACCATAACTTCTGGCCTTGTATAAGGCTAAAATGACCTCGGTCAACTTTGTATTGTATTGTATTGTATTTGTATTTGTCTTCGCAACTGTACTGCCTAGTCATTGGAAATAAAAAAAATTCTCACAGAATAAAGTAAAAAATTAATATTTATGAGGACTATATTTTTTTCAACCTCCAATGGACATGGACCATAAAAAAGGCATGAGTAAAGGACAAATGGAAGAATAAAAGACAATGTAGTATCTCTAGGAAAATTAAATCAATCAAACAAGTTTTATATTACTTATTTATGTTTCTATGATGAAAAATGTTTATATGCAAATAAGTAAGGAGATGGTCATATTTTGTAACATCGATTTTGAAGATTATTGAAAAATTCTAAATGATCATTAAAAAATTCTCTAAATTTACATTCACATAGAATAAAGAAAAAAAAGAATGTTTTCGACCGCCCTTTTTTTTTAAATTTCTAATGAACCATCAAAAAGACAAGAGTAAAGAACAATATGAATTTATTGCCATAAGTTATGTATAAACATTGTTACTTTTCGACATAATAACCATAAAGGTTTAGGCATTTGTCATATCGGTGGACGAGCTTTCCGATCCCCTCTTCGAAGAACGTTGCCACCAGTGATGTGGGATGGGTCTTTTCGGCGGGTAGTATCAGTTCCGCGGGTCAGTTAAACCAGTTAGGAGAGCCGTATTTGATCTAGAGTCTGTTCACCCTATTCATTGAAACTAGTATCTTAAGCTCATGGTCCTTTATCTTTAGGATTATAGTCTGTCTCGACGATATATTTTGTCAAAAAAACTGACTTGATCTTCATTTCGTCTACATAAATATATTTTCAGGATTATAACTATGTGGTATCTAGTCATTAAAAAATTTTGTCAGATAGGTCAGATGGTCGAGATTTCTTGTGGAAACCGCTTTGAGGGTTGAAGAGCTAATAAGAAAACAAAAGCGTTTTCTGAAAGCTAAAAAGGAACTTTCTATACACAGAATGAAACATGTAGCAGATATATTATTAAAGTATACGCACTATTCATAAGTTTCAATTAAAAAAGACGAATAAATTAGCCATGTGTAGAAAGATGTTACGGCCCCTATGCCCAATTCGCTTTGCAACGATAAAGAACAAGAGGAATAAAATATTCCATCATACTTTTCTACCAAAATTGAAGTCCGCATTTATATATAAAATTGCGTATAGTCTTCTTCTTTCATACTATACCTTCTACCAAACCACGAAGGTCTTATTTGCAGTTCCTTTTCCCAAACAATAGCCTGTCTGGCAGAAAGCGAAGGGATAGTTATGGACTTTTCAAGAATAGATAAAGCAAAGTAAAATTGGCCGAGAAAACGTTGGAGAAAATTCTCCAAAAAATATTTTCTTTACCTATTTTATCTAAAGACGATAGCATAGTTTCCCAAAGTGGACACTACCCCCTCTTTTATAATCTAGGCGAGGGGGCAATGACCCCAAATGGAAAGGAAGAAGCTCCGAGGAGCAAGAATTGGTATTAGAAGGTTACAAGAATTTGTCGGTGAAAGATGTTTTAAGCTAACACTTTTCACATGGCTATACAGACACCATTTACTAAAGATGTATTGTCATTGATACTTTTCTTTCTTTCTATTATAAAAGAAAAATTTTCAATCTTTTTCAAGTTTATTCGCTTTGTGATTGGTAGATAGCGAGTCATGTAGTTCAACGGGCTTATGAATTTGGAGCACGCTCAGTCGATAAACACAGTTATATTTACTAATTAATTCAATCATAAAATTTGAGAGCACGCGCTAGAAAGTTTGCAAAACTTTCTGAAAACCGGGCAAATTCGGTCGCCGTTTCCATAGCAACAGTCGAATATTAAAATCTTAAAAAGTACTATTATTACAACAAACAACACGGATCAGCTAAAACATATCTATGAATCTGTATTTTTATGCGGTAGCGGAAAAAACGGTTTCTTTTTCATCCTTAGGATAGAGTTTAGTGTCCTTTTTTTCTCCATAATGTTGTATATTTAATACTCATTCCATACATTTTAAGTGTTCTTTTTTTCTCCTTGATACTGTATATTTAATATTTATTCCTTAAAGCTTTATAAGTTCGCGAGGGATAGAAAACAGGGGTTGGAGCCCCCTGGTAACTAAAATAAACAGATTACAAGGAGTTAAACCGTTAAATTTTAAGCCTTTTGGTGGTTATGTTTACGAGGTTTCTTGAAATTAGGAGAAACCACTAGATATTGATAGACCAGATATCTAATTAATAGAATAAAACCCACCAAATTTTGATGGACCACTTATCTCGTCAATTTAAGAAAAAACTAATCAGATCTTGATGGACCAGAAATCTAATTATTAGAATAAGACCCACCAAATCTTGATGGACTACTCATCTCGTAAAAATAAGAGAACTAATCTGAACTTGATGAGCCAGATATATCGGCAATAGAAGAAAACTGTTCAGATCTTGGTGAACCATATATCTTGTCAATTCAGAAAAGCGGGGTGGATCTTGATGTACCAAATATATCGTCAAAAGAAGAAAACTGATGAGATGTTGGACCAGATATCTCGTTAATAGAAGAAAACTAAACAGATCTTGATGGACTAGGTAGCTCGTCAGTAGAACAAAACTGTTCAGATCTTGGTGAACCAGATATATTGTCAATTCAGAAAAACGGGACAGATCTTGATGTACCAAATATCTCGCCAAAAGAAGAAACCTGATGAGATGTTGGAACAGATACCTCGTTAAAAGAAGAAAACTAAACAAATCTTGATGGACTAGGTAGCTCGTCAGTAGAACAAAACTGAACAGATCTTGATGGACCAGATATATTGTCAATTCAGAAAAACGGGACAGATCTTGATGTACCAAATATCTCGCCAAAAGAAGAAACCTGATGAGATGTTGGAACAGATACCTCGTTAAAAGAAGAAAACTAAACAAATCTTGATGGACTAGGTAGCTCGTCAGTAGAACAAAACTGAACAGATCTTGATGGACCAGATATATTGTCAATTCAGAAAAACGGGACAGATCTTGATGTACCAAATATCTCGCCAAAAGAAGAAACCTGATGAGATGTTGGAACAGATACCTCGTTAAAAGAAGAAAACTAAACAAATCTTGATGGACTAGGTAGCTCGTCAGTAGAACAAAACTGAACAGATCTTGATGGACCAGATATATTGTCAATTCAGAAAAACGGGACAGATCTTGATGTACCAAATATCTCGCCAAAAGAAGAAACCTGATGAGATGTTGGAACAGATACCTCGTTAAAAGAAGAAAACTAAACAAATCTTGATGGACTAGGTAGCTCGTCAGTAGAACAAAACTGAACAGATCTTGATGGACCATATATCTCGTCAACAGGAGATAACTGATATAATTAATGGTATTATCGTCATCAAAACTTTATAAATATGTTGATGACGAGGTATCTCTTTATTAGCAAAATTAATCATGTCTTAATGGGCAAAATATTTCGTCAAAACCGTGGTGTGCAGGTTTGGAGAATGGGGTTTTAACTCAAATGTAACCTCGTCATATGACGGTGGTTAAAAATTACGGGTTGTTGTCCACAGATATTTCTCTTTGGATTTGATTCCGGACGTCGTCAATAGCACCTTAAGTTGCTCCAGTCTGTCGTTAATTGAAATTCTCAGTTACAGGTTGCTAATCCATTTACTTTCCAATTGGAACACCTCGTCCCAATTAGACTGAGTAATTCATTTAATTGTACTCGATGCAGATCTGAACGATAAAATGGCGAACATTTAGACACGTCTACTACACTTGATGGTTTCAATAACGCTATTCTGGAAAGCAATGGTGACGAATTACTTGCCAAATGTCTAGCATATGTAAGTAAAATAAGGTCTTTGAAATTGCAAAAGTACACACAGTTATATAAACATTTACCGTTATATTTAAAAATTAGCCACACTAGCAAGACATTATTTATTCAGATAGTTCTCCAGACGGTTATTGAAAAAGGGGAACTGAGCCATATATTATCAACTAGTCTCAACTATTGACTAGAGAGTTAACTATCACTTAAGAAAAAACTTTTATCGGAAAAACGATTTGTATGTGAATGCAGTCTTCTTCGTTAGCCTTTCAATCCTATCTTGAGGCAAGTCATTAGGCTTATTTAGTTTAAGCGTAAATTGAACTGTGGTTGTGAATAATAGGAGCACAATTAACATGCATCTAAGATGATTCACTTTTAAAAATTTTGATTCTATATGAAATACATGTTCACGAATGTGGTAATTAGATTCGGAATAGGATGAAATAATAAATAATTGAATTCATAGTGTAAGTTGCAATTTTAGAGCCTCATTCTTATTTATCTATTTAATTATGTAGTATATAAATGTGCTAAGGCGGAACACTACAACGTACAAGAAATGTGTTCAAGTTTGCAATTGCTTCATTCAATACTAGCACAATTATCCGGTGTTTCTCGGGTTTAATATACTAAACGTTGATTGAAAGTTGATCAGATTAATAACTTCTCTTTCATAAAATAATGCATTTAAGTGTACGGATAATAATTTGCAATATTTTTTTTTTAAACATTTTATCCCTTCTACAATTTACCTCGCACGCAAATATGTATACATGATATATATGTAATCGTACGTATATATCAATCGTTCCATATACGTAATTTCATATTCATCGCATTTGTGCTGTGAGGTAAACTACAAAAGCTTTTTTCAAGGGTGACTACTACAGAAGTCGATTTTTCAGTACTAGAGTGAGATTATGAAATCCTCATACGGTCGTTTAGAGTAAAAATGGCAAATTATCGGCGGATTGTCTTGCATTTAGTTTTCCTATGAATATGATTTACTTGTGCCACTCTTGTCCCTGGTAAGGGATATTTTCGAATTTCTTTACCAGTATTAAAGTATGGTAAATAAAATTGTTGCGGCATTCGTAAATAATATATTTTGAAACAAACGAATTTTTCTTGAAAATTCTATGCAGTGGCACGTCGAATAACGGAGCTTGTGTTAGAAATAAATGTCATACGTGTAGATAAATTAAACTCAATTAATTACAATTTTTCAAAAAAATAGAAGTTCGATTTTATAATGTTTTTGAGGAGAAAATATATGCTTTTAACGATTGATTCACATGCAACGATTGATTACGTTGCGTAAGAACAGCTTAATTATATAGCGTAAACAACATCGACTTTCAATCACTCAAGACAAAACATTTCAATTTTTTGAAATTACTAACTGTGATATGATTCCTAGATAAACAAAGTCTTGCTTCGAATCTTGATGGGCGATGTATCTTGCCGTAATCAATTGCAGGGTAAACACGCATCCGAAATGAATACTTTGATCAAGGTATTAAATCAGCAAGTAATGTTTGGGTTGGTTGGGTTTTTTGGCGTAATGACTATATTTGTCCAATCTGGTACCAAGCGTCAATTATAGGGCATACACATAAGTAAAATTTCCCTGCCTCAAAAGGGAGAGATTCACCCACGGAGGTATTGATACAAGAAATGACTGAGAAACGACAGTTTTGATTTTACTCCTTTTAAGAAACAACTTCAATTGCAAAGTTATTAAACATGTTTTTCGATTTTATTGTATACTACTTTATTCTATTTAATTGGGTTTTAACTTTGTCACATTACGTTTTCTTCCATGAAATCGATTCCTTTCGACGAATCCGGTACTTTTGCTGCACTCGATGCATCCGGTATTTAAGGACACTTTCAGGTGCAATTTATTGATACCACCTTCCCTGTCTACAAGACAATGATGAATTGCTGAGGCTGTATCTAATTCTTCCAATGCTTTCGGCAGTTAATCATTACGGCAATACATCAATTGTGTAAGAGATTTATCTTTCATTCCTGTCAACCGTTTGGCAAAAGCAACTGATTTCGTTATTTGCCGGCCCCATTAATAAACATTTAACGCTCTCTAGTGGGCACGTTAACGACTACAGCAATACAAGTGAGATGTTCGCCTTAGTTTTTGATCTAGTGCTTCGTCCCGTCCATATTTTATGAGATTCATGTGCATTTATCACTTCGTCTTTGGACTATGTACGGGCACTGGGGCACGTTAAATATGTCTTGTCCCCTCAAATGTCCTCACGGTAGCGTGATGTGCAAGTTTAGAGTGAGGTATGCCAGCTCTTATTTTGACCTCGTCATCTGCCAGTGGTTCAAAGTTACGGGGTGCAGTGTTTGGATCATTCAGTTTGGGACAGAGCCGGACTGTCGTCAATAGCCCTTATGTTTGGGACGACAGTCAACTTTTTACCTAACTACCAATACAATATCAGATGATTCTGTTCTGAGGGAATAGACGATAGAATCATTCCTATTTATAGTAGTATACACAATGTGTCAATATAAATTTCCCAGTGATTTATATTCTAAGGAATTGACAAATATGATGTTTCTAAATGATGCTATTCTAAGTAAAGGACCACAAAAAATATCTAATGTATTTGGTTTGAAGGAAAGTATCAATAGTCTTTGCAAGTCATTCTATTGAGAGGAAAAAACAATAATATTTCTAAGGCATAAATCCTATTTTAAGGTTGGTTGATTCTGTTATGGAGTTTTGTAACTATATTTGGTCATGATACCATATTTGGTCATGATGCTCCAGATACAAGACAAACAATATTAAGTAATAGATATACACGTAATTGAAATTTTACTGGCACAAAAGAAATAAATGTATCATGGGATAAATGCACCTGTCAAGAAACAACCGGAGCCGACTACAACTCGGAGGTTGCTAGCGCTGTGAACTTGCCCACTGAGCCATGATGACCCCTCCATTCTAAGGAAAAGATCAACATATTATTTCCAAGGGCTCCTATTGTAAGGATAGAACGAATATAATCTTTCCAAGGGCTTCTATTCTATGGAAAGAAGCACTATACTCTTTCCACAGGCTTCTACTCTAAGGAAACGACCAATATAAGCTTTCCAATGGATTCTATTCTACAGAATGCGTAAATTTAATAGTTCCTAGGGAATCTTTTACAAATTAAAGACCAATAGAATCATTCCAAAGAATGTATCACAAATGAAAACCAATATAATCGTTCCAAAGGACTATGTTACATATAAAAGACGAAAACACGTTCCAAAGGAATATATAACAAATAGACGACCAATAGAATCGTTCCAAAGGACATATATATATATATATATATATATATATATATATATATATAGAATCGTTCCAAAGGATTATATTACAAATGAAAGACCAATATAATCATTCCAAAGGATGTATTGCAAATGAAAGACTAATATAATCGTTTCAAAGGAATTTTTTACAAATGAAAAAAACCCAAAGGAATCCCATTCCAACGAATGTATTTCGAATGAAAGAACAATAGAATCGTTCCAAAGGGATTTTTTCCCAAATAAAAAAAAACAATGAAATCCCATTCCAACGAATGTATTACGAATAAAATAGCAATAGAATCGTTGCTAAGGGATTTTTTACAAATAAAAGACCAGTAGAGAAGAGTTCCAAAATATTTTTATTACAAATAAAAGACAAATACAATCATTCTAAAGAATTATATTAAAAACTAAAGACCAATAAAAGCATTCCAAAAGATTCTTTTACAAATATAAGACCAATACAACCGTTCCAAATATTCTACTACAAATAAAGTACCAATACAATCATTTCAAAGAAATTTCCTAAGGAAACGACCGATAGGGTATTTCTAGAGGTTGGATGAAGTCTCTGAATTATTTAGAAATATGTGATTATATAGTAACTAAGACTGTGTTGTGGGGTTAAAACAAATCTACACTATCCTAAAATCTAAAGATTCCTAGAGGCATAAGGTAAAATTGTTAAAATGAACATAGAGACCGAAACCATCTTTTACTACACACTTTCACCAATTCCCTCGTATTAAATATCCTCAGAGTAAACATAAGAAAAGGTAAACATTGGTGCATAGCCCAGATTGATTCGGGAGAGATTGTTTGCATTCTTTGAACAAGAAACCACTGAATATTTCGGAAGGCTGGAAAATGGGATTGGGGATATCCGTATATAATTTACTTCCACTGGAACTATTCGGGAGTAAATTAGCTTCTTTTCTGACCCTCTTTACGAGGGAGGAAAAAGAAGTAGTAGAGGATCGCTATTTCTTACCTGCTCTACTTTTTGACCTTTGGGGATTGGGGTTAATGGAAGATCAATCCATAGGACTCCCAGCGTGTTGAAATAAATAGTGCTTTTAAAACAGATACGACATCAACGGAATTAATGGCGGTAACCTGATACCTTTGTACAACCACATGGATTTTTTGGAACTTTATTATCATATTTTGCTGTTTACTCAAGGTAGGTATTTTAATTACAAATATCCACACTCACCAATATACACAATATATATATATATATATATATACATATACATACTTATACATACATATATATATATATATATATATATATATATATATATATATATATATATATATATATATATATATATATATATATATATATATATATATATATATATATATATATATATATATATATATATATATATATATATATATATATATATATATATATATATATATATATATATATATATATTGAAAAGATGCCAATATTTCAAAGACTAGCTTTAGATTCTTTGTTGGAAAGATGCATCATAGGGGAAACTCAAAATCGAAACGAATCACTTCATAACATGGTTTGAAGCCGTTGCCGTAAAAACTTAAATGCTTCGACAGTTCGAGTCCAGAATGTTGCAACCAGTGCCATTATGGACTTCAACAAGGGACGATCGTCTAGTATAAGGGATATGCTGGATTGCTCGTGTCTTCTAACTGGCGAAAACTTATCTAATGCTGTCCAAACGAAAGGACTACAGACGATTAAGGAAAGTTGCGATAAAGCCAACTATTGACTTCAAAACCTACAGAAAAAAAGTTCAACTTTCCAAAATTAAATTAAATGAAGCATTAAATGCAAGAAGCAAAGCACATTACCTTCCAGGAGGATTTTAAATAAAATTTAAGTACGCAAAAGTGTTTTTTACCAATTTAAACCTTTAACGACGTTTTTCTCATTGATGCTGTTTTCGCAAATTTCTTACTTTAAATTGATATAAATAAAAATTATTTGTCATAATTGTATTAAACTTTCTGCACGTGTTTACCAAATATATATCTTTAATTCGTCTTCGGCAATTATGTATATGTCTATTTCTTATACTTATATGATTTTTCAAACATTTCATGTTGTACTTTTTTAGTACTTTTGGGGTTAAATATTAAAAAAAAATGAATTCAATTTAAAAAAATTCCACGAAGACAATTTTAATATGTATTAGTATAAGTAATTTAAAAAATTAACTACGTAATTTGACACAAAATTTGAAGATATATCAATTTTTAACGTAGTCAAAATTTTGCATCTTTTAATATTAACGTAACGGTGTAATATTGTTCGTCTGGGATCAAACCCGAATTGAAAAATCTGAGGACTAAACCCCGTCATTTTTAACCTCGTTCAAAGAACGAGGACACACTTGAGCTGGGACCACACTCACCAAAGTTCCAAGTGTTCAAGTAAAGGAAGCAGTACTTTCAAGTTTACTTCATGTTGGTGTTCGTGTATGCTGCGTATGTAAGCCTAATAACACGAAGGGACGACAAAAACAACAAAATGTTGATTAAGTGATTTAATGTTGTAACCTCGTGTTGTTAACTTTCTGTGTGTTACCAGATTTTCGAGTAGTGTTATACAGCCTTTAACCCTCGACAACTACTAAATCACATCTATTGGGTTAAATAATTATGGATTCTTTCACCGAATAGGTATATTTGATATTGATTTATTTCCTAGAACTGTGGAATCATTTCAGTTTCTGCTGTTGATGAAATATATTTTTGTTACGTTACTATAACGCCTATATTCACTACTATAAAACTCATCTGCACTAATGTATTGGCTGTTGTTGCACTAGTGCAACGTCAGTGCTATATTATGTACTAGCAAAATACCCGACCTTACTCGGTTTGAATTGGTTTACTCTAGATTGAAGACATAATCAAAATATATAATGACTTACGTTTTTTAAAGAATAAAATTTATTTTAACACCTTTCGCCATTTTTATATTTTCTACAACTTACTTTGGACACAAATCCTACACATGCATATCCATTCATGTGATACATTTCACATACATCGTACAATTGCTGTATGACAAAGCTACAAAATGACGAAAGGTGATACTAAGGTTACTACTATAAAAGACGATTTTGAGGGAGATTTGGAATTCCCTTTCTTAAGCTCTTTTCATGTTCAACTCAATTAATTAAAATTACGATATACGGCGAGTGCTCTCGCACTCATAGTCAACAAAACAATATTTTTTTTACTTGTGGCACTCTTGCCTCCGGTAAGCGACATTGTGAAATTTTGCAATCTTCTCCTCTCATTATTACAACTAATTTTTGAATGTTGAAAAAAGTTCTAGTTCGGATTTTTAAACATTATTATTCTTTCAATAACGACATTATTCTTTAAATAACGGCATTATTCTTTCAATAATGGCATAATTACACTTAAAATTTACTGAAAATTTATACTGACTTACCTAACATTTTTAAGTCTAAAACTTTGTGGTGCTGTTGCGTGTGATGAGAAGGAAAACACATTTATTAAAATAATAAATATTTAAAATAGGAAACAGTGAAATAGAACAAAATAAAAGATGCCGCAAAAAATTGTTGTAAAGATATTAATTTGTGATTCATTTTTATCTCTTGATCTCGCACAGTTGCCACAATTTACAACTAAAAGTGCACAAAATTTAGAAATGTGAAATTATTTCAGAGCGAAAGAAACAGATAATATCACTGCTCACGCGATTTTGTTCATTCTCGTTTCGTTGAAAAATATCGTCTGTCTCAAATATTCCGAAATCGTTTTCATTGCGCAAAGAACAAAAATAAGACTCGCAATAAATGAAGTATCAGAGCTGAAATTCCATTAAAAAATATAATTTTTTGAAGAATAATTAGTTTTTCAGCAGTACTGGTAAAACAATCGAAGTAATCGTAATATTCAATAGACATTCCAATTTTTCCGAAACTACCAAATTATGGTTGATTTAAGTATACTTACTCAGGTGTTTTAGCATGAAACTCATCTAAATATACCAATAAAGACATGTTTAATACTGCATTCACTAAACTAATAGATAATGTATAAAATAAAATACACTGCAGATAAATATCTGGATTACAATTCATGTGATGTGTACACAAACACACAAACACAAAATCGAGCATAGAGCAGAAAGACGGACAGACAGACTTTCGCAACCAATTCCACTCACTAAATGAAGACAAGTACTCACTGTATGCAAATTTTCATGAAAATATCTTAAACCGTGTGTACGTGTATAGGGCACAACATACAGACAGACAGACAGACAGACAGACAGACAGACAGACACCAAACGAGAAAAAGGCGGATTCGGCATCAGAAGGGTCCAAAACGGATAGAAAACTTGAAATGGGTCGAAAATATTGAATGTACAAACAAACACTCCATTCTTATTTATATAGATATTGCACTAGTGTAACGCCCCACTGTTGTGTTATCATAATATATCTTTTGTGCTATCGAAACGTCTATGCTGTGCTACTGTAACGTCTATGCTGTACTATTGAAACGTCTATGCTAAACAATTGGAACGTCTCTGTTGCCCGAATATAACGTCTTTGTTGCACCAATGTAACGTCTATGTTGCACCACTGTAATGTTCGGATATTTTATAGTACCCACTGTAGTGTCATCGTAATATCTTTTTTGTGCTATCGAAACGTCTATGCTGAGTTATTGTAACGTCTACGCTGTGCTACTGTAACGTCTATGCTAAACTATCGGAACATCTATCCTATGCTATTGGAACGTCTCTGTTGCCCGAATGTAACGTCTTTGATGCACCAATGTAACGTCTGTGTTGCACAATTGTAACGTATTTGTTAAACCAATGTAACGTCTCTGTTGCACCACTGTAATGTTAAGATATTTTACAGTACCCATTGTAGTGTCATCGTAATATCTATTTTGTGCTACCGAAACGTCTATGCTGAGCTCTTGTAACGTCTATGCTGTGCTACTGTAACGTCTATGCTAAACTATCGGAACATCTATCCTATGCTATTGGAACGTCTCTGTTGCCCGAATGTAAAGTCTTTGTTGCACCAATGTAACGTCTATGTTGCACCACTATAATGTTCGGATATTTTACAGTACCCACTGTAGTGTCATCGTAATATCTTTTTTGTGCTATCGAAACGTCTATGCTGACCTATTGTAATGTCTACGCTGTGCTACTGTAACGTCTATGCTGTACTATTTGAACGTCTATGCTAAGCTATTGGAACGTCTCTGTTGCCCGAATATAACGTCTTTGTTGCACCAATGTAACGTCTGTGTTGCACAATTGTAACGTCTCTGTTACACCAATGTAACGTCTCTGTTGTACCACTGTAATGTTAAGATATTTTACAGTACCCATTGTAGTGTCATCGTAATATCTCTTTTGTGCTATCGAAACGTCTATGCTGAGTTATTGTAACGTCTACGCTGTGCTACTGTAACGTCTATGCTAAACTATCGGAACATCTATCCTATGCTATTGGAACGTCTCTGTTGCCCGAATGTAACGTCTTTGTTGCACCAATGTAACGTCTGTGTTGCACAATTGTAACGTATTTGTTACACCAATGTAACGTCTCTGTTGCACCACTGTAATGTTAAGATATTTTACAGTACCCATTGTGTCATCGTAATATCTATTTTGTGCTAACGAAACGTATATGCTGAGTTATTGTAACGTCTACGCTGTGCTACTGTAACGTCTATGCTAAACTATCGGAACATCTATCCTATGCTATTGAAACGTCTCTGTTGCCCGAATGTAACGTCTTTGTTGCACCAATGTAACGTCTGTGTTGCACAATTGTAACGTCTCTGTTACACCAATGTAACGTCTCTGTTGTACCACTGTAATGTTAAGATATTTTACAGACCCATTGTAGTGTCATCGTAATATCTCTTTTGTGCTATCGAAACGTCTATGCTGAGCTCTTGTAACGTCCACGCTGTGCTACTGTAACGTCTATGCTGTACTATTGGAACGTCTATGCTAAGCTATTGGAACGTCGTAGTTGCCCGAATGTAAAGTCTTTGTTGCACCAATGTAACGTCTATGTTGCACCAATGTAACGTCTATGTTGCACCACTATAATGTTCGGATATTTTACAGTACCCACTGTAGTGTCATCGTAATATCTTTTTTGTGCTATCGAAACGTCTATGCTGACCTATTGTAATGTCTACGCTGTGCTACTGTAACGTCTATGCTGTACTATTTGAACGTCTATGCTAAGCTATTGGAACGTCTCTGTTGCCCGAATGTAACGTCTTTGTTGCACCAATGTAACGTCTGTGTTGCACAATTGTAACGTCTCTGTTACACCAATGTAACGTCTCTGTTGTACCACTGTAATGTTAAGATATTTTACAGTACCCATTGTAGTGTCATCGTAATATCTCTTATGTGCTATCGAAACGTCTATGCTGAGCTCTTGTAACGTCTACGCTGTGCTACTGTAACGTCTATGCTGTACTATTGGAACGTCTATGCTAAGCTATTGGAACGTCTCTGTTGCCCGAATGTAAAGTCTTTGTTGCACCAATGTAACGTCTATGTTGCACCAATGTAACGTCTATGTTGCACCACTATAATGTTCGGATATTTTACAGTACCCACTGTAGTGTCATCGTAATATTTTTTTTGTGCTATCGAAACGTCTATGCTGACCTATTGTAATGTCTACGCTGTGCTACTGTAACGTCTATGCTGTACTATTTGAACGTCTATGCTAAGCTATTGGAACGTCTCTGTTGCCCGAATGTAACGTCTTTGTTGCACCAATGTAACGTCTGTGTTGCACAATTGTAACGTCTCTGTTACACCAATGTAACGTCTCTGTTGTACCACTGTAATGTTAATATATTTTACAGTACCCATTGTAGTCATCGTAATATCTCTTATGTGCTATCGAAACGTCTATGCTGAGCTCTTGTAACGTCTACGCTGTGCTACTGTAACGTCTATGCTGTACTATTGGAACGTCTATGCTTAGCTATTGGAACGTCTCTGTTGCCCGAATGTAAAGTCTTTGTTGCACCAATGTAACGTCTATGTTGCACCAATGTAACGTCTATGTTGCACCACTATAATGTTCGGATATTTTACAGTACCCATTGTAGTGTCATCGTAATATCTCTTTTGTGCTATCGAAACGTCTATGCTGAGCTCTTGTAACGTCTACGCTGTGCTACTGTAACGTCTATGCTGTACTATTGGAACGTCTATGCTTAGCTATTGGAACGTCTCTGTTGCCCGAATGTAAAGTCTTTGTTGCAACAATGTAACGTCTCTGTTATACCAATGTAAGATCTCTGTTGCACCACTGTAATATTCAGATATTTTACAGTAGCACAACAGTGCTACTGTAAAATATCTGAAACAATCATGTAGCATAAATTGCTGACATGATCAGTGAAACAGCAATTTTTGTTATTTTCTATAACAACCTATTTCGTTTCACTGTTGTCACATGAGGACAAGCAAGTTAAGAGGCAATACCATGAACATTGAATTCAATACTACAAGACACAAATTAAATAGAGTTAACATCCATTTTAATACTCTTGGCTTAAAAACCTTAGGATATGTTTTCATCGCTGTTCATTGTACCAGATGAAGGGTGATTTGTCAATTTTGTCAGCGAAATTGATTATTTCTTGGTATATAATAGCTATAGAAAGTAATATAACTTGTTTTTGAAATAAAAATATCTTTTAAATTCTCTTTATCAACATTGTTTCAGTAAAGTACTTTTTGATAGCCGGCTATTGTATACCCCTTTAAACATTCCGCTACATTGATAACTTATGGACGTGATTTTGAAAAGCACTTTAAAAATATTAGTTAGATCCTATATGATCTATATTTTATAAATAATTCCGTCTTGAAATAAACATCGACAGTCTTACGTAATACATAAATTCTCCCTGTAAACGATTACATAACCACCAAATATATATTTGCAATTTCACTGCAGTTTTCAATTCCCAACGTTTAGAAGATACTAGCAAATAAATTATCCAAAACGAAAGGATATAGCTCTAGACAACCAAAGCTATAAAAAGCGAAAAAGCACATAATGACGATACGATAAAAACGAATTCTTATTCCTAAGGAATATCCATCTTAAAAATAGGACGAAATAGAAACTGCATAAAAAAATTCAACATAAAAAGTTGTACCTTCGAATGAAGAAATGAAAATTCTGCCAAGTATGCAAATTTAGGAAAACTCTAGACAGCAATGGGAAAGTGCATCTTTTAATTCTTTTTCGACTCTTTTTAAGCTACAAAATATAAAAAGTAAGACAGGGAAGAGAAGAAGGAAATTGTGGAAATATTTTCACTTGCGTATGTGTTATTTAGAATAGTTACACATCGGAAATAGACATTTTCCCAGTTGGATTAGATTTTCAAATTGTAAATAGTTCAAAGTTTATTGGGGCATATTTAATATTTTCATACTTTGGAATAGTTTAGAGTTATTTTTTTTAATTCGATGCTTCTTTCTTCGTTGCGTGTACTTTGTTTTCCTTCAGGAATGTTTTATTTTTAGATTAATAAGTATGTTATCAAGTGAAAAAGAACTAAAAACATTAATAAAAATAAATGTAGTACTAAATTCCATTCCTAAATAACTGATTGATTTCAATGTTAAAAAATGTCACCCATCGTCTGAAGTAAGAGATTCAAATGTTCAGTGCACAATTTATGCACTTAAAGATGTTTTAACGTAATATTAAATTATAGGTATGGATTTCGCTTGATTTTTATATACATATTTTAAAAAGTTTCTCCATCAACAAATATTTTGGTCTTATACGTACATAAAAAGACTCTTATTGAGGATAACTAATTAATACATAATTCCTTTTCGTTAAAGTAATATGTTTTGCTGTATACGTTCTGTTATAATTTAAGCAATTTCGAAAAACAGTTCAATTGGTAAACTGTAGTTTAAGGTAACAATGCATAATTAAGTAATCAGATGATTAACTCAGGTAGGTAGTTCTGAATCGATTAAAAGAAGATATAGAAGATTTCAATTCATATTTTCCAACACTAATTAAATTATTATTATTGCATACCAAAAGCTCGTTTTAAACTAAGATATTATAGTGGAATTTTTTTGGGTGCTTTAAGAGTACCGTGATACAAAATATTAGCGCTATGGAAATATTACTTAGAAATATATCCATGGACGTCTAAGAAACTGCTTCAACCATTTGGAGCTTAAGTTTTTCTGTACTCAATTTCGAAACGGCACCATTAATGGCATGACATTTGGTATATGTAGTCTAATTGTTATATATTCGAAATTGTGTCAAATTAGGAGGTTTCCATTGGAAAAGATGAAAGTTATGCTCAATTTAATTTGAAAACGTCCCCTTATGAAAATTGTATGCATTTGATTTCATAGAAGATGTTCTTTCATGTTAAATGCCATCTTTGTATTTGGTCTTCATTTGAAATTGCTTGAATGAATAATGATTCGAATGGTGATTCGTTTTCCTACGACTGCACATCAAGTACTATATTAAAGTAGTGGAAACGCAATAGAGGTGCTGCTAAACTGAGTAATTTTAAATCTTTATCGCCTAATTTAAGTGAATTCTTTTTGCCAGTTTAAAGATACTTGATAAATCCAAGGGATATACAGTTTACTTTCCTTTTACATGTTACACGGTAGACCAGTTGAAAGATCAATAATTATCAGTCAGCGTTGCGAATTCGAAACTGGGTCTAGTCACAGATAATCGTGTACATGGGAGCTGATGCACGTTAATCTGTCGTAGCATCAAATGTCCTCACGTTTGCGTGGTGTGGAATTTGGAGAGTGGGGTGCCGCCTCAGTTATTAACCTTGTTATCGGACCGTGGTTCAACATTACGTAATATTGTCCTCTGATCTTTCGATTCGTTGTCAATAGCCCAATGTGTTGCTTCATTCCGAGACTTTAAATAATCACCAATAACCATTACTTTTTTACATGCATTTCATATCATTAAACGCAACAATGTAATGCCAATAATACTAGTAAGGGAAAAGTTTTTTTCCTAACCAATACCCTTTATTGTGTTACTAAAATTTAGTGGGTAAACCAATAAACCATAACAATCCCTCTATTGATTTGGAGTCACCACTGATTTCAATAGAAATAAGTTTGATACGATTTTTTTAGATTAAACATAGGCAATTTAATTCTCAATTATAGACTAGAATAATTTTCACGTATTCTAGCGAAAGTAATTGAAGAAGGAAACGTTTAATGAACAAAAGAGAATCTCAAGAAACTTTGCCTCGATAAATTAATTTTATTAAAACCCAAGGAGAATCTAAATTGTTCGTCGAAAGAATTCTTTTGACACCGTTCAATATTCGCACCAAATTTATTGAATTAGAAGCTCGAAAAAAAACTCACTAAACTCTTCTTTCTAAATTTAAAACCCAAATAAAACGGAAAACGGAATTGGAAAATTCGCTATAAAAACCTCACCAAACGAAACAAAAAACGCTACGTGTTAAAAACTATAATGGAAATTGCGACGAACCATAGAATCGGGAATAATATGAAGTGAAGAGAGCATGACACTGGCCGTGGCAATCTTTGATAATACAATTCCATTTAAATTTCTCGAATAATTTTAACCTTCTCTCGAAGAACGGTTGAAAGGAAAAATTCGCGTAAAACTAAAAAAATTAGAGAACGCAAAAATAAAACCACTCACAAGTACGGTACGTTGATTTTCTATGACTGTTATTTCAAAAAGTGAATGAAAAATAAAACTAATGCAAGGAAGGATGAAAAAAATTACGCCACTTTCATATCTGAAAAGAAATAATAAAAGAATGAAATTATATAGCGAGGTATTTCCACAGAGAAATATCTGCTGGAGAACTCGTTTAGATATTTGTTTTGAGTTTTTTTGGAGATGATAGAAGTAGGTGTTTATACACAGTAGAATGGCCATAAAAAGCTTGTTCTATTGTCTTTAGGAGTTTTTGTTTTTAGATTGTGTTAAAATGAGGGTTTGTTTTGAGGTTTTTGCTATTTTGGTATGCCGTGTTTGGTCAGATTTATTTTATTGTGGTGAGTAATTTAAGGCTGCAATAAAACCATCTTTATTCTGACAGCTTCGACTACCTAATTTAAATTTCGAGAGTTGTAAAAACGAATTGCTGCTTTAATTGCTGTTTAAATTTACATAAATTTGATAAAAATAAGGTAAAGAATTAAGGAGACTGTCATACAAAGTTTTACGTATAAAATCAACTTACTAGTAGACAAGATAAACAGACTATTCATGTAGTTAAATTTATAGTAAAAATTATAAAACTTTGAATTTAACAGTTTGTGAAGTTCATGAAGAACTTTAAATTATTTTTACATGTAAACATTGGATATCTGTTCATATATTTGCGTGTCTAGAAAAACTAAAACTTTTAAGTGGATTTTGCATGCTGAAAATATTTATATGGTGACATGTCGTCAGTACAATTCTATTGGAACGAATCTGCAAAATCTCTGTTTTGACAAAAAGGCTTAAACCATTTAGCGTCATAGGCTAAAAACTTACTGCATTTGAAAAAGCTGGTATAGATTTAAGTTACAAAGGATACAAAATATAATACCTGTGACGGTGAAAACAATATATGTGAGGTTAAAAACAGCATCTTTGAAAATAATGTCTGCGACATTGAAAATATATTAGAAAATAATATCTGCGACATCGAAAATATCTTTGAAAATAATATTTGGGATGTTGAAAATGATATTGGTGATGTGAAAAATTAAATGTAATTGAAAACAATATATATATATATATATCTGTGATATCATTTTTTTTTTTGGGGGGGGGGTTTAATGGCGGAAGGTTCATATTTGGTCAAATTAGGCCTAACAACGTCAAGTTAATCGTAAAGGTGGAAAATATTATCCGTTATACTGAACATAATATCCGGGTATTGAAAACAATATTCATGATAGTGAAAACAACATCTGTGATAGTGAAAACATCTGTCATATTGAAAACAATATCTGTGATAATAAAAAACAACATCTGTCATAATGAAAACAACATCTGTGATATTGAAAACAATTGTGTGGGTCAAAATATCGTTGATGTGAAATGCTGAAAATGTTTAGGGATTACGAATTTGAAAGCTTAAGCAAATGTTTGTACATGGTGACAATACCTAACGACTACCCTTGTAACAAGACCATTTTGAGTATCTGCAAAATAATCTTGGTATCGTTCAAAAACTAAAGAGTTGAAATATATGTTGAAGGCATAGAACAGTATCGATATTCTTGTCACTTTTCATGGTTTCTAGTGAATATATACGCTTAATCACGTCAGAATATTCTAGCTAGTCAGGATATTCACGTCAGAATAATCTGCGATGCCAGGACTGAGGTTTGAAGATTCTACCATTGAATATCTACCCACAGTACTTGGAATGTTAAGTGGATAACAGAACTGCTACTCAATCATCAATACTTGTGAATCACAGTTCTTAGCTGTTACTGAAATATCATAATAACAGTGATTTGACAGCAGTAATTGTTGGAACAGTGATTGAGAGCATGATCATTCGGTAACACTGACTAAACTGAAGACGATGATATGATACCATGGCTGATATTGCTACTGCTACTGCGATCATGAATGCAACCGGGATCGATGATTGGATAAAAGTAAAAGCTGTGACTGAGTAACGATGATTCGGTGGCAGTGAAAGCTGTGACTGGGTAACGGTGATTCGGTAGCAGTGGAAGTTGTGACTGAGAATTGGTGATTTGGTAGATGGTGAGAGCTGGTCTATGGTGGATTCGGATTTCTCTGGAGGATTTTCATCCGGATGCTAAATTAGGCCTTATGGTACACCAGATTCACGCACATTTGGCTGAACAAAAAAAGAAGCTCGACAGTTTAAATGTAAGTTCAGAAGAAAATGTTTTTTAATTAATTGACATATTGAGTGTTTATAAGCAATTGAGTATTTGTCTTGATATCAAATTGCATATAATCCCTTAACAAATGTCACATACGAATTTATAAAAATGATAGCAAACAGTATTATTATCTTTGAAAACAGGAAAGTTACCTTTACATATGAGTGTTATAAACGTAAAGGAATTGGGATATATAGATAGATTAGAGAGAGAGAGAGAGAGAAAGATAGAGAGAGAGAGAGAAGATACCAGATGTATAGAAAAATTACTTAATACTTTGAAACCATTGTTCTTTGAATATTTAAGTATCTTCAGATTATAAATTGTCAGAAAATTGTCTTTTCATACATACGGTGTAATTTATTTTCAAATAAACGATATTTTAGTCGTTTAAGGTAATTTAAACGAACAAATTTTAAAAAAAATAGTTTTGCCAATTATTTCTTTCATAATTAAAATTCAATTTGCATCCAATTCGAAACAAATTAATAAAGTATTCTAATGTATATTATGCATTGATTTTATGTTTGAAAGATTGAAAGATTTAATTTTTATGAAATAAAACTATCGATATATTTTAATTTGTAAAAACTTGTTATGAGCAAGTGGCTTCTAAGTTACCTGGATTAGTCTATTCAGGGGAAAAAATATCTTTACAGAAAGAAATTAGTGGCTTAATATGTACAAAAAACGGCTAATCGGCTGAACATAAATGTTTAATTTCGTTTGAATTGTAGGTTTTTAAGCAGTATTGCCTACTATATAAAAACCTACTATATAAACCCCCCCCCCTACTATATAAACCTACTAAATAAACCTACTATATAAACGCTCTATAAACCTCTATATAAAACTGCTATATACAATTTTAAAAAAATTGTGAGGATATTTTATTTATTTAGGATGAAAAGAAATTTTTGTTTTCGAACTGTGTTCTCTGGCATAGTAAGCCACGACGTTATTAACTCAACTGTGATGTGTATTAAATACACACTCCAGTCACATTAATGTGACCACCACTTACTTTCGACGTCAACGTGAAATAACCAATAACAAAAGGCAGGTGGCAGCACATTGCAGTGGAGTGTATATAAAGGATGTCCTAGGGCATCGGAAAGCATTTCAATCGTTGGCGTAATGTAGAAACGTAGCGATTTATCCGACGTCCAAAAGGGCATTATTATTGGCTTTCGGGCCAAGGATGGAAGCATATCGGAAACAGCTAATTTTGTGAACTGTTTGCGTGCCGCCGTGGTAAAAGTATACCGCACATGGCAAAATGGCACTATCCAAAATCAGCGGCACATGTGGTGCACCACGGGCTATAGATGACAGAAGCGAACGATGGCTACGGAGATGCGTTCGGGCGAAAAGACGTGCAACTGTTGAGCAACTGACCGCCAAGATGAACCAAGGGGATACCAAGAGTGTATCCTCAACAACGGTTCAGCGAGTGTTGCTGCGCATGGGCCTCCGCAGCAGACGCCTGGTTAATGCACCTATGCTGACTGCTGTTCATCGGCCATAAAGGCTGCAATTTGCACGCCAGTACCGCAACTGGACGTCCACAGAGTGACGACAGGTGGCTTTTCCCGATGAATCACGTTTTATGCTGCATCGGACAGATGGACGTTGGCGTATACGGCGTGAAACGTCTGAAAACAAACACCCTGCAACAATTGCCGAAAGGATCCAGGCTGGAGGAGGGAGGTAATCTAGCGCAGCTGGTCACGGCACTGGAGTCGGCACGGCTTAACATCCCAGTATCCCAGTAAACACATTCAGAAACCTAATTGACTCTCTTCTTGCACGTCTCGCAGCGGTCCGCTCTGCCAAAGGCGGTTATTCTGGCTTTTGACAGGTGGTCACATTAATGTGATTGGACTGTGCATATTAGTTGTGCTACTAAAGGATTTTTAAAACATAAATAAAAGCATCCCGTTGCTGCGAGTGACTATGAGGTTTAAACTCAGACAGTCAGTTTTATAATCACAATTACAGTTCATAAACAGATATTCTTCGGTAGCAGTCAAAGTTAGAACTGTTACTGTGAAATCGCTATTTGTAACATCCCTACACACTACACAGATCCTTTTACATATTAAGTTACTCCATTTTTTATCTCGGAGCCAATAAAAATAGAAGATTTACAACACGTGCGAAAACATTCCGCACGAGATTTAAGCCGAGACAACCACAGCGTTGCCACTTAGTGCAGAAATTCGAAACAATTCCTCTTCATTTCGATCTTAAACACGTATCGCGATATGAAGTAAAGTCACGGTCTGGCATCGAATCTGGGAAACTTAAGATTAATGTCTAAAGTTGGGACTAAAATACACATGTGGAACATGAAGGAGGGTGAGTCTGGACACGGTTGTATATTTTCCTTAACATTCCCCTCCTCCACCCCTTGATTTTGACGTTGTGTCGTTTATCTTTGTGATATCGTTTGGAAAGTTAGATGTTAGAATCCGGCAGCGTGGCAGGTGATTGTATTATTAGTCGGGCATGCATGGATTTTGTACTGGGGTGACTTAAGATTTAAGTTTAGATTTTATTGAAATAAATTAAATTGGTATTGGGGTAGACTTAGGATTAGGATCGAACAAATCTCAAATAATCTGCATTAGAAGGCACATATTTCAAAACCAAGACATTTTTTGCAGATTGCATTGTTTAAAATTCGATCTATTTGCTGCAAGCAGCATTTTTGTTGACAAATTGTTTTTAAGATTCATCCCTATAGAATATGTATCATAATTCGTGTTTTTAATAACAAAATTTTACAAATTAATTTATCGTGCAACCATTTTATCTTATTACCTGAATATGAAAACTGGATATATATTATCATTTGTTCGAATATCCTCCCGTTGACGTGGTGTGAAAGTTTTGAGAATGGGGGTGCCATCTAAGGCTTTACCTCGTCAGCTGGACATGGTTCAAAATCATGTGGTGTCGTCCTCGGATCTTTGGATCTTTTAATCGGGTTTGATCCCAAACCGTCGCCATTAGCCCATTGTGTTGCTTCAGTGCGACGCATAATTAACTTACCTAATCACCGTATTTTTTAGATAAAATAAAAAATAAAAATAATTTTCCGCCGTTCTTTTGTTTTTTTATTTATGGTAAATAGAAACTATATAAAAATATGGCAGAGGGACCTAAAATAAATATATTTTCAAAGAATAGTTGTTCGGAAATGCCGCGTGGTAGCGGTAGAGGGCGCTGCTTCTCGAGTCGATAACATCGTTTCTGGAGCGTAAAGTGCCATTCCCCGTTTGAATTTTCTAAGGTTTTAAAGTGGTCAGAATGCTGCTTCTGGATTCAACGGTTTTTGGTTCCTATTCGGGGTTTGGAATGTAATTTCGTCCGTCCTGAATCAATGAAACCTCACTGTAAAATATTAGTTTAGACCATCTAATACTCTTAAAACTAGCCAATATTTCTTCGAAAACCTTTCGAACACTTTGTATTAGCTTGTTAGGTTCCTTATGGGAGATATGACTCAAGGTCTATATTTCACCAAGCTATAGCAAACAACGTTAGTTTGGGCCTTTAACACTTTTTACAATCTGGAGAGATATATTTGAAAACCTCATTCCTACTCTGTTCGGGTACCTTTAGGGGTAATAGGAGATATGCCGTAAGCATTATATTTGACCAAGCTGTGGCAAACAGCGTTAGTTTGGGCCTGTAACACTCTACAATTTGGCAAGGTATTTTCGAAAAACTCTTTCCTATACCTTTCATTAGATGATTGGGTTCCTTTTGGAGGGTGGAGATATGACGAAAGGTCTATATTTGACGAAGCTATAGCAAACAACGTTAGTTGGGGCCCCTAACACTGTTTACAATCTGGAGATATATTTTTGAAAACCTCATTCCTACTCTGTTCGGGTACCTTTGGGGGTAATAGGAGATATGCCGTAAGCACCATATTTGACCAAGCTGTGGCAAACAGCGTTAGTTTGGGCCTTTGACACTCTACAAT